>JAOCPU010000004.1:0-600000 GCA_035772785.1 Phlebiopsis flavidoalba
CTCGGAGCCGGGCTCTGACTCGGAGCCGGCCTCTGAGCCCTCTGTTCAGGTGCTGAGGGTCGATCCGACGCTCTCGAAGCCAGCGTGGGGGTCTTACCCTCCGGACACGTGGTAAACAGCCCACATTATTTCCGCACCGTCTCCATTCACCACACATGCGCAGGCCGCAGCAACCGGCTACGGGTGAAGGTGAAGACTCACCCACGGGGCCGAGGATCCTTTCCCGACGTAGAATTAATGAAACAAGTTATGCCGACCATTGAAAGTCATTCGTCGACAGGCATGGTACTACTCTGGCTCATTGCTCGAGGGACGTCATATTCTATTGTCAACAAGTCTCAAACTATGCGGTCAAGTCGGCCATCGATTCTGCGGACGCTATCAGCGCTTGATGCTTGGATGAGCGCAGGGAATTTTGCAGGCCGTCGGTCAAATTTGATCGACTTGATCCGTGACATCAACATTTTGGGTGGGCGAACTATGCGCATGGGCTCTCTCTGTCGTCTTTCTCTCGGTTTGCGACACTCAGTCTTCTTCTCTCTGCTTTCGACCGTAACATATTCTCGCGACGGAGTTTGGATTCAAATAAGGCGCTCACTAAGGAACCGCATCATATTAAAGCTCACGACAAGTTCGAGACAACTGATGGAAAGTACAGAGCAACCCGTGACATCCAACCCGGAGCTCAAGCGGGCAAAGCCTGAAGACTCGGAGGGAGGGTCGGACGTGCTCGTCGTAAAAAAACAAAAGGCTGAAGAAGCTTCGAAGGCTGTAGACAACATTGTGCCAATCTCAGATACGCCAAGCCGCGGAAACACACCAGGAAGCTGAAGGAAAAGGCAAAAGCACAAGGCAAGAAAGCCAGTCCAGAAAGGCAGCCCGAGATGTCAGGTGGCAGAATAGGGAGAGAGGAGAGCGGGGAGGGAGTCGTGCTGAGAAGTGTGAGTGAGGCGGAAGGTTAGCGGTGAGAAAGGTCCCAGGTTGCCCAAGCGGCAGTGTGCACTTCTCCTCGGGTTCTGTGGGTCGGCGTACAATGGTATGCAAATGTACGTCGTCAAACAGCAATGTATATCATATGCGGTGGGTTGATGATACGGCGGGGTATCGTACGCAACAGACAACCGACACGTGTCTGATGTGCTCACCATTGAGGGTACAGAACTGTTCGAAGAGCAATCGGCAAGTGCGGGGCGTCGTCTCGTAGGACAATTCGACACGATCTGAAGTAAGGGTCGATATCAACGACCTTTACTCCTGCTTACTATTGACGCGTGTATAGGGTCAACTTCAACCGCGCTGCACGAACAGATTCAGGGTACCGCTGCTGGCAATCTGTGTCCATGAAAATTATTATGGAAGGTACAAGAACGGTGCCTGACCTAACTGCACCTATAAACGATTTCCTTCCCCCCAGACATTCGTCTATGGGGCTTCGTGCGTTTCAGCCCTCGTTTAACCACGCACCAAGGGCGCCCATTTAACTACTGTGACCCTTCAGGTCCGCGTCCAATTCATTCATGCCAGATCGTATGTAACGCTTTTGCCACCACACGTGTTCCGTGGACTGAACTGATCCGTAGACCTGTGACATTCCGGAATACACGTATTTCTTCCCATCATATAGCTCATCCAACACAACCCGTCAGTGCGCATCACAAAGTCTGCCATTGAACAACACAAATCTCTTTCCCTCTCCTTGGACTTACTGGAGATAACACGCCCTCGGAGTCCGACTCCAGCCGACGACCTGGGGTCCGCAAGCCGGACAGTGGCGAGCTTCAAAAGGGACTCCGTCGTAAGCGCGTCGAAAGACTGCGAACCATATGAAGGGTCGCAACAAGTTTCATATTTCACGAGTTGGACACGAATTCAAGGAGTATGCAGTCAATTTTATTTCAAATTCAGGGATAAAAGATTTGATGTAAGTCTTTTCTCGGTTTGGAGTTACGCTTGTGCATAATTAGGTTTCCATAGATCTCGGATCACTGTTGTTTTGTATGGCAGACACTGAGTAGATCAGTGTCGTACTAACCTTGACAAAAAGAGCTTTTGATGCTGGGCAATCAGGTGGTATTTCCCTGTTTAACTTTCCACAAAGCGTTCACAATTCAAGAACTTCCTCATCCTTAGATTGTAAAGTTCGGAGGCGCCCCTCTCTGACTACTCAACTCTGACGATGGATTAAGCGTAAATATGATGAGAGACACTCATACAGACCTGCCGAACCAATACCCCCACCCCCCCGGCCATACCGTCATTGAAGAGGTGACGACGCACCGACCCAAAGCACATATTTCGCTTCTTCATCTCTTCAACATAGCTATGCACTCCTATCGATGAAGAGTTTTGGTGCCCAAAATGCCTGCTGCCTTTGGCCTTCCATGCTAAATATCCCATACTTCGAGACTTACAACAAGAGCAATTCCCAAAACGACTCCCAACGGTCGCCTAGAAGAATAATGACGTACCGCGCGCCGATTCGACTTCGAGGTGCACAGTGAGAGAAGATCGAACGTTTTTATGCCAAGAGCATATTTATCCAAAGATTGCGGGACGTTGAAGACAGGAGCGGAATGTCTGTTCCTCAACACGGTCTTCATTGGCTGTGTCTGTTCTGTGTTTACTGATCTCCTAAACAGCTTTGACGCATGGCTGCGCTCGATTGATAAGGTATTGAGGTTAATGACTTGCTCTGGCTCAGCCTAAAAGGGGTATTCTCTCCCGGACGCGGCTGTCATTTTCAAACGGGGCGAGCACAGGGCAGCAGCCGTTCGAGAGAAGAAACGCTTTGACAACTACTTCTTTCCCCGAGGGCAGAATTGAGAAGATGGACGTCGAGGAAGAAGAAGAGGGTGACGTAGGAGAGGAGAACTGCAGCTGACACGAAGCAGCTGGAGGAAATGGAAAGGTTGAGGATTGTTTTCATAGTAGAACGCCTATCTAGTTGTATTTACAACGCTGTTTATGCAACGACTAGAAGTTGTGCGCACTCTAGCGTCGATATACTAGGCATGCCCCGACTAGCACATGGACCGCGACGTTATGCCTGGAATCGCCTCATGGTTTGTATTTCGTCGAGAAGAGCCTGTAGTCTGTCGTCGTCACTTTTGAACGAGACTGATTCCCTGTCAACATCAACCCTCGGCGAGAAGCTATGACCACATACCTTGGGATGATACCCCTTTGGCCTCTTCAGAATCCGCGGGACAGAGATTCGCGATTTGTGCAGTCTCAAATTGCCGTCAGGGCGGGACTCTTCTCTTTGATCCGTCCCGTAAGTTCTGTTAACGAATGGGAATTCAAAATCCGGTGGTGTCACGTTATGGTTGTGGTCGCAATACTCTCGAACAGCACTGGCAGAAGTCCAGTAGTGTTGAACTTGCCAAACGTTTTCACGTAGTCTAGCGGTTCCTTATTGTACACACTGTGTATGTTCAAGAGCAAGTAAGCAGGGGTCCAGATGTAGTGTACTCACGCGGTATCCGGTGCCTCATTTCTCCCTGTTCTCCAGGCAGATCTTTTCACCTCCGAAATGAGAAGGCAGCCCGCGTTGTTGAACTCTACAAGATGCGTGGGTCAGTGGGCTATGCGGCTATAGGGCTAAGGGAGTAAGCACACCCGATCCAAGCTTCCAACGCTGCAGCATCCTCTCGTCTTCGACCTGATGTCCTGTGTCCTTAAACGAGGTTTCGTGGCCATGGTGGCACCGAGAAAGGGTGGACCTGTCCCAGTAAAGGCAACGTTAGCCTTTAGAATTCAACAAGGCCAAACACGGAAACACAATGCACATGGAACTCGCGCAGACGCCGATTCGCCTATCGCGTCCAAGCCCCGAACCATCACCTTCTCCGTGCGCGACACAGCTTCGCCGGATACCTTCTAACCATTGAACACGTCCTTGTCAAAGTCTTGCGAACGCTGACGTTGTGGGGTAGCTTTGGACGAAATCCTACGAAATGGTACTAGACGTACGGGGTCGCGAGCGACCGGGGGGGGGGAGAGGCGCAAGACACTGATGCGCACGGCGGTGAAACGAGAATGAGGCTTTGCTCGTCGGCGAGGCGAGTGCGCGGAGAAATTCAGCAGCAGAAGGAGGGACATGCTACTATTCACAGTTGCGTCGGCAACCTTATGCGAACACTATCATTGGGCAGCGGTGAGTTCCCTTGTGACTTGGAAATCAAGTGTTACTGAGTTGCGTAATAGCGGATGTTGACGTTCCCTCTTATAGTACCCGCGGTCGCGTGGGCGGATCACGGCAATTGGATATGTATTGCTTCATAGGCCCTCGCCTCCGCCGGTATCATCCCTCGGGCATTGGGAATGATGAACTGCTGCTTTGTTGTCTGGGGGCGTCGCAGCCTTCGGTCTCTATTTTACTTTTCGCTGTGCAGCTGCTGTCAAGGCAACGTGCAACGCGCGCGCGCTTCCTTCTTCGCGATCGGCGGCATTTAACATTCCCAAAGGCCGCAGTGGTTCTTTGACGCCGCAATTCTCAATTAATGCCTTTGGCGTATCGGGGGGGGGGATAGGGATTAGGCGTGCGCACTACGTTCCGTGACAGTAGCGTAACGGTGTTAACCGTCTAGCTTATTAGCTATCTTATTATCGTCAAGTCGCTCTAAATGCCTAAATCAACGTCGCGGCACTCTATCACGATCTCAACCCGTCCGCCGACAGATAACGAACCCACCAGCTTGGGCCCTAAGCGGTCGACAGGTTTGGATATCTCAATCCTTATGTTTTATACTGGTTCCCCTCGCCTTCCTCCGCAAGTTGGACATGGACTTGAGGTCATCCATACAGTTACATCGCCTTTGTTTCTCTGTTTGGTGAGCCGTTTTTGTTTGGTTGTTCCTAGTCTATGATAATCATCAAACTCAAGTCTCATTCGTTATATACGTAAAGCCTATCTTGTCGTGGTTGTCGTTGTATGCTATTTCCATCCCATCAAGGATACCCAGGAACGCGGTTGAAGTACATTGGGTAAAGTTCACCCCGAACTTTGTGTCAACGTTCCCCGTACAAACGTGTTTGCGTATACATGCGCTCAGAACGTACGTCCATCACCATCAGCTGTGAAGTTATAACTAAACTCGTGGTGTACAGCTGGTTCCCATCATTTCAACGAGATCAACAAGAACACCAATAAAACGCATGAATATTCGTAATGAGGATCATCGTATGGTTCCGCGGCAGTTCATATACTAAATCATAGTGCTGTGTTTCGGATATCTAACCTTCGGCTCTAAGGTCGGTCCATTCATACGTTTGCGCATTACAATCGGCGACAACTGTGTCTATAGGGTCGGCGCGAATATCATCGCGCATGTATCCCTCCACCGTCACTTTTCATCGCTGTTGGACTAATTGCCCATCGCTATCCTTGTCATGTTTTTTCGCGTGTATCCATAGTACAGGTACATCCTTGCCGCAACTGTCTCTGACAAGGTGTTCCAGAACGCCGGCCAACGTTCTGGCAAGGCCGCATAAAGACCGGAGTCACGAAAGATGCTGATGAAATTGAACGGTGGAGACGAGCACACGGTGGTAGCCCGGACATGAGTCCGATCTGAAGCATACGCTCCTGACGGTGGCCAATCATCTCCAGCGGCTTCACTATCGCTTACTTCATCGACGATCTCCAAATTGTGGGTGGGGTCTTCCCATCGACCCTTGGCGCTTTTCATTTGACCTTACTCGTGTGCATCACCCCTTAGTACTCCTCATTTGTGTGGGGTCTGACCGGCTCGACGACCATCTCATTCATATTACCCGGGCTGTTTTTTACTGGAAGGTACGTACATCTAAGAGTTTCTCAGAGATCGGGACGTGCTTACTGAAGCGCCTCGGTGGCGATTGTAGCTGACGCGCAACGACCCAGAAGCTCCTAGAGGGTCTCAACAGGAGCGGCTTTGGGTTTGGCTGCTGCGCAGTACGGTATGCTGGTGTGCATATTCTGGTGAGTGACAAGCCGAACTCGTCGGTCATACATTTAGTTCTGTAGAACAGCCACACGATGGTCCTTGATTGCAGCCTCAGCTTTTATAACATTTATCAGGTGGTGAACCATGGTGGCTCCAGTCCCCATTAATCATAAGTCAGATCCTGTGTAGCGTGCTCTGAGTTGATCATTTAGTCAAGATATACTTTTCTATTTGCTTCCCTTTTCGGCCTATGTGTATACTGTAGATTACATGGAATGCATCGGGTTTACAATGCAAAATTTTGCGTGGGTACGAGGGGGCGGTTCCATCCCATCGTTGATGAAAGCTTTCAAGACGCTCGTGATCTACAAGCGCCCAAAGGCACTTGCCCTCGAACCTGATGTACCCTTCCCCTCCTTGTACCCAAATTCCCTTTCTTTCCTTGACGGTTCAACATCGGTGCATAGCTCACTTGACGAATATACATGTCCCTCGGTGAGTATTGCCTGCGCACGATCTGCGTGTGACAAGTACCAGGGCAGGTGGAGTGGATGGCTCGGATAGGCGAGACCAGTCGTAGCGGCTCAATTGCAGATCTCTTTGTCCACGGAGTGACGACGCGCCAGCACACCACATACTCGCGATGTGTTCGCTAACTTGTCTCCGCAGAAACTGTACCCCACGCATCGGCCGTGCAGCCGAAGATTAGAGCAGAGCCATATCCTTCACAAGTGCCGCCTGCGCACGCAAAAAAAGGCCTGCAGCCAATATGGCCTGCACACGCAACTGCACCTGGGCGAGCCCAATCGAACCTAGCATCATGACTCAGCGCAAGTGCACCCGAAATCCTCGCCACGATACTGTCGCGCACTCTCAACGCAAAATTCAGCATCTGTCGTGTTCTCTCCCTCCTTTTGACATCTCACTTTTGCAGTCGTCGCGGACGCCCTTCATCTGAGCCCCTGACTGCGAGCACCTTTGGGGGCCGGTGGAAGGTAGCAACGGTCTTACGTGAGCCTTCTGAACCGGATGTGCAAATTCTTGCAGCTCTTCGAAGCAGGATCGGCTCTGGGGTATTGAAGCTGGGTGAAATGATGGAGGCCCTTATTTATGACACACAAACAGTGCGTATCCTTCCTGCCACGAGATTACTTCGTCCCCCGCGCCGAGTCGTCATATGACATTCCTTTTTTTTCCTCGCTGTGTATTCATGCGTGATAGATTTGCTCACAAATCCGCCTGTCCTAAGACGCGCGATTAAGACCTCCAACTCGACCCGCAACTACATATCAGACGGATGCTAATTCAACAAGTGCTCTGCTTACCTCCCGAGACTTACATCTGAAACAGCGACGCCCTCTTACTGAAGATTGCAGCATCTGTTTCACTTCGTGTTGACAGTCGCATGTGAGGTTTGATTATTGATTCAATTACACATATACGTCATTAAACTAGGGACTTACGACACCGTTGAGACAGCCCCCAGCGGCAGTGATCTGTCGTACCTTGTTCCCATGTATGAAGAGTGCGGCACAACCTGCCTTCAAAATCATTGCGGTCGGAACCGTCACAGAGAACCGTCCGTGTTGCGGCCAAAATTCTCAGACCTGGCTTCGGCTGCAGTTGATGAGGGAGGGTCATCTGCTGACGCTGAGCCAGCTTGAGGCAGGGTAGTAGTGGCGGTAATAGAAGTAACACACTACGAAAAGACCTCTGTAACGCTAGAAAGAGCGAGATGGGTCACGCGTACAATGAAGCCAGGTCGCGTATCTTCATGGCTTTGAGGAGAAGGATAAAGACAAGGACGCGAGCGCAAACTCTTCGACGGTTCAGGTCTATACATCAGGCTCCGGATCAGCGAGCGGTGTAGCAATGACCGCGACTCTACGAGTTCGGCTGCCACCGAAAGTGAGTGGTCCTGGGCCTGCGAACAGGGAGAAAGGGATGTGGTAACGGCGTGGCGACACTCTGCTGTGATCGTCGTCGCGGTCACAGAGGTCAGGATACAATCCAGAGTGGTCGAATAGCTCGCGTCATTCTCGTGCGGACGTCATCCTTCGTCTTACCCAACACCTCTACGATCCTGCAGCCGGTACATATGATCCCGCTTTTTGGTCCACTCAAGGTCCCCTCCACAACGGTTACAATCCAGTACTACTATGGCTATCCTCCAGCTTCACACCCTGGCCATGGCCCCGGCCCACCATTTTTGTCGCCACAGTATGGCTATGGCTACCCACCATACGGGCTAGTCGCCTCAACATCCACCGTCACATCCGCACTCAGATCCGTTACTGGGCCCCGTGAGCCCATGTACCCAACAGTGGGCGAAATCGACGCCCCAACATGCCCTACCCGCCTGGTCCTGCCATGTGCCGCCCCGCCTCCCCCGGGACCATCGTCCCATCAAGCATCCAAAGCGACCTCGCCGGCGGCTGTGACTGCGCCTCTGCCAGGAGCACCGCAACAAGGTCAGCCCACTCCCGCATCTCAGCCAATGCAGCCACAAGGCTATCCTGGTTATTACCCACCGCAATATCCGCCCTACCCTGTTCCAGGATATTATCCTCCTTAATGCCTTATGCCGTGCCAACCAGGTCAACAAATGCCTCCTCCGCCTCCCCCGATGCAGGGGCAGTACTATCCGGATGTACCGTACGGATCGGAATACCAGGGACATGGCGGGCCATGAGTATGGCTCGGACTCGGTCGACCATAGCCGTGCATCTTCGCGAAACAGCAACCACCACGGCTCCGCGAACGGGCCGCGCGTCGGGGTGGCCCTCCCCGCCGTCAACCGTGGACCTACGGGCCCGGTACCAGTATGGGCCCTCCCACCGGTGACTTTTGTTGGCCCACGCCTTAACAGTCGTCGAACGTCACTGGGAGCCAGAGTGCCGGTCATCGTACCCCAGGAGACGAGGCGTCTTCTGTCACGGTAAGCTATGTGTTTCCATCACATTGTGTCCAGCCCTAACGTGTCATATAGTCTTCATCCACCACCTCGTCTTCGTCTCAACGCACCTTCACCTCTACATCATCAACACACCCGCTCCCGGCGCGCGCCGGACTGGGCCGTCGGGCCTCAAAGCCCAGCCCACGCTGTCCGCCACCCGCCACCCACGACGCCAATTCGCGGAAACATGTCACCGGCGCGGATGGGCGGGAACCTGTCCCACACCGGCCGCAGCAGCCACAGCAGCCGCATGCGCCGGGGACGGACTTCCCGCCACTGTCCTGCCGCGCCGGAGAAGAAGAACACCCCCGTCGTGGGCGGCGCGCGTGGCACAGAATTCGTGCGAACATGCGCTCGGCGTGAAGGCGAGCCCGTCGGGCTCGGGTCGCGGGTACGCCGGGCCAGGGCACGCCTCGAGGAGCAGGACCGAGCGTTCGAGCGGGCCACACCCGCCGAGGGGTAACACCGAGCTGTTTTAACCCCAAGGCTGGCCGGCAGCCCGCGCTGGGGACAAATGGGAATGGGTCGGTGGAGGGCGCATGGCGTGGCGGCAGGAGGTGACGCCTGAAGCTCTGGCGGATCGGATGGGAGGGTTTTTGGTGGCGTAACGGTTGGCCGGGAAACGGCGTGGAGGTGCCCGCTCACTGCGATCGCCAAACGCCTGACACCCCGCCGACGGATCAGGCGTAGATGAGAAGAGTGTACGTTGTAGTTGTGTGCGTGTTGTCTGTCTGCTTTTTCTTCTCAAGTCAAGACTACTGCTATCGCGCTCAAATAATATTCCGTTTGTCGCTTAAAGCTGTACCCTTGAAAAGTTGCGCCAAAATGCTAGGATGCATACATCGGCGTGCTGTGCTGTTTTTGTTGACCTTTATGTTGTACGAGCTCTCAGCTGAGGGGCCCCCCAAGAAAGGACTGAGTCTCGAACAATGTATTCCTATATAGTCTGTGATCGAAGTATTCTACCTGCAAGTCGTACCAAAATACTAATACACATACTGAAGTAATACATACATCTAGGTTACACAAGTCGTGCGCGTGCGTGCTCTCATATGCAAGATTTTGTGGGACATGGAAACGTGTGAATGAAATGCTAACCTCGGGAGTTCACCGGGACCGCTTGAAGAGGTACGCGTACTTGAGCAGCGGCTTCCAACCACCCCTTCCCGGCGACCGACACAACGCGCGCGCCGCACCGCAAGCGACTCGGAGCTCATGGACCAGTTACTACGCCTCGTACAACCTCCGCGCGGGGGGACGCCACCTCGCACCGACTCAATCATGCGCGCTGGTCGTGTACCGTGCTAGGGAAGAGCAACGGCATGTCTGGCGCGTACTGGGTCGAGCGTCGTCCCACAGCGCTGGGCGGCGGCTACCGTCGGGCGCGAAGATACGTCTGATTAAACTGGCGTGTCCCCCCCCCTCCGCGTGCGAGAAGGACGTCGCGTACGAGGCGGGCGAGGGCGTGCGGGCGTGTCGAGCCTTGAGAGTCTTTGCGCGTGAGCGGGTATGGTCCGCGGCTTGGACATGACGCGATCGCAGCCAGGTTGTGGAAAGTCGAGGAGGGCGAGGGGCGACGGCAGTCTGGGGTGTCGGGGCAGTCTGAGCTCGTTGAACCCGAGCGGGAGCGGCCGTAGGGGAAGAAGCGTCTGACGGGGGTAGACTAAGAACGTTATGTGAGCATTGTGAAGAGTGGAATGTTTGATTGAAAACTTACGCCAGGTGTGAGGATGCGGCGGAAGGAGAGTTGGTGGTGCTGTGATGGAGTCGGACGAGTTGAGGACTCAAGGAACGCGAGGGACAGCACCGTTCCGCTTGCGTAGGGTCGGATGCAACTCCCTCGTGTCACCCCACCTGCGCCGTACTCTTCTAATAACCATTTGAACTTCGTCCATATCCCCGTGCCCGACTAATGACCTGCCGACTTTCAGGCTCCGAGTTGGAGTGGCCAGCCGATCTCCGTAGATGGCGCAGTCAAGACAATCTGAGGCGTGGACATAAGGTTCGCTAAACGTTCGTAAGAGGTCATCGCGCCGTCGTTTAAGATAGGCAAGGGCGTGAAGAAGCGTGGTTGGAGGACTGGGTAGAACGAAGAGTCGTCGCTGCTGCTTTTGGCCGTGTGACGGCCGTGAGCCTCCGACGCCGAGAGAACACGAACTTTCCTGTATGTGAGCTCATTCAGATGACATGCAGTGACGACTGGCGCGGGGGCGGCCGTACGAACTACGGCCTACGAGGGCGGGGTGATGTGAATGTCCATGTTGTGCGCAAATTCCGATGGCGAGCTGCTCCAAAGTTGGGCTTATCGTCTCTTGCATGTCCTTGTCCTGAGTCGGACTGGTTCGTGAAATGGTGATCATGTCTGCGGGAAGGGGGAAGCTGATGAACCGGACTCGCGGGGAGGGGGGAGTTTTATACCCTTCGGTGGTAGGGGCGCGGCGCGAGTGGGAATAGCATCTGCAAAGCCGTCCACGCTACATGCCCTGCCTTGGGCCACCCCATACCATCGTCATACTGTCTCCCCGCGGGTGCTGAGCTGGGGAACTGATGGGAAACGAGGAAGTGCGCCTAAGCTGCGGCTTAGTGCGCTTTCGATGGTGGGCTGTGTACTAGAATGGCGCCTCGGACGGCGGCATTCCGTTGGAGCCCTTCCGAAACCTACACGGTGCGGACGGTAGTCGCAGTGAGAACGAGCGGACGACCGGGAATGACGGCATCTGTGGGGTCTCCTCGAGTTCGTCCAAAAGGATGGAACGCCCTCTGGAAATGGGTATGAGGGTCGAGGAGGTATATCCTCTCCGGGAGCGCGTGGTAGCTCGCACGAGTCGGATATAAAGTGGTTAATATAGTACTCAAAGCCTGCAGATGACATAGAAGTGTCCTTCGTTAAAGAACAGTTCTACCGAAGCAGGGAATAGCGAGATCGTATGCTTGGCGGGGCCCTCTGCGTATGATTGGTATATACGAGCTGATAACCGTAGGATCGCGCGAAGAGGCGAATTTGATCGGTCTGCACAGGTACCAGGGATGTCGACCGGAGAGGGAGTAAATCATTCAAAAGCGACAAGGTCGCGCTAGAAGACGCTGTTGCGGCAAGAACTTGCGTAAATCCGCTGGACGAGGGCTTTTATGTCCATTTCTTGGGTGGGCAACGCGGACATTTCGAGTAGGCTGTGCGCGAAGTCTGGGTCAAAGAGTGCTACACAGCCAAAAGGTGGTGGACCGAGGGGGGCTGACATTTCAATCGAAGCTGGATTCGAGCTAAATGCCTTTTGCTCGCTTATGAGCACGATGCACGTTGCAAACACGACCACGGCTACGAGAGTACCAATGACATAGAAAATGCCGGCCTACACAGACAATGAGAATGTGATTCGAGAGCGAAGCGAACAATAAGACGCACTTCGCTGCGACGAGGAATCCCTTCATGTCCTGCATGTCCTGGTAGCCCTCCGATATTCCCATATGCCGGCCCCGATAGCTGTGATGGCAGCCACGAGCTTCAACACAAGCGATGGGTAAGCTAGACTTCGAACGGGGTGTTCCTCCAGACGGCTCCGAAGGCGAAGGTAGGCGTGCGTTCGAGCAATACGATGCTGCAAGCAGGAGGATGAGGGTCGCTAGCCGGAGGTGACTGAGCAGGGGTTGCGCTCCAACATGGCAAAGTCGCGAGCTGCGCTGCCGTTGTTGGCACAAATCTTAGGCATGATGGGCGAGAAATACGAGAGCAAAAGAAATGAGCGGATTGTGAGGAAATATAGTGTTGGTGGGGGAGACAGCGAGGTCCCCCGGCACCAATATTCGGAGTTGGCCACGTGGGGCGAGGCACGCTCGGCCCTCGCCACATTTGTTCGAGACACACAGTCCAGGAGTGGCAGGAACAACCACGAAATCCCATGATGATAGCAAGATAATAGCACATTTCAGTCCATTCGCGTGAGCACTGACCGTGGTTGAAACCATAACTTAGAACAACTCGACCGACTACCCCGCCGCGGCGAAGCCACGGCAACGACCTTGCTCTCCATCTCAAACGGCCCGCCACCCTGGTACGCCACCCGAAGTCCCCATCGTCGCCGAGCCAGCCCTCGAGACCCATCAGCTTTTCGAGGTTGCCCGTGGCGAGGTCGTATAGCTGGCGCTTCGAGATGTGACCCCCTGCTTCTAGCGCGACCTGCGAGAAAAAAAAATTTGGAAGTAGTACGTTAAAATCTTGAGTTCCTGTGAGAGGGGCAGGGAGCACGTACCCAGCCGACGTCGAAACGCGTGTTGATGGGCTCCCAGGCCTCGGTCACGCCCAGTGCGACGGTGACGCCGTGCGAGAGCATGGGACGGACACGGCGGAGTCGTTTGTGGATGGGAGGGCCCGCCAACAGCTAGGATCCGTGAGTCGGGTTTGCGCAGAGGAATATTAGGGTATGTACGTACATTCTGGCGGTTCTCCCAGGCTCCAGGGAACGGCCTGACCGGGTGGAGAATCACTCTCCGACTTTTAAGCTTGGGCTGCATGTATGCGTGGTGAGGCCTCCGCGCCTTCTACATAGTGACGTCGTGAATGCCTACCGATTTTCCTTTGCTAGCAAGTGCGCTTCGGACGCGCCGGAGAACACCAGCTCATTTGTGTAACCCTTTTTTGTCTTCGACGTCAGCATTTAAGCTGGAGGAGAGTGGCCATGATTGTCTGCGTTCCCGACTTCGATTATCAGCGGGACAGTTCCTACGACGCTGTCGTCAGTCGCCGCTTTCGAGGATCCCGTATACGGACGTAACGTCAGCAGCCCGCCCAAACCAGTACCTGCCCCGGTCTCCTCCCTCTTCATTGACCTTGTCAAACAAGAGCCCGCCGCAACGCTGCAATCTGGGTGCTATACAGACACGTCCGGAAGGGCGGCGGCGCGCCAGGGCGCCGCATGGGCCAATGTTGATGTGCAGCGCGGTTGATGGGCTGTGATACGACGGCGTTGTGTGTCCAGCGCGTGCGCCGAGCCCGTGCGGAAGGTGTATTCGCGAGCCCGCTGATGATGGACGACGCGCCACCGAAGAGCGTCTCCTTGCCCAGCGAGGTCGTCGCGTACGTGACGCCCGCGCGGTGGCGCAACCCTAGTGCGCGGCCCGAGACATCAGCCCCAGGCTCCGCGGAGAAGGAAGAAGAAACGACGACGCACGCGCATTGCGCGTACCAAACTGCAGGCGCGTCTACCGCGCGCACGAGTGCACCGGTGTCATGGCAGAATCTTCGTGCACATCACCCACAAGCGCATTGAACACCGCGCCGTCCTGCGTCGACACACCCTCGCCCGCAATCTCCTCGACGCCGAGGTCGGCGGATCCAAAGCTCATCAGCCCCGGGCCCAGCGCGCCCCCGCGCAGATCGATCTCCACCTCCGCCTCGCCCTTGTCCGCATCGGCAAGACACCGCCCCGCCGCGCCAACACACGTGATCGCGCCATTCGTGAGCACGACCGTGCCCGCGCGCTCGCCCGGCTGCGCGACCCAGCGCTCCGCACGCCCTCCTCGCCGCTGGGACATACACCTCCCGCACGTTCTTCAGCACCGTCTTGCCCTTGATCACCCTGCTTGGCCCCGAGCGGCGGCAGCCCCTCAAACGCGACCCGCCTCCGCGCGCTCCGTGTCCCCACGTCGGTACCACCGCGGGCACCTCCTTGAGTGCGGGCTTTGCAAGGCCCGACGAGCACAGGCGGCGCGGTGGGGTCCAAAGCGGGGGAGGCGTGTCCTAGCTGCGGGAGCCCGTCTGATCCAGACTTTGGCGCGGCGGTCGCGCCGAGCTGTAGGGCGGGTGCGATGTCCCAGAGCACGACGTCCGCGTCGTGCGCCCCTCGCGTAGGATGCCGATGCGGTGTGCGAGGCCTGCGGCGCGCGCGTTTATGGCGTGCTACGGTTGGGGTGTAGAGTGAGGGGAGGGAAAAGGAGGGTAGGGACGTACGAGGGTTACGGAGGCGAGGGAAAGGTGTGGGGGCGAGGCCTGTGCGCGAAGGAGTTTAGATGCATGTGTCCGGGGATTCATTGACCATGATCTAACGTACCGTAGTAGTGAGCCTGTTGGTCTTCGAACATGAGGTAACGGCTGTTGATCACTGGAGTTGGTCCGACTTTGTCGTGCAATCAGTGAACGGTCTTTCGCTGTGTTGGCGACTACCTACTTTACCATGATCCGACCGAAATATCATTGTCGGCCAGAACACACGTAGGCCAGAAACACGGGGCGCAAACTGGGAGCCTCTATAGGACTCGCGTTTGTACCGGTGGTTGGAGGCAAAGATGGCGGCTATAACTGCGAGGGCCGCCATAGCTAAATCGGCATTTTAATGGGGGTATATGCGCGAAAAATATGTCGACGACTCACGCCCGTTTGAGGACATCAGGGACCAAGTACGCTTCCGAGGCATGGTGGAACGACGCGATGGGGAACCCGAATTCGTTAGTAAGCGATACCAAGCGTCTCTTCAGCAGCCCACACTTGAGAAAAACAAAAACCACGCACCCGAACAATATCATCCAAATCGACCTCCTCGTAACAATGGTTCGCAATCTACACACCGACTCAACCCCAGCCCTTCCACCCAAGGCAAGACCAAACCCACCTTGACGCCGGCCCCGGAGCACATCCACGAGCATCTCCCACTTTCAAACTCTCAGGGAAACTCTCGCCCGCAATGTCCTCCCACAGGCCCGCCTCTGCCCGCGCACAAAAGTCGTCTTGCGCCGCCTTGACCTTGCGCGCCTCATTGTAACGCTGAGCGGAAGGCCCACATGGAGTCCATCCTGTTGCCGTACCGTCGTAGGTTCTCACCGCAAGCCTGTCTGCAGGGATGTCAGCTGCGGAAGGGGGGAGGAAGCGAGGGGTGCTACTTCATGTGCCGCCAGCGCAGGGCGTCGGAGGAGGGCGCGGAGGAGCCAGCTTGATTGTTGAGCGTGTGCGGGGGCTCGATAATCATGGAGGTCGGGGAGCGTTCGGAGGTCTTGCGGAGCTTGATGAAGAAGGCCTGGCCGCACTGTGTGCTGTTAGCCTTTGTGCTGGAGTGCAGTGCGCCCGGGGACGCACCGATGGCGTGCCGCTGCACGCTGCCAGGAGGGAGCACCTGCGCGGATGGTGACGCCGCCGGCGATGGACAGCGCCAAAGGCAGTCGTCGTGTTGATTTGCAATGGTTGAAGCCGTCGATGCTGCGAAGCCATGGTAGGATAAGGGGCCGACGCCTGTGCTGAGCTTTGACGTCGAACGTCCCGCCCCAGGAAGGGCGCGCTGAGCATCCCCGAGTGCGACGTGCAGGGTCGACTGTGCATTTGTCAGTAATCGAGGGGGCGCCACAGAGGAATGGCCCCCCCACGCACCGAGCCCAGGTGTAACCCTACGCCCGTCCGCGTCCCACAGTCAGCGAGGTCGTCCAGGTACCCACAGCGAGCGAGCAGCGAGCTAGCTGCGGGATATACCCAATGCCCCATCCATTCACCACGCCCCCACTAAGCAGCACATCGCCGCGCACCGTCCTCCGTGCCGTTGCGCGCGCCCGTCCAGATGCGCGCATCACGGATGAGCGTCGGCCGCGTCCCGTTCATCGACGAACCTGTCCGACCGCTCCCGCGCAGCAAAGTCCGCCGGCGGCGCGGGCGTCGCGCGGAGGCCCGCGCACTGCTGGAGGATCTGCTCCCCCCGGCGTGCGCGGGCACGCGAAGTGCACAACAGCGCCCCCCGCGGCTCATGTTAGCAGCGCGCATTCTGTCGCGGGCTGCGATCGTGTGAGTGCGATCCGCGTGGTGAGGTAGGAAGTTGCAGGCGTAGAGCCGTCAGTGTCGCGACGGTCGCGCAGAGGCGCGAGCAGCAGCGGCCCGCTGCACGGTCGTCGTCCCGCGCCGCGGCGGGGGACCGCTCTTTGCTCGACCATTGTCGTTGGTGGAGGCAAGTGCAGAGCGCAGCACGGCTAGTGGGTGGGAGCTTGGGTTATTACGGCCTGCAATCGCATGTGCGGCACTTCCCAGCCTCAAGGGATACCCGCGGTAGCGTAGCCACATGCGTGGGTGGCCCTGAGAACATTCTGCTACTATGGCCGGAGACATTCTACCAGGCTGGCGGTCGCCGGCTTTTGTACGTTAAAAGCTCGTACGAGCTCGACGTAGCGGTGTTATGTTGTCCATCCCCCCAGTTAGCACGCCCTCGGTCTCTTTCATGTTCTCAACTTGGGAGTCTTGGATATGACGGTAGAACATTTACCACACTTCCGTCGAAAAACCTCTGTTGCTCGAAACGGTTTCCACGGATGCGCTCCGCCACGAGCTCATCTAAAAGCTGGAGCTTCAGACGACTTTCGTGCAGCTGAACCCCCAATGTCAGGTCTGCAGATGGAGAGTCTGTCTTACAGTCTCTTTCTGCATCTTCGTGTCTTTCCGACAAGGTGCTTACGCGCAGTTGATGACGTGTTGTTAAGGGGTGGTCACTGGGTCGGGTAATTGGACGGGACAGGGCTATCGTTGAGGCGACTTTGTGGTAGTTGGGCGTAGAGTGAGTCTATTACAAGCAATGATCAAGCCGTATAATATTGACCTTCTCCGGTCTCATTCCTGCCATTCAGCACCATCTCCTGTGCGCACACTCAGTAGCCTACAATGTGTCCCCAAATGATGGCACTTGGACTTTGACGCCCCCGGGTCTCTTTGACGACTCAGGCACTCGCGAATGGCGACGACTTCTATAACGTCGCGCACTGCTTTTTCCTTCCCTGACATTCAACCGCCCTCTACTCAAACTGCACTTCTAAAATACCCATCCCTCACTCATGGCCCGCCCTCGAGTCTCACTCTCCTCGTAAGCACTGGCTGACCTTGTCACAGACTGGCCTGATTGGACATCATCGGAAGCACGTGCGATGTACCGTCCATTGACGTCACTTACAAGGCTCGACAGGTCCCCCACAAAACCCCCTTGCTAGCCGTACGTCATCTACTAGCCGAGGACTAACAAGCCGGGCTGGATCACTGGCAACAGACAGTCGGAGATGCTCGCCACCGTGCCACGCGGCGACGTTTCTTCTAGTCGCAGCAGAAATATGAAACATCGCCCCTGACAACATACACTTCGCCACGAAAGCCCCCTGTGTGCAGGCCGTTGCTACTCTACAAACCTCGGTCGCAAGGGACGCCACTCGCAGAGGGCCGCAGTGCCGGTCCTGCAACACCTCCAAGTACAAGGCGCGCGTTTTCACGTGCGCGTCATGTTTCGTGGAGTATCGAGCGGTACGCGGTGATTGTTTGGCGTTGTATTTGTAACCCCAGTCGACTTTAGGCGTCTCATTCAAGAAGTACCTCTCGCTTTGTCTGCATCGCCCACACTTCCTTTCCTACGACCTGCTCCACGAACGGGCTATTGCCTCACACGACTTCCAACGACATCCACGCCGCCATGGTGATTCTTCAAGCGGTTTTTCTCCCTCGGCAGCAAGAAGTCGCGACGCCAACACAACAGCTCCATAGCTCCTCTGGACATCACCTCGATGCAGACGGAAGGACTCTATCGGCGCGGAAACACCACAGCGGACACAGGACAGACAGGGACGCCACGCGCTAGAGTCTACTACTGCGTTCGACCTCTGCCAAACTTTGCTTCACTTGTCGCCTCCGAGGACGACTACCCTTCTCTCCACCCCTGCTGCGTGAGTCGCCCGGCATCGCCTCATCAAAGCGTCCGACTCGCAAGCCCGCTGCCAGCCCGTCCAGTCGTCAGCACCGTCTCTACCCCTCCCCCTGCGTCAACCGCCGCAAAGTCGGAAACCAGCGTGCCACACCGTCGCTGGCACATACACGGTAAACAAAGTGCTCGAACGCAAGCCATGGAGTCGTCCGGACAGAGTTCCCCAACGCCAACCCGCCCGTCATCGATCTTGATCTAGACGAGAGCAAAGCGTCCTGGAGGACTCGCCCCTTGCCAAACGCGCAGCACCTCACGTCTCCCGCCCATGCACTCCTCGCGACTAAGAGTCGTTTACTCCGCCTTCGCCAGGATCCGTCGGACGTTAGCGAGTGCTGCTGAACATGTATGACGACTATAAAATGCGGGCAGGATCCTTTCGACTGCCCATTCTCCAATACACCCTCCACGATCGAGTATTCCTCCCAGAGCTCGCTCGGACGATCTCCTGTCAAGCACGTTCCGGCAATCGACGACCTCCGTCCAGCTTCTGGGCAGTGCTCGATATGTCGGATTGCGAGAATCATGGCGGACAGGAGGAGGATGAGGAAGGCGATATATCATGGGCCCGAGCGCTTACCTCGGGTAAGTTGCCCGATTCACGTCACCCTCGATTCCCGACATAACCCATTGCAGCGAACATGCTGGGCAGCAGGCAATCGCTTGCCTCCACCGCACCTGTAGAAACACCCAAAGATCTTGACGATCATTTCCCAGACGATCCTTCCACAAAGCCCTTCCTACCCCAACTTTACTTTCTCGGAGGAGCGCACGCAACAAGATAGACATGTATCTCGAACATCAACAGCTCCTTGTTAATCAACTCCATGGAAGGTCGAAGTCAGCGCGGAAGATAACGGAGCACGATGCTCCGACCATCTCCCGGCTTGCGAAAGGAAAGCGTGTCGAACCCGATGGATAAAGACGCCCAAACCCATGCCGCAGAGCGTGTTTGGCTTCCTCATGGTACGGCGAAAAGTCCGTTCTCCAGCGCCAGCACGCAGCCAGCTCGGGAGCAAAAGGCTACGCTACACAACCGCACACCGCCTGAAGCTCAGCGCGCCCCGCGTACCCTATCCTATTTTCACTACTTGGTAAACAGCACGATCGCTCTCCACGAACCTTACGACCGCCAGAGAACTTTTCAATCATTTTCCCCCGTAATCGCGCACAATACCAGTACCGCGACCGTCACGACAACTCACGCCCGTGCCTGCAAACCCCCATCTCAACGGATCTCCTCAGGACGCGCTACACGTCCTGACCTACAATAACCATCAGCAGCGCTGACGGCGCCTGACGCAGAACGGACCACCTACATCACCCACGAACTATCAAGCCCCCTGTCACGCACAACCCACTTTCACGGCCGACAGCCTCGCCTATCGACTATCCATCACACAAAATATGCTCTCGCCGCAGCCTCGGCCTCCGCGAGCAAGATCACCCCCGCGGCCCCCGCCCCGCAACCCCTCAACAACCCCCAACACCCTCTCCCGACCTCCACGAACTGGATACCCGAGCAAACCCGCAGCCCCACGCAATACACATCGCCCCACCGCCGCCGCCTTCGACGCCCCCGCGGCCCTGCCCACGACGACGCCCACCACCACGCGCCGCCCAGCGCCCCCGCCTCGCAAAGCC
Source organism: Phlebiopsis flavidoalba (assembly GCA_035772785.1). Taxonomy (NCBI): domain Eukaryota; kingdom Fungi; phylum Basidiomycota; class Agaricomycetes; order Polyporales; family Phanerochaetaceae; genus Phlebiopsis; species Phlebiopsis flavidoalba. The sequence goes on from JAOCPU010000004.1 coordinate 20,226, forward strand.
GCGCACGACCCGCACACGCCGCGCCGACGGCAAGCGGCTGTCCTCGCCGAACGGATAGCGACCCGCGGCGAAGCGCCGCGCTGAGGGGCGCCGAAATTGCGTCGCGCGGGTAAGGAACAAGGAGAAATAGCCCGCCGAGTAGGCGGTGCCGCCGGCGCTTCGTGCCGCCGAATCGCCTGCGATCCTCCAGGGTGAGCTGTCGCCTGTTGCAAGGAGTATGATGGTTAGTGTGCGGCACGGGCAGCGGATGCGGGTACGGGAAGGATGGTGCCGCGGCCGAGAATGATAGTGCGCATGAGGAGGGTACTGGGAGTGCGCATGGGCGGTAAAACCTCCCGTCTCGCTTTCCTCGTCTCTTGTTATTTCTTCTTCTATCTTTTCGTGATGACATTCGCATTTTCGCATTTCTTTTCTTCTTGTGCAAATCATACTTTTTGAGAGTTTGTTTCTTGTTCCGTGTTGTCGTCGCTATCTGATAGCATCTGCCTCAATTCTATGTTGTCGCGCCCCCCTCCTGCAACCTATTTAGCATACATTTTGTTGTTTTCGCGTCCCCGCATTGATGTATGTCATTGCAATCAATTGGCTGTTGTGTGTTTCTACATCTATGGATTTGTGTTTTGAGAGTTGGAAAGCACGTGTGAGGCAATACCTTGGTGCCCGGATGTATAGCGAGCGCATATATACCGAGTTCCTATGTTAAGTGTATTTCGCGCTTTACAAGTATGTGGTAGTGTGGATACCACATGTGGTGCAGACATAATATGCATCTAACACTAGGGTCTCTGATTCTTTGTAGGCGGGGTCATGCTTGGGATGTTAAATGACACGGGTGAGAGGTACTAAGACGACGGAGTGGCGGTCTGCACGTACTGGAGCGAATGGTCACGGCGGCATATATACCGTATTGGAAGTGCATTGAAGGTAACCTGCGCAGCTAAACGCCCGAATGGTAATTGTTGAAATGGCGGAACACGACGCGTTTGTGCAATCACAAGACGAAGGTATTTCAGATTTCGGGTTCAACCATAGGTATGCAAAACTACATGACCAGGGTTGCTAGCATAAAGAAAAACTCAAATTAAAGAATAAAGTTTATAACAAATCAAGCCAAACGTGGGTACTTATATAATGGGTACGCCAAGGGAGTGTGGTGTGTGGCTGTGGTTGTATCATGCATCATTGTCGTCTGCATCATTCAGAATCATGGTAGATGGGTGGTTGTAGTAAGCGTTCGTCGGCATCAAACACAACCGCCGCCTCGGAATCCTTGTCCGCCTCGTCGAGCATCTCGTATGCCCGAGCTCTCGCGACGCCAGCGCAGCCACTGTGGGCGTCACGCCGAGCACGTCGGCCGCGACGGTGAATGCATCTATGAGCAATCACGCCGACGAGCCCCGCGAGTAACGAGCCGATCGACGGCGGAGCGGGCCCGAACTCGTCCCCCCGGTTCATCTGGTGCTATGCACCGACCCGCTGCGACGTGGGTGCGCTTGATTAGCGTCCCATTGCGCGCGGCCGAAACACCGCAGGGCAGGCGCGCGGGCCGCAGCCCAATTGTGACGACGATGCGGCGAGCGATGGATGCTGGGTTCCGCCGCGGCCGTGGCTGTCCGCGCGTCGAGAGGCCGAGCGTGTTGAGGCCGTTGAGGTGGGTTCTCGGTGGGACGTGAAGGACCGAGGCGCGGTCGCCGTGTAGCTCGGACGCGAGCCCCGCTTGTGTGTACAGGCGCCGGTGTCGCTTTGCGCGTCCTTGGCGTAGTTCTTCTTGGATCTGCTCTGCAAAGCGCCCGGGGACGTTGAACGTGACGGGACTGTTGCCGTCGCGGCAGGGCGTTCGTGGTGCCGCATGTCATCTGCACCGAAGGGCACGCCTGGCGGGTGACGGTTGTCGGGATCTTGTGAAGTCGCCGAGCAGTCGAAGCTCGGCCTACGGCCGGATTGAGTTTAGTGCAAAAAAATATCGGAGAGAACAACAAAGGGCTCTACGCCAAAATGGCGTAGACGTTCTTCAGGGAAAAAGAGTCGCCGAGCGATAAAGTCCGAAAGCTGGTGGTTGCGCCGTGGCGCGCAGGTTGATCGGGCTTACGCGGTGTAGCGCACGTTTGTGCTAGCAAACCGCTCTTTGTCGCTCTGGTTGCTCGTCCTCACGTGTTAGGTGATAGCGAAGAGGTGGTGAAATGGGGATTGACTGGCCACTGTTAAAATTAAAAATGTAAAAGGGCGCTTGTTACTTTTTGTGAAATTCGCACACTTACCCCTGAACTCGAAACGACAAAGATCTGGTCCGTGTGCCTTCTCAACAAGGGGGAAACACGATCCATCTGTAGACCTGTCTCTGGTCGAGTTTTAACTTGGCGTATCGGGGATGCTAGCTGTAGATGAAGTCTACGGCAGCAGGCGCGGATGCTGCGGAACCGTGAAGCCGGTGTCCTTGAGGCTACAACGACCTGCTCGTCCCCTGGCCGCCTCCTTCAACCGACGGACTCCGTTGAACTTGAACTTCTGTCGTTGACCGTCACTCGCGTCCGATGATGACTCGACCAGCCACGGGCGTTTTGGTCGGTGATGGTGTACAGTTCTGCGCGGAGCCTTACGTGCGCGAAGAGCTTCGTCTGGGTCAGCGACCTCTCGAAGGCCGTCGTACTGTACTCGCTGATACGTTTTTTATTTTTTTTTTTTTTTTTTTTTTTTTTTTGAACGCGCCCTCCCTTCTGGGACCGCTCCTTGTCGTTACCGAGGGACCGAGCAGCACGGCTCTGAACATGTTGAGGCGCCGTCGATGTCTCTTCTGCGCAAATGATTGCGCTGCACATGAGCTTCACTAATTCCTTGGGCGGTCTTGTCCGTCGTTTTTCGAACGCTCGATTCAGTCTCGCCATCTTTGAATGACGGTGATCTGAGGATCCGAAGGCGTCGCCAAGGACCGAGGTATGCAAAGATTGTTGTTGCCCCTGAAGATCAGCACCAAAGTCGGTAGCATTCGTCGCTCGCGTTCAATATCGCTGTGACGCAGTTAGTTCACGGCTTGGGGATACGTGGTGAAGGCCATACACTTGTGAGGGGACTTCGTGCGGGCCAAGAGACATGTTGGCAAACGCGATGTTTCCAGTAACTTGACCAATACCGAAAGTCAAGTTAGCCTGAATGTCGGTAGTGTTTCGGACAGTTCAATCTCGATCAAATGGTGGCTTGACGCCAAACCAACTCAGGACGAGCCAGTGTCAGAGCTGGACAATAGGGACTTTGTTTCTATAGGTCTATTATAGCTTGGGATCATATTGCACGCATAATAGATTAGAAAACTCACCCCTTTCCACGAGCGTTTACCATTCGTCGCGTACTAGCGGATTCGGCCGTCTAAACATAAGCTTTATTGTCTTGTGATCATGGCCTAAACACAATTACGCTTACCACCACATCCCTTGCGTTTTCCACATTCTGGTCGATCATGGTTGACGTGCACCTGTTGCATGCGAATCGCCCAACGACGTGTACCTTGATGAGCCTGCGGGCGATCCAATAGGGATGTAGGAGTTGCATTGAGGATTTTGTATTACCGCGACACGCGATATGAGAATCCTAGGGAATGTTAAGGGAAGGCGGTCAGGCGCCAGGAATGAGATCTGCAAAAGAAGGTCGTAAAAATATGATGGCGAGAATAGAAGTAAAATATGGTCAGGGGGGGGCTCTCGCCAACTCACATTGAACCAGAACGAAATGAGTGAATTAAAGTTCACAGGAGGATCGCATGTTTCGCTGAGATCATCGGCATACTTAATTATTTACTCTTCTACAGGAATGTGATGGGATGGGGGGATTCCATGGCTTGGTCCGTTGGACTTTGATTTGAAACGCGTATGCCTCTAGCAATCGAAACAATATCATGTTGGCCGCGCATTATCTGTGTAGTGCCGCACCTTGGAGCAGCGACAAGACGGCATTGGTACGGTTTTAACCTCAAACCATGGCGCGTCCGTATGTGTCAAAAGGACCGCGCCACTTCAATTTCCGCTTTAACGGTGACGCATCCTGCTGGGACTAAAGCCCGCTTCACGTCGGCGTTCATCAAACTCTCTCCACAGTCACCGCTCGACTCGACTTGAAAACGTTCCAAGACAGCCCGGTTCTGTGTCTCCGAATGTCCTTTAGAGCAGGCAATGAAAATTCACTCTGGTGACAAGATAGCTGTGCATCAGCTTCTATGGTCAAATGCTTTTACCCATCTGTCGAGCAATCGACTTTGTGAAGATTCTAATAAGTCGGGTCCTGCACGCTATGGCGAGTCAGCCTCACATGCTGTCCCTGCTTGTGACAGCCTTGATGCTTCGCAACTGCCTTCTAGCCACTGATGCCTGGTTCGCTTGCGTCTCTCATCTGTCGTCTCTTACCTTTAGCTGGTACTTGATTCATAATATCGCTCACACTGTCATTCTATGGCTCGCCAAGACGTAATTGCCCGGACGAAGACAATTTTTCCCTCAGCCCACACGACTCAGGATTCCTTATTCGAGCGGAATCGCTCGGATGTTCGGATCCGACAGCAAGATGCGCAGGAAACACAGCTCGAAACAAAACCATGTTGATACTGTTTTCGTTTACGGCTCTACTGGTTTGGCAGCTTTGGACAGCAAACACAATCCTTTACTGCCCAGTACCCGAATTCCCTCGCGCTATACCTGCTCGCCCCCGCTGATTTTCTTTACTCTCGGTTAAGGACGCCCACACTGCACAATGCCCGGATGACGCAGCATTAGTCCCTAAGCAAAGCCTTCTCCAAATACTTATCCATATCGGACTAGATTCGACTCAATCCTGCGTCTGCGCGTGATGCTACGCTATGAGCCTATCTCAGTCGCACGACTTCTGTGAGATTGTTATAGTCGATCATCTATTGAAGCTACTGTACCTAGTTACGCGATACTAATCGCGCCTCTAGGACCGGAACTGCATGTCCTAGATGTCTGTGAGCCGTGGCAGGTTTGTATGGTATGAGAGTTTTGCCTGCTCCAAAGAACTCGTCTGATTTCTCTGATTGGAAGGGCGGGAAGGATCTATTGTTCTCGCCTTTTCTGGAACTATCGACGCCAGTGCTCTGTCGGCAGACAAAACACTCAGACTTCCACCGGCTCCGTCACATGTACTGCCTCAAGCAAACATCCGGCCTCCTTCAGTTCGTTCGGTCAAGAGAGTAGACGGCATCTTGCGACCGATCGTACCAGCGTTTGTGGGGCTGTTCATCCATCTGTGTGCTCAATGTTTCAACGAAATACGTTGCGACCGGCCCTCCTCTGATGCAGGATGTACGACAGAAAAATGTCACCATCCCCCCTTGCGGATGCAGATATGAATCTGTGGCCCACCGTAGTGTGTGCCGACTACTTATGCTTCTCCAAACGCTACGGCAACCAGAGCGGTTTTACACTTTGCGTCGACTCGTCTCATAGTATCACGCCCATTGAGCACATCCTCCGCACCGCTTGGTCCGCAATCGGTTACCAAGGCCCCCGCTGTGCACTTTCATCTTCCGGGCCGACGCTTGCCGGTGGCAGGATGCTTTTGTCTACCCTGGCAATACACCGACCGCCGTTTTATCGGCTCGCCTAGGCAGTCTACAGTCCCCAAGTTCGTGAAATTTCAGTCAGAAACCCAGCGGAGTCACCATGGGACTTGGCTGCGATGTGTCTAAGACCTCCGCAATCGCTGCCCTCCCTTTTGAATTCCGCCTTCGCACTCCCCGAGCACAAAACCGTATAGCCTGTTCAGCGCTATCGGAAACGGTGACCGACTCGGGACTTCATCCTCTTCAAACACCTCTTCGAACTGTAGATCTGATGAATGGGCCTTTGCCCGAAAGATATTCTTGGCCGAGCCATGCAGCCTCGCGGCGGGCGGGGAACCGGAGTTTCCCGTAGTCTTTTGTGTGCCTCCAAGCCCAGCCATTCTGCAGCGATCACTGATGTACCAGACTCTACTCTTGCGGCCACAGCTGACTACCTTGACCATACTCTCACCTCAACCGAAACATCTTCTGCTTCTCAAGCATGGTACACCACCCGACGCGGGACAGCAAGGTTGAAACCTGTCTACTTCCCAGCCCACGTCGCCGACGAACGGTCATCATCGAACCGCCTCGCAACAGCACAATGCCGAAGGTTGTACGGCGCCTCTCGCGTCACAGTTGACCTTTAACTCATCTCGCCGACGACCTCACCGACGCGTCTCTGGCCGCCGAGTTCAACAAGCTCTGCCCGTTTGAAGTCTCTCTGAGCTGTCTACAATGGACTCCTTTGTTGAGAGCACTCCTCGCCACTTGCGGTCGCGACTAGCAACGCGACGCTCAGCGATGCCTATTCGGGGTATTCTCCAAGAGCAGGCAGGAGAAGAAACGGGTCCGGGTCTCCATGATGCACCGGCCCAGGACGACGAAGAGAGCACCTGAGTGTGAGGAGGATGACATGGCTGACCGGGCCACGACGCAAACGCTGCGGCCACCACACCGGACCATCCGGCCCAAGGCCTCTCCTCGCACACGCTCTGGCCTGCCCACCGAGTTCGATGCCCAACATGCGCAAGCTTCCACAAAGCACCCCGACCGTGAAACAAAAATCCCTGCACGCGTCGCAACGCCTCTGAGACAACGCATCGCCGACTCCGACTCGTCAGCAGAGCCATTGACAACACACGCTCGTCCCCCCGCTTTGCTCAGGTCGACAAGAATGAGGTCAGCCCGCCGAAGAAGCTCGGCAGTAGCATCGCGAGGCGGGTCCGATGTGCAGCCGTAGACGGCAAATAAGCGCAAGAGCGCTACAAAAGCTTGCGTCGGACGGTGATGAGAACAGCGCCAGGCGCATGGGACAGCGAGGAGGTCAAGGGTCAGCCAAGGCCACTAGCCCCTCGAAGAGTCGTTTGCCTTTTTGCAAAGCCATCTTTACGAAATTGAGATCTTAGGTTCTTCGGTTGTAGTTGTACCCGACCAGACCTTGGATATCTATGCATGTCACGACGTGTATTTTAATATGGAACGTCGGGGTCGCGTAGCTCGCTGCGCACATGTCCTTATTAATGCATAAGTCTCGGACTGAAATTCAAAGTCACATCAGGATGAGAAGATGTGAACATGTACAAAGACCGTCAGCCATGCTTCATGAGCCGTTATGGGTCAACGGGTTCATGGCCACAATCCAAGTTGTTGGGGTTGGATTTGGCCACGTGATATTGAGCCAGGAGCCTTCAGCGCTACACAAGAACCAAAACACAGAACTGAGTATAGTATAAGGGACTCAAAATTTGTCGTACAGACAAGGACGGGACATGGTTCATGTAGCATATACTGGGCCCAGTAATTTAGAAGAGGCTGAACCATCTATGTGCAGAAAACAATGGGGTTCGGCTGCGGAATTTGCAGACGGTTTGGCCATGGAACCCAGGCGCAGAGTTGGCCGAGTTAGACCGCACCTCCTCAACTTTCCGTTATGTGCCCATTCAAGATTATAGAACTATGTAATTCAGTACGCTGAGAATACTAGTGATTTTTGCGTGAATTAAGAAGAAAGAGTGAGAGTGCTACACCGAATTCTGTGTGAATCGAAGGAACTATCGCGGTTGCCGCGTGTACAATTTGTACTTGTTTGTTTCCCGTCGCACCTTTAGTGCTCCTGACAACCCAATGATGAATGCCTCGCTTCCCCCCCGCTTCGCAATTATCCATTGCGACTGTTACCAACACAAAAACGTATGTCAATTATGAGGAGTACGCTCCTTAGGCTTCTAATCACATGTTAAACTTTGGACCTCACCTGGCATGGAGTCGTTGAACACATTTGGACCTTTGTGAAACAAATGAGTATTTGGGGATCACGAATCGTGGCGTGCAATAAATGCGCAAAAATCAGGCCCCTAGGTATCCAGCCGCTGTATGCACACATAAATTGATCTTACATTACTATCAGTGTTGTTCAAATAACCGTGCGACGTTTGTTCGCGTGGCCAAGGCTTCTGTGAACATAAACATCCTTGCATTCAGGTATCTAACTTGACTAGGATCGTGGCTCTTGTCGACGGAATGAAAGACAAGAGGTTTTGTAAGCATAACTCAAGGCAACGGTTGCCCCCAGACTACTCTATACCAGCGCCTCGGTGTGATTGGAGCACCGTCGGGCCACTTGGAGTCTCCCACCCTTACTCCTTCAGCAAGCGTATTGATTCCTTTATCTCACAGGCAATTTACCCATTTTCATTGATGGTGGTCATATTTATACCTAACGTGAAACAACTTTAACGAAAGCCGTACCAATCCAACAAGGTCGACTGAGCCATCACATCTTGTGAAGCGCAATACAACGGCAAACTATCGGCCTCCCGGACGGCCAGCCCAAAATCCGAACTGTGCACTGACGTTGTCGTGAAGCACGTCTTAAAGGCGAAGCTTAGAAAGCATTAGAAAAGTTGTAGGAGACACTATCATGGCACAAATGGCATAGGATACTATGAGACTGGAGCAGTCAAGCAAAAAAGTCTCGTCATACTGCGCAACCTTCGCCATCTCGCCCTGTAGGGTTGTTCGCACTAGCGCCCCCTGCTTTGGAGTTCATCCTCCTCATCCACATGCACAATGTCCAAACGAGTTCAGACAGTCCACCTGGAGTAGTCCCAAAACTCGAAAAGCAGAATCCCATTAGGTCGCTTGCATGAATGGTTGTGTCACTTTTCCAGGTATAGGAATTTTGCAGAACTGGTCCTAAATCTGCTTGCTAGGCTAGTATGCCAGACACAGCGCTGTAGAATGCACCTGTCGAAGCACTCGTTTATTCACAAATAGATGTGTCTCCACTATCGTATACAGCGTCTATTACTCATTATTGGCATGACAACAAGGTCTTCTCAACACGAGGTGGACTGCCACTGTGCTTCGGATCAATTTGTTTGCATGGCTGTTTCTGTTGGGATCTCCGCTGCAGCAGTGGACACAGGGATCGGCCGAGTTTGCCTTTAGATGGCGACTTCACAAGTTGTGCACAGTCGCCTGTGGAATCGGTACGGTCCTTTCGTTAGTTCTACGCTATACAGAAGTGACACATCAAAATCACCTAATTTTACGAGAATATAGTGTATATTTCGTGATTAGCGGTATGATAACACTGACAATGGCGATCTTCATAATCCACAGAGATTAAAGGCCGTCTCAAATCACACATGGCGCTAGAGTTAGGAGTCCCTAAAAGAAAAATCGGCGAATTACTCGACGAGCACTTGATTATTCTCGCATGGTTTCAGGTGTATGCCGACCGGCCATCGGCATGCGACCAGCGTTTGCTCAATGCGGTGCTAAATGCGTTACAGCCTACTAAGGTGGGTTGCAGTGAACGAGGATAACATATACGACTAGTCCTCCGGGTCACTCAACAAACGCGAATCCCAATGATCAGAGCAAGCTTCCATGTCTGAACCAGATTTTTAAAATTCACAAAACCCCGAGTTCACGAGAGTTCAACGTTCTATAAACGTTCAACGTTTAACGTTTAACTCTCGTTGAACTCTCGGGCTCCGCCTCAGGAATCTTCCACCCTAGATGGAAAATGAATGCAGCAACCTGAACGATGGATACCCGAGTTCTGAGACTGTCTTCCTTCGTCTGTGATATTAGTTAGCCGATTTCAATGTTGAGGTTCGCTTCAAACCTTGGCCCTCGTCGAATTGAGTCGCGGTATCGTTGGGCGCCCTTCCGAAGGTGTAGGTGCATCGAAATCGCACACTTACTTTCACCTCAGGCTACTCGGGCTGACTAATTTCCACTGAGTTGGAAACGCATGTCAGTGGCTGTAACAGACCCACGAGAATGCTACGCAATAGACTGATGCAAAACATCGCTACTACATGAGAATCCGCGCGAGCTGGCTTCGTTGTGAATTATGACAGAAAACTCCAATGGAGCCGTGAGTCTACTCACTATAGTTATGTTTTGTTGGTAAACGGCCAAATACACCCTCCAGACTTGTACATCATAATAAACTGCTTGGTAAGAAATGTCGGATCATTCTACCGCAAGTGTTCATAAAGTAGTGCCTTGTACATCGGATGACTCACTGTGTCACGGCTGATAGCTTGGGATCTCCTCGGCCGCATCGAACGCTTGTCGCTATATTGTGGGCCACAGCTTTGGATGCATCTATGGAGGCGCGATTGCGCTGTATGCCGACAGTGGGGAGATGTGCCTGAGCAGCTGCCAGCGCCGCAAAGCCTTTGTTTTCGCAATCATCTCGACGCAAGGCATGGATGCCGGTAATTAAAGACCTTATATTTGAATTTGCACGGTTGAACGACCAGCCTATAAGTGTGCTTCGCTCCTTTCGGGACCCGGAAGACATCACACCAGAAGGGCTCCGCGACCGATACAACTGTGTGAGACCGGGGGGGGATTCCTCGCCATGCGGCAGTTTGGCGCAGGTCAGGAGCATCAAGGGAGACATAGATAGGACACGAACAAACGCCTTCCCACGTATACATGGACAAACTTTGCATTGTGTAGCTACAAACATAAAAATACTAGATGACAACAAGAAGAAAAACGATACATCCTTGTGGTACAATAAATAATATAAGTCCATGTGTGTTATACAGGCAGTCCATAGGAGTGTACGACAGCAGCGGAAGCGACGATACATCGCTCCGTGGTGATTGTCGCGAGATGCGTCTAATTCTACATGATACTAGTAGCGTCCGATGGCGGGAATGAACTGGAAGGCTAGCTATGCTACATATAATTAGTTAGGAATTGTGGGTGGATAGTGATGTTTCTACTATTTGTCCAATAATAAATATGGTCTATCCCAAGAAACACTTAGCGTAAGGCAGCCTGAGCTTCACGCAGCTTCGTCAAATAGTTAACTGTAGCAGAATAAGATTTCTATACGTAGACGGTCAGCAGAATATCCACTCACCGAACCAGGCGGACAGTAAGCAGCGAAAAGCTAAGAGTGTTCTTCAAGACATCAATGCTAAACTACTGTAGCATATCTTCACTAGGAATGTTGCCGCTAGGGGAGTAGGGTGAGCCTAGGGCGAGAGGAGAGGAAAAGAGTATCTCAAGGAGCGCACGTGGCATACAAACAAGCTTGAGCCGTTCCAGCGCAGAGAAAAGGATATTCAATGTGCATTAGGAAGCAAATCACCTAACAACGCGTTGACTGTTAGACATGTCATCGTATATCCTAACTTGATATGCTCACCGCCAAAATAGGGTTGTTGACATATCCTAGGTCCTGGAATTTGAACAGTTTGTCAGTGCACGAACTATCGTGCATTTTTGCTGCGGCATTGATTGATGCAACCTCGTCCTGGAGGTATTGCTTTGTCTAAGCCTTTGTCTAAAGGGTTCGCGTCCTTTATGGGAGAGTGATAGTTACGCGCATTCCGCAAAGGGTGTGGGCGATGAGCAAGTCGGTGACGGACAGCAGGGGAGCCCCCCGCCTGTGTTTCCAAGCCCGGCAGTAAGCCCTTGAAAGTTTCGATTGATGCGTAGGCCAAAAGTGGTGACGGCTGAAGCTACACATCCGGGCGTGTCTTGAAATGATGTTGTCAGTACAAGACACGTCGTATGACCATGTGGCATCAACGCACTGCGAGTACATATAGTGGATGCAACGTAGGCGGCCCTCGCTCGTAAAGGGCGGCCGCTTTTGGCATGCCCATGGGGGCCACATGCAAAGAGTTGGACCACATCATCGCGCACATTGGCTAAGAAGCTCTTGAGACGGTACGACCGTAGACATACCGACTATTACCCTGGACAGAGATGGATAACGGGGGGGGTATGCATCGCGAGAAATTCTTTTGACAGGAAATGTCCATCGAAGTTACCGACTCTGATCACTGCGTGACCAGGGTGTAATCAGTAGAGTTCTGACTGCCCGATCCTCTGCGTGTCTGGATGGAGGAGGGAAGTATCGAGCGCAGTTGTCCACAGACCTTCTCCAGAGACTGCAACACATTTTGAGCCACCGGCACGCATTGAAACCCTAACTCAGACTCCTCGAGCCTGAGACTAGCTGCACACACGCAACAAAGGAACCCGCAGCGGTCCCACCGTGGCCTCATAGCTTCTGAAGCGTTTGGCAGAGGTAGCACGGTGACGGCGCAGGGGACAATCGTGACCAGTGGCAAATGGGTGTGTGACCGCCTCAAAGGGTTCCTGTTGCAGTCGAAAAAAGTAGTAAGCGAGGAGGATCTCCGCTTGAAGGAGATGCAAGAGGCGACGGTGTCCGGCCGCTGAGACACAGGTAGACAGGCGAAGAATTGAACCGAGCGGACTGCACGGTCGAGATAGGTACTCTCGTGTGCGATTATCGTCCCTCACGGCGGGACACGTGTATACTCCCACAGGTGATACTGCGCTCCGAAGCACAGTGGAGATTCGCGTCCCGAGCCGGAGGAAGAACTCAATTGACGCGCTAGCGTGTCAGAGAACCGCTGAAAGTTCGATGAAAAAGCCAAACTTGGATGCGTGGGGTCCAAAGTATTCAACAGCTATAAACAATGTAAGATCAGTCATTCACTTGGAGCGCACAACTCCGACAACGTACAGAGCTTGGGCGACGTTCCGCGGTGGTTCTGAATGTTCCCAACACATTTGGGCGGGAAAGCTGCCCCGGGAGTGGACGACATACGAGCTGTAGCGGGCCTCAACTCAAGCTTCCTCGATCCTCGACTGCAGACGGTTGATTTCGTGCTCGAGCATTCGCGTATTGGACGGCGCCGCGTCCGGGTACACAAAAAAACGCATTCTTGCTGTCCTGTTGAAGCGGACACACTGGTTACATATAGGATGATTGCCGTCGCATTTCTAGAAGCGAGGTCATCATTCAAGAACTTTCTCATAGATCAACGCAACTCACGCATCTTCCGCATGCTGGGTAGAATATCAGCGGAATGGACAAGAGATAAATCCGTGAATGATTGACTCACCGACATGCTTGACATGCACGTCCACGAGGGAGGTGTCCTGGGATCTCTTCGGTTGCTCATGCTGGTGAGGGAGGAAATGTCTGGGGTTACTGTTGACAAAACCTTCGATGCGGCGTGCCTATATACTAACGCGAACCATGACCGATCTTCCTGTCCTGGGAGACAGAGACCGTCAAACATAAGAGCTCCCATGATCTCATTGGACAGCTCCCTCGGCTTTCCCCCCACGTAACCTCTTCGGTTGCCTAATGCCCGTGTGCTAGAGCGCAGTGTTGTGCTGAGCCGCCAGCGCAGGATATGCGCCATCTTCGGTGTTCACGATTGCCGCCGAGGGTGTGAACGGCGTGCATGAGGCGGGGGGAAGCAAAGCCTAGATGACGCGGAAATGAGGCATCAACATTTCACTGCATGATCTCAGCAATCTGGAGGGCCACCCACATTAACGTTTACAAACAAACTCATGTGCCTGAGGAAACGCGCGCCCGCTCCCAGTACTTTCGGATCAGATTGAGACCTCCTAAACGGATCAAGGGCAGTACTGTCTGATACCTCACCTCGGTTCAGACGTCGACAAAGTCACATTGCAAGGCTCGAGCCTTAGTCCTGGGGCTACAGTGATCGCTATGGCCAACTCTAACCGTAGGACGATGTCGAGATGTAGAGCTGTCGACATAACATTAATATATCTCTCATGTGAAACCCGTCTTGAGACGGAGATTCCACGTACACCATTCGATAGCCGTAGAGGAACGGAGCTCTCGAATGGTAAATACAAGGCTTGCGGTATAATGTATTCGGTCAATCTTGAGCGAAGTTTGATCTTGTTTGACCAACGGATTACATTGATGTCATCGGCGAACCGCCAGTCTTTGAGCCAACGCATGTCGATTGCGATATAACTTACGATGTGCTTCTGTCCATGTACAGCTCGTGCTTCGAAGTGTTGTAAGCGGGCTCGTGACGCCATGACGCTCATGAAATTGAAACCATAACGAACTCGCACTGTTCTTCTGTCCATAAACCAGACTGAGGAGAAGAGGACCGGAAAAGGCTGAGCATAAGGTTGTGAATAGGACCTTACACTGAGAGTACGATTTGATGAGCCTCATACTGTGATCATATGACTCGAAACACATACTACGAAGGGCGATGCCTATTTCTCTCTCATACCGCGGCGCGCCACGCATGCGCCCGTCGCCGTGCGCCAGCCATTCTCGCCGATCGACCGCCATTTCCGAATGAAGTAGTGACGGACAATGGAGTCGACAAGAACGCTGCCCGCTCAGCTTTTGCACCAGGCTCGGTGACGGCGAGGTGACACCAGTCAGACGGCAACGGGCAGTCCAGACCTCAGGGTGTCCTGAATCTTCGCCACATGCGTTTCAAGCATGCAGGGGACGTAAGGGCGGAGCATTTCACTTTGAATGTGTCTTGAGGAGGCGAGCGGGGAGAAGCAAATGAACATCGAACATTGAAATTGAATATGGAACGTTTGCGTTCGCGCTCAAGTAACACTCAGACTTCGAGAGGCCAAAAGCTCGATATAGTCTGCCCTAAATGTGATCATGTGACACTAATCTGACGCGACGCGCGCGCTTGCCTCTAGTTCGCGTCGCGGTAATTTTTCTGCCTCAACCACCTAGGACACTGATTCCCCCGTTGTCCTAACCTGGTTCTCCCAAAGATATGTCGCAGTCATCTGGGAAGCAAGTTATGTCTGGTCTTCGGACCGTCAAAACGAGACTTTTCCTCGAACTCGGTCGCAGCCTCAAGCAGTCAATCCAGTGACCTTACAGAACCTTCGCGTCAACAGAAACTATCTGCGCAGGAACGGCGTCTCAAGCTTGATTCAAGACGCGCTGAACGGCGTCACGGCTCCTGTCGATAAGAAAAACCCTTTCAAGTCCGAGTGGTGACAGTGGCAAGTACGGTCTCAGCTGGTCTGAAACGACCTTCGCCTGCGGAGAGTCAGTCCGGATCAAAGAAAAGACAACTACCATCTTCATGGAGCGAGAAAAAAAAAAAACAAGGACGTTGCATCCTACTCAAGTTCACGAGCTCTGTCCGTGTCCTCATCAGCCAATAACACCTCGAAGGCAATCATCTCCGTGGCGTCCTCATCAAGCTCCTCCTCGAAACCTGCAGCAGTCTTCCTTAGCCAAGAACAGACGCACATTTTGAAGCTAGTAGAGAGTGGCGAGAGTCTATTTTACACAGGAAGTGCTGGTGAGTTGCAACCCATTACCGAACGACCCGACGCGTCTCTGCTCGCTTGACTCTGACCGGCTTTCCTTACGCCCTCAGGCACGGGAAAGTCTGTGCTGCTGCGCGAAATTATCAAAGTATTACGGAAACGTTACTCAAAATCTGCGGATGCCGTAGCTATCAATCACCGCGTCGACCGGTCAGTAACACGTTGTACACTTGACAGGGGTGGTGGATCGATGCATATATGCAGGTTATTGCCGCATGTAACATTGGCGGTGTCACTATCCACTCGTTTGCCGGCATTGGTATTGGCATAGACTCAGCCGACCAGTTGATTTCGAGGATACGCGTAAAGAACAAGAAGGCCATGTCCCGCTGGCTAAGGACGAAAATTTGATCGTTGACGAGGGCGAGTCAATTCGCCGCAGAAGCGTG
Source organism: Phlebiopsis flavidoalba (assembly GCA_035772785.1). Classification (NCBI taxonomy): domain Eukaryota; kingdom Fungi; phylum Basidiomycota; class Agaricomycetes; order Polyporales; family Phanerochaetaceae; genus Phlebiopsis; species Phlebiopsis flavidoalba. The sequence goes on from JAOCPU010000004.1 coordinate 35,832, forward strand.
TTGCCACTTGGTGCTGAAGCTTTTTGTGGCCAGCCTGTCCATGGCTAGACGGCGATCTCTCTTTGATAAACTAGCTGAAATCGGAAGCAAGATTCGGAAACACCCCCTAAACCGTTTGGTGGCTTGCAAGTGGTTCACAGATGCACGCATTTAGACTGGTGGGTTCTGCCACTGCTAACCTCGCGACCAACCAACCACAAAGGTTATTGTGACAGGAGACTTCTTTCAGCTGCCACTCAGTTGCGAAGTCAACAGCGGGAAGTTTCGCGCTTTGAGGTCCCGAACGCTGGAAATCGTCAATTAAGAAGACGTTCAATTTGACTAAATTCTTTTTTTTTTTTCTTTTTTTTTTTTTTCGCTTCTTTTTCCTTTTTCACTGTTTGAAAAACGACGTCGAACGGTTCTAACAAGGTACCCGCATGAGAACCATCAACACGGACCAACTCCCACAACCCCCCCCCCCCCCAACCCCCCCCCCCAACACGGAAACCCATGAGTAGCATACCGTCCGGTGCGCACTGGGAAATCTTTGCCTGACTTTGGAGGCAGGTGACGAGAAGACTCCTAGCTAACTTCATGGATCCAGGTAACTGACTTTGAAAAGCGGGTGCACACATTTTCCATTCCGTACGTCCGGAACTCACTGTTTTACGTTCCCTTATCGTACAGGTTATGCTCATCAAGAACATGGATGAGATGAACGTCAACGGCAGCATGGGGACCATCGTCGAGTTCATCGAACCTCAGAACTACCTCACTAACCCAGATGACCCTTTCACCATCAACACGAAGCCACCGTCCGAAGCCCGGACCAGCGGCCGGCAAGGGAAAGAGCGCAGGGCGTGGCTCAGAAGTGGCCCGTGGTAGAGTTTACGAATCCGAAGCGGAGGATGCTCATCCAACCCGAGTCGTGGAAAGTCGAGTTACCAGATGGTGAAGTCCAGGTTAGCCGCACGCAAGTATGTGGTCGTTGCCTCCTTGTTTGACGTGTCAACGACATACTGATGCCGTGTGGCAGCTTCCGCTGATCCTCGCATGGGCCATGTCCATTCACAAGTCACAAGGCCAGACATTGGAGCGTGTCAAAGTTGACCTTGCCAGGATATTTGAGAAGGGTAGGCGGACAATTTCAACCGTAAAAGCTGTTCTGACGTCCGGTTTGAAGGTCAAGCCTACGTGGCGCTGTCGCGAGCTACCTCGTTGGAGGGGCTTCAAGTGCTCAATTTTGACCCGGCGAAGGTTGGTTATCACCGCCGCCAGTACGGACGTGATCTTTCTGACAGCATATACTAGGTGCAAGCCGCACCCTAAAGTCGCAGATAATGGAGCAAGACCTTAGAGACCGTTCCTATCTAAGTCAAATAGCGAGTGCGAGAAGCTCGGAGTGTGTATTTTGTCGGGCCTTTATTTTGGGACGTCCGCGCTGCCTGTCTAGGCAGCTCTTGCCGTATACATGACTATAGATTCATGACAACCGACCGGATCCTCACCTCGATGGCAGATGCCGCTCTCGAGACTCTTCTGCCCGGTCAATTTTCCCACGCCTGCACGCGTCAAATCTTGTCAGCTCGCGTTACCGGCTTCGCAGGCCTGGCGGCGTCATCAGGTACTTCATTTACTCGCTTGAGTGTGGCTCTCGATGGTTTGCCTGTGGCCTGCTAGCGATTATCGTCACTGCAGGCGAGTACTGATAGATCTTTTGTCTACCGCTACCGCCAGTGTCGCTGATATATTAGAGCTTCGCCTCTGCGTATAAAATGTTCTAGACGACTCACTCTGACTCGTACCGCCGGCGACGCAATCCATGAACTGCCGTCGTCGTCGAAAAGCGTTTGAAGGGCAGTGAGGGCCACGCCAACGCTCGCGTCTTTCCCACTATCGCAGCAGATGCATGACCGCCGCGCCCTGTGACAGATGTGCAAAGCGTATGAACTGCATCGGACTGCTGCAGGTAGGACTAGCGCTCCAAGAAACTGTTTCCTGGCCTTTCTTGTCCTGTCGGAAGTTCCAGATTGAGAACGTCCTCCCGCGAATGTTTTTTCACTGGTCGCCGACGGCGGCCCTGAGTCGGCTTCTCGGTGATGAAGACATACGCAATCTGCCGCGTCTGAATTCGGAAGTCGGGAAGGGGGAGGCTGTGACACATCAGATGCACGTCCAATCAACAATCTGCCTTTGTACTTTGGAGACGGATGTTGGCGCGACGTGCCACGTTGTGTGATGAGCCATCGCATGCTCAGCGACGAGCTCCTGAATCACTTCAGGAAGTGAGGCGCGGTCGGTCGCTAGAATACGATCTTTGTTCGCCCAGTAAATCTCTGGTGTTAATCCCTGTGGGAGAGGCCCTGCTGCTCATCCAGTACAAGGTAGCTGTGCAGATAAAACATACCTCACCCCACAATTCATAGATCATCACCTGAGCCTTGGACAGTATATGCACTACACCGCCTTCGAACACGCCGTTCGAGACCGTCTTCAATATGTTTAGAGACGCGGATATGCAGATGATGGGATGAAATGGCCGTTACAGACGGTGGAGGTAGATGTGGATAAGATGAGGTGGAAGGGGTTATCCAGAATGGTCGCAGTGGGAAATCAAGGTCTGGCAGGGTCGTAGGAAGAGTTCTGTAAACGACACCGTGCACTCTCGGGGAATGTCTATACTCATATTGCGAGGATCGCCTTACGTTCAAGGCAACAGCCCACTCCTGTAGGTTTGTCTCAATCTGAGTATGTTCCTGACGACTGACAGGCGGGACCGGCGAAGTGTATAGGGATGTATCCCATTGGTCCGGTCTTACCACGACGCAATTTGATAGCTCGGTTGATCACCGAGCACCAGATGGGTACCGTCTTGGAGAGTGCGTCGGGGCATCCGTTTCCCCGACCTTGTGGCGTCCACTAGGAGAAATCTAGTCAAGTGTGAACGTAAGTCAGGATGCTCGGGATGATTTGCCCACTCTATGATCAATGCGTACCCGCCATACTCAGCGATACAGCGGCAAGTAAATGGGCATTGCGTGGGCCGTCGGACGATTGAAGCTCCAGTTGTTTAAAGTGACCATCTGTTGATTTAAAGTACGCTGCCTTCTGGGTGGGCCTACGGTATCCACTTAGTGTCGTCTTTTGGAACTGCTAGGAAGCCCAAATCGGATCAGCTTACGATGGTTTGGCAGTAATCAGCGTACCAGGGCACCACAACGTAGATTCGCTACCTTCGAGATGAGCATCGCATAGTCGTAACCGCTTCTCAGTTCCACTCACGGCGATGAGTGGGAGATTCTGGTATTAGCCTCCCGAACTTCAAATTCTCACAAATTGGCAATCCTCAGCAATGGAGTGGACGCGGTTGTAGAGATCCAGCGACTCTCTTCGGATGTGGGCGAGAGCTTTGCCTTCAATGTCCCTGTCATACATCATATTGTCATATATTTACCTTACCTATAATCCACCCATACAGGTTCCTAGTGATACTCCAGAATAAAGGACCATGAACTTCACAGCAAGCAAAAAAGCTAAGGCACGTGACAAGGCGTCTATCCCTTTGTGGCGTTTGCCATCAAGGCCGCGTTGATGCGGGCGCACCGCCTATGATTTGCGGCCAAGGACAACTGGCAATATTCAATTGGGGCCTGTGATGGAGCATAACAGCACATGCCTGGTCCACTGCCAACATCTCCAATCAGTGTGACAGACGGTTGGCGTATGCTAGTGAGAGGAAGAGACATGGCTCATCACTTGAGGTGCGCGCTCCCACATTGAATCGCCAGCGGTTGCATACTTACTCATTGAATTCATCAGTTGTCAACCAGAGGGAAGCCACCGACTCAGCGTTGTGATTAAAAATTGCATGTGATCACAGGGACCACTCTGCGCCATCAACACGCATTACTACTACAATTGGTAGCGTCGAACGTCACTAATACTGCTGCGACGCAAAGTTCGGCAGAACAGGCGTGTACCCGCCCGAACCATTCATGATATCGTTGTCGAAGAACCCCTATTGCTAAAAAGCCTCGCAAAACCTTCCCGCCAGGGTCGTAGCATCCATTACTGTCAGGAGCATAGTGCTAATTGTCTTCCAAGACCGCTCAGTTGAGACTCCACGACACTTGCGAACCTTGTACGAACCTCGACCTCACTCATATATGACCATTTGCGAGCCCTGACCTCACTCATCCATGCTATGTCTGCGAACCTCGGATTAACACGACTGATTTGAACTAGGCGGTGTTTTTAATTTATAAGTTACCATGATGCACGAGAGAAACGAACGTCCATGGCGTACTACAAGCACAAAATGTCGCAAAGGTCACAAAGAAAGAACAAACTCGTAAAATCCCCAGAGGGTCCAACTCATCCCCCAAAGCCATAGTGTTCCCCTAAGTTCGGGTGGTACTCCTCGCCTCGTACGCCTCCGCCTCCTTGAACCTCACGGAGCGCATAGCGATCGACCCAATGCTCCGCGTGCGCGCACCCGCCTTGACGTGGCCCCCGATTCGCAGACACGGCAACGAGAACCAATAAACACAGAGCAGCAAGCCGACGAGGATGTTGCCCGCGAGCAAGCCAACAATGACGGGACCGTACTTGTCGACGAGGTCGTACAGCTTCTGCGCGCTGTCGCTGCTGCTGCCGGCCGGACGGAGGGCTCGGACGCCTCGGCGGGAGGCGCTGCTTCACGCGCAGGTCTTGGAGGCGCTGTCGTCGGTGGTCGAGTTGGTCGAGTTGGCCTCGGCGTTGGCGAGGGTTGATGAGCGTCTGGGGGTCGATTGTGGGCGGCAGCGGCGGCGAGGGGCTTTGCCGCGCGAGACGTTGAAGTCGTGGTAGGCCTCGTTTGAGATCGGGCGTGGTCGGAGGAGCTGGACGAAAAGGGTTGGGCGGTCGGAGCCGTTGCCGTAGTCGAATCTGATTGGTAATGCATAGATTTAGTCTCTGAAACGTAGCGAGCAGGGGGGAAGTGCCTTACGAGGCGTAGACGTTGCGGAGGAAGCATCACCAAGCACTGCGTCGAAGCCGGAGAAGGAGTCCGGGTCGAGGGTGAGGTATTGGTAGGTGTTGTAGCAGAATGTCCCATTCTCGATATTGCCACTTTGGTCCTGGATCTCGGTGGTCGCAACGAACGTGAGGTCGAGAAGGGTGTGAACAAGGGAAGTCATTACCGCTACAAACAAGGAGCACAGATTAGACAAATGCACCAAATGTCAAATTCGTTGGGCGAAAAGACCTACCCCAAGAGTAAACGTGAGGTTGGGTCCGTGCCGTCGCAAGGCACGATGCCACTGCGGAGGTGTTCGTCGTCGCGGCTTAAAACTTGACCGCACGCCGGGATCAGAGCTGTAAATCGGTGTCGACGGGGGCGGGGCGGGCAGGGGCAAGGTGGAACGTGAAAAAAACGTGAAGGCCGGTGTCGAGGAGGACCGCGATCTTTGCCCTTTAGGGACGGTGTATCGATGGACGACAGCGTTGAAATGGAACGGGGCGTTGTTCGGCCGCCATGCCGTCGAGGGGCACGCTCCAGCGGCTCGTGGTCGCCTGCCGGTAGAGCGGCGGCTGGTCCGTAATCGTCAGGAAGGCGTACGTCGTGGTCGGAGAATTGATGGAGCGTTGCCGGAACGACGTCTCGTCGAGGTCGCCGGTGCGGGTCGAGCCGGACGTCGAACGAGTTCGTCCCCCGGGCCCGGGGGCGTCTCGGGTTTGACGTCGAAGTATGTTCGTGATGGGCTGTTGCGGGCCCAGCGTCCGAGTCGTTTAACGCGAAGGGTCTTGTCTGGTAGTCTTCGAATTTGTGATCGGCGAAAAGTTGGCCCGTCCGGTCCAAAGGCGAGGGCCTTCATGATAGGCACGCACTGAGCGGCCTATGGTCAAAGAAGTGATAAGTCCTGCGCGGAGGACGGCGTTGATGAACGCTAGAACCGGAGTTAGAGAAGCTGTGAGAATGTGATCAGTGCTTCATTATACCTTGGCCTGGGACTGTGAACCCTCCAACAGGGAAAAGGTGGCAAAGACAATAGGTCCTTCGGCAACACCTTGTCCATAACTTCTCAGTGGCGATGATTTCGGTAGTGTTTCGTGATTTCACTATGGGGGCGCCGGGGGAGTAAACCCACAGATCGTCATGGAGCCGGTCTCGCATTTGGACGCTAAAAGCTAAAATGAGGCGATGGTCATGGCCAAACACATCTTTCAAACAAAGGCTTTGGTCGAGGACCTGACTTTAGTCCACCAATATCAACGTCGCACCTTGGTCACTGAATAGATAGAGATGAGTTTGATTACCAAAACCGCGCGAGATTGGGAACTATCACGGCACGATGACATCTTGGAAAAGTCTAAAACGGAAAACTGGGGGCCCTGGGCGGACCCTGACGGACCCGAGGCTTGTAGCTGGGAGAAACCCCGCCGAGGTTCAAGCATGGCCGCAACGAAGGCACGCCTGTGCCCGTGCCCTTCATCGACATGCCCGCTGGCGCGGCACTTCCGCACGGTTGGCAGGCTCGCGCCCCGGCCGAGCGCCGCTACAACGCGAGCGCGAAAAAGGAGGAAGTTGCTGCTGAAGGCACCATCTGCCGGTTAGAGAGCGAACGAGAACGAGGAACGAGGAAGGAGAAAGAGAAAAAGAAACAGGCGAGGGGGTGGAAGAGGACGGGAGGAGGGGATGGCGTAAACCTCACGACATCCCGCACTGTGCTTTAATACATCTCTGCGTGTCTGGCGTCCCCGCGATGCGAAGGCACAGCACCGACACGCGCAATCGACGCTCGGTTCGCGCGAAATAACATTTCACGCGTTGATCCTTGTTTGTGCGGCCCAACCTACGACGACCCGCAGCATACACAGGCCGCAATCAAACACGCCGGCTTGCATGCACGCCGCACGGGCGCACTCAGGGCTATGTAGGGGTCCCTCCCATCACGAACAAGATGCCAACAGGGGGGGTCGTGCGGAAAACCGGTTCGCGTTCCAAGACAATGCACCTTTGTTGGCTTTCTTCATGGAGATGCGGCTCGGCTGCGATCACCGTCGGCCCCCGCGCGCTGCCAGACGAAAATACCGACGCGCTCGAGCTCGCTTGCGCGTCCGCTGCACCTCACCTCGTCGCCATCGCACCCTCGTTGCCGGACTCGTCTCCTCATGTCGTGTGCCGGGCGGAGGCGGTGAGCGCCCTTCGCGACGTGGTACTATGCTTGATGGTCCCTGGGACGCGGGGCGGAATGCATTTTGATAAAAGCCATGGCTATCCGGAGCGGCTTGGCACTGCAATGAGACAGCATCGAAATGCGCATTCGAGCCCCGACGACGCCCGGACGACGGAGACGCAAGGGTAGGTTAATCTCTATTTTTTTGCACAACAAAACGGTAGGCCGGGCGTACGGCGGGTGAAGCTGTACATGTACTTCCCAGTGCACGTCAGCGAGACAGGACACCCGAGAGAGCCTTGCTCACCGAGGGCTGTAGCAGACAGGCCAATGCACCTTTTTGCGTCATCGTAGGCACGACTCTCTGCGCGAGTGTTTCCCATTCGCCAGAGTTGATCGTGAATGCACATTGTCATTCCCCTCTTTGCAGCAAGCACTTGCTGAATGTAGATGGTTCGCGTTTACGAAGTCCACGGTGTTCCGAACTTCGAGTTATAGTGAAGCCCAACTAGGGAATCTGGGATCTCCACTCGCAACCTGGATGCGCTCGCCATTCAGCGTATCGACCACACTATCCGTAAACCGAAGCTTACGCGTATTCGGAGATTCGGATTATGGCGGCACGCAGCCACAGAGATGTGCCCACTCTGCTCGAGGGTCCGTGGATGCATATGTACAAGGTTTAGAAGCACCCCGGGTCACTCGGGAAATCGAAGGCCCTTAATGAATCGCAAATGCCCCAGCGATTGAAGGAGGTTAAGCATCGCAAGGGCGCATGTCGGCCGTTCCCATGGTTCATGTAAGCGTGTAGTCGGAGAAGACTTCGGTCGTGCACACATGATGGGTATCCGCAGTGATGTTCATTGGTGGATAATCTATAAGTACAAAACTACAAAAAAAAGTAGTGCTAAGGATGTACGGCGAACACAACACCATGACAAACTCCACCGTCTAGAGTAGGGCATTTCTCAAGTCGCCCAACTCCTCGTTGATTAGACGAGTAGAAAGGTGTTTGCTATTGGCGCGTCACCAGAACCGGTTGCAGGGTGGATGCGTTATGCACTGCCCGGGCAGAAAGGCGCCATCGAAGGGGTTTTCGGACGAGAGAAGAGAGGAGGAACGGAGAGCTCGAGACGTCGGACAGCCTACAGCGTAGGCGAGGCACGGGGAGAGAACTGAATGTATTGGGTTTCGGGCGTGGCGGGCGGAACGAGTCGGGCGGTGTAGATGGTGGTCAAAAGCTTTGGGTGAAAATTTCGCTCTTTATGCTGCCGCCCGGCGGAGATTGAAGATGAGTCTCACGCCACCGCGCGCTGGGCGTCTCCAATCTATGCGCGCCTCGCTTCTTCCCCAGTCCCGAATCCCAGGCTGCTACTCGTCCCTACCTTCTCAACATCTCACAGACACGATACCTCGCCCACTTGTACAGAGGGACATGTTCTGCCACAAATAGACTGCTAGATAGAAGCCATAGAAGGTCTGTTCAGCAAGTCGGCTTTCTGTTCAGTCCGGCCGCGACAACCCTCAGGCAGTGCCTTTAACCCCCCCTGCCCCTTGTACCCAAGCTGCGGGCCTTGCCCCGTGCACATCTCTAGGCGTAGTTGTTACCCAGGCCGCCAAATAAGGTCCTGGTTCGCGCCTCGTTTCCGCGGGCGCTTCCCAGCCTGCCTAGGCCCGACAGCACCGAATGGGCACTCTCGTATGCTGAAAGAAAGAACAGCGGTGCAGACCCGGGTCTGGCCGGTCGGAGCTCACGAATGTCGTTGCGCCACAGTCTAGACAAGTCCACGGGTTAGCAGAGGTGTGCATGAGCGAGTGTACATCGGCGACGGCGGGGGAGGGACGACGACGGGGTTGCGCGGCTGATGCGGGGGGGGGGATGGGGAATATATGATAGAGTTGGCGTGGTGGCTCCGTGGATGTCGCGCGCGGGGGGAAAGGCTCAGAAGGCGGCTGGGCGCGGTCTGGAGCGGGTGTGCGGAATCAGGTATTGCCGCTTGGCTTCGCGTAGAACGTCATGGGCTAACTGCAACCAGCGCTCCTCCGGGACGTCTCTGCGTTGCTTGTGCACTGCTTATATATACGCTCGCGGAGGGATGGCCCCAGACCTCTCCCCCGCACGACGCTGAGCCCATTCTCTGCTAACACCCACAGCTGTGCACGACCGCTACAGGACCGCTTGTTATACCCCACCCAGACCACCGCACGCACCAGCCCATGAGCATTTACCCCCACTGCGAGCAGCGCACGCGATCTGCGCACGCCGCACCCACCCCGAGCGTAGGACCACACCTTTGTCGCGTTTCCGTCCGCAGGACACGACGACGCACACGCCGCGGCACCAGAGTACTGGGGACGGCCGCTCGCCGCATCCCACACACCGGACCGTGCGGCGGAAAAAAGAGCTCCTTCGACCTCCGGCACGTCTTTCAAAAGCAGCGGGCCTACAGCCCCCGCTGCGAATCTCTTATCGAGGTTGTAGAGAGCAGCCGGGCCACGCGTTTGCAGTACGGCCTCGGGAAGTTACGAAATTCGCTCTGACCGACTCGTGAGTGAACCTTGTTTGTATGACATGTGGAGAGCGTTGGAACTCACCTCCACTTCTCCCCAGGACGCTATGACCTCATGCGCATCGCGAAACGCGCATCATGAACACCGGGACACTTGTGCCTGTGTACGAACTTGCATGACGAGAGACAGTGCAGGGGGTTACTATGTCATTGCTAGGGGTACGACAAAGAAGAGAAAGGGAAACAAAGGGCCGCTTGTATTATATTCTATCAATCGTCGAATAGTAGGCCTGGAATATCTGTATAATATACATCAGCTAATGTGCACACGGTCTTGCCTTGTGAAACGACGCACCTTCGAACTCGTATCTTCCTGCGTGGGCCCAAACTGCGTCTCCCCATCATCATACAAGTCAAAACGTTACTCTCCCTCATGACCTCATCGTCATCCAACTCGTCCTCCTCGTCCTCCTTCCTCCTCCCTCGCCATCTCAACATCCGCAGGACCAGCCTGACTGGGCCTTACAAACTCAACCTCCTCGCCTTCCCCGCCATCATCGCCGCACAAACTCTCCGCATTCATACTCTCAATGCCCAGCCCCGACCCGCGGATGAGCGCCTCGTCCGCCTGGGACAGCTGCGAGAGCTGCGACGCGGGGGAAGAACAGTGGCTCGCGCTGCGACGCAGGCGGCGGCTCTGGCGAGGGCGTCGCGGGCCGGCTGGGCGGGGTTGCAGGGGGGCGCGAACGGGTTCGGAGTCGGCGGTGCGGGGTCTGTAGGGCGCAAACGGGTTCGACGCTGGCGGCAAAGACGGCGGGGCCATCGAGCCGAGCGCGGACGTCCGCGCGTCTGCTGGGGGTTGGCGAGCTCGCGCGCGGCGGACTCGCGGTCGCTCCGCGCCATTGGGACGACGGCGCATGGGCTTCTTGCGCGCGCTGTGGTCGGCACCGCGGGCGGCGGTGACGGCTGGCGGCGCAGGGCTCGTGAGCGTCGCGGCTTCTTGCCCAGCCCCCGCGGTATGGAGGCTCTCTGGCGCGGGCGGGGCGGCGGGCCGCGTCGGTGTCGTGGCACATCTCCGCTAGGGTGGAGATGACCGAAGAGCGTGTCTGAGAGGTCGCACCGGAGGGGGGTCGACTTCTGAGGAAGAGCGGCGCGTCGGGTCGGTCGTGATGACGCGCATGTCTAGGGGCCAGGAGGAGGGACTCGGGCGAATCGATAGATTGTGGCCTGGGTGTTGCGTTAGCTGCGATGAAATGGGAACCTCCTTGAGGAGGGAGAGACGGACCAGGAATTTCGTCGCCAGAGTGGAAAGGCGGATGGTGATGGGTGGACTCGTCGAACTTCGTACACTTCGAACTTCTGCCGAGTCTGATCGAAAGCTCGGATGAGAGAGCCTGGCCCTGCACTGTTCCAAATGAGACCAGAATTGTCGCAAGCGAATTAATAATTTACCGCTGGTATCGAGAGACGGACTCAAGCCCTTGAGGATCAGCTCGTACGTTCGCCCCGTGTCGCTTGATCTGCTGCTCTGACGCTGCCCCCTGAAAGCTCCAGACGAAGTTTGCGGACACTCTTAGGCCCCTTCGCTATGGGGAAAGTGAATCCAGCAGATCCTTCAGAAATGCCCCCTGTGCGACTGATGCTAGAGAATTTCGCATTCGGGGAGGTGGCATCGGGCGGGGGCAGTGGGCACCATGAGACGCAAGGGAGCAATTTATCAATGGAGCCAATAACGGTCTAGGTTTTATGTACACCTATGGCAGCAGTTAAGCAAAACAGATCAAGAAGTGAGAGAGCAGTAAGGCAAAGGTAAGGCAGCGTTTGTATGCTGGGTGAATTGACCGTTTTTTGCAAAGGTGGAAGAACGCACAAGTCAGGTTTTCTTTGCAAAATGCTAATCTTGTTCGTCGTCTCTCTCTGTTTTTTTTATTTTTTTTTTTGTCGCCGACGGCATCTCTGTGATAAGGAGAGACTCGGACATAACTGTTCGACCGACTTATCACACACTGTTAAAAACGGAGATAAAAAGTGTGCATTGAAGATATATGACAATAAGTGATCATCACGCATATTGCCGTATTATATTAGACTTACATGGCACTTTTATTCTGCGCTTGAATCCGCTGACAATTTGGACCACTGAATTGTCCGGAACATAAAAGGAAAAAAAGAGAACACCGATATAATCGTCCGGTTTCTCGTCAAGGGTGGAGGGATCAGCGCGGGTAGGGAATCGCTGGACAGAACTGTCGACCATACTTTAACAGCAGGCAGTACGCCGAACCAAAAAGGACGAGTTGGTAAGTCTGATAGTATAGAGAATGCTCATAATCGAAATCGGAGTGGTGGCATAACATTCACTGAGACTCCTCGCCTATTTATTTCGAGTGAAACATGTCAGGGAAGCCCGGTTTGTACGGGGATCTGTAATCGCGTTTAGCCATAGCAGTGAACGGCCTCAAACATCATACGAGCACGTTTCAGAGTACACGAGTCAATTGTGGACGGGATGCATGCTATATGCTCATAAAGATGAACAACGTAAAATGAAGCGGATGGCAAATGGTGTGGGGGGTCGAGTCGGGCTGAGGACGAGTGATGTGAGGTTTGTCTTAAAAAAAAAACGCGCTGGGGGCGCCTCTTCGTGCTGTCACGGCACGCGTCTGCTCATAGCATCACAAGTCACACTGCACGTGATATGTAGTCACGGTCACCGCCACCATAAATTGAGTAAAGTGTCCGTGATAGACCAGATGGGAACATCCGCAGATCCTATTTCTACACTATTTTGGTTGCAAAAGCGTGTAAGATCCTCTTTGTATGTTTAGCGCAAAGCGAGTCGTCGCATTGCCTCTGGCCGAGAACTACTACCAGCATAAGCTGGTGCGGTTCCCTAGCGAGGACGAATATCGAACACGACGGTGGACCTGGGCCGTTCCAACGGCGTAGTATTCCGTGATATCTAATGTTTTTGACTGAGTAGATTAATGACGACAGATACGCCAGACAATGGTTTCCCTATTCTTCTGCTTCGAGTAGCGCCAGGAATAACTTGGCAAGACAAAGTTGAAAAGAAACTATTATTTAACTTCCATATCTTTAAGGACGAGGAATAAATATTACATACAATTCACCAGTAAGATATCGATGAGCCTTAATCACTGGGAATGTAGGCAGTTACGAGCTTTGACAGCAGTTTTGTCGTCCGACGACAAGGGTCCCTTGCAAACGGACCTTGCCTTTTCTTCCTCGTCGGACGAACGCGCAACGAGCACCCCCCCCCCCCCCCCCCCTTGCCGCCGCACAATCTTCGGGCGTAACTCTTGGCTCCTGCATTTGCATCGTCACAAACAAAACACTCACTTTCACGTTACGTCTGGGCGTGTAATCTTGTCTCAAGGCGGTCCTGATCACGATTGAGATCGTTGCCAACGGGAACGTGCTGGCCTTGTTGCAACCCGCATCCCTCTTATGCCTTGCGGACAGACGTCTAGCTGGGCCAGTATCAACACCAGAAACATCTCCAACTGACGTCTACATCATGACTGCCTCCAATCTTTTGTGGCCATTGGGAATGTCTTCGTCGCAGAGTGCCATAAACCAAGAGACCCGTTCCTTCCCAACTCCGCCACTCGCCTTGATGCTCTACGAAACTCAAAAATCACTGTCGAGTAGCCACCACAGGCCGCTCAAGGGAGTCCATTCAAGAGTTACAACGATCTCTTGGCCCAGGCAAACTACCACGCCGCGCCGTCGCCGATAGCTACCAGGACCCATTCGTCCCTTCCAGAGCGGCCCCCTCACCTCCGCCTTTGTCGCCTTCCAACTCGACAAAGCTCTCCTCAGAACTCCTCACCCAGAGTCCGGAAACTCCCTGCACAGAGCCACCCCCGTCCGCAAGCAGAGGCGGCCCAAGACCATCGACGCCGAACCCTTTCGCAGCAACCAGCCCAATAACCATGCTGGTACTGTTCACTCCTCCGCGCCAATTCAAAATCGTCGCGAACACCGCTACCTTGAACGACCTCTTCCCGACACAGGAAATCTGGCCCGACAACCGTCTTTCTGACCCGGTCGGTTCCCTAATCTCGCCAGCGACCCTTATTCGGATGCACAAGAAGCGCAGAACATTCCCCAGCTTCCTCCCATCACCCGGATTCCGCTACCAGCACCCTCATACAGACCAACTCGAGCATTCGCCTCTCGTTAGCAGCACTACGACTACGAAGTCAAAGAAGGGAATGTTCAACTTCATGTCTGAACTTCTCAACAACTCGAAACGCCTATGAGATCAGCAGAACACCGTATGATCCAGTTCACCTCACCCATTGATCGGTTTCAACTCTATCGACGGGCTTGAGTTCACAGGGCCTGCCCGAAGGAAAAAAAGCGTGGCAGTGCACAACTCCTCCAAAGAGAGTGGTATCCTCGAAGTTGGAGCAGGAGAGGAACCCTCAGGCTGTCATGGAGATCGTCAAATTCTCACCGAAGAGGGTCGCGGAGAGGGCATCTGTTTGGGAAAAGATGGGTGCTATTCTCGACCTGACTTCCCAGTCCTCCTCTGGTCAGCAGTCGTCCAGAGGCTTTGCTGAAGAAGGTTTCCAGAACCCGGTATGCATCGTTACGTCTTTCTCTAGTGCGCAGCTAACACTTTTAATTAGCGTGCGGCCCCGCTCTGCCCCCCCAAGCGACCATTTCCGGTTCACAGCCTCCAGTTCGCAAACACCTTCTTCCGCATCACTTAAACCGTCCTGCCGAGCCTTGCTCCCCTCCACCCCACCTCACGCCTACGCTTGACCGCTCGACGTCCCCAGCGCCTGCCGCAAAAGCAAGCCGAGCAAGAACGCCGACCAGCTCACCCGTGCCAACACCACGAACACGCCGCGCGAACCGGCCCCGTCTCTCCAGTTCCGGGACACTCAACACGGGCACGGACATCCACTACGTGCAGAACGGACAACAGATCCGCCGCTCATGGGCAGGTACCTCCGAAGCGGAATTCCTCGTGCGACCAGGGCTAATACTTCAGCCGATCCTGCCGCAGAAGTCGTCGCCCGTGCCGCGCAGCCCTACGAGGGACAAGCGCTCAAGGAATCACCCTCCCAGCCGAGCGCGGGGCCGCCGCGAGCCTGCAAAAGGTGGCTGCGGACAGGCGTTGCGAACTCCGAGGCGGAGGAGAAGAAGAAGGGCGACAAGGAGAAGGAGGCGGACATCGTCAAAGCGGCTTGCAGGCGATCTGCACGGACGCTGATCCCACGAAGCTGTACCGTAAACCTGGTCAAGATCGGAGCAAGGGTGAGTGCAGTTTGCAAAGCTCGCGCAATGCGACCGCCGGCCAACTCCATGTTTCGTCTTAGTGCCTCTGGAGGGTCGTCTATACCGCTGTACCAGTGGGGACGAACGTCTCCGTTGCTATCAACAAGCAAATGGATCTGGACAAGCAGCCGAAGAAAGACCTCATCATCAACGAAATTCTCGTCATGCGCGCCTCATCGCCATCCAAACATTGTCTGAGGACTACATCGATTCGTTCCTGCACAGAACGAGTTGTGGGTTGTGTGATGCGGAGTACATGGAAGTAGGTGGCTCCCTGACCGATGTCGTGACCGCGAATTTGATGTCTGAGGGCCAGATTGCTGCGTTTGACTTTTTTCAACGGGGAATACGGCGCAGGGCCTGAGCACCTGCACCTTGACACGGGGTCATTCACCGTGATATATCAAGAGTGACAACGTCCTCTTGATGTATGACTGGAGATATCAGCTCAGTGTGTAACGTGTTCGCCTTCCACATGGTCTCGAGCTTGAGCTTACGACGTTGGCGACCTCGGCTGACTTCTAGTGTTTCTTGTGCTACCCAATCTATCTGACGCGAGCACACGAAGCGGACGACCAATGGTTGGTACTCCTTACTGGATGGCGCCTGAAGTCGTCACACGCAAGGAGTGACCGGTCACCAAACGTGGTGGAACATTTGGAGTCCCATTGGGTATCATTGGCGATTACGGTGAGTTTTACGACCCTAGAGGGGTGGTCAACCATTGAACATCTCCTCGCAGAAATGATTGAGGGTGAACCACCATACCTGGGAGAAGACTCAATCCAAAACCCTCTCAAGGGCGCTCTGGACCTGTATTTGCAAACTCCATGGCACCGTCCAACGATGTGCCAACCCCGAATCACTATCGCCGACGTTCCGGATTACCTCTCCAAGACCCTCGAAGTCGACGCTGAAAAGCGGCCATCTGCATCTGAGCTTCTCCAGGTTCGTAGCAGTCTGATCATGACACTGAAGCTTGGCTAAAACCCCACCAACAGCAGTTCCGTTTCTTCAAGCTGTCCGAGCCATTACGCACACTTTGCCCCGTTGAATCAAGGCTGCTCGGGAGATTGCGAAGTATACCAAGTGAACAGTGTACCCTGCTCTCTACGTGCCCCCTACACACCCACTACTGCACCCTCTTCGTCGCACATTCTCCCTTCCTACCTCGATCACGATTTATCTCCATTCATTCTTTGGATCTTTGACCTCCTCCGTGCTCTATCATTCTTCTGACTGCCTGAAACGTAATTTCGGTATATACATCTCTGTTCCATGCATCCTTCATGTGTGTCTTACACGTGCTGAGGGCTCCTTTGTAAAACTCTCCGCACTACCCGTACGATTTTCACGCCATTCATTGTCGAGCAAACTGTATAACCATAGAAAGGTTCCTGCGATGGCAAACCTCGACAGTCACGGCTATAACAACTAGTATAGATTACCGTCGGGATTAGCCAACAATAAATGTGACACTATTGAAGCAGAATACAGCGTTGGCATGGTTTTAGAGTATGAGCAACAAATAGATGAGTAAAATTTGTGGCCCCCCCCCCCCCGTATCGCGAATGGGTAGTAGATTTTACAAATGTTGGTCCCCAATCCTGATAACAAGTGGTTTTAGGTGCATCGAACACCGACTAAAAAGTGACACAACACCGCTCATACACTGATGAACATTGATTTGCCGAGAATGGTGAACACCCTATCAGCACTGCCCTGTGCAATAGAGTCCGTCGACAGTTTCCTCAACGCTGAGATTTTTTGTCTAACTTCTGCGCAACAGAGTTGAGGGCTCTAGCCCTGGGCGGGCTAACACGGCCGTCTTTGTCGACACGTTCTGACATACTACCTGCCAAATCATGAAAGCCAACATCCATGGCCCATGTCTTCAATAATTGGCCTCATTGAGCCCCGGCTGCTGCATGCGTTTGAGCTTATAACATCGATCGCAAATCCTGTGGGTGGTGTTGTGAGTAGTGAGTCATGACGGATGCAACAAGATATGTCCTATAACACATGAGTGTGTAGCGGTATCGTTACTTTTGAAAACTTTCCCGAAACACATCGTCAAGATGACGTCCGCCGCCGGCTTCTGCTAGGGACGAGCGAGAGTCTCTTCTCGAGCACTTACTGAATTGATAAGCACACCGTTGGAAGCGGTCGTGCCGCAAGGCCTATTTACCCCACTACGATACCGCCGTCTATGTCCAAACGAAACGGGAAACAAGCTCAGGAAATGGCAAAAGCATGCACCTAATCCAACGAGATTAGAACGTGAGAGAAACACAGCAATCGATGGTGTACGCGCCTGCTTCGAAAGCTATACCTAGATCAATGTGAACTAGCTCGCCGCTCTATGTGTGTCTACAGTAGAATGTTTGAAGAATTGTCGATCGCCTAGTCAAGGACATGTTCCAACGATCGAGCCAAGACCGCTAGCACTCCTGTGAGTAGTTTAGGCGCATCCTGAACCACGACTTCGGGTGTTTGTGTTGTTCGGTGAAGAAATGTCGCAATCACTGGGCTTAAATTTACGACGTAGTTTGACGAAGACTTCCGTCAGCTTCGCTTGTTCATTGTATGCTGAGGGGAGATACTTTATGGCCCTCTATTAGGGCGAGCATCGCGGCAAAGATTTTGTGACTGAACTCCAGCAGCGGCTGGCTGGTATGTCCATGGGTCTGTAACTAAGTGGGAACAGGATGAGATGGACCCCTGCACATACTATAATCGAGCGTACTTACCGCCACATGAGCATCTTGACTTTGAGGTGCTTGTAACCAGTGGGCGAGTGGTTGTCGTGCTTACTACCAACGAATTCGATTACTCCACAGCTTCTGCACGATGCAAGTCGGTATGACTTTTGTATCCCCGCTATGCGCAGGTTGCGCCGGGCAGTCTCACGATCATGTCGCAGGACGACATTGACAAGGTCGGAAAACTTGCTCCATCACTGCATCCTGGCGCAAATCATCGCTACCCTGACCTTTATACTAGTAGAAGAGGAAAAAGGATCAGTCTCAAACGGTTGTATCGAGTACGTCATACATTGCCAGTTGTTTGTAATTTCTTCCACATCAGCGCCAATGCATCGTGAGATCTTGGGTATGTTTATTCCTCCAGCCAGCTCAAAGGTGTCTTCAAACCTCTCGATCAATATACAGTGTTCGTAACGGTCTTCAGGATGCAATGGGAGTGTGTGCAGTCAGCACAGGCACTTGAGATTGCTGAGTTTCAGCATTCGCATCTCGGTGGGGACTCTATGGTGGATAGTTTTTGCATTTCGGATGGACCTGTCGGACGAGAACTGGAGGGTGCTTCGGCCCACTCGAGGGAGACATCGAACACCACATATGGTTTACTGCGACCACACGCTCACTTGGACACGATGGGTCCACCTGTTCGAGTCGTCGACGAGAAATGTCCAGAGCAGCAGCCGAGCGTGCAAGTTGTGAAGCAGAGATATCATGTCGACTTGACTGTCTTCGCTTGCCGTCTGGCACTGATACCGAACGCAAACAGTACACTGGGAATGAGTACTCATGTGATAGGGAGGGCATGCATCCTCACTGGACCATTCGTATATGGGAATACACATCGCGCAATAGGTTGATCGGTGGGGCATGTTTCGTCTTTCCGATCGTCTTCACTTCGCAAGGCGTCGCAGGTTAGTTGAATGTGCCGATGGAAGACAAAACCTTCCCGACATAGAGGGTATGCACGTTGCACAGCCTGTCCCAATTGGGCTGGTACTACGGAAGGACTGATCATCGATAGCGAACCTCATACGTTCATGACAACCCAAGGAGCGCCGAGCACAGACGGATATGAGCAGACGTCGTCGTCAAAGTCGTAACCGATATAGATAGTGCACGCGAATGCATGGTGATGGACCCTGCTCGAGAAAGAAGCCGTCACGCGTTTGGTTCTGTTCTTTGACCCTGGCTAGCGTCCAATTCCACGACTTGCTTTGCTTTCTGTACCTCACGTTGTGCTTCTGTCCGAACTCGGATTGCTCTTGTCCCATCCGTTTGACGGGTTTTCTTCACCTCCTTCTAAGTTCTTCCTTCTGGCTGTCCTGCGAGCAGTTTTCTCTGCATGGGCTTTTTGGAGATTTGACCAGCGAATTGTACTGCTGCTGCTCAGCGAAGCTGGCGTTACTGGACGGAAGACGCGGGATGTGTTTTGATGTTGACTGTGTATCCGGTGTAATACCTTTGTTTGACAAAAGCGATGACAGTTGACAGCGGTATCAAAGTAGCGCAATTTGATGGCATGTCTACCTTCTCAAGGCGAGCCTCCGCAGTCCATGAGCCCTTCGTTCTGTCAGTCCCAGACGAAGTCAGCGCGTAAGTCGCTCTCACAGTAATGCTTACAATGAGGCCTTTCCAATGTCGTCGGGTACCGGGGTCCTTCATGGGTCCGGCGGTGTAGGTGAGCAGTGACCAAAAGCCGTTCGAGAGATTTTGCTTTGCGGTACGTGGTTCTTTCGAGGACCATAATCCCTGGGCAAGCTCTTGTTCAAGCATCGAAGCCGAGGGGTGAGGGTTGAGAGTCTAGAGTCTGTTGTGCACGACGACGCGGAATTGATTGACATAATTTGGGTCTTACGTGCCTTACGGGGTCGAGGCTTCTGGAGAGTTGTATTGACGGACACTTCGTAATCGCCTCGATGTCTACGAGGGGCCAGCGCGAAGGGAAGGCGGATACTCCCCAACCTGTTCGCGCCCCATCCTCCTTATCTCTCATTGAATGAAGCAGCGAGATACGACGTTGCGGTGAGTCAGCTTCAAAAACAGGTACTTAAGTTTGTGTCAGATACACCGCAGCAGGAACGTACTCGATTCTCGGATCCAACTGTGACAGAGATTGCATAGTGAGGGTGTCAATATCCTTTCTTCGAAATCTATCTTGTAACTCTGGAAGCTGCCATTTCCTGATCTCGTTCAAGCACAGTAAGTTTCTGGGCAACTTCCCGGATCTCGGTAGTATTCTCTTCACCCAAAGATCGCAATTTGCTCGCTTCCTCGAATATGCAGCGACGCAGGACGCTGTCAATCACCTGATAGTCTCGCTCGCGATGTACGGCACGCAAAGCAAGGTAAACGGAGAAGCCATTGCCGTCATGAGTTTGGGCGGGTAGGTCCCAGGTGTCTGTCCTCCATCCAAGATTGTAGGTCATCGAGCCAATGCTGAGATCGTTGTCCATGTCAGGGACGTTTTGCAGGATACTCATGGCAAGGTGATTGAAACCGAATGCATGGAGGGACTGTAACATTCCCTCCACATCGACACTGCCAGGCCTATTCGTATGAGAGCGGCTCCATGAAATTGGAACGCTTTCTGCCACTGGTCTTCGTGGTGAAGTCGTTTGAGCATATACGCGTACAGGTCATTGGTTTTCTATACCATAAAAACCATCGGGCTCGTCAATGTGGGTGTAGATCTCGAACAAAACCTGCTCGACGGTTGGGGCTTGAGCGAACATTATTCTTGGCATGTTCTGCCGCGAGTTCAGTGAACAGAAGCCCGGTAGTGTATGCGCCACAAGCTACGGCACTTTGACTGAGAAGGGTGAAATCAACGTCAAGCCACAGATCGTGCGCAAGTGGGTCGTCGGTGTCGCTGGGCCGGAAATGTCGCAAATGAAGAACGGTGTCGACGATGACGCGCCTACATAAGACGGGAGTGTCGTCTGAACTGAGTAGTTGTGAGAAGTATCCGGACAAGACGTCTCTATAGGTGTAAGATACTGTCTCCAGATGTGAAGGCGACACCAGCTGGAGAATTGTGTGCACAAGTACGGGCAGGAGGTCTTCAGCAAACAGGGCAATCGTCGCATACCATGGAGATCAGAGGTATGTAGAAAGGCTCGACGGCGGATAATGCTTGACAGATAGTAGCGGCCAAGAACGTTACCCAATGAGAGAACTCTCGTATAGACCCGCCTCGCATCGTCTGAAGAGAGCGCTGTGCGAATGTCTGTTAGCACCACCGGTGTAACTTGGTTTGGGTAAGCTTCCAGCAACGTCAGCTCCTCAGCATACTCGGAGGGCCAGGCGTTGGAGTCTGTCGAGTCCGGGCTCGCTATTGACGCCAAAGCTCGGAGCGTCGTATATGCGTGGTAGACCTGGGCGGTAGATGTGCCCTCCAGCATGTGGAGTAGCGAAGACAATATGGCCGGGCGAGGAACTGCGGCTGCCGATTTGGATTTTTCTAGCAATGTTCGGCTTGGAGACATAGTGATGGATATGGAGAGTGCGGGCAGACTGGATGATAATGGTTTCATTGTCGAGCCCATCGACATGGCCTTTGCATAAAAGTAGGAGCTCGGCGAACGAGCTAACATCGTCCATCGACAGACGGTTGTCAAGAGGAATACATGACTTGAGCCTCCAGAAGTCCAGCCTCGCAAACTGTTGGTCTTCATACGCTTCGTGTGTGGCGGGCATCCTTGAGGCGATGCACAGCGGGGAACTTGTTTTGTTGAAATCCGGTTGTCCTGAAGAAACCCCGAAATGTCCTCCAGTGTAGCGTTTCGACAGACGTCTTTGTAGGCCATCACTCAGGTCTCTAGGCCACGCCACTAGGGCTTTGACCACCTGAGTCCGCCATGCGCGAATCCGATGGAGAGAAATGATCTCGGCCTCAACCCGTCCAAAATAGTCTCGCTCGTTTGGGACGAGTCGGGTAGATTCTGAGCGCGAAAGTCATGAGCAACGCGACCGATGCGTAGCAAGACTTCGGTAAGCCAAGAGTCGAGACAAAGTGCTGGAGTTTCCACGAATGATGACACGTAAAGCTGCGAGAACGCCCACGCCAGCATCGACTGTGCGCCAGAAGCGAGGTCGATTTGTGATAGAAGGTTCAGTGAGCCGTTGAGGAAGGTTTTCATGACCGTCTGGTTCGTAAAATGTTGATGTCGGCAAGCGACCCACATACCAAGAACGTTCAGAAGCTTGAGCTGTTCATTCACCAGAGGACTCTGCTCCAGGGCGGCGAAAAGGTGATGTAAGACGTGGTAGGTGATGGCGACATCCTCGGTATGATGGACGAGGGCGTGAAACCACTCTAGGGCCTTCAACACGCTTGCAGAATCGAACGCGAGAAGGACAGCTTCATGTTCATGGCATACGTCCGTCCGAAACTTCGTCAAAGCCAGAAAGGTTTTCTGTTGAAGCTCCCGACACTTGGTCCAACGCACGTACCACAGGACCTCCGGTAGAATAGTCTTGATCCCTAGTGTGCGAATGAGAGAAGCGATAATACCATCCGCATATTGCCGCAGGTGTTGTGTGTGAAAGGAACTTTAGGGCCCAACTCGACGAGGAGGGATGCTAAACGCTGCTCTAGCAGCTTCAACCTTGGGTCGTCCAGTTCGATGGCGTTCAATCTAACATCGCCTGGCTGGGAGCCCTGTGACTGGTCCGCGTCACGTTTGGTCTGATACATAGAGTGTATCCAGTAGGCAATCTGCTGGCCCACTATGTCCGTCAAGTTCGCGCGTAGTGCTTGAGATAGACTTATATTAAGGACTTGACAATGACTCTTGAAGAGCTGGCGTCCATACGTTCAGCGTTCTCGTCCTCGCCGTTGGTCAACAAATTCGTTGAGCTAAAAGCTCGCATGGCTGACTGTGCGCATTGTTCTACGCTCTCATAGCCTAGGAGGTGGAATGGGAGGCGTAGGAAGTCAAACTCGGCCGGTTTGTCGTATGGAAAAGGCGACTTGAGATGCATATAGTTCGAAAAGGCAGGAGACAGAAGGCTCATGCGTTCCGACACGGCCCGGGATATCGCTTCCATATGTGAGTTGAGTCGTCTCCCGGGTATACAAACGAACCTCAAGAAAATGCCAGTAAGCACCGCGTCGTATCGAAGAGTTGACAAGAATGATGTTTCCGAGAGGCTAGACCAGACGGGTAAGAATGTGCTCGACTCTACAATACCAGGCTTTCGTCAGTTGAGAGGATTCAGGCATAGACTCAAGTCACGTACTCGTCAAGAATCAAGCACAGGTGTTCCGTTATGTTATCATACCAAGTCCTGTGGTCGATTTCTTGTGCTTGAGCCGTGCGGAACGATCTTGCACTAGCAACGACCGCGCGAAACCGGACTCTTATGTCCACGTCGCCCGATAACTTGTGCAAGACTTTATGGGACGGCTCAATACCGCTGTTTGACCACTTTGTACCATGACTCCTCTGACGGTTCAGCACGAAGATAGTCGTCGAGAAAAGAAGCCATCGCATCCGCGAACCCCCAGGAGACCATGCTGCGTTCCCCTAGGATGTAACATAACCAGGTACAGAGCAGTTGAACCTTTTCGAGAAGCGTATCATGGGAGGATGATGTCCATATATGAATAGTCGAGCGAAGCGTCGACACCGCCAAGAGTCGAAGACCCTCCCAAGAGGAGTAGCTGTAGTTCTTCGCAATGCCTTCCACCTTATCCAGGAGTTCCATGAGTCCGGAGACATTTAGGTGCAAGATTTTTCGGTGAATATAATCCAGATATACTCCAGCAAGCAGGAAGAAAGCTTCGTCTTTGGAATCGATAACGAGTTGATGCAAAGCCTGGTCTCGTGTACCACACCGGGCGATGAGGATTGCAAATAAGGCAACGTCGCGAGAGACCCTACACAAGTGCGGATGATATGCGAAAGGACGGCGGAGGCTTTGGCGTGCTGGTTGAAACTGTTTGATGGTCTCGTTATTTACCCTAAGCTCAAAGCCGTCTCTTGCACGATTGATGGATTCGATACGGTGGGAAGTCACCACTGGTCCCAACCATAGCCAGGATCTCGCGCATTACTTGTAGTAGATTTGGCAGAGCGTCTTGAACCTAGAGTCTGGGTCAGCTCACCATATTTCCCCAAAGTAGCAAACTCACATCAGTGTTACGAAACAGAGTCTTTTGCAACATGCGTAGTGCATGGCTCTGTCGTTGAGCAGGGGAGTCGACACCAGTAGCGAGGCGATGAAGAACGTCCTGACGAATGCCCGTTCCTGGCCCCGGTGGCAAAATCATGTCCCAGGGTTCGGATGCGCCCTGTATCGGCTCACAGAGGATCATGGCGTCTACAGAGGTCACAATGAACAGCCTTTCGTTCCAGGTCCAGCGGGACTCGGTGGCGATGTTAAGATATGTATGAAGAGACTTGCAGGCGGCTTTAATCACGCGACGATCGGGACGATGACCGTTAAGTGCGAGAAGGCTCTCGAAGTAAAATGCAGTAACGACAAAATCGAGTGTGGTGCGGACTCTCTCAACGGCGAGTTTGTTCACCGTCCTATCCATTTCGGACTCTTGAGTGAACTCTTCCAAGTACTTCAGGAGGAAAGCGGAAAGGCGTCGCTCTTTGCTCCAGGGAGGGGCAGATCGTAATCACTGTGACTGATGGTGTCTGGCGGCGATGAAGCGGAAGTGGTATTTCGGACACAGGCTGGGTGGTGTCGGTGGAGGCATCTGTATGAAACGGTGGTAGTTGTGCATTCAGGACAAATTCGCGGATGACCCTAGTGGAGCACTCTTCTAGCATGGCCCTCGACGATTATACAGTCCGGAAGGATCATCTCGCTGATGACCTCGGGTCGCTCGCTAGCGCCACATACTGCTCCGAACAAGCTGATGATATCCGAGACGGCGTGCGGTGGCATCATACGCTTGCTCCAATGCTTTTGTAGGTCGCCATGTATCGATGAGCCATGTGAGGACTTTGTCTTCTAGCTGCATGCGGTAGAGTCGGGACGTCCATGACTGGCAGCTCGCATGCACATGACGAGCAGGGAGCAGACTGAATCAAATGGAAAGGAGGGGCCTTGGCTGTCTAGGTCCTTTGCAAGGGTTTCGATCTCGGAAAGGATTTGTGTTTGGGCTAAGAAGCACCTTGCCATGAAGGAGCAAGACGTGGGCGACGTGTGACAAGCGGCTCTGCATACCCGAGGTGCGTTGATACGTCGCAAAGCATGCGTCCAGACTGCATCCCAAGGTCCGCTGTTACTCGAAGAAGAGAATAGGTGGTGTGGTTCGGGTCCGCCGCTCGTGACACAAGCATGGGCAACCGCTGAGAGACAGAGCAGGGTCCAGGACTGGATGATGGCGTCGTCATAGTTGTGAAACTGCAAATGAGCATGCTCAGGATTGATTCTTGCAGCGTCGCGTGAACAGAGACCAATGCCTGTCGATGAGGAAGAGGAGGCATTGAAGGCGGTATGTACGAGCGTCCACATCCGTTTCGCTCTGTATACTTCCCAGTAGTTTGCACTGACTGGGGGTCTTCTAGCTTGGGCCTCTTACTCGCGGAATGGTCAATGGCATGGATCGACTCGGAAAGACGATACAACTGAATTACCGAGAATCAGTGATGTATACGAGACGATGTGCACGTCGCTTACCTTCGCTGCACAATCGGCGCGTAATTCCAGCATGGCCCACACCAACGCTTGCCTCGCGTTTAAACTCCCAGCCATAGCATAATGTGTTTAGCGACGAATGGCACCGGTAGTGCTCTGGTCCCGGACTTGGAGACGGATAGACTCCAGGGATAAGAAGTCTAGTTTTTGGAATCCGCCCAATTCCTCTTTGACCATGGTGTCCACAACTTCATCACGACGAGCTGACAAGGTCCGTTTCGGCAAATCGTTCGTCGCACGAAGCGAGAAAAGCAGAAGCATCCGGAAAATGATAACCAGATGTGTTCTCTGATATTTCGGCCGCGATTCCATAATTTCGCCAGTGGCGACCAGATGTTTCGGGCAAATCGTATCACAGTTTGCAAATGATTCAGACTGCAGCGGGAAAGGACAGCGCTCAGGGCTGACAGAAGGGGAGGGTGCAAGGTGCCTTTGGTATATGACTGGAAAAGTCGTTGAAAGCGGTTCAAAATTGCGCAGGCAGGAAGGGGGCACTTTTCCACTGTATTGGGCACGAGGGCGATTGTAGAATGATGGAAAGGATATTGGCAACCGTTATTTTCTCGATGTTGACGGACTTGACACCTTCTTCTTGTGCAAGACGGCTCAGCAGATGGGATGGGGCCCGAGATTCGCCTCTCCGTCTCTTCTTGTTCGGAGATGTTGGAGTATCCTCGACTTCGGACTCTACAGGGTCCTCAGGGTGCGAGGCTAGTTTCGCGTGTCTCGTCCTCAAATGGATCTTCAAGACGCGTTCGAAAGGGGTCTTCCAATAGTACGTTGAAGCAAAGCTCGAGAAGCCGGAGCCAGGTTTCCGGTTTGAGATGGTCCAAGTGGGTGCTGCCACTGGAGGATTTCTTCAAGAGCACGTAGGTAGTCGTGAGCCACCGGTTCGAGGAGCGATCCGCGCCGTGGTACTTTAAGTTCGAGTAGAGATGTTCAAGAAGGATTGTGATAGGCTTTCCCCCCAATACCTTCACACTCCTGGAGACTAACGTCCGTAGAGCCTTCGAGGTCTCTTTCAATCGCTCCGTCGCGATTGCTCCTGAGCCAGATGTCGGAGGAGTAGGAAGTGTGCCCTTCTTCGTCGCAGTTTGCTTCTCCTTGTCGAAGGCTTTACCAAGGGCAGTGAATGAATAACCTGCCAGGCCTTGTCTTTGATCTTGGCGACATTCCTAGAATCCGCGAATGCCTCGTCTAAGGTCCTTAGCCCGTCTTGTCGTTCCTTGACCTTGTCGCTCTCTAGAAGCTCGATGATCTGTTCCCAGTGTGGGTGCCATCCATAAGGAAAATTGAAGCGCGAGGACTAATAAAGAGATATGATAGTCGGCGCGGGGAGCAGAGAAATGGATGACTTTGGATGTGCGAACGCGTCTGTGACAGTGATCAAATGTCACGTGGTACAAGTACGGATCAGATGGTGAAGGCGCATCAATGTTTTGCATGTCACGATCGGGGAATCCGGCGATCAATTGCCTCGCAGCGGCCCCCCCCCCATTCGACCTCTCTAGTTCACCCACTACTCTTCGCATTCCTTTCCTGCGTGCCATATACACTCGCCCATGAATTTACATCAAGAGCCCAATATTAGTTGTCGCTGATCTAGCCCTAGAAGTTCGACGCCGCCTGAAATAATCGATGCACGCGGCAAGGTCATTGTTGAGGTGCCCGGATTTGTAGCGTGTGTACCATGCCGCAGCCACGACTTCGAAAGCATCTTAAGTCGTAGCGGTCAGCCGAGGTCCTCAAACCTCGCCTCGCCCCCTAATATGTATCCAGTGTAAGTGCTAACGTTGCTGCGTGTCAGCTACGCGCGAGGCTAATAAGTTTCTGTAGGGCTGACGTCGCTGCTGGCCGGACGCAGACTTCAGCCTTTCCCTTAGATGTCGGCACTCTACCTTTTGAATCGGCCTTTTGAGATTGACTCTCATTTGGCAAGACTAGAAGATTACGGCCGAAGACTACGCAGGCGCGCGCAACGCCATGCTCCCCATCGCACGGCTACCAGTCGAAGTATTATCGCTGGTCCTCCTCTACGTGTTCGACCACCCTAAGGAGCCGTTCTCCGCGCCTTCGACACAAAAGCTGCGCTGGGCAACTAATGTTTGCAGGACACTGGCGTGCTGTCGCCTTGAGCTGCAGCATGCTCTGGACCTGGGTGGAAGTTGTAGGCGTCCATCCGGAATGGACTGCTGAGATGCTCCGCCGTTCGAAACGATCGACACTTGCCCTTAGGGCGAAGAGCTATGCAACCCTACACCCCGCGAATTAGAGGCCAGCGAGCGTCGTTCTTGCTCCGCATATGGACCGTATAGGCGCATGGTCCGTATCTCGGCTGGAGACCAAAACACTGTCACAACACTTTTGGCTTCAATTCCCGCCCGTGCTCCTCGCCTCGAAAACATTCATTGTGCGAGAACTCTGGCTGGAGAGCTGTCGCTGACATTGCATCGCTCGACTCCTTGTTTCTTCGAGATGGAACGCCCTCGTATCAGGCACTTGGAGCTGCGACTATCTGCTCTGTGGCGTTTTGGAACGCGCGCATTCCTGCTGCCGCTCTGCATGAACAGAGATAAATACGCTTCTCGTCGAAGGCGGAAAATCTCCAATCTCTTCGCCGATTCTCAGCTGCTGGACATCCTGGATATTACAATGCCAAGGACTGAACACCCTACGCGTTGATAACATCACATATCCTACCCTCCTCGATACCTCCCCCAGAACAAGCGTACAGTTTCTCTTTCTGAGCTAAAGACCATCACTCTAGGTGGGTCGTCAACCCATGATGTGGCTTCAATCTTGACACAGTTGTCCTTCCCAACCTCGACGGCCGTGTCCTCTGTACGATGCGTGGGTTTTGCGCCGACAAGTTGGGACGAACTACCCGTGCCTAGCGGCTGCCGTGCTATACTCAGCGCTACCACCCTCGCTTCGTCGGGCCCACCTCGAGACCGTCGATACGCTCGTTCCACATCAGCTGCGACGCCATACAAGTATCCGTCTTCACCAAATCCGGTACGTCGACTGGCTGAAGACAAGGCAGTGTGGGGCACCGCAGAACCAGGATCGACCTATCTGAAACCTCATCGCCAGCCCCGAGCACACCTACACACCTCCGCAACCCTCACCGCCCCCTCACAGACGCCTTCGCCTTCAAAAAGACGTTCGAATCGCTCCTTCCTCGACGACCAAGAAGGCCCCCTGCTCGACCATACCACCGCGCTCGCGCTCCTCGTGGTGCATGCCCCGCCTCACGACGCTGCACACGCGGCGCGATGCCGCCGCGTACGCCGTCTCCGCGCTGGTCGCGGGCGGGCCTGGCGGCGTCCCCGCGCCGCGCCCTCGAGACGCTCGTCCTCGAAGAGGCGGACATGAACTGGGGCTTTGGGCCGCTCCCGCTGCTGCATGCGCTGCAGGAGGCGCAGTTTGTGCGCTGTGGGTACGGGCGCGTCGTCGACGAGCTGCGTATCCGCGGTTGTGTGAATGTCGGGCCGTCGCGGGATGTTGGGGGGTGCTCAATCATCTATTTGCGGATGTCGAGTGGGATGCGTTTGAGCACGTATGTGTCTGACCCCCGGGGAGTCGGATGACTGGCCTCGAGTGACTCTCGGCAGGTTTGGTGTGGCTCGAGTATCAGGAGTTTGCTGAAGGCTTCCACTTGCATTCGTCGTAGTACTTATCGTTGGATGGTTTACTTTAATGCTCTATTTGAGTGTCTGGGCGCGGGAACCCTCATACCATGTTTATTAGCTATTTGAGTCTACCTAGATCTCTCTCCTCATCAGCGTACCCTTTTTGTATTTCGCACATAGCTGTATTTTCTACTGTGTTTCATAGCATTTTGTATTTCGCATCAACCGGCTTGCTTATCAGTCAAATAGCACTCCTTATGGCTCGATCAGCCACGCCTTGTTACAACGATAACACCCTTAACTTACCCTATCAGTAAGCCGTGCTGACTTGCACATCATTCATTACTAGCGCGCAATACTTGTCCAGTTCCACGTCAATTAGTCCGTCTAGCAGCAGAAACCATGGACTCCTCCGAGCTGCTACCATGTCAAACAGCAATTCATCCTCGGTACGCACACACCAGTGCAGCCCACCCACACATCTAACACCACAGCCCCGTCCCCCACAGGTGCCTACCAAAACCCTCATCGACCAGCCCCTCCCGTCCCCCAACGCCCCTACGACCCACACCCCGATGCTGATCTACAAAGCCCCGCGCACACCTCGCGCTGCACCAGTCCCGCCGCGCACTCGCGCTGACTGCCAGACACCGACGAATGAACCTCGCGGTGCGGCGCGGCGGCCGCAGGCGCTCGCGCGGTACGCCGGCGCGGCGGACGCAGCGGACTGCGCAGAGGGCGGCGCTTCGAGGCGCTTGCGCGATGCGTGCGTCGAGATCGAGGGCGGGGACGAGAGTTAGGCACGGATGCGCGCGCGCGCGGCCAGGCTCAGTGCGGGTGCTGGCCGGGACGGCGTTTGCGCTCTGCCGTGGGAGGTGGAGGAGGCGTTGGAGAGTCTTGCGACGGGGAGCCGGGAGAGCCGCTCGAGGCGTGCGTTGTCTTTCACTGTGGTATTGCGTGGGGGCTGATGCGCGTGTGTAGCGTTGCGCCTGGCCGTGCAGGTTGGTGTACCTCTCGATCGACGTGGCTGGTACCTCGCGCGTAGAGGAGCTCGAGGGCGCCGAAGCGGTGGGCGGAGGACGACCCTGCTGTTGCAGCTCATCGAGGCGACCGATTCGCCGCTCGGCACGGCGCAGCGGACGCGTACGCGGACTGCGAGTCGTTCCTACACCGAGCAGCGCTCGCTACCTACCGTCGCTCTCCGCGCCGGCGCCGCCAGTCACGCGCGCGCGGCGTCAACGGCAGCATCCTCCAGGGGCCGAGCGATCCCCGCGCCAAGTCGGATCTTGAGTAGGTGCAGGATGGCCGTAGGGACGCGAGAAAAGACGTGTGGCCAGCGGCTGGTTGTTGCGGCCGGGCTTGAGTAATCAGGACTGGGGAGCGAGGCGGAGGCGGGAGCAACTGTGGAGGTATGTCCCTGGCTGTACTCAGGTGTGCGCTTATGCCGGTACTCAGATTGTCTTCAGTGAGCTGTCAAGCCAGTATCCTACATTCCCAATGGTCAAGGACGTCACGCAGACAGCAGTAGCTCTTTGACGAGACTCGACGCAAAAATGCGAGGTACCCGCCCTCTCGGCTGTGGCATCAGGCCCCGTCACACACACCAGACATGACTGTGGAATATAATTTATTGATGGACGGCTCTCCAATGCCAACTATGTGGGATTATACAACTAAGGATGGTTAATGCTACCGCAACGTATAATTGATGGTACTACGTGTGGGACTAGGGTGAGATCATGACCTCGCAGGGTGGCACACCTCCACCGTGATTTTTTCTGTCCCTGAAGCAAACCGATGCGACAGGTCTTCCGCAACCGTGATGCGTATCACCCCCTCACACTCCAGCACCTCTTCCTCATACTCTACCTTCGGCTCCCGTGTTCACGGTTTGATTGGTGCAGCAAACAGGAGCAGGACCAGGCTGTCCCGCCGGGCTCCGCTTCTTCGCGCCGGCATGCAGGATCCTCAGCTCCGAAAGGCTCCCGTCTTGTTTGTGCTTTTGGGCGTAGGGTTTGTGATGCGGGTGGTGCGGCGTGCGGGGCTTGGGCGTAGACCTGCCATTTGGCGGGGGCAAGCATGAGGAAGGCTCTGAGCCGAGGTGGTGGAGGCGGCGGCAGCATCCGGCGCACGACGCGGCGTCACATAGTCGCAGCGGCAGATGAGCACTCTTGTTCGTGGAGTTTTGACGACTTGGGCAGAGCCGTTGTGGCTGAGAATGGTGATGAGACACGCGGGACGGAGAGGGTGTGAGTGTGCGCCGGGAGACGTACTGGTGGTCCTAACTTCACTATCTTTTTTCAGATCCTGCGATCAACGATCAGGGCCCCTGTCGGGCGTTTTTGGAACGTCGGGTCTCGCGATGATGGGAGTATGAGCCGTGGAAGGCGAGGTATTGTGGTTGTGAGAGAGGGCGTTTCGCTTGGTAGAAGGCCTTTCAGTGCGGTCGAGAGTCCGATCGTACATTGCGGATCTGGTCCTGAAACTCCGCGCGATGGTGTGCAAGCAGCAAAGGGCGCGGTACGCAAGCGCAGCGCGCTGAGGGCTTGCAGCTCATTGGGTGTAATGACGGCAGTCTGTGTGCCGTCTTCGCCAGCGTCGCGGCCAGCCTGGGCTCACGTTTTGGTTAGTTCAAGCAGTAGCTACTAGAGTGCAACCGCTGGAGGTGTACACACCGTACCGTATGCGACAAGTGGGCGCATTCGACAAGGCAGCCTATGGGGTCACCGTGAGCGGTTGGGCCATTGAAGACCATACGTGATGCTAACCTGAGCTAGTCAGTTCGAAGGTGAGAGACTGTTGTGTCATACAGAGTTGGGGCAGGCTGTTGCATGGGGAATTTGGTAGAGCAATGAGATATCGTCGAGTGGCAAATGGCGATCTCAGATGACGGTGGTGGATCGACAGGCGCGGTGAACGGCGCGTCGACTCGGAGAGACGGCGACGTGACAAACACGCATGAGGTTCTGCAACGTCACAGTCACAGCATATCAACAATCGCTGCGTCCTGCCCTCTGGTGACGCTCCTCGAAGTGTGCCCCCATCACTCTCCTTGAGTGCCCCTCCCACCCAGTCGTTGTATTTGAGGGCAATACTGTCAGCACGGCTCAAGCATCCGGCCATCGAATGGATGCGCTCCAGTTACGTTTCGGTCTTCTGAGGCCTGTCGTGTCGGGCGATTCAAAAATCGCCGTTGTGGCGGCGCCGGCAGGGCGCGCTCCTTGCCAACTAAGCGTCCTGTCAAGAGAGTGTCATCTCAAAATGTCGGAGACAAAAATCGGCAGATGTGCCCTGATGGACTCATGAATTTACAAATTGCTCTCGTACGGAGGCGTCAAAGGTGCGTGTCTGTTCATTTTGCTCTCGGCGCGCCACTGAGCAACGACATAGGTCGACTGTAACGGGTACGCCCACTGAACGAGCGAAGGGTTCGTGATGGTACAAGCTCTGTGCCTGTGACGCCACGGACGTTATCTCTGACGCATTGGGCACTAGGCCGCGTGTCTGGTGTCTGGGTATGCGTCAAATTGGACGAGCGTCGGGGCGTGAGAGCCTGACGTTTGAGAGCTCGTGGGCATGCGGAGGTTGGGGGTGAGCGACGGCTTGCAACGGAGGCGATAAATGAGCGACATATGAGAACACATTAACGGTGGCCGCGGAGCTATCAACGGTTTATTTCCAGGAGCCATCAGAGTCTCACCACTTGTGGCAGCACTCACCGTACGCCGGCCTTCCCATGCCAGATGGATTGTTCACACATCTCTGATCGCCCCGGCATTCGGGCCTCCTTCGCAGCTGCATTTGCCTCTTTTAATTCTGCCTGACAGCGGATACGCCATGACCCTGATACAGCACAGACCTTTACCAGACCGGCTGTCCCCCTCCTCTGGCATCTTATTCTCGACTTTTCCCGCACATATAAGACCTGCCGTGCTTCGTCTTCCCCTCCCCCTAAACCCCCTTCTCCTTCGACCTCCATCTACCTTCCACTCTCGCCACCATGGCCCACGCACTCAAAGTTCTCGAGAACTTTGCTGAAACGTGTCTGTGCCACTCCCTCTTAGACTTCAATTATATCGTCTAACCTTGTACTAGGTGAAGCGTGATGCGTCATTGATTGACCTTGCGGCCCCGATTTCGGTAGGCTCAACTTTAAGGGAAAATCCGCCACATCTCACCCGCTCTACAGCCAGGTATCATCGACGCCATGAAGCACACCAACTCCATCGACGACCGCAAAATGCTGGTGCGTCTCGCCTCGCGCGCGCCAAGCGCGAAACGCGTTTCGGGCACGCGCGACCTTCCATGCATTGGTCGCTATTAACGCGCTCCGTGCGTCCA
Source organism: Phlebiopsis flavidoalba (assembly GCA_035772785.1). Classification (NCBI taxonomy): domain Eukaryota; kingdom Fungi; phylum Basidiomycota; class Agaricomycetes; order Polyporales; family Phanerochaetaceae; genus Phlebiopsis; species Phlebiopsis flavidoalba. The sequence goes on from JAOCPU010000004.1 coordinate 69,191, forward strand.
GCTGGAACACCTCCTCGTTTTTCCTCTCCAAAATGCCCGAGGGTCACCTGGCCACCACGCTCCAGAACGCCGTCGTCGAGCTTCGTGAGTGCCTGGATACTTCAAATAGGAGAACACGGCTATCCCAGCCTGCCTGACGCCTCGCTTCACAAGTGTACAACGACCTGCCGCACCCGCCGAGCTCGCAGATCGGCAACAAGTACGCGTGGCGCGCCCGCCGACGGCCTCGAACAACAACCTCTCGGACCCCGAGATGGGCAAGGCGGGCACGGCCGTACGCGCGCAGCGTGCAGCAGACGAGCCCGCTGCCGCAGAAGGCGCTTCCGGACGCCGGGCTGGTGTTTGACACCACCTGCTCAGACGTGAGAAGGTGCGTGACGGATCGACGGTTTCCCAAACCTTGCCTCATGCCGGCGCCTGCAGTTTTGTCAAGCACCCGGCGGGTCTGTCGAGCATGATGTTCTCCTTTGCCGCACTCGTGATCCACACGTGAGTTTCCGCGCCCGCCGCCACTGCCGCCGCCGCCGCGACGGGGACGATGATGCGCCGCGCAGGGTCTTCCGCACGTCGCACGAGAACGTGAACCATCAACGAGACCTCGTCGTACGTCGACCTCGCGCCGCTGTACGGGCACAACCAGGAGACGCAGAACAAGGTCCGCAAGCGCGACGGGCGCGGGCTGATGTGGCCCGACACATTTTTCGCCGAGGACCGCCTGCTCCTCCTCCCGCCCGCCGTCTGCGTCCTCCTTGTCCTCTTCAACCGGAATCACAACGTAAGACTCCCTTTTCCTCCTTCCGACGCGCGCCTGACGACACCCACGTAGTACATCGCGAAGAAGCTCCTTGAGCTCAACGAGCGCGGTACGGTTCACGGACCCGGACCTCATCCCCCAGGACGACCAACGCGCGGCGAAGCTCCTCGCGCAGGAGGAGGAGCTCTTCCAGACCGCACGCGGCTTGATCAACTGTGGCTGGTTCGGTTCCGCCGTGTTCTCGGACTACTTTTAGCGCTACATTCCTCTGGCCTCGTGCGCCAGGGCAGCAGCTGGAGTTTGAATCCCTTCGGTGTGAGTTTTTGTCGGTTGCTTGTTGTTGGGGGTGCTCATGGGGTGTGCAGGAAATTAGGAAGGAGGATCATACACTGTTTTGAACGCGGAAGGGGTAACGTGTGTAGTGTCGAGGTGAGTTCTCGGTGGGTGTATGCGCGTGTCAAATGATTTCTGACCAGCGGTATAGTTTCAACTGCTTGTATCCGCTGGGCACGCAACCACCTCCGAAACGTAGAGCCTCCCTCTCCCGCGTGCTCCAAGTGTCACGAAAACTGACCGCCTCGGCAGACGACGTGAGCATATGGGTCGAGGCGCTGTCGAAGCAGCTCTTCGGAAGCCCGCGATGGAGCCCGACTACGATTCACCGATGGCCGATGACCTTGGAAGGAAACCATTCAGAAGCTGCAGGCGATGGAACCCGACTGCGCAATCACTGGACTTTTGGCGGGTGCGTGTACACACATGTTGAGACCCTTGAATACACCGCTCAGAACAGCATTTGTAGCATGCAAAGACCAAGGAGCAGACGGGAACCTTCAAGGGACGAGGAGCTCGCTGCTATCCTGTTCAACGCGTGAGTCGCAGTACGCGTGTTTGGGTCAGGGGAGGTGGGCTGATCGGCGTGTGTAGGACGTGAAGCATTCCTGATGGCGCGGTCAAAGGCCGGCCGCGGCACGCCCCCACTGCATTGCGCTTGACACTGACGATCATGCGCGTGTAGCGAGGCCTAAACCGTCGTTGGTGGTGTTGGCTCGGTTTGAACCGACTTCCGAGTAAGAGTTGCGTTGCATTATGCATGTATGAGTCAGCGTTTCGACAAGTTTTTGCTGATTAAAAATTGTATTGCAACATGTTCCTTGGGTTGAAAGCGTACATGTCTTAGTGTCGCAGGAAATCCTTGAGGATATCTGACGCCTGTATGTTGCTTCAGCGTATATGCTTCGTTTTATCGAGTGGAACTCTGGACCCCCGAGGTCGCTGCGGCCGCTGGAGAAGCTATACGGTGACATCGAGCACCTCGAGTTGTACACGGGCCTTGCAGCGCCGAAAGAAAGCCAAGCCCGTCATCGAGGGTGCCGGACTACTGCCCTGTAAAGCCTCTCCTCCCTAAGTCCGCGACGGAACCGTATACGACCCCAGGACCAGCCTACACCATCAGCCGCGCTATCCTCTCCGACGCAATCGCCCTCACCCGCGGCGAACGCTCCGCTTCTTCACCATAGCCCGCGACTACACTGCCATAAGTTAACCTCACCTCGTGGGGCTTCGCGGACTGCCAGCGCGACCCCACCGCACCGGGAGTCTTAGGCTCATGAGCACGCTCGGCCGCCTCTTCATGCGCGCGCTGCCGCACCACTACACCGCGGAGAGCTCCTACACGTGGTTCCCGCTCATGACCGGCCCGAGGCGATGCAGAAGATCCTCGCCAACCTCGGCGACGCGGACAAGTACACGCTCAAGCGCCCCGCCCCCGCGCAGGACCCGTCGAGGTGGCCGCATCTACGCGCAGGTCGCGCAAGTGCTGACCGGGCGCAGGACGGGTTTGTGCCGCTTGTGCGCGGGGCGCGCGGCGCAGGTCGTCAAGGGCGACGGCCGTGGGTCTCTTCCTTTGTGGTGACGAAACGGCGAGCTCACGCGCGCCAGGATTCTTCATCGCGTCGAGGCGACCGCCGCGCGATGCGCGCGGAACGCGAGCAGAAGGCGGGTGGTGCAGGCGCTCACTCTGCGCCGCCGGGCTCGGCGGATCAAAAGGTCGCGCAGTTCTTCTACGACAGGACGCGCGAGCGCATGGTCGGCGAGGCGTGGACGCTCGTGAAGCAGCCCACGAAGAGCGTCGATGTCGTGCGGGATGTGCTCAAGTATGTGCCGATTGCGTGGGGGCGGCTGAGGTGGTGAGTGCCAAGTGTACTTGTTGGTGGGTGCGGGGCTGATGGGTGTGTGTAGGCGGAGGGGATTAAGCTCAAGGAGAAGGGGCGTGGATGGGGATTATACCCCGCAGGAGCTGTATGAGATTTTGGCGGATATCTACGAGTGAGGCCATATTGCTCGACAGTGGAAAGCTTGCTGAAGGTGTTTCTAGGTTCCTGTTCCTGGACTTTGTCCCCTCGACTTCATCACCAAATCCAGTAACGTCAAAGGTCATATCGACACGCTCCTCAAGCACATCAAGAACTCGCACTCTCCTGCACCCTCCGTAAGCCCCTACCTACACGACTCTAACAAGAAAACCAAACTAACGTCCCCCAGCTCTCCGGCCTCTCTCTCCTCCTTCGCGAAGCTCTTCTCCAGCGAAGCCCCCTCGGCGTCCGACTACCACGCGCGCCTCGCCGCACTGGGCTACGACGCCGACACGCTCGCGAACGCGGTGCTCGCGGTGCTCGTGAGCGCCGTCGAGCTCTCGCAGGCCGCCGTGCACTGACCGTCAACTACTACCGGATCGACCAGAACCCCACTGTGCAGATCCAGAGCGCCGCTGTCGCCGCCGCAGGCACGAAGCCCGGCTCGAAGGAGCTCCAGGGCTTTGTCCTCGAGGGCGTTGAGGATCGATCCGCCGTTTGTCGGTGCTTACCGTGAGTCCGGCTGTGATCGCGTGAGATAGCATTTTCTGACGTGTCGGTGCAGGTGAGGGCTTCGAGTACACCGCGAGCGTCGGCACGCAGTCGCTGAAGAGCGGAGACAAGATCTTTGTCAACATCGGCAAGGCGAACCTCGACGTGAGTGCTTCTTTCTATCCGATAGCAGTATGGAGTGCTGAGCTGTGCCTGCAGCCCACAGAACCGGACGTGTTCCAGGACCCCACGTCGACCATCAACGTCGCTCGTGCACCGCGAGAGCGCTACCTTGAAACGTCGGCGAGGACGGCTCCGCCAAAAGCCCTGGGCCTCGACCTCTCGTCCAAGGTACGTGTCCCCCCACAGCTCCCCCGCAAAATTGGTTCTAACTCGCGCGTGCAGATCATCGCCGAGAATCGTCCGCGCGGGTCGAGTCGAGACTTCCGAACGTGCGCCGCGCGCCACAGCAGTCGGGCCAGCTCAAGCGGTTCAAGACGGACGTGATGAAGACGAGCACGTGGATGTACCTCAAGAACGACAAGGGTGCCGAGCCCGTGGGCGACGTCGATGGTCTCCAGTCGTCCAGTACGATTAGCCACGCCCCTCATCACGAGCTGCCAAGTTTCGGATATGACGACGACGATTCCCTAGATAACTCAGTGCTTAATGACATGCTGTATTATATCATACTACATCAATTGTCTTTTTGGGTCTTGGTCAGAGGACGGTTTCGGCTACTTTTTTCCAGATAATCGCGAGAGGTTGTTGACGCTGTGCGTGGTCAGTTTTTGTCGCAAGGAGGGGTGATGATGATGCTCACATGTCTGCGGTAAGAGGCAGGTTGATGTCTGCAGGGTGGTCTTGCCATTCTGTGATGCCGGTCAGTCAGATGATGGACAGTGAGAAGGAGTATGTGTAGCACTGACCCTCGGGCAGCGTGGGGTCCTGGATACGAAGCCGAGTCGGCCAGGTGATGCCTTGGACGCTGTTGGTTTTGCTGGTGGAGCACTGAGTGAGTTGGAAATGCGATGAATGGTTTAGTGGGACTCACAAGTCAGGCGGGGCGAGGGTGCTATTCTTCAACAGCGCGGTCTACAGAAAAAATGAAAAGAATCAGGAGGATTGTGTTCGCACAGAGGCTTATTCCGCCTACCTTGACCTCACGTGTCAATCTCCGAAAAGTCCGTCGACTGGCCACCAACGGTGCCACAGTAACAGCCGCTGCTGCACGCCACGACGGCCACCGACGACTGACACGTACCTTTCGCGCACCTCCAACTCCTTCGCCATCGTGATGCTGAACAGCGAGCACGAGCTCGCACAGCGGCCGTTGCTCCAACGATCGCCGATCTTGACGGGGGGTCAAAGCAGCGCCTCCGCGGATCGACCGCAAAGCGTCGAACGGAAGCTGTGCAGCAGTCGCTCAGCGGCGCGGAGAACGCTGTGTCGCAGCGCGCAAAGCCGATTGATCGTCCTTGTGACAGAGCACGAGGCGGGTTCGAGCCAAGTCGAACGTTCGCCTAGAGAAGATGGCGTGTTGTTCGTTGAAGGCCCGTTTCTGTATGGCGTGCTGTTGAGGACGGAGCATGGTGTCCTGCGTTGAAAATAAAGAGGTCGATCTTTGGGTCGGCGATGGATCGTTTTGACATTTAGTTTGGGCGAGTGGGCCGGGCGCGAGCGGTTGTGTTAAGGGGCCGGGGGGGGCCTTGAGAGGACGGTGGTAGACATTAATATTTTGGGATGGCACACAGCAGATCGGATAGAGTCCAAGGAAGGGGTCGAGAAATATAGACGAGTAACTGACGATACGATTGCAGCCTAGACATTCGAGTCGTCCAATATTTAGTCAGTAAACCTTAAAGTTTAATTTCGAACTACGTGAGCCCGCAATGAAAACACAAACACGTGTTGCTGTTGTCTAATAAGAAATCACCTAAACCATATCACAATTAATTGAGATGACGGAGATGCTCACTACATCGACAAATGAGCTGTGTCGCACCGCGTTCTTCAAGTGTTCGTAATCAAACCCGTCAACAAAGTCTGCTGGAACACATCGAAGTCATGTTCTCAAGAACTGCCCAGTGCATGCACGCCGCTATCTTCTTTGTCATCCAGGAGGAATTTATTCGCTCACACCCGCCCACCCGTGCTAACCATCTACATTTCGACGCGGGCGTGAGGCCTGTGGGCAAGTGATGTCCTGTAGCGCGCCGTCGAGTCGAGCATGACGCTTGGAGCGCAGGTCTTGCGGCGGTCCGATGCGATGTGGGAGGGATCTCACATGCTACAGGGCTGCTAGCAGGAACTATATTTAGACTAAGATGATGGCACTGACAGGGTCGCAGAGCGTCCCTGAAGAGCCGAGGTACGTCGATTATGTTCACGGCCGTTTGTAGCCGTCGTCGCGAGCAGTTGTTTCTCGGCGGAAAGAGCAGAGTCGGTCCACGCGACCGCGTACCTGAGCAATGCGAGAACTGGTATGGGAGCTGAATCGATAGTGAGCAAAACAATGTCATATGGTAACCCAACACAAATACCCTGACTTGTGAATGATCTCTAGGGATTAAGCTGCCATTTCGCACATCGTGAGTTGATGGCCGAGTCGGCGAGCGGGAAGTGACATCTGGCGCGAAACTGGCCCCATAGAATAGCTCTCCATCCTTTCTCGTCAACGGTTGATAATCTCGCGAAGAAACCTAGATCCATCGTCAGACCTGGTGTGGCAGAAGTAGCAACTTGATTTCCGACGACAGCCCCCCACCCCAATCGGCCAACTGCACCCGTTTCTGTCTGGTGCACAAGAAAGGCACTGGGAAATCTTCCAACCGTACAAAGGAAAAAGAGTCATAGAAAATGCGTTTCGCATCAACCCAGTCCAGCCTACCTTTTAAATGGGTGGGCGAGGGAACCATTGATAGCAAGAACCTTGGTCCCCGTGCACAACTAGCGTGCGATAGTGTGGACAAAGTGAGGAATACAGAAGTAGTGGTGCCTATGTGATCTCCACCAGTGACTCAAGGGTTTCCCGTTGAGGGGGGTGTGTGCCCAGGGAAAAAGCATTCTGACCGGACAGAAGAGCTCGTAACGGCGAACCTCGACGGAGGCGACTTTTGAACTCCTCAGGATCGATGGTGGAGCGTTTTGTGTGTTCGCCATCGGGGTTTCGTCCAAGAAGACCGAGAGGAGTGGTGCATAGTACGTCAGGAAGAGCGCTAATAGACTTTGTACTCAGAACTGAGAATTACATAGTTGACAATATAAAACGAGCATTACAGATCATAGTCAGTCATTGATGTAAGGACGCAGTGGCCCCATAACGTTCAGCCTCTTGAGAGTTTCGAATGACATATAAAAATAATGCAAAAAGTCCAAAGGTCGGATGGATTCAAAAATTTCGAACAGCGGCTTTTTACAAAACCATTGCGGCGCGAGGTCCGCGAGCAGAATTCTCGTGTACATCCAGCAGTGAAGACGGATCGGTAGCAGGGGAAGCCAGTAGATTCCGTAGTTCACGAGACGTGCTTTCCGCTGTGTGAAACGCCAGAGTCTTGTTCACGACCTCGAACAATCTAAGAGAGAAAGCCCTTCGCGTCATGAATTGGCATTATTGTAAGAAATAAATACATCTCACGTTGGACTTGATTTCAGGGTCTACCTTGAACGACCGTGAAGTGCAGCCGCCTCACATCCTTCGGGGCTACCGCACATATTTTGCCCAGCGATGGCCGCACAAGGGTCAGCTGCCCTCGCAACTATCTGCGAGTCTGCCCAAACTGAGCCAACCAAGAGGGCCAACGACACGAGCCGAGCGGGACAACATCGTCGCGACCAAGTGTGACCGGATGTCCAACCGCAAGGGGTCCACAGCAGCCTCTGGCACGCAACGCGTGTGACACACTTAAATACCACAGGTCGGGCTCTGGCACCATCACGTCGGCATCCAATATGGCCAAGGACCGCTTTCAGCGAAGCACAATGCGCGGCATGTGGGGTCTGGCCTGAGAATCCTCGCGTCATGCCACCATGCGAATAGTGAAGAGTTGGTAGCATGCGGCGCGAGGGCAACGTATCATCTACTCGACGTACGGCCATGCGATCGGATCTGCTGGTCTTGATCTTGGGCGCACAGGCAGCCCTCGGAGAAAGTCGGGGTAGGGTACTTGAATGTAGCTGACCAGGCTCGCGGGAAGCGCGTCGGGGTCTGATACAGGATATGGGGCGCGCTATTGGCTCGTGGTGGAATAAAAATTACTTGTATTCACCGAGACCAAAGGGCGCAACCATCAAAGACCTTCGGGTATGCATGTATGTTGGAATTGTGAATATGTTTTTCGTATGGGAGACAGCATGATTGCCGTGGGGGGCGACGTTGCGTCTACTGTAGTGTTTGACTTGTTGGTGTAAAGTATTCACGTACAAGAAATACAGTCTGTAACTGACCACGAGGGTTGCGCGGAAAGTTGCGATGTAGGACCCTCGCCTTCGTGGAAGGGAAATCTTCTCACGTCGCGAACGTACAAAGGTCACGAGCGATTTCGCTAAAGCACGACTGAGCTCACGCTGGTGGCGTGCAGATCTGCACCGTCAACATTCAAAAATTCAAGCGCGCCCTCGACCAGTCGCAAGCGCCCGTCGAAGGATTGAAGCCGACCCACGCGCGCATTCCCAATGTATCTCACTTGCAAAGTGGGAAGGGACGAAAAATGCGATCACTAGACATACATATAGTGATTGGGGGGATTCAAGGTGTACACAGGAGGTGATCCGATTGGGGAATTGGTGCAGTTAACGACATCATCTTTGAAGTAATAGGAGTCTGCCATGCACTACTTATAATAATGATGGTGTCTTTGTCTAGGTTCACATGCGACTCGGAGTAGAAACTATTTTGCGTGCGATGGCTCTGCTGATCCACTATCGATGGCCCAGAAAAAAAACGCTACTCGTCCATGGCTATACGGTTCCGCGTCACCTTTGACCGTGCATCGAGTATTGACCAAAGACGGCTCATGACCTAGGACAAAGGTTGAGCGTTTGCGTGTTTGAACACACGGTCTCGTGTTAAACTACTAGTATACCATATCAAAATGCACACTACCACTGACAGTGCTGATCAAAACAAGTAGCAACAACTGAGACAAACTTGTAATTTTATTAAATTAAGATCGCGCACTCAAAACCCGAATTGGCAAGCAGGATTAAAGCACAAACTATCCCTGACAGACCTTTTGACTTAGAAATCTCTCCTGGCTCTGGACAACCAACGGCCTCGCAGCCGGCAAGCGCCCATAAATCTACTCTTATCCTGATGCTCCAGGCGGGGACTCCTTGAGATTTACCCGGCCGACGAATATCCTCAAACCACATCCATCATCGTCTACGTAACTGCGCGATTACATCCACGGCACACAAGCTGTTCATTTCGAACAACACACTCGCGGCGACGTCGTGGCGCCGATTGCTTTGACCAGGCCAAAATGACACATGCGATTGGACACGCCCGTCGCCGAATGTAGCCACGCAATCAGGCCGGCAAACTCCTACCTCTCCTTGTCGCATCTTGTAGATTGCGTACTCGCCTTATAAAGTCTCTACTACGGTGGTAGCCCTTACACGAAACTTCTCCAAACCTCACCATGTCCTCACTCGAAATCCGTGCATCTCGTCGTGATGGTTCACGCATGTGGGGGGGAAACCCTGGCCATCTATCAGAGATGGAAAGAATAGTACGCGAGCGGCGTGGCTCAGAAGCAGGCCCTAATGGAGAGGAGATGCAAACTCTACTCGCAAAATCGAACGCAGAATCGGGGACATACGATGGTATCGACTGGGGTGCCGAGAGAGTAGCGGAAGAGGTGAGTTCTAAGTTAGGTCTTTTGTGCAGAGCATCTGCCTAGGTATGCTAAATGTATGTATTTGCTCTCTCAGGTGCTCGAGAAAAGTCAAGGGGCATTGAAGAAGCGAGGTCAGCAAGTGACCAAAACTCTCTGTGCTTGGCTATAGTCTAGGAGGACTGTCGTCTCGCTGTTATCTCATTGGCATTCTGCACCAGCGCAAAATTCTTTGAAAACGGGCACCCCGATGAACTTTGCCACCGTGGCGACCCCCACACATCGGTCTCTTGCGGTCCTCGGGATTGAGATCGAAGATGTTTGCATATCTTGGCCCGCGGCTGCACTTAGCCGTACTGGCGAGCACAGCTGCTCTATGCGGCAGACAAATGGTCTGCATCTGGGAGGCCCCTTCTGGAGGTTATGGCGGATCCAGGTAAGCTCCTGCATCCATACTACGGCTTCAAAGTCTCATCAATATTCTGTAGATCGGATATTTTACCAAGCACTATCTCTGTTCCAGCATAAATGCTTCTATGCTAATGCCGTCAACGATACCACCGTCCCATACCTAACTGCCGCCGTAGAAACAGAAGATCCTTTTGACGACTACGTTGCTACAGGACTCCAAGTGTGCGTGATCCTACTTCTAAATCAACATTACTCACCTAACAGCATATTTTGCAGAGAGCTAGATGAAGAATACTCTCCTATAATTAAATCATACTCTCAACCAGAAGTCCGGCCCGCTGCCCTTCCGGCACCGCCGATGCTCTCTGCCGAGTGGTTCAAGAAGTTCAACAGGTGAACCACTGCCGCCGGCTTTCCAAGCCAGCTTCCCGAAACCCTTACAACGCTGTGAGTTCAGGCCGTAGCGCCGATACAGATCATTGGTCTAACCTCCGTCGTAGCTCATCTACATGTCCTTGCCGATTCTCATGCCGACTCTCATATCAATTGCCCTTGTCCGGCTTTCCATGGACTCGCATAAATCACGCGCACGCATCAGGGGTTTGGAGAAGAACGAGACGTACCGCGAAACGGCTTGCTCACGTCGTTGGTCAGATGGGAGAAGCGTGTCGAGGACGTCGTAGTGGAGTACATGGAAGACCCTGCCGAGTCCGTTCCACGCGCGGCTGAGCCGTCCGTGGCGGGCCACGTCGAAGCGCCGGCGGCAACGGTAAACACAGGCAGAGGGCCCGAGCATGCGCAGAAGATGGTCCTCACGCCACTTCAGCACAAGCTCGCAAAGTGGCTCAACGGGTTGCCAAACCTCGAGAAGCAGCTCGCTTTCGTCGACCTTGTTTTCAATTCGCATGCTGTGATCATCGCGAGGGACGTGAAGCGGTTCAAGCATCATACGCGCGGTCATGGCGTGTTGAACCATCTTGCGGACCATCTCGTGCTATGACACTGTCCCCGCAGTTGCGCCAGGTACCTGGCCTGGTCCATGCTATACCCCTTAATTATGGATGGAATACCTCGCTTGGATCGTTGGTAGACTAGTGAGCATTGTCCAATTTCCTTCAGCCAAGTCGTCTAACAACCACAACAGGAATTTTCTGCATGACATCGCACTTAAGTTATTAAACTTGCATAGACGACAATAGAATATATCCTCAGAATTAATTCTCTCACAAACGACGACAACGACGTTGATAGGTCAGAGCGGTACAACGTGTAAGGTCGATTCATGGGCTACCGTGCCCCTTGACTCCTTCACGACATCTGAAGCTCGATGGCCCAGCGAGAAACTCGACGCCGCTCGCCAACGAGTGACTTGTGTGGCCTAACCAACGTCTTAGCAATTCGTGGCGGAAAACGTATAAATACCCCCGGCGGGTACATCCACAAGCCAGTGTCCACTTCCGCCACAGGCTGAGTCTTGGTCACCACCTAATCTCTTACCGCTACACTCCTGCGAACTAGACATGTCCTCTACTGGCTACATGACATACCCGTGACGGTACGTTCTCCCTATCCTTCACCTTGGGCAATATCTGACGCGGCGTGTAGTGGTCGAGGCTTGCCTTTCGCGGGGTCTTGCTTCACTGAAGCCAAATGGCAAAAGTCCCGTAGCGTTCACCGAGGGGAGCAGCGTGCCCTTTAACACGGAGAAGCTCAAACAGCAATGTACGTACTCTTACTTCAGTGGCAAAAACAGAAAGCTTACTTTTGCCACAGTTCAAGATGAGGCGCGTAGGCTGAAGAAACAACCAGGCAGTGAATGGGAGCATATTGTGCTTAGATGTCTAGAGAACGCGCGGTATGTAATACCACCTGTTGGTGTCATCGGGTATTGACTCATAATTGCGCAGATGCGTCAAGAGTACGTTGGTCCGTGACAGAGACAGCGAGGACACCTTCGTCATCTCCGCGAGAGGCAAGGCGTGGTATGGAATGACGTCCACCCCATCTCATAGTCATCAACACAAAAATGCCACCTTTGCGCACGAGCACAGCGACGCATTAGATCCCGAGACTACTATCCCGGATCTTGATGACACTTCGCGTTCTGTTACTCCTGCCACCGACTCGTTTGAACTCCCCACATTGTCGACAAGTTTCGATGTGCTGTCGAACTACATCGCGTCCGTCTCGGGCTCAAAACGATCCGCCGGTAGCTCCTGACTACGCGCTCTCCCCGAGCGGAGCCCATACCGAGCAAGACGAGCAGGTCGGCGGTGACGAAAGTGATATGGAAACGGAGACGGAAGACACGGAAGACGAAGACATGGAGGATAGCGATGAAGAAGGAACCGTTACTACCCAAGGTGTGACGGACTACGAGGCAGACGAAAGTGATGTGGAGGAGTGCAAGCAAAGTGTCAACAGTTTGCTGGTGGCACAACCAGTCCCTGTCAGACCTGTCCAGGCCTCTTCGACCTGCAGGCCGCCGACCCGGGCCGGGAAATCCTGTCTACTCCCTTTGCCGACATTCGAACCTTACCCAATCCCAACACCACCGATCTCGTCATCTTACTCGCCAGCTTTCAATCAGACAGATGAGGGTCCTTCTTGTCGTCGCATATGGATACCCTGTCTCGAACGGGGCCGCCTCTGTCGCTCCTTCTAACGACCCATTCCCGGTCGTGCCATCTGGATCTTGGATCTCAACACATTCAGTCAATGAGGCCGCTCCGTACAATTACCCCACCTTGACTTGGGCCGGCTCCGCTGCTCCTCTCCGGGGACCTGCTTCACATCCCCTCTGGATCCAGCAGGTCGACCCGAGGGCATGCTCAGGGCGTCTGTTGCAGATGGGATTGCCCTAGCTATCCTTCAAGCTCCAGGCGACTTGTTCCAAATGGCTCACGCAGTCCCTCCGCTGCCCGCTCTCGTGCAGGCGGAACCTTTGGCGAACTACGCCGGTTATGCGGCGGGTCTGGGACATGGTTAATGACGGTTTTCCCCAGGATGTACCGGAACTCGTCCAAGCAAACTTTCAACTTCTTCAGAACGACATCGATCTGGCCCCAATGGGCAGGTGGCGATGCTGGATATCAGGTATGCTGATGCGCCTTATACGTTGCTTCCACGCTCACATCTGGTTCTCGTAGAACATGGCGTTCAACGGAAATATCAATGCGCTGAACATGCAGCTGCCTGTCGCCGACATCGGCCTCGTGCAGCTGCCTGTCGCCGACATCGGCCTCGTGCAGCTGCCTGTCGCCGACGTCGGTCTCATGCAGCCCGTAGATCATCGGCTCGGCAACCTGCAAGCTACCTTAACACAAGTCGGCACACAGCTTCAGCTTTTGCGTGGGGCCCACATCCAGCACAAGTTCCAGCTCCAAGCGGTAGAGGATTGGTACGCCCAACTCGAGCAAGAATGCTTGGCAGTCCAACGCGACCTCAATTACAAGACCAACCTTCTCGGCTCGGTCATGGCCGGTAACGCGCATCTCGCTAAACGTAAACAATTATATGTGGAATCCAAACATGCGACCCGAACGTCAACATGGTGCCTATGCTCAATCAAGTTCAGCAGCCCCAGATGGTAGGCACCACTCGTCTTGCTCGTGGCGCTTTTGTTGACTGACCTTCCGTCTTCACAGTATCCCTATGGCTTCTATAAACCCCGTCTAAGGTTTTAGATCTTGGGAACTCGTCTCACACGCCACGTCGGCAACGGACTTACACATGCTTTATTTGGCGCATCATATGCCTATTCACCTCACGCTGTATCCTCATCATTGCTCTCCTGTAGCTCTCGGTGCTCTGTTTTTGTACTTGTCCACCCTCGATCATCGATCTACGCTCTTTTATTTATATGTATCAGGATCTTGTATAAAACACATCTCTACTCATCGAGAAATTGTGCCTGTCGTACATATAATTTATTATGCTTTCCCAAAGTCGTATGAAGTCCGGTCTAACGTCAACCAAGACATTCGCCGACTGCGAACCGCCGCCGCTCGCGCGGCTTGCCAAAAGCTTCGTGGCGTTCTTCAGCCGAAATCGGTCCTCGCTTTCTGCCTTCTTCGGCGCTGGTTGTCGATCTCAGATTGGAGCAGGGTTGCCAGTGGCAGTCTCAATCCGCCACTGATCATTGTTCGCACGCACAACCTGTTCACAGCAACAGTATTGTCGTTTGCTCACAAACCAAGACCGATATGACAGATGACACGCCACTCGTGCCGTCCTTTCACGGATCGCGCAGTTACAGCAAGGCCCGGTCAAGTCAGGGTCAAGTTCTTTGTGTCCGACGGTACAAGACATGAAGGCTGTCATGTCGACAGACGCTTTTCGAAGTCCCTACCAGCTCTGCACTTGTCTCTTTCCTCTCTACGTATACAACTATTGAGTGCCCCTCAACACAGCAAAGCATCTATCGTACGAGTTGACATGGCTCGCACTGGTCGTCAGAGAACAAGAAAACCGAAAAGCGTGACGTATTGGTTGGGCCGTAAGTCTAGCTTTTTGCCTCCTTAGTTTTCCCGAGAGATGCGATGCTCAAACGACCCTATAGTGGTGCAGCTAGCGATATATCAGCAGTCGAGAAAGCTGAAAACACGGCCCGATACCGGTCGACGAGGTCATTCGCGCAACGATGTGCGTTCTCTGCTTTCTAATTGTCATGAGTAAAGCTTCACTTCTGCGATGGTAGTTAAGGAATATTCCTCTCGTCCCGGGGTGACACGAAACGGTTGACCTGAGGCCAGTGTGGGTGGAGCGATACTGCAAACCAGTCATAGAATTTTGCTGTGAGTGGCTCATGTGTCAGTGACAGTGGGTCCGACTAAAGCTGTGGCTTGTGGAATAGATCATAGGCGAATGCCTGGAAGAGAATAAGGTTGAAACAGACAATCTGTGTTGCACCCCAGCGACGGAAGGAGAAGGTACTATCATTGTTCACGTCGCCTCGCCAATGCATCGTGCTCAAAGCCAGTCAGGTTTCAGAATGGTGAAGATAAAGATTGAGCGAACAAACCTGAAAACCTCACACGAGAGAAGTTGGTATCTCTCGCGTTTGCTCTAGAGAAGGAGACATGTGAAAAAAGGAAGACGAGAGCTAAGGTTAGTGTATCCACAGTTAGAGCCCCCCTTCTGTCAAACACTGATGAGATTGCAGCTCAATGTGGAGAGACAACAAGGTGCTCCGTGAAGAAATTGAACAGAAACTGCAGCCCAATTTCACCGCGGCATCGAATCCGCGCCGCGCGACCCGGAAAGTGGACGTTGACGGTCACGATAGCCCCTCCGATCGCACCACCGCGACACCTACCAGACACCATGCCTCCAGTAGCGAGGTCGAGGTCGAGGAGCTGCTTGAAATGCAGTCATCTTTGTAAAAGCCAACGACTTGCGTCTACTGTGGACCTTCTAAGCTTTCGACAGGTTGCAAACACCTGTCCAGAGGTGTGTTGAAACTTGTCGATCCTGGGGCGGCATACCAACCCCAGAGAGTGCTCCTCGTCCCCGTCGCTTACCTTCGGTCGGCTCTCAAGCTGGGCCGAGCACGTTCTGCGACGAGGGTGGCCCGTCGAACGCAGTACTAATGTCCTTGGCTGAAAGCAGGTGAATGGCTCGGCTGTCTTCTCCCCTCAGTAGTTCTGAATTCCTTCTGTTAGACAAACACTCTGTCAGCGTGCGCCTCATCAAGCCAATCGCACCGTACCGCGCTTGGGGCTTATCGTTCGCGAGACACGTTGGGCCGAGACTCCACTATGGGCTCTCATCCGAAAATCCCGCTCTCCTATATGGCGAAAGAAGACGTTCATACAACCCGTATTGCGAGCTCCTGACACAACGGATCGCGGACGCTACAACGGGACCCGAGGAGCTGGGCCTCAAGTTGGCGCTGCGGCTGGCTTGCGCATTCTCAAGCACGTATCTGGGGCCCCTAATGTCCCCCTCATGGATCTTCCAAGCCCTTGGCGAGAACGCGACGCCTCCCGCTAGTGATGCTGAGGATTCAGACACGGGACGAGCCCATGGTTTCCGCTGCCACTGTAAGTCGTGTGCATGTCGAGAATTTGCTGCTCGTGGTGCACAGTTCTAAAAACTTCTCCAGGCTGCCAGTGAGAAGCAGAAAATGTATAAATTCTGCCGTTCGTTCGCATGACATGGAGAGCACGCTGATGGGCACAAAAAGCGAGAAATTGACGCGGATTGGGAGGAGATTGATCGTATGAAACGTCGTTTCATGCCAGTCATGCCTGACAGTTTGGTATTTAAATTAAGCCCACGCCGGTCGTGACTGGGGCAGACTCGAGGTGCTCCTGTTTGACCGTAATAATAATGTGACTTCAACATGTCACGATATTGGTCGCATAGTGCTACCGCCCATGATTAGATGAGCATGAAAACGCAATACATCCTATTTAGTGAATAAAATACAATTATAGCTACAGATTAAAAGTGTCCTGGCCATGTCCATGGGTTGTCTCATATCAGTACATCGACGTTGATCATTAATGCCCAAACTTGTGTGAGGAAACTTTATCGAGGCGCGAGCATAGTGATGTCTAGGGTTGTGATCTGGTACATTCAAAGCAAGCATAGGTTTGCGCTGCGCTGCCGGCGAGCGTTGAGCATAAACGAAGCTTCAATGATGCAGCACGGATTTGCGCGCTGCGGCTTGTCGCTTGCGTGGTCATTTCGATTTCCACGCCTTGACGTATATGCGCCGCTCAATGTATTTGGAGACGGAAATGCTGAAAAAGAACGTGAGACCTGCGTTGCAGCTGGCTGAAGACACGTATAGCTTACAGAGGCTTCACTCTGCGAAAAGTAACGGCGATGTGTAGCGGGAGGCCTAATTGTGGTTGTCGTGCGGGGTAGTGTAGGGGTGGGGGTGGGGTGTTTCTGGATGATTTACTGCGACGACTACCTCTGGGCGTGTAGAGGGCGTTGTCGCTTGTAAAGAGGGCGACAGAAATTAGAAGTGTGTAGTGTTAGTCGTCGCAGACGACCTGGAGAGATATTTACAAAGAGGACAGGTGAGTAGTGGCCCCAAAACGCAAGCGTGTCAAGTTCCGAGACTGAACCTGCCTTAAATATACTTCGCTTAGCTTGTCCTATAGTGACCGGCCACCCGGATTTCATTCAACGGATCGAGAACAATTCAAGGTCACTGGCAAACATTGTGCAGTTGCTCTTATTGTACCAGGTGCAATGTGCATCGCGAAGGCTGCGCCGGATAGATATGGAACCACGAACTCGCTTCGCGGAACAAGGCAATGCATCCATTGAACCTGGTTGTCGAGGGCGGCCAAGCTCCATTGTTTGACCGTTGCGTGGGAACGAGTGCGCGGCGGAGAGGGAAGAGCCCTCCAAGACAATTGAGCACATCGATAAACGACTGATCGAAGGTTTGCTTGCTCTTCGCATTATTGGACTCACATAAGTACAGATGCTCGACTCGACTTATTCGCAGTTTACAATACGTGACCGTCAGTGAAACGCAGGGCGCCGCGTCGCAGTCATGAGCGCTAGAAAGTTTGGCCTTGTTTGCGTCCGGTTAGCATTATGCTTCTTTAGGCAAGCCTTCAAGATCTTCTAGAGACATGACGCCGGCGATGCTACTTTTGACCATGGACTCCGTACCACATCTCAGTGCCAAGCTGTCAGCCAAACGCTTACATGCTTCACCATATATCAAACGTTATCATAGTCGATTCTACTATACAAAATTGGCCTTTAAACTCTGCATGCTGAGTATTACTGCGATAAACACTTGTCGACCTCGAACACTGTTCAGAGAAATTCATTGAGTTTAGTCACATTTGCTTAGTCTTCTAGCTCTGAATCTAAGCCTCACTCCAGAGCCTCGGTCGTTGTGTCTGACATCATCTTCTGACTGAAGCGCGCTCAAGCATTCTTTCTATGCCTAAGCTAATGTTTCAAGACAATTAGAATTCATGCGCTCCCCTGACGCGACTGCGGGATCCACTTAACGGCAGACGCCGCGGTTGCTCGGGAAATTGTCCAGCCTAATTTGAACTCTCCCAGCTGATCGGTGAGCTTGTTCTTAGTGAAAGCTCCCATAGTTCCACCTGGCGTAGGGCTCAGTCAAAGGAATGTACCCCATGGCTACGATGGAAACACCCACTGAATGAAAGACAAGTCTGCTACGGTCATCTTGTTGCCGACAAAAGCCACTCTTGCTTGGACAAGACGCTCTCCAGTACGACACGAAGATTCGGACTCTGCCTCATCCTTGTAGCGATCGTATAGCGCTTTGGACTTTTTCCGGATGGCTACGTGGACGAAACCACGAGAATTGTCCGAAGTTAGGGGCTTGTCCGCGAGGCCTGAAAATACAACCATTGAGTTGCTGAGTACTGAGGGTCTCTAGACCTTCAGGTGCGGATATTTTGTGCTCGGTGTGTCGTATCTATCTTACTAAGTATTGAGTACTCTGCATTAGACTCCCTGTTGAAGTGGTGGTTATATTTATAGACTTGCTTAGGGGGTCAATATTAGAGTGCCGATACCCATACCACATACAGGAGATACGTATATTGGCTTATAAGGTTGTCGGCTATTGCATGGTAATGTGTTTGTCCCCTGGCCGTTGTGGGTATTAATATGTGCTGTATACTCCGGGCTGTTTCATCTCGAGAACCATAGATACACCGCTATCGTAAGAAAGGCCTTCAGATACTTCAAAGGATGACCAACGATTGTCCCTCTGATCGGACGCGTGTTCGCGTCCCGTACGGAGCTAGTTCTCTGGATTCTGACAGTGCATCATCACTAAACCATCCGTTAGGGTCGGTTCTTGTGGCCTGTGATAGTAGAGTGCCACTGACATTGTGAGTGATTAGTGCATCTGAATTTTGCGAGTGAGGTGAAAGATGCGCTCGTGACGTCCATTTCTAGCTCTTATAGAGATCCTTCTAACGACTCCGTATACGCCACAGGTTCTTCCGCAGTAACATTCGACCACTGAACACCAAAACGTGAATCTGAATGACTCGTTTATAATTGATGTCCTATCGGAAACGCAGTTGTGTCTGCGTTAACGTCGATGACTGAAAGTAGTACGATGAATACATGCTTTCCTAATGTCGCGATGTCGGTGCGATCGTGTCGGTCCAAGTGTGCGTCTCTATGACTGCGGCGGTTGTCACCTCGTCATATCGCTCTGCGCAATGTGAGACCGATGTCTTCTCGATAGCAGAAGGACATTCCCCCGGCCCCCCCCCCCCCTCCGCACCTTTCGATGTCGTGCTATGAGACCAAGACGGAGAGAGCCCTTTTGATGGGGAGCCAATTCTGTCGTCTGCGTAATCCAGCTGTTGGGGATACGATGCCTACCGAGCGATACGTCCCCTGCGGTAGGCATGTTGCGGAGTTGGCCGCGTGTGTATGTGGGTTTTTAGTGTGCAAGGCCCTCGGTGCGTGAATGCGAACGTATTCTAGTAGAGTTTGCAGCCTCGTGAGTCTGTATGACCATATATAGATATTGCGAAGTGCCAATGAGACTGTGTACGCGCTGTCGCTGGACTGCAGTGTTTGATCACGGACGTATAGTAATCTTTTCCGTGTTTAGTGTATTATCATTGACATTGCCCCCCCCCCCCCAGTATGGCTGCGAGGGTATATTCGAGTATTGCCCAGAAAGACATCACAAGAACGCATAGCGTAGTCCTGGCTAACTTGATATGTCTCATGCACGTCATTGTTGCCTAATGCTCAAACTTACTGCTTTCGTAGGTTTTCGGGCTAGTCTCCTGAACCAGAGCAAATGCATCGAATTCCATGCATTTCAGCAAAAGGTTCCGCGCTCAAAATTTAAACAAGTATTGTGTTGGGAAAATGGGTGGTACGAATAGTCATGTCAGAGTCCTGCTCCTATTAGATATCTATGGAAGACAGACATTCATTACTGCAGATTATCGCTTTTGCTTTAGTTTGCTGGGGGGGGATGGCTTTTCCCCATGAATCTCGGCCCTCTCCACTAGCATTCTTTTGACTGAGCCGGAAGCTCCATCAATCTTCTGATGCCCAGCTGCGAACATGCGACAGTCAGCAAACGCCACATGAGAACTTTGCTAGCGACTCACGCCGTGGTGACTGGGAACTGCTCTGCCTATATTCCCCAGTGTGGTCAGCGATAAACTTCACCGTGAGCGCTCCATGCTCCACCTTTCGAAAATCTGAGTTAGCTAATGCTGCAAACTGGTTGATTCCAGTAACCGCTCACGGAATGAAAGACAGGTCCGCCACTGTGCATCGGCATTTTGTCGCCGACAAGCCACTCCCGTTTTGACAAAGACTGCCTCGAGGACGCCAAACACCCGGATGATCTCGTTTTTGTAACGGTCCATAGCGCTCCTGAATTTTCTCCGGATGGTACAAGAGGAACCACGCAAATTGACCAAAGTAGGGACCCTGTCCCGAGGCTTGGAAATACAACCACTGGAGCTGCTGATACTTCTCAGGACCATCGGGTGCAGAAAATCCTATGCTCGGGATCATATTTATCCACGAGATACTGGATTGATTGCGTTGGACTCCCTGTTCAAATATGTGAATGTTTTCAACAATGCGAAGTGAGCAATGAAACGACGTACCATAAGACGAAGTTGTCATCCTTATGGTCAATGATGGCAGGAATGCGGCCATTTGGATTATATTGAGTATATTCAGGCTTCTTCATGTCAGGAAATTCTAGATACTCTGTCTCGTAAGAGAGCCCGAGTTCTTCGAGGATGATGACGACCTTCCTGTAGATGCCGTGAAGAATGTGAGTGTTGGTCACATTGTCTATGGTAACACTGACCATCCATTGGGTCCTCCGCCCCTGTGGCTGAAGAGAGTAAATTGCTTGCCGTGCGACATGTTAGATTGGCGATGGAATATGATGAGGTCGTGAGTAGTACCGCTCATGCATCGTGTCTTTTATACCTGAGCCAACACCTCGCACAGAAGATGATTGGTAACTCGTCTGACACGGCGAACACGGATAGTCGCAGACACACCGCCTCGGCATTACTCATGAACATCTCATGATCAGCGTGTCAATGTCCTGCGGACGGCGCGCGGCAATGTGAATGGAAGAGATATGACTGGACGACGGCCCTAGCCGACTAGGAGCGCCGCCTCGACAACGCCGCGGCGTTTCCAGCCGTCGGCAGTCCGAGCCCACAGCTCATTATTCAGCACTCCATTTCAAGGTACACCGTGTACACAGGTAGACTGGGGCTCTATAGTGTAGGTGACCCGGTCTCATCTATTGTGAGGCGAACAAAGCTTCCAAGAACCACCGTTGCGTAGTCGATGGCACGAAATCGAGGCTAGAAGCTTTGAGACCATGTGAAGTGTGGACAATCGTCCAGAAAACTTTGGACCATGGGTCGAGATATAGAGGACTGGCGTCCTTTCTTAGCACTCAGATAGCTGTGAACGAGGTTATCAATTGGAACGATGCACATGAGCACATGTAATCAGTGTAGTTACATGTCCTGTACTGCAATCCGATGAAATGAATTAAGCGATAAGAGCGGGCCCCTCTCCTCCCAAGCCTTCTTGACTGAGGGAATCTCCAATAGTTTCTTGTGCCACCTGAATGATAATGCTCAACAAATGTATTATAACGACTTGCAGTGGTGATGCCTACCTAGCAGTGGCTGGGAATTCTCTATCAAAGTCAAGACTCTCGAAGAACCGCTTCTCGGCCCGATGTCGTTCCAACTGTAGAAAAGAGTGTGTAAGTACGGGGTACGTCACACGCCGAGAAATAACTTACGGGATAAAGGATAGATCTGCGATGGTCACCTTGCCGCCTACGAGCCATTCTTGCTTAGAGAGCACTGTTTCCAGAACACCAAATACGCGTTTGGTCTCATTGCGGTATCTCTCGACGGCGCTGGGGACCTTCTCAGGGTGGTAGATGAGACCAGCCTCCGCCTGGCCAAAGTAGGGACCTTGGCCGGAGGCCTGGAAGTACAGCCACTGGAGCTCGTGATACCTCTCATCGCCAGTGGCGGGATATCTTGTGGTCCTTATCGTATTTGTCCACAAGGTATTGAAGGATGGCGTTAGATTCCCTGATAAATGATTGTGGGCGACCGTCTCTGACATTACATGCTGACTTTTGAGTGTACATACCATAGCACAAAGTCGTTGTTACCATGATCGATGATTGCGGGAATACGGACCGTTGGGATTGTACTTGGTAAATTCGGGAGCTTTGTGTTCTCCCTTTTGGGAAGTCCAAGTAGACAGATTCGTAGGTCAAGCCGAGTTCGTGAAACACAAGGCGACCTTCCTGGGGACGTATGTCTCAAGTTAGCATGAGCACTAGGGATGAGTCAACCGCGTACCATCCGTTCGGACCGCCCTTGTGAGTGAAGAGAGTGAACTGTTTTCCGTGAGACATAATGCGAGTCGTAGGGATGTATTTGAAAAAGAAAATGACACGATAGGAGAGCTGCGATATGAGAGATTCGTTGTACGACTTGTAGACATCGTTATAACTATCCTTTTATACCCCCAAGCTTAACAACTGGCCTCGTAGCGGCAAAGATGCGCTAATCAGGAATTTGGAATACGTACAAGAACCGCATTGAACCACGTCTGCTCAGTCAGCATTTTGCTGACGTTATGCCATCGAGAGCATGCGTATATGGTTACCGCCTACGAGTTCAGTTGGGGGAAACCACGGAGCGCAAGGACGCTTTGATGACAAACCGACCTCACTTGACAGCTCACAGAGAAGTTATAGCTCGACCGCCAATACATACGTACTATCGGCATCAGCTGCGTCGTGGCCGCCCCCTGACAAATAGTGTTTTCAGAGCCCGCTGTGGACGGGACTTCGTGAGGATGTTCAACGCTCTTCTACGACGGTCACCAACACGACGAGCCACGGCGCGACCAAGAATGACTTGATGAGCCTACTGTTCAGTACGAATGGCGGACCGACGTGCTTATCGTGTTAAACATATCTTTCTGAGGGTTCTGTCAATGATTGAATTTCCATCCTGCATTCACAGCAGGAATTTGCCGGACCCGTCGTCTAGCGACAACTTTAGAGATGATGTTTCGTGTCGGCAGCCGTCTCCGAGCGCTGTGTGCTGACAATGTGGAAGAAATATGACAAAGACTCGACGTTGGCTGGGGAGATAGTCTTCGCAAGACCGCGTGATGGGCACATCGCTCCGGGACGAGCTCCTTGCAGAAGGTAGACGAAGCGCGGTTGGGGCAAAGAACTGAGTTGTTTCAAATTTAGCGCCTGATCATCCGGGTCGTCTACTGATGCGCCGTCATCTCAAATAGGAAGGCGTTCAAGTTCAGTCTCGGCGACGAAGATGACTCAGAGTCGCCTACGATTGCGAACTGGGTGAATTGATACCCGTTACCAGTTCCAGCCATTTTTCAGTGCTGTCAAATGCGAGTGCAATCGTCTCTCATATTTAAGGGGCCGTGTCTACCCTGGGCACATGAAGTAACAGATGAGCGTTGCGTCGTGTTTCTCCTCTTCTAGCACGCTTATCAAGATTAAGTGATCAGCACCAGCGAGCACCGCAGCCCTCTCCTCCCAGGCCTTCTTGACTGAGGGAACCTCCAGCACCCTCTTGTGCCACCTGTGCGACATTACTCAACAAACGAACCACGACGACCCATGATATGAGCACTCACTTGGCAGTGGCGGGGAATTCCTTGTCGAAATCGAAGTCCTCGAAGAACAGCTTGTCGGCAATATTCATTCCAACTTTATCAAAAAACATGTCAGTGGGAGTGAACATAATGCGACGCGTAATGACTTGGACATACGGGGCGAAGGCTAGATCCGCAATGGTCAATTTTCCGCCTACGAGCCACTCCTGCTTGGACAAGACGGATTCGTAGGACACCAAGCACACGCATTGATCTCATTGCGATACCTCTCGATGGCATGGCGACGCTGGGGACCTTCTCGGGGTGGTAGATGGTAAACCAACCCACCTGGCCGTAGTAGGGACCTTGGCCAGAGGCTTGGAAGTATAGCCACTGGAGCTCGTGGTATCTCTCTTCCCTGTGGTAGAGATCTGTGTCTTCTTTCCCCTGTGGTAGAGATTTTTGGTCCTTATCGTATTTGTCGACCAAATACTGGAGAATGGCATTCGACTCCCTAGTGAGTCGTCATGACAGCATCTACGGTTGCCGAGGGGGATCAGGTCAATTCCTAGATCAAGCATTCAAATCCCATGTTCGCGTCGGCTGTCGTCGCTGAGTGTCCGCTACGCCTTGCTAAGCGAGTGCGAACTGCCGAAGAGGCATTTAATGCCCTTATGCCATTGCCCCCGTACTCTAGACACATGATTCGGCAAGCGATCCTGCCGTGCAAGGACAGGGTCCCCTATCAGGTACTGTCCCGGAGTTAGTCTAGGTAGTCTAGGCTCTAGAGCCTCTAGCCCACTACAAACCTACATAACGTCACCCTAGACAGACCGCAATGGGCGGTTCATAGGTTGTCCTTCTATGTGTGTAATGTCTAGCATCACGGGGCGGGCTTGCTGACTCCTTGCTCTAGTGCTATAGGTTCCCAAGCCACAAGTATCGACGTGCATTGCTCGCAGGCTGCACATGTCGACGACGGGGTGGCCCATTAACCGCCTTCTGCGAATTGCATCGGTGACAGTACCGGTGTCGCATGTGTAGAGTGGAGAGAAAATTTCTATTCAATGAAGTATTGAACAGACGGAATCTGGCCCGATACGCTACTAGTCGGGATTCTCGCGACCCACGGATACGGTCTATCGCAGGGCAACATCTGTCAGTGGATCGGTGCGGTGAGTGCAAGGTGACGGATTTACTATACCAGCGTATTGGGGGCACAGAAAATCGGCTTGAAGGCGACCGCATTCGATCGCAGTCAATCGCATTCAGTGCATGAGTTATCATCGGAGCATGGCTACAGATTAACTTACCCCCTTGACGGTATTTTACTTCATAAATGTCCAATAGCTCCGACGCGCTGCCTGCGACGGCGCATACCATGAGAGACTCCCGCAGTCTGCGTGAGTCGCACAGTCAGCTCTTCATAGCCTGCTGTGGGCGCGAACAGCTCAGTTTCCGCTCCTGGTATGTGCCATTCCTTTTCCAGCCATACAAGATCAGGTCTTCCTGGTGGGTGTGAGTCGGCCTACGTCAACACGCATGATCGCGTCAAGCAAGAGGAGACTAGCGGTGTCTAACCTGGACTCAGAGTGCGGCTCGTGGTCATGTTGAGCTGGGCTTTGGGTTGGCGAAGATATGTTGTGGTGAGAAAGATGTGGCAGAATTCAAATGGAGACATCCTCTGTAGGATGTGCGCGCTGAGCGACGATGCATAGACGGAGACTTATAGAGCGACGCGGTCAAGACGCGGTAGAGGACGCGTCCACCACCCTGGCGCCCAAGTTTCTAGGGCGCTCAGACGGTTTAAATGCCGACATGCGATCATCCCGCCGCCGACGCTACCTTTTTATGGTACCCGGGCGGCAAAAGCCGGACTGGAGGAGTTATCACAACAACTTTCGTTTTGAGAAGCACTAGCTAGCCAGAATGGCTACTATACGTACTACTGCTAATGCTCTATAACGCAGCTTTAGTAGCTGTTAGGAGTATAGTATTTACAACGGCGAGGAGGCCGTTGAGGATAGGACCGTCGCTTAGCATGGCGTAGCAGACATCGGCGACAGCCGACGCGGACATGGAATTCGAAACTCGATTTAGGAATTGGACCTGATCCCCCTCGGCAACCGTAGCATCCGTCCCGTCAACGACTTTCACGTGCCAAACTACTCGATCACATACCATAGCACGAAGTCGTTGTTCCCCATGGTCAATATTAATGATTGCAGGAACACGACCATTGGGATTGTACTTGGTGTACTCGGGAGCTTTATGCTCTCCTTTCTGAACGTCGAGGTAGATGGACTCATATGTCAAGCCAAGTTCTTTAAGTACAAAGACAACCTTCCTGTTCGACACAGACCTGGAGTCAGCATTTGCGTGTATAGTTAGCTATAGGGTACACACCATCCGTTGGGACCTAGCCATTGTGAGTGAAGAGGGTGAATTGCGTTTTCCGTGGGACATGGCGCGAATAGGTTGTGTGCGTCCTGGGGAGATTGAGTGTGTTGGAACAGATGCTGGTCGGGCTACCACAAGACACTCCTGTCGCCCTCTTTATACTCTACGGACCTAGCTGCCATTTGTGTGCCAGAAGCGGAGACCTAGAATACGCACGAGAGCCGCCTTGAACCACTGGTGGTCTGCTCAGTCAGCATCTTGCTGACTGAGCATACAATTCGGCATTTCCTGTATGGACGAGTCAGTTGTGAGGAGAATGCCTTCGATTCGTGCTAGGACGTCGCTTGCTGACAAATCGACCTCATTGACAGCCCATCGTGTGGCACTGATGAGCGGGTATAGAGACGCCCTCGTTTAACCGGCCAATACAGCCGTACTGTCTGCAGTCGTGACCTGCTGCTTACAAAGAACATTTCAGGAAAATCGCTGTAGTTGAAACCGTAAGAAACTACTCAACGTATACGACCAGGAGCACGAGCCACAGCGACGCGCCATCGATAGCTTGACACGTCGCCTTTTAGTACGGAGGTCACTGAGTGACTTCCCGCAGGCTGTTTAGAACCAATAAATTCATAGTGCGGAGTGTGAAATGTAATTGTGACCAGCAAGTCTGGTGCGATATAGTCGAAAAGTTCTAAACCGTAGCCCAGTTTAGAACCAGAATAAACCTAGATCAAACCCGCGTCTTTCCCACGCACCCACCGCCTACAGCGGATCCTTCGCAGCGGTCTAGCTATTGAGCTTGTGTCCCCATGCGAACATCAAAAACGTGGTTAAAAAAGAGGTTTTAGAGTAGTTTTACACGAAAAACCAAATTTGAACGACTGGGCATCAAGGGAAACGTGAGCAAGAGGCAGAGGCGGCGTCGGCGCGCCTAAGGAGCTCGGCCGCCATCGTGAAGGCGGTGTGCCCGATCCAGTCTTAAAACGGCAGTCCCATCACGATCGCCAGCGCTTCAGGGTTTAGAACTGGGTTTTTGGTCTGGCACATCGTGCAGGACGGATGTTCCAGATTCGCAGTTTTTCGCAAAACGACCACCCCATCCATTTGCCCCCCCTTCGGAGTTTGAAAGTGTCACGCTTTCATCTCAAAATTGCTCAAATCTATCGTTTAGAACTGCAAAACTGGTTCTAAACGGCCTGCGGGAAGTCAACTCACTAGCAACATGTTTATATTGCTAGCTATGTCTCTACAAGCCACTGTAAGTTGTTCGCGTTCCATCCCGCGCCACGGGAGTCCTTACCATGAGTTACCTGATGTGCAAGTTGAATGGCGTTTCGCGCCATTGACTAACTCCTCGCGAGCGCCGTGTGTAGAATATCGTGGCAAGAGTATGTCCACTTGCATTATCGGTTGGAGAGCGGCCTTTACGGGGTTGACTCCGTGACCACGATACCTCTAGCACAAGACCATCGTAGAACGTAGGTGACGAAGCCTGGTTGGGGCGGAATAAAGCCTGTTGAGGTTTAGCCCGCCCTTGTCTGGACCATCGACTGATGCGCTGTTGTCTCGAATAGGCAGGCATTCAAGTTCAAGCTCAAGTCTCGACTCCGACGGAGACAATTTAATCGTTCATATGCATGAAAATGGCTTTGCTAGATCAAGTCAGTGACTTCGGCCAATATGGACAGCAGAAATGTGAGTGTAATTATCTCAAGTACAGGCATATCTAGGGCATATTCCCTTGATTGTCAATTTATGTGCTATGTCCTAGGCAGGGTACATCTTTCTAGCGGTACATATGTAGTGGGTCGGTCCTATGCGGTAATCGGGGGCTTTCAGTATGTAAGTGACACATGCCCGTCTCTGCGTTCCCGAATCTACGTGAACGCATAAAAGGTAACAAATGTTCAGGATGATATCACCATCGTGAGGCGTAATTTTTTATTAACACTAAACAGTCCAGCTACATTGAGTCTCGCGCTGCCGGACTCATCACTTAGAGCTGGGCGGCGGTTGGGCCCTCGACGCCCAAGCCTTCTTGACGGAGGGGTGCTCCGTAAGTCGCTTGTGCCAGCTGTGTGAAGATGAATTAGGTCGGTTCAAACAAGACATTTTGCCTAGAGGCGGACACTTACGCAGCAGTGGCGGGATAATCGTCGATGTTGAACTCGGGGTCGAGAATCTTCTTCTCAACAATGTCGTTCCACCTGTGTCGCAGTGTCAGTGCATGGACAGGCATTGGTCGGAACAGGAGGGGCTTACGGGACGAAGGAGAGATCCGCAAATGGTCAGCTTGTTGCCTACGAGCCAATCCTGCTTGGAGAGAAAAAAATGGATTCGAGAACGCTGAAAGACACGCTTGATCTCGGTGCGGTACCTCTCGAGAGCAGAGGGGACCTTCTCGGGGTGGTAGAAGATGAACCAGCCCGCCTGGCCGAAGTAGGGACCTTGGCCAGAGGACTGGAAGTACAGCCACCTGGAGCTCGTGGTACCTCTCATCGCCAGTGGCGGAGATCTTGTGCTCCTTGTCGTACTTGTCGACCAGATATTGCATGATAGCGTTAGACTCCCTGGCGGCGCAAAGCTTGCGAGTGAGCGTCGCGTTCGGGTCGATTTGGAAACAGCACGCACCAGATAACAAAGTCACCGTTTCCATGGGTCAATGATGGCAGGGATACGTCCGTTGGGGTTGTACGTTCGTGTGAATGAGGGTGCCTTGTGCTCCAGCTTCTCAAAATCGAGCGTAGACGGCTTCGTAGCTCAAGCCAAGTTCTTCGAGGACAAAGATGACCTTCCTAAGAGCAATCCTACGTTCTTGATGGGCAAATCCGTGTAGTAGTACGCCAGTTATCTCTGGCTTTGCGCCCGCTCGGTCCAGCATATACTCGGCGAAGCCCTTCCTCCAGCACGTTTCGTCCTAGTCATTCGGGTGACTGTTGTCGTTTCCGGAATAGGACTGTGGGTCCCACTGCCTGACCAAACGCCGTTTTGCGCTGGCCGCTTCGATCCACATGTGTATTGATCGAAGGACACCCACAGCGCCGTTTTTGGAAGTGCCACGTCACTGGCGGCGATGGCAAAGCGGCGGGCAGGCGGGACTGCGCTGAGGACGGTGTGGTCGAGGCAGAAATCAAACAGAATTAATTCCGCCCGAGAATAAAAACACTCACGCAATACTTGGCACGGCTCGAGTTCTCGTTAATCACTCGACTCGAGGGCTCGGCAGCATATTTGCAGTGCCATACGCAGAACGCGCGACACCCTATGAGACCAGGCATTCACTTGGTGCGTAATGTGGCATTGAATCTCGGGCCAGGGGGTTCGGACATTGCCTTGGACGAGGCAGAGTAAGCAACAACGGAAGCAGATGTCGTTAATTTATTCAGGGGCCGCTCCGTCGTTTGATGCGCCTTCTTCCCAGAAAGGCAGGCGTTCAAGATCTTCACAACGATATCGTGTTGGACGAAATTGAAGGTAGGGACGTAGACGGTTTGATTATTGAGTAGACACTGGCAAGAGACGATAATAGCCTTCAAAACTATTGTTGGCCATATGGACGCAGAAGGGATTTGGCGACGGGATGTTGTAAGATAGCTCGGTCGGATGTGTTCAGTTTCCAGAAAAAGACATGCATTATAATATTACATACAAAATACTGCGCGCATCCGTTGCACTGTCAGTCTCCGTCACCACCATGAAGCGTCAGCTTTCTTTCTCCACGCCCGTCTGTCGACGTCTCCGATTACTTCATGTGGAGTCGCACTGGCAGTATCCTGTGGTTCGTCCGCTTGAGAAGATTCTACCTCCTTGGACATCTTTCCAAGTGTCCTCTTGTTAGGCCCACGCTTAACACCTGCATCTACTCGTCTCTTCCTGGGATTCTTTGGAAACGAGAGACTGGTGGGTGCAAGGACGCTGAAGCTGGAAGGGGGTAGTCTCTTCCCAGTCGTGAAACACGAAGTTTGAAGTAGGTTCCGCTGGCAAGAGAACGTATAGGCGTCCTGGGAAGCGCTCAGAAGGCAGTGGTGACGTGGAGGAAGAATGAGCAGGTACGTCAGTCGCTATTGCAGATGTAGAGGCGTTAACGGCAGTGGTATGATCCGCCCGAACGGAGAGGACTGCCCATTGAGCGTCATTCACAGGTGGCGCAATGAGCAGGCTACCATGTACACGGCACAGAGCCCGAAACAGAAGCGTCTGGCATAGAAAGAGGTCACTGTAGAGGATGTGTGTCCTTGACGGTGACCCGGATATCCTATCGGAGGCATATAACACGAGGATTGGAGACCGTCTCTGATGAGGGCTGATGAAGACTCGTCGGTATTCGTGGAAGAAGTTACCGTGAGGCAGTAGGAGTATTAGGCTCGACCTCCGGTGGTGTTGCCGTCCTCACGGGAGAAGATCACTGAGCAGCATTCACCCTAGCGATAGTCTTTTGTAAAATGGCAGCTTCAAGCCGTTTTCTGTGGGTGCGGACCGTCTTTGAGCTGTTGCCATTCCTCCGGTGATAGTTTTCTAAACGTTGTGACAATCCCGTACTCCACGCTCGATAGAGGACCTCTAACTCGGAAAGGTTGTTGATGCTTCCAGGAGCGCAGAAATTCGGGAGGGGCCAGTTCTCGCAGACAATTCCGTGTCTCTCGGTAATGCATGCACGTCTCGAAATCAACGTAATTGATGCGAGGCATTCGTGCCGATGTTGCGCACGTCTCTAAATCACATATAGTATCAAGTTTAATACTGCGGGGTATAATCGTGGTATGTTACTCACGCAATCTGTCGCTGATCACTTCTTTCACTTTACGTTTCATCTCCAATATCTGTTGTTGGACATTGAGGGCAGTGTGGAACAATCGCTGCAGACGTCCTTGACTCGTACATTCAATGTCGGGGAGCGTGGTAATTGGCTCACGAGCTTGTATATCTGCCACACAATACGCTTGAAAGCTTCACTGCAAAATCATTGATCGTGCGGCTGTTCGATAGTTGAAAGAAATCTGACCAACGCGCGGAGAAGATGTGAAGACACTCGGTTTCGTGGAGAAATTCTCAACATCAGACCGAACAGAGTACCAGAAGTATCTCCGCGCCCGTGCGGAGGTACATAGGTCCTGTAACTAGACGTTAAACGCAAGTCAAGTTTGATGCTCGAGCTCTATTCAAATGCACATACCTCAGCCTCAATTGTATCCAAAGTAAACACGGATGTCGCGGGGTAGTGGATATGCGCGACTCTCTCTATTCGCCGCCTGCCTTGACTCCCGCAAGTCCTCCAACCTCGACGACAGCGTCTTCCGTTGCGGCAATAACGCTCCTGACCTCGGTCCTCATCGTTCATGGGCGTGTCCCCCAGTTGTTTCACCGAATTCCTTTGTGATATCTCTAATCAGGCGCCATCCTCGAGGACGAGGCTGGGTTTGGGTCAAGGCCTATCCAACAACCTACCTAAGAGGGATCCGGACAGGCGGTGAGAAGTTGGGAACATACCCTCGTGTGAAGACCGTTCCACTTGGCTGTGTAGGTATGCATTCCTACCGATTCCAGCTTTACGCGTTTTGTTTTCTCGCGACCGCGCTGCGTCGCAGCTGGCAGTAATAACGCGTTCAGAAGCTTCAGGTGTGCACAGCAAAGACGTCGATCCGCCACAGTAACGGCAGACGCGAGAGTGTAGGCTTTAGTGTGCTGCAGATTAGACAACGAGGATAAATGGAGACCGAAAATACACAAGGCGCCCGAGATTTTCTGGTGGACTGCAGTACGTTACCTCGTCGGGCAGTGGCACGTTGTACTTTTTAACCAGAGTTGAACCTCGTCCCCAGAAGTCAGCAAGCTGACAAAATCACTCATCGAAAGACGGATAAACTTCATTCACCTCAGCCGATGGCGATTTACTTTTATCGCCATAAAAGGCTATGTGTGAGGGTATCGAGAAATACTTGCAGATATTCGTACCCGTGGTCAATAGGTTCAAATTGAGGGAGCTATGTCAAGTTGTACAGATTTTGGAGGAAGGGAAAAGCAGCAATGCAAACGAGGGGATGCGTGATCTGACAGCAATGAGCAGGAAGCCATATATACACAAGTTTCAACCAGAAGACCCAGCAGGGCAGGTTCATATGCGTTGCCGCACCGCCTGCGCTAGGCGTGTGAGCTGGACGTGAACGGGGTGGTTGGTAGACGTTGCCCTCGTCCCCGCTACTCCGCGAGGACACGTACGACACGACGACGGTCGAGATGGCGGCCGACTTGCCGGCATCTGAGGTGCAGCCCGATTCGCCGTTAGCGGGAGCCTCCGACTGATAGCTCATCGGTGCTGGCCGTGGTTGAGGCGCTTGAATTGCCAGCTACTCCCTGCGACAACGACGCTCCCTGTGGTCCGCTGGGGGCGGGTAAGAGTACGGAGCATGTTGTAGGCTGGGAGGGGACTGTTGGCGTAATTGCACTAAAACCAGTGCGAGTAGGGGAAGTCGGACGGGAGCGGAGAGAGCCCATAGGAGCTCTCTCTCGAACTGTGCGTTAGATTGAAGCGACCTAGCGTTATCGAGAAAGTCAGAGTTTGCATGGCGTCAACTAGTGGCAATTGCTTACCTCGACTCCCTCAGCCGATCGTGGGAGGGCATCTGATCTCGAGTCGTCTGGTCGTGGAGTGTTCCCATTGCTGAAGTTGAATGGTGTTGAGCCCGACACCGGAGAGGTCATGCCAGGTTGACGGCCGTTCATCTTCAACCCGGTAGTATGCGTCACATTTCTTCAAGAACTCCTTGCTCGGCAACTCCATACTACTTGTGAAGTAGTCCTGGTCACGAAGAATAGGCAAGAACTCCTCTGGAACACAGAAGAACTCGTCCTGATTTCTCTAGGAGGGAGGTTACGACACGAATCGCGCCAAAGCTCTCATCACGGACCCCCATCCCGGCCTCTCTCGAATAGAGTATGCTGGGACAGATGACCGTGGCAAGGTTGGGAAGGTCCATCTTGCTACCCGTTTCTTCGTCTAGATGGGCGAAAGACGCGACCCATTTAAGGAAGACAAAGAGTACTTCCATAGTGTCACCCCTGTGATACTTGGGTAGAATAACCGCAACCATGTGGAGTAGGCGCGATTACGTTCCGCTTCACTGGGCAAGCCTGTACAAGTAAGATCGTTAGGCATAGGGTGTAACGGGAAAGGCAGCAAGCGCACTTTGTGATACAAATAAATAGCTTGTGGAGTTTGTAGGTCAGTATAGGGGATCAGGCAATTCTCGGAGGAATTTCTTGAGCAATGCGGCAAGTTGAACGGGATTATCCTGTGTCAAATCGACTGATGCCCGGGTCTTGCGGTCGTCGATAGCATCCGTGAGCTCCTTAAGACGACGAATGTTGCCGTTCTTCCGGAGATACCCTCGACTGACATATCTGGGGGGCGCAAACATTAGCACAAGCAAGATCCAACAGAACCCAACCTGCTTACCCATTTGGCGCATGGCTGAGACAAACGTCGTCCACAAGCTTGGAAACTCGTATTGAGGCTCTTGACGCGCCATGCAACGAAAGTCCGCATGAAGC
Organism: Phlebiopsis flavidoalba; assembly: GCA_035772785.1. Classification (NCBI taxonomy): domain Eukaryota; kingdom Fungi; phylum Basidiomycota; class Agaricomycetes; order Polyporales; family Phanerochaetaceae; genus Phlebiopsis; species Phlebiopsis flavidoalba. The sequence continues at coordinate 102,634 of JAOCPU010000004.1, forward strand.
CCTCGCGCTCAACCAAGAGCTCCAATGGGACACCAAAGACACCTGAGCACCAATCAACGACCGATAAGGATAACGCCGACTACAAACGTACCCTTCTTTTTGACGTTCTTTTTTGTCCGCCCCCTGTTTGAACAACTGTTTCCAGAAGAGAGCTCTTCTTCGTCTCGACCAGCTCCAAAATCTCATCGAGATCAAAAACTGATCACGGGAGTGGCGACCGTTGCAATGCGAGGGACCGCCGAGCTGCTTGACGATGGCCAGCTCCAAGGGATTGAGCTCTGCAATGAAGGGAATCGAGCTCTGCCTCGGCAAGGACCGATGTTTGCTCCTCTGAAGCCTGTGACCGCCTCAACGAGCTGTGGTAATGTCGGCGAGAGTGATGCCTTCTTCCACTCCAGGAAGCTTAGGCTACGTCAACTCCACCAGCAGGTGATGGGGGCGCAGACTCGTCCCAACGGGGGGATCATCACCTCTGTGTTAGTTTCCGTGCGAAAGGAGAGCCGGATAAACTGTCCGAGGTTGCTTGCATTGATAGGGCGCGCTGCGGCGTCGGTGGAGCCTGCTGGGAGCCTTCTGTAGCCGAGGCTGCTGTTGCGGAGCTCTCGCGAATACGAGCCGTCCCCGCGGGGATGTGACATGTCAGCATGGGCGCGCGACCTGTTTCCCTGTCGGACTTTCCACGATCGTCGAACGCTTCGGCACATGTCTCGGGCGGTGGCGGAGAGCTTGCGATCCAGATGAACGTGACTTCAGGCGATTAATATTCATCGCCGTATGGATCTCGTGTCGCCTCTCGCGGGGGAAGGAGCGCCTTTGACAAATGACAGTAAACACATGCGCGGTCAGATAACTGTAGAATAAGGACGTACTTGGTGTAGCGCGGGACGACACCACGCTTCTTGAGGAGAACGTACAATCGCCGGAGGGCGACGTTCAGCAGGGAAAGCATACTGCTCCAAACGTGAGACAGGCTGGAACCCGAGTTTTGCAGCCATTGTGTCCGTGGTCCACGCAGAATATCACGGTCGGGAACCGACCCAAATTGCTGGGTATCGCGTGTCGTCTCTGGGTCGTAGACAAACTGCTTGACGTTCGCGGGCGGTCGCCGAGCTGAAGAAAGTTTGGGCGCGTCCTTGCTCCCCTCGGCCCGTTCCTTTTCCCGCTCCCGGTCGTCTAGCCTAGCGTTGTCCTCCAAAGGCTTGAGTGCGCTCTCCTTTGGTACAGGTACCGCGGCCGCCTTCCCACATGTTGCACACTGCAAGCAATGTGAATGCCAGCGCTGATACGTGTCTAGCCTCACACAGTCCTCCTCCACCGTCAAGTTGCACTTGACGCACAGATCTGACGGAGGGTTGACCACGTTGACCTTGGCCAGGGCGTGGGATCTCGTGGAGCGGCCGAAAAGGGCGACTCGCCCGCGTTTTTCTGGAGCAAGACTCTTGAAGCCCCCTGTACGTGACGCCCTGCGTCCCCACGTTACCGCTGTCGCCTTGAGACAGCACCTCACCGTTCGCCTTCTTCATCATACGCTTGGCCGAGGGGCTCCCTCCTTGAATGGCGAGCATGTGCAATTTATCCAGGAAAGACCCAAGCGCTTCGCGCACGTCTTGCTCCCGCTCTAGCTTCAACGCGCCAGTGAGCGCAATGCGGATCTTACAATGCGCCAATCTTGAGATAGTGCGCCAATCCGGTCCACAAGAGCAAGTAGTTCCTGGGTCATGCCCATCCTTCGAGCGCCGGACTCTTGAGTATGGAAAGCAATGTAAAAAGGTCCACAGTCTTTCGGCACAGCATGCGTGCTTCACGGACATGTGACATTCCTGAAACAGAGTCCTCAGTCGGCGAGGACCCTGGGCGGATCGGACTTGAGACGCACCTTTCAGATTGAGGCGAGCGAACTGATACTCCAGGTCGTCGATCGTCGCGAAAAAGTACCTCGACGTGGAGAATGAACTTCTCCGCCATCCGGATCGCCTCGAGATATTGCCCATTGCTGACCTGCCGTAACATATCTGAAATGCAATCGGCACTGGACTCCTCGAACGCGGACAAGACCCTTCACCGACATCAGCTGGAGAGCACAGAGGCTACAAAGGGAATTACTGACGTCCATATCCGATATACTTGCTGCTCCATCCTAATCTGCCTATCTTTCAAAGAGACTGGCGTTTCCTTCTTTTCCTCTTCTACCCAGGGCTGTTCAGGAGGAGGTGCCTCGATACTCTCTGTCGACGGCAGTAGGCTGTTCGGCCGGCGAAACGCTCACTTTGACATTCCAGAACTTCGAAACCTATCAATATCCGGACCAACCACATTACGCGAGTGACACGTACCTTGGTTGATCATGTAGCACTCTGGATGCCAGCATTCGTCTCGCATGTTCCGATTGATCTCGACGAACTGCTTCAAAATGGCACTGTTACAGCCAGCACACTTCGTGGCGAAGCGAGTTGAGTAGTGGAAGTGGCAGTAGACGTCTCCTTCATGTTCATAATACGAGTCTTGGGGACCAAAAAGAGTGGAGCAGACGGAACAAGTAAAGTGGTCTACATGGAACTTCTTGTCTGGTGGGAATGAGTTAATGCGACATGAATAATCTTATGGGGGCACGTACTACACGCAGTGATGTAGCTCCCTCTCAGTGCCTGTCCACACTTTGCGCAGATGAGATTAAGCCGCCGGAAGTAGTCCCGTTCGCATAGCGGATGTTGTTTGCCATCAGGACCATCGATGGGGAAGAATTTCGACGCAACAACCACGCCGCAGTCCTAGATACGGATGAGACCATGGTATGTGCGTCCGACTTGACTAGCTCACCATGCACTTGAAGCAGTTGAGATGGTAGACAGCTCCTAGTGCCCGCACGAATGCACCGGCCATTGCCTTCCCACAAGCGGTGCATGTACTAGGGTCATGGGGACGGGTCAGCAAAGAGCCGACTAGCGCGAGGGAGGCTAGCGTCGAGTGGGTGGGGTGACGCAAGGCCTAGCCTACGAAGGGGGGACATGTAAAAGAAGGTAGAGATCACTCACGAAGAGGAGATGTTGGTGCTCGTCGATGGTGTGGTTTGTGGAGGTCGCAGCTGTGACTGCATCGTCGTTATTCCCAGAGGAGCCCGATTGGGCGGATCCAACAGAGGCCACACTCGGGGGACGACGTCTATAGCCATCTGAGTGGTCTGAAGAGGAGGTTGGGAGGTGGTTGTTAGAGCTCGTAGGAGTCGAGGGACGGCTGGCAGTGAGGAAGCCCTGCTTCGAGAATGAACGTTCACTAGCATAGGTATCGACGCTGGTACTGGTTGCTGGTGCCCTTCCGAGTGGTTGAGGTCCTCGCTTCGAGCGTGGGGGTGGTCTACCGGCTTGGGCTTTCCTGTGATCCAGGTCGTGCGGGGAGCTCACGGTGGACGCTCGAGTCGGAAAGTACGGTCGGTCGGGGATATGGTTTCCATTACTTGGAGGTGCAGACATAGGCCCATTTCGTGGCAGGCCAGAGGTTTGTGGGTCGCGGTAGCCCTCAGGGTCTTCGCTCATGTAGGCCAGCGCTGATTGGCCTGGAGGAGAGCCGACTGCGTGCTTCTGCTGCCTGCCCTGGTCCAGAGGGTCGGTCATGGTGGCGGCTCAGAGGCAAAGAGAGTCGCCAGGGCGGGCTAGTCGTAGATATAGAGAGTGTGTGCAGCGTCGAGTACAGTGTCGGCAGCGTCGAGAATGGTGATTGAGCGGCAGCAACCAGCGGGCAATTAGCTCGTCCCGCCTGGTGCGCGCTTGACATGTCACGGTCACGCAGCTGGTTACAGGCTGCTACGGGCGGCCATCGGTCACTTCTTGTCACGATAGCAGCCCGTCACGCGCCCTGAAACCCTCAACATTGCTCCTGAACAGACCCTTTCAGGAGCTTTAAGGGGCCTCAGGTTATTGTATAATTTGCATTTGCAAAAAGAGGCGTACAATGGCTCTCACGACTGCAGGACACTACCTACTGTTACCTACAGCGTTCGGGCAGACTACGTGTCACACATCATACAACTCGGATACAAACCGAGGACAAAGCGTGGGTCTCCGAGGTTTGGCCCGACTGCAAAGCAGAACGGGTTTTCAAAATGTCCAGCGCATCGCTTGTCACGCAGGCTGTGTTGACGGCACAAGCTGCCAGGATGACTACAGCCATACGGATCGGCGATAAAATTGCATTCGGGCGACAGTCCTCAGCGACATTTGTCAGTGGAAGAGGTAAAATGTACGTATGAGAGGACGCCAAGGTTTCTCGGAAAATACCAGTTCTGTTACCTGTAGATGCGAGTGGATCAAAGCTTCGCACAGGGAGACGGTAACCAAAGTTTGAGACGGCTATAATACAGGGTTTGATACCAACATATTTACAGCCTCCGTTTACCCATTCCGTGAGATAGCCTTTGGTTGTTTATATGGAAGTCGACTCGTCTGCGTTCAGAATCAATGTAGTGAAGAATCGGATCATTTCCAAGTACTGGTCGGCGTAGATGGCTAAGCAGAACATCAGAAGACGTCCGAGCGATGTAATAATAAGAACTTGCCTTCGTTTACGGTGTGCACGCCTCGTGAGAGCCAGCTGCGGTTACCCGACCAGGAGTGGCTGTAGCGGAAAATATGCTCCGTCAACGCCCAATAGTGTCGCGTGTCTATACGCAACACAGTAAAAAAAGTCAGAGTCCGAGTTCGCAATGCTCTTACAATAGAACATACCGGTGTTTCCGGACATGATGCCCGGGCTCACGATCACAGTCTCATCGTCAGTGACGTTGCGGTGAGCGCGGTAAACTGTCTTGATTGTCCCCGCCATGAGCTTGAACGGAGCTGCCCTCGTCGCCCGACGAGGGCGTGATAGGGGCCGGCTCCAACGAGGCACCCCAGGCATCGCTCAGCGTCAGAGAACCATAAGCCGGGGCATTCGCCTCGCTGACTTGCTTCCCAAATGAAGTGTACGACAGGTTGAAGCTATGGGCAAGTTTCTCCAAAGACCTCGTATCTTGGTCCTTGACTGCGCCAACGGAGCTAAACGCAATACATCAGTGTTATTCGTCATGATGTTTACGAGTAGAATTACCTGTCGGTGTCAATCCGATGGTTCACAACTGCCCATGCAGACTCTGGAAGAGCGTTAGTCTTGACACCGCCACCCACAAGGTCAATAGCCTGCGTCGTGCCGACAAGGGCCTTGAACCTCGGATCTTCGAACAAAGCCTTCTCTGCAGCGCGCAAAGCCTTGTCGGACTTGACGGACTTGAAAATCGCCTGGCGGACTCGCTTGGGAAGTTCAGGTGCATAGGCGGCAAGGCATTGGGTCTTCTGGTACATCGGAGTGCCCCGCTTGAGCTCAGCGACGTAGGGGTTTTCTTCGAGGTGGACCAATAGGGACGAGGAGGATACCGATGCTCTATGTTTTGATGTTAGCATGGCCTGTGTCTGGGGATTCAAGCTTACTGACCGTGTGCGGGGGAGGGACACTGGAGTGACCCACCCGGTGAGGCAACCTCAACGCGGACGTCGAAGTAGCCCTTCTCCTGCGGTACCCACGGTGGCATAAGCCTGACCATACTCAATGCTGTAGTCACCTGATTATACACGAGTTATTGCTGGCGTTCGGTAGATTCTGTACAGATACATACCACCCTCATCCACGAGCATGGAAAACGCGTTCTTGCCGCGAGTTTCGAAAAGATATTTTGCAATGGAGGCCGCACCCTGAGCGGTTTCATTTAATTGCTATCTGACGGGCAAGGAATCATGAATGTGCTTACATGAAGACCACTGGCTTCTTCGTCAAAGCCAAATGCGAGGGTCACGCCGCGAGTGGGCTTGAAACCACTGATGACCAAATTTCTCGACAGCCGTCCTATTTCGACGTGTCAGCTCTAGACAAGCAGGGAGGACACTAGCCTTACAAGATACCAATCAGACCGCTCTTGTCATCGGAGCTTCCGCGTCCCCAGACACGTCTCTCCTACGATAATATTGTCAAGAAGAACAAAACATGTGGCTGTAGCGAAACGCATACCGTCGAAGTAACCAGAGTATGGAGGGTGAGTCCACTCGTCGGTACTTTCAGGGTTAACGGGAACCACATCTGTACGGCTACATCTGAGCTCGGAGATCGGTCCAAGGAAAGGCGTGCAACAAACCTTGGTGGGCAAGCAGAAGCAGGGGCTTAAGGTCCGAGTTCAGAGCCTTCCCAGGTGTATACCAGTCCGTAGGTGTTCACTTTATCAAGAGTGAGAGAGGAGTGACCTACATGCGCGTTAGAGCAGCCTGCAACAAGCGATAGCGAGATCATTTTTACACGTTAGGGGAAGGTCTTCTCGAGGTAATTCATGGAATCGGCGCGAACGCTTCCCCATCGTGGGTCTACCCCCACAGGCTGCATCTGGTCTCATAGCTCTCTGTCCTGGTGATCGTCAGTAGGGTGAACAAATGAAATAACGCAGTAATACTCACGGAACTCTGACCGCCTCTCTCCATAGCAGCTCGACCGCCTCTCCGAGGAAAACGCCTTCGTGCTATACTTCTCACTCAAGTCTGTCCATAGCTCTCCGTTCTTCGAGGGACACAAGAGGGCTTGGCTGAGGGCAGAAATCCTCTTTGAGCTCAACAGAGGTACTACCGAGTTCGACATGCGTTGCGGGCAAGCTCCCAGGGAGTGCATTGCGAGACCCGTGCATACCGCCGCGAGGAGCAAGTAGAAGCCTGTACTCAGACGTCTCTTCGAGCGCTGAAGGCAACGGGTGTAGCGCAGGTAGCAAGGAATCGCCGTTCTTCTCCATATTGAAAACAGCAGAGCTCCTGAGCGGGAATGGGTATCGACGTCAGGTGGCGGGCAACCGCGTTTATATGTCTGGGGTCGCGGTTCCCACAGGTGATGGGAGGAATTATAATGCCGGAGTGAGCGATGTTCTCGCTGAGCGTACTTACGGAATGCCTTAGTCTCCCTAGGCAGACGCTGATATACCGGCCCGATTGATTGTCGATCGTTCTTTTTAATATCAGGTCTGCTCCAACATCTCCGCCCTTGTGCTTTAGGAGCCCCCCCAATAGGCCTTTTATGGAAAACTGGGCTCAGCGTCTCTTCACCTTTCCTGAAACAGCCGAAACGCATGCAGATCAGTGTTTCTGGCGTCGCAGAAGCATATAGTAACACCAGGCAATTAAATTGCTGAGAGTGTAATGGAAATACTCTGTTAGCATTGAGTGCCCTCAATAGCGCAACACGGTCCGTGAGAAAATTATAATTGTAGCTGCCTCAATGTTTTGTCGTCTGTGGCTGCAATGAGCATTGTACATGGGCTAAGAGGCAAGATGCGAGGGTATTGCAAATGCTTCATGCCTTCCAGAGGGGGCCTGGGCCGACAGGTTTTCCAACTAATAACTGAGAACGATTTCAGCCTTGCTGACCCTCGATCGGATGGCATAAGAACGGAGCCGGTCGGAGATTGTACTTGTGCCCGGACATTTGAAGCTGCGCCCGAAAGAAAGCCGGTCCCCGAGCCATAGCCGGTCCTTCCAAAAAAGGCTATTGGGGACCTCCTGCCAAACGCTCGAGATTTTGGAACAGACTAACGTGCATAGTGAAACGGCCTATGCGTGGAAATTGAGAGATACGGATGCGGCACGGAACGTCTTGCTCGTCCGAAAGCACGACGATTTCGCGCCTCTCGATGACTCAATTCGTGCGGGAGGCGCCCAACTACTAGACGTCCTTGCGTCGTGCGTCGAGCGACCAAGGTAAGTTAGTAGAAAGGATGTTGACACAAAAGGGGATGAGAGGGGTGAAGAGAAGATAAGAACCTATATCACCCCGACATTGCACAGTTTAAGCTGAACGTCGCGGCCGCGTGCCTTCACCAAGAGAATTAATCGAGCAGTCACGATTTAATTAGCTTGCACTGCCGGGAGAGGTTATTCGCAAATGGTGTTTCACATGGAACGAGTGAGACTTCCCGGGAGAGTATGAATGCAATAAGGTATGAAGTACTGAGCACAACAACAGATGATAATAAATGTACAAATAGCAAGGAGACGTATAGTGGCGTTGCATGCGAGGTGTTGTGATGAATCTCCGAAATGGTTGTGCGTGAGACATTGAAAGACAGCGTATGAGTCGTCCGGTCATTAGGTTGTTCGTGTTAAGGCTTTTATGTTGGCAAGAATTCCGCTGGTAGCACAGGATGAGCATACCACAAACACATCGCGATCGCAGACTCACCTGCTTGCGAAGACATCTGATCCGAATCCAGTTTGAAGCATGCAATACCCAGCAAGACAAATCCTGTCAAACACGGCAACTTCAAAGAATATCCAGAGCAAGGCCCACACTGTGAGGATCATGTTACGAGCGTGTTTATTAGGGTAGAGCGGCACTCGCCATGGGCCCCCAAGTCGTGGATACAAGAATGCAAACTGTGTGGCGTCGGAATCGTTTGCTTTGCGGAAGTATTTGTCGTCCGCGATATCCCCTGTGGCTGGGTTAGCGTCTGTACAATTGTTAGCATGTGAGCTTGACTGACATATCACGTATAAGCAGCTGTGAGAAAAGTCGTCAGACGGCGCCCGCGGATTTTACATCAAGCCAACTCACTTCATGACCCCAAGGAAGAGACAATACCATCGCAAGCCTGTCTGTATATCCAATGTATCTGAGTGAGACACGGTCACCGCAATGGAAAGCAAATGAACGCACGCGTGGTCAATAAACCAAAATCCAACAAGGAGACCCTCATAACATAGCGTCAATAATATAGTTCTGTCCAAGGTGGGTCAGAGTTTAGTCTCCATAGGCGAAGCAAACCGCCTACAAATTTGTCCCGTACAAGCACCAGAGGACATAGTAGTCCTATCGCAATGATTAAGCTCATAATTTTGGCGACGAGCGTATCGAATCCCGGGCTAGTATCAGCACACCTCCAAACATGGTGGATCCGACATAGCCGGCCATGAGGATAAGTGTGGGCAAACCACCCTCGAACCTGCGTCGCCCCTCCCAGGTCGGGGTCTATGCACACTCGCACGACAGTTCCACCTGTTAGTATGGCCTGAGGCTACCATGAGTGTCGGGACGGAGGGAGAGCGAGGCGCTTGGTACATACCGCCGTTATGTGGCATAACTCGTGCCAGCCGATGGTAAAAGAGCTTGAGTGGGTTGATGAGCACTCGTACGCCAGGGATGTTTCCAGAAGGCGAAGATGACAACAGCATAGACGACGATCTTAGTGGAGGTGAGCTTTGTTCGGAGTCAAAGACGGAATACGGGAGGGATGAGACGTACGACATATATCATCGGCACCTAGAGAGCAAATTGAAACGAGTTTAACAGCTAGATAGCACCCGTAGCAGTACGGCTCACCTGGTCGTGGGTAGGCGAGAGCGGGGGCGTCGGTGCCATCTTTGGAGCTATTGGTGGTCGAGGTACGGATAAGGCAAGGACATGAGTGACTAGCTGCGTATTCTTCTAGCGTTTCGGCAGGACAACACAGATACATGCAACGGCGAGGCAAAGGTGCGTTCAGAAGCTGCAAGCACACCCCAACGTGTGCGTTTTCTCCACGGTTTATAGGATAGACGTCCTCGTGGTCGGCGCACCGCTCGCAGCCCCAGATGGTATCGCAGAGCAATAATTGAACCGTGCAGACGCTCAAACGCGGAGAAAGTACAACACGTGCATCACGTGGATGATACATAAAGACTGTTTCGGCGTATCGGTCCCATCCGCAGGGTCCTCCTGCAACGATGACGGGTTTGAGCATTGTAGAGAAAGCCCGCGCCCGGATTTCCACAGGTGGCCGCTCAATAACTTGAGATAGAAGTGGATACCGGGAATCGGTCGAATCGAATCGCACGGGACATTTCCAACATTGAGAGCATAGAGATACTTGGAACGGGTCTGCGAAGAGAGGAAACGCGTTTGATCGCGTGCCAGCGACCCAGACGCGTCTGTGTGGCAGAGACAAAGGACTGTGTTCACAGCGCGAATGAGGAGACCTGCCTAATCGAGATGTTTTCTGCCAGATGCCCCACGAGTCCCACGACCCGCGTCGGATCACGTGACAGTGCGTCCGCTTTCGGAGTTTGAATCCCCTACGCGCTTTAAAAGGCTCTGGCGCGTCCGTTACAGCCAACCTCGACTCTTTACCACCTCCCACCACCACCCTTCGCTTCTACACCCTCCACGCCCACTTCGACTCAAATATGGTACGCATATACTCTACTCATAAAGAATTATGATTCAAACTGACGATTTGCGCAGTCTGGCAAGGGAAAAGCGTATGCACACATTTTATTCGGTCAACGGACCCCATGGAATCGATGGAATTGACCAACGTCTCTTTTCTTGTGTCTAGTGGCAAGTCCGCGTCTGGAAAGGCCGGTGCAGATGCTGGCAAGTCTCAGTCTCGCTCTGCGAAGGCTGGTCTTCAGTTCCCCCCCGTTGGTCGTGTCCACCGTCTGTTGAAGAGGGGTACTACGCTCAGCGTGTCGGTGCTGGTGCCCCAGGTGCGTGGTATAGGTGCTAATCCCCAAGTCCAATGGCTCACATATCTATAGTCCTACCTCGCTGCCGTCTTGGAGTACCTCGCCGCTGAGATTCTCGAGCTGGCTGGCAATGCCGCTCGTGATAACAAGAAGCAACGTATTGTGCCACGTCACTTGCAGCTCGCTATCCGTAACGACGAAGAGTCAGTATCTTGAATAGTCTCTACACATCCCGTATACTTACGGTGGCGACAGGTTGAACAAGCTCCTCGGCGATGTTGTTATCTCCCAGGGTGGTGTTTGTCCCACACATCGACCCTGCTCTCCTTCCCTCGAAGTCGAGCAAGGGCAAGAAGGAGGGTGCCTCTCAGGAGGTGTAAGGCCTCTACATGTCTCTTTCATTTCGTCTTGTCTTGTTCTCTGGCTCGCATTTGTACGACTATCTCGTCTATATCCCGCATCCCTTTACACTAGCACGCTGGGGAACATGTAGACCGTTCGACGATGTTTTCCTTGTAATTGTACTGTATGCATTTTTTTTGCATCTCACGCACGCTGCACGTTGGCCACTTGAGCGACGCGACTGAACTCTACGAGACTCGGTGGGCCGCTCGCGCCTGATGCATTGATGCGATGATGAGCGGGCGGCATATCCCGAGAGCACGTTGGACGCGTGTCGAAGAGGTGGAGTGACGTCCAAGAAGGTCGGCACCTTCGACTGGTCTTCGCGTCCAGTTCTAGGCGTGTATATAAACCGGACGCCCTCCTCTCGCCGTTTTTTCTGCTCTCCTTCCCCTTCTCTCCCTCGCACTCTGTTGTATCCCGCCGTCGCTGTCTTCCACGATGGCGAAACCCAAGAAGATGAAATCAAACCATCGTCATCCCAAGACCCGACGGCGAAGACTCTCTAGGGTCTGCGAAGTATCCCAAGACTCCTGGCCCACGGACGCCCGCCGATGAGGGCCATCGATTTTCTTCGAGGCGGGGGTCAAGGCAGGCGATGAGCCCATCCGCGTTTACGGAGCTCGCACTCGACCCTGATGGCGGCCCGAACAAGGACTTGCAAGTTGCGTATCATCTTCCTTTCATAATACTCCAGCCGACGCGTCGTATCGCGTCGAGGTGTCCCTATCGATGACAAACCCTCCCTCCGGACGGTATCGGTGGTTGTGCGCACCGTTCTAGGGACCCGGGCGTCGTTCCTGAGCTCAGTTGAGAGCGAAACAACGAGAGCCTGATGAGCTCGGCGAGGGCATATGATACATATGCGATGCACTTGAGGTCCAGCTTTCATTGATGTCCGTGCGCTGACCTGAACCTGTACAGTATGTGCGCCTTCCGCCTTTGGCATATGTGCCATATGTCCTACGAGTGTCTCTCGACGCTGGAACACCCGCTTCGCGCAATGGTGTCTTCAAGACCAACTTCCCTCTGGACGGCGGACGCTTTGACAGAGCCCGTTTCTGCGAGCGCAAGTGAGTGTGCAAACTCAGTGTATTCTCCCGGTCTCATAACCTCTATAGACTGCCGACGGACTTTTCCAAACCTATTCACGTCGATCTTCCCATCTCGCATGCAGGCGCGTTCTGCTACTGGATCGAGTACGAGGGGGGACTCTGGAAGCCGCACAAAAGGTCGCGAAGGATACTTCAACATTGACCCTATCCTGCGGACCAAGTCTCGCTCCCCCATTGTTGCGGCCGGTCCCTCTGTCTCGGACAAGGGCGGCGCGATCTTGTCTGACTACGTCAACCTCCCTATGGACGGTCTCTCGATTCTGACTCTTGTCTCTAAGTGGATGGGTCCCATGAGCGAATGGAGAGAGCATTTGGCCGAGGCAAGCGAGCGAGGTTACAAACATGATACACTACCCGCCTCTTCAAGAGCGAGGCGAAAGCGACAGCCCGTACTCGATCCGAAACCAGCTAGTGTATGACCCTGCCATGTTCGCGGAAGCGGACAAGGCAAGTCTGAAGACAGACGGTGGCAAGGCAAAGGTCGAAGAGATGCTGAGGATAGCACGCGAAGAATACGGGCTGCTTAGCTTGACCGATGTTGTGCTCAACCATACCGCAAAAATGACAGTCCATGGTTGGCGGACCACCCTGAAGCAGGTGCGCTCGTTGAACCATGTTTTTGACTCACCAGTACTGACTAGTCCATAGGATTCAGTCCCGCCAACACTCCTCATCTTACCAGTGCTCTGGAGCTCGATATACCGCCATGGTAGAGTTCTCGGATTCACTTGAAAGCAAGGGTCTCCCTACGAAGATTAGTTCTGAGGAGGATGTCAACGCTCTCATGACGGCTTTCGAGGCGTACGTTGGTAGCCTTGATTTCTGGCAGTACTACGTCTTCGATGTTAAGGCCGAGCGCGAATCCGTTAAGGCTGCGCTGGCGAAGGGTGACGTCAAGCCCTGGGATGGAGACGTCGCGCACAAGACTGTTTGTCGAGCTAGCCCAAATTCTCCGCGACTCGGGGCGCCTTGGGGATCTAGGCGTGCCTACCAAGCGTGGTGCGACTCGCGTCGACGGAGCCCTCTCCGCCTCTCTGGTCAAGAGCGCCTTCGTTGACCTTCAGGACCCCGAAGCCCTCGCAGATGCATGGGTACGCGTCGTCGTAGACGTACTCAATGTCCCGCTCTACGAGACCTGGAAGGAAGACTTCAAAGCGGCCTTCGACGGTATCCGGAACAGGATGAAGTATACGCGTCTCGACCCCCCACGGCCCTAAGCTGGGACCAATCACCAAACAGTGAGTGCTGCTGAACATTCCCGCTTGAGCCTTACACATAACACACTTCAACTTCCACAGGCTCCCCCTTATGGAAAACATACTTCACGCGCATTCCTGGTAAATACGAGAAGGACCCAGAAACCTATTCCTTGGCGAATAACGGTTGGATGTGGAACGCTGATCCACTGAAGAACTTTGCGCTGCCGCCCTCCAAGGCTTACCTCAGGCGTGAGGTCATTGCCTGGGTGATTGCGTGAAGCTGCGCTACGGAGACGGTCCTTCAGCGAAACCCCTGGCTGTGGGAGCACATGAAGAACTACGTCGTGTCGCTCGCGAGCACTTACGAGGGTTTCCGTATCGACAACTGTCACTCAACTCCCCTCAACGTCGGTGTCTGGATGCTCGATGCAGCACGCGTCGCCAAACCCGGATCTCTACGTCTGCGCTGAACTTTTTCACTGGAAGTGAAGACACGGATATCCTGTTCGTCAGCCGACTGAAGGAGGGGGTATCAACAGCTTAATTCGCGAAGCCTGGAAATGCATGGGACCCAAAGGAGTTCTCGAGGCTGCTTTTACCGTAACGGTTTGGGCAAACCTATCGGTACGTACCCCTCTTCACTCTTTGGCAAGCATCTCTGACATGTTCCTAAAGGTTCTATGGACGCCGCTTGCCTTACTAGTAAGGAAGAACTCCAGCCTCCCACCGGCAAGGGCCCCAGCCGTCCTTGCGTAGTCTCGCCACTGCACGGATCGACTCCCCACTGCGTTTGTTCTACGATCTCACTCACGACAATGAGACGTACCTCGACAAACGCTCTGCCGAAGATGCGCTGTCAACGGGTTCCCTCATGACATTCTGCTGGTCAGCCATCGGATCCGTCAAGGGCTTCGACGACCTCTACCCCAAGCTGCTGAACCTTGTTCAGGAGTCGAGGAAGTATGAGGTGACGCGGCTTAAGGAGAACAGTGGGTATCGGGAAGGCGAAACGACTTCTGAACAATCTACAAATACCGAGATGGCTCTCGGCGGTTTCCAGGAGGGACATGTCCATCAGGAGAACGACGTGAGTTATTCCTAGACGAGAGATTCTCGAACGGTGCTCATCCGTATTCTAGTATATTGTCATACACCGTGTCCAGCCCTCGACACAAAAGGGCTACCTGTTGGTTGTGCGCACACAGCGTTCCACAAGGGATCCAAGGATCGCGGGTTTAGTAAGTTATACGTTGCCAGGTCAGAAAGTTTACTGAGGAGTTTGCAGTCGACAACATCAAGCTTCGCCGGACCAAGGCAAAGTTCATCTACTACGGTGCCCACATTGAGTTCTCTTCCTACGATAACAAAGACGATGAGAAGACGCTCCGCGGTATGGATGGCAAGCTTGTCGAGATGCAACCCGTTGTCGCGCCACAAGGCTTGGACGGCGAAGGTCCCTTCGGTGAGATCGTCGTGCCCAGCCACTTCCCTCCTGGCAGTATCATGGTTTTCGAAACGCAGCTGCAAGGCCTCGACTCTTCCCTTGATACGTTCTGCACTCAGGGAGCCGACGATTGGCGTTTGACGATCTCGACCTTGTTGCCCTGAACGTTGTCCTGCACCGCGCGGAAGGCGAGGAAAGAGACGCAACTTCTGGTCAGATCGGTGCCTATGCCATCCCTAACATGGGAAACCTCACGTACTGTGGTCTCGAGGGTTGGATGCATCCTCTCAGGCATATCATGCGGTACAATGACCTGGGCCACCCGCTCTGTGGACACCTGCGTGAGGGCACTTGGGCAATGGACTATATCTCGTCGCGCCTCGAGAAGTGAGCCGTTCCCTTTGCTTACTTTACAAACATCGCTAATGGGATAATAGACAAACCGACATCTTCCCGAACCTTGCGAAGCCTGCCAAATGGCTGAAGGAGCGCTTCGAGCGTATTAAGGAAAGCGTCCCAACGTTCCTTCGCCCCAAGTACTTCGCCATCGTCATCTCGGAGGCGTACAAGGCTGCTCGTCGCGCAGCGATAGAACAGTGTTCAGAGTTTGTATCGACGGGTCACTCTTTCACCCAGGACCTCGCTCTTGTCTCTATCCAGCTGCATGGACAGGTACAATCGGCTTCCTTGGATCCAGGAAAGCCTACTCCTTCCCTCGCTGCGGGTCTGCCTCACTTTTCCGCTGGATGGGCGAGGTGCTGGGGACGTGACGTCTTCATCTCACTGCGTGGTTTGTTCCTCACCACCGGCAACTTCTTGGCCGCAAAGAAGCACATTATTGCTTTCGCTTCCGTCGTCAAGCACGGCCTTATCCCCAACCTACTGGATTCGTTGAGAACTCCGAGGTACAACTCGCGCGACTCGCCCTGGTGGATGCTTCAAAACATCCAAGACTACGTGCTGAGCGCTCCGGACGGCCTCGCCATTCTCTCTGAGAACATCAAGCGTCGCTTCCCCAAGGATGACACCTGGGTTGCGTGGAACGACCCTCAGGCATACTCCGAGTCGAGCACGCTCGCCGAGATTATCCAAGAGATCCTGCAGATAGGCACGCCGATGGTATCCCACTTCCGCGAATACAACGCCGGTCCGAACCTCGACTCGCAGATGAAGGAGGAAGGGTTCAACATTGACATCGACGTTGATTGGACCCACCGCGGCCTTATCTTCGGAGGAAACCAGCACAACTGCGGAACCTGGATGGATAAGATGGGCGAGTCTGTCAAGGCAGGCACGAAGGGTGTACCTGGAACCCCGCGAGATGGCGCACCGGTGGAGATCATTGGGTTATTGAAGAGCACGCTGCGGTGGTTGGACGAAAGTTGTCCGAGCAGGGCAAGTTCCCCTTCAAGGGCGTTGAAGCAAACCGGTGAGCATTGAATAGTTCTGCAATAATTCTCGCTAATCCGTGGTACAGTCGATGGCAAGCAACGCCTTGTTACTTACAAAAGAGTGGAACAACCTCATCCAAGCATCCTTCGAGGAGTGTTTCTACATTCCGTCCGGTACGTCTTACCTGTGTCTACTCTCGCTATTCGCTTACAAGGATGTCCTTAGACCCTGCCGAGGATGCGAAGTACAAACGTGAACCCGAGCATCATCAACCAACGCGGCATTTACAAGGACGTCTTCAAGTCGGGCAAGGGTAGAGAGTGGTCTGACTACCAGTTCCGTTGCAACTTCCCCGATCGCGATGACCGTCGCTCCGGAGTTGTTTGATCCGGAGCACGCTCTTACAGCGTTGAAACTCTACGCCGAAAAGCTCGTCGGACCTCTGGGTGTCAAGACGCTGGATGCGGCGGACATGCAATACAGGCCGTATTACGACAACGCGAACGACGGTACCGATGCGGCTATAGCGAAGGGCTCCCTCAACTACCATAACGGTCCCGAGTGGGGATGGCCTCTTGGGTACTTCCTGAGGGCATATTTCTACTTCGACACCAAGTCGGAGCTGGCAAGGAGGTGAGCCACCACTTGTGCCTTTGTAGATCTAGACCCTGACTGATCTCGTGACACAGGACCGCACGGAGACCCTGCACTATCTTCATAAGCTCCTCCTCCCTGCTCGTCGTCATATCCGCGACGACCCGTGGCGTGGGATTCCCGAACTCACGAATAAGGACGGCGAATACTGCCGGGACTCGTGCAACACGCAGGCGTGGAGCGCGAGCACTCTGCTCGACTTCCTGGAGGAGGTGCACAAGAGCGCATAAATCGATTGATACCATAGATGATATACGAACAAATGGAATCCTGTATCAGTAACATAGCATTCGAGTGTTGTAACCCGTGAAATGTATACCGAGTTTACCGTGTTGATCTTGCAGAGTTGCCAAATTCGGGCGTGGCCGTCAGGGATTGATCTCGCCACAAGACGTAAGCCCGCCTGCTCGTCGTCCCTCGCGTTCTCGCGTTCGCATTTCCTGCCGGCCTGGGTTCGTGACACGTCCATGTCTTTCTTTGGATTCGAAACAAGTAGCATTGAAGACGAAAAACGAAGGTTCCTAGAGGGCGGTGCAAAGGGAGCACAACAAGACGACGTAGCGGTCTACACCTGGGGTGAAGAGAGCTATGACGGCCTTGGAGATGTGTTGCAGGAGGGCGGTGATGAGCTGAACGACGAGACATTTTGGGGGCTCGGGCAGTGTCGGTGCGCATGCTTTGCTGTCTTGCTAGACATCGTTCGATCTGATTTGTGTATACAGGCAAGGACTTTGACTTTTCGCGTCAAGCTCTTCCGACCGAGGGTGTTCCTGTGTCGCGCGAGCAGGCAAGACCCAGAGATGTCTCACCTCTGCGTCAAGAATATCGTCAACAGCCTCAGGCCTCTCAACCAGGTACATCCTGTAAGCTGTCCGTAGCTTCCTCTTCTGTTTGCCCTCTCACCGTGCACGCCCAGCTCGGCCAGGAGGCAACTACGAATCGCTCTGGGAGAACAAGTCCCCGTTTTCTCTGCTGCTGCCAAAATCCAATGGTGCGAAGTCCGCGGTGCATGTCGATCAACATCGTGCCCTTCCTGCAGCGGGGCCCAAGTTCTCTCCGTTCGATAGCGACGTGTCCGCGACCTCCGCGCCGCCTCGCCATCAGCAACAGCAGCCCCGTCACGTTGAGCATCGGAAATACGCAGGCACATGGAGCTCGCACGTTGGAAGAGATCGAGGCAGAGATGCGCGAGGCGTTCGCCGCGCAACGCCTTCAAAGTCAATCTCCGTCTCAGCAACAGCTCTACGCTCAAGGACACCTGCGAAGCGCGTCTGCTCAGCGACACCTCCCCCCTCAGTATGGGCACAATGGGACACCTCCGCCTCGTATGCACCCTCAGCACGCGCAATCCCCTCGCTTCCAGCAGCAACAGCATCAACAAGAGCACAGCAACAGCAACAGATCCATCTGCTCCAGCAGCGACAACAGCAGATGCAGCTGCAGGAGTTTGCAGGAGCTGAGGGACAGGCAGCAACGTCAGGAGCTCGAGTATCTTCAGGAACAATTGAGGATCGAAGAGCTTGAACGTCACCGTCAACAGCAGCTCCGGCAGCAGGCTCAGCAAAATGCACAACTTTTGCACCACCAGCGACAGGCTTCGGGGGGAACACCCATTGGCGAGATGCCCTACCGCCGACAGCCTCAGCCCCGTGTAGCGACCCCTTCGAGACTCCAGCAACAACAACAGCAGCATCTCGAGGTACCCTTCCAACAGAGCATGCAGTACCTCCCGCGCGAGATTCAGATGCAGCAGAAGTTGCTGGCTGAGATGGCGCAGGCTGAGTTTTTGCACAGTCTCCAGGGTTCTCCGGTCCCCGATGGTAAAAATGAGCAGGAGATGCACGAGATGCTCAGGGCGCAGGCCATGCAGAAAATCATGGAGGCCGAGCGCATGGAGGAGGAGAAGCGCAAAAGGAAGCTTGAAAAGATCCGTTACATGGTACGCATATATCCATGTCTGCTTATGCTTCGAGATGCTTATAGGGTGGTTGCATCAGTCTAGATACAATGACCTCATGACCCAGTCAGACAAGGACTTCATCACTCGCATCCAGGTATCTCAACTCGTTACTCAGGATCCCTACTCCGAAGACTTCTATGCTCAGGTGTATGGCGCGCTTATGCGCTCTCGTATGGGACTTGAAGCTCCGCAGGCATTACTCCGATTCGGCTCTGGAGGTGGTGTTGGCTTAGGCCTGAACCAGATCAAGGGCGGCCGTCGGCCCAGTGCGATGCAGAGGATGGAGGCCCAGGTCGAGAGGATCGTGAACAACGCCAGGCTTCGTGAGAAAGAGAAGACTTGTGAGTACGATGTCCTAGGAGTCAATAGTGGTAGGCTGATATCAACGTTGCTAGCTCTTAACAGTCTCCAGGGTGCTCTGGGTAAAACAGCTGGCAGAAGCTACAAGGCTGCACCTCGCCAGCTTCTGCAAGTCGATGCATCTGGCACATCGCCCACTGTGTCGCCTGCGCACGCGCATATATCCAAAACTGACGTTCCCGCTACCACTGAAGGTGAAGGCGCTGCAAAAGAGGCTGCGAGGATTGGTCGGGAAGCTCTTAGTGGCCATGAGTAAGCCACAGTGTGCGTTGGAGTATGCAAGCTTATCGTATCGGTCTATAGGAACGGGAGCTCATCAAACAAGATCCTTTGACGCACAAAGAGGCCCTCATGATCTTGGAACGTTTGTTTGATCTCCACATCGACTTGGACCACCAGAAGAACGATCAACCTCCTCCTGAGGAAATCGAGGCGTACCAGGCATGGTACGACATGGACCTTTCGTACTGATTTAAGCCTGATCTGACGTATGCTTAGGGAGGTTCGTTTCACGGAAGGTGTTGACAGGCTATGGGATGGCCTTCGCGTCATGGTTCCTCTTGAGACGAGCAACCCTCATCCATTCATTTCGCTGCTCATGCCTATCAAAGGCAAGAAACTGCTGCCTCGCGTTATCCGCCTCCTCGATACCTCGCGCAACCTTACTATCGTCACGTTGATGGTCGCATGTTTCTCTCAGCTCGATGTCGTGCGTGAGACTCCAGGATCCTCGACGTCCTCGAAGACACTCCTCTCCGCACGGAGGCTCTCGCACAGTCTGACGCTTTTGTGCACGCTACGATCATGCAATACGTCCTCCCGGTCACTGCGAAGTGCAGTCTACGCATCGTAAGCGGACTCTTGGGTTTGTTCCTGGGAGAGGAACGACATTGGAGTTCTAGCTCAGACCCCGGTATGTCTGACATCCATTACCCGTCGTACAACTGTTAACTTTTCATCTCGCAGGCTGGCATGAACATGCTGACGATCTTCCTCAGTCGCGTGGAGACTCTTAAGCAAGAGAACAGCGTGCCTGATGAGGAGCGGCCGTCTGCTGACGAGCTGATCCAATGGTGAGTGGACTATACGCTCTCTATCGCCTATTTACTGACACGTTCTCTAGGCACTCATGTTTTGACCATATGTTCCAGCTTCTTTCACCACATCTTCTATACCTATTCCCTGCTGTCCGACAGGCATTGAGCTCCAACATTCCTATCGCAAACGTACCGGATTCTGACCACATCGACCGGCCTACCTGGCAATTCCTCGCCGCCTTGGGCTTGCATTCTTCTGTAGAGCAGCAGCAAATCCTCGTGACATCTCTTCGCGAGCGTGTTCTCGACAACGTCGCGTCCGTTGCCAAGGGCTGGGTCGTCGACGAAGAGCAGAAGCGCCTCCGACTCTCAAACGTGAACTTGTTCTTACATTCGCTGGTTTAGACAGCTCGCAAATTGCTTTGTAACTGCAACCCTGGACTATGGGGCAAGATCAGGTAGCCTTGTGTTGTGTATTATATCGAAAAGAGAGCTTCGTTCCTTGACGGTTTCCATCTGTAGTTAGTAGTAGTAGTAGTTAGTAGCTGTCGCGTAACCCCCCGCCATCTGTGTAGTAAGACTTTTAGTGAACGAGCTGTATGCTCGAAACATACCCCGTAACAAGCATTTGACTTCCCCGCGTTCGGCCCTGATATAAAGCGGGGGAAATCGTGCTAGCGGAATGATCACCTGGTGATCGACGGCGTTGCCGCCGTCGGGCGAGACCAGGGACACATCAGAAGCAGCAACATGTTCATATAAAAGTGCAGGGGTTCATTCGCGGTTGGTCTCAACTACTTCCAGTAGCTTGTCTCGTTCTTTGTCTTTGCCTGCTCGTCTTGTCCCCTCTGGCTCGTTAGCCATGCTGTCGTTCTTTACCACGCTCCTTACTTGCACCCTCGCCGCCTCGAGCGCATCTGCGTTCTCCATCTCCTCCCTTGCTGTTCGCGGGCTTTACAGTCCGTCTATCACATCACCCGATACCAACACTATTTGGAGCGTCGGAAAAGATGCTGCTGTGAGCTGGTGAGCTTTAGCGAGCGAATGGATTGTAGGACTTCGTGTTGACACGTAACGCTTGTAGGGATGCTACCAAAGTGCCCAAGACCGCTGGAAACTTTGGCTCTGTCGACCTCTACACCACCGGTAGCGATGGAAAAGATAGCCTCGTAACCAGCCTCTCGCAGAACTTTGACTCTGCGACGGGTTTCCATTGGCTTCACAGTCCCCGCCTCGGTGAACCCGGGATCATACTTTGTCAAGAGTACGTCGTTATTTTGACTTTTTCCTGGCCAGCTCGCCGTCATGTCTGTCACTCACTGCTCTTGCTTAGTCGCCGACAGCAGTAGCTCGAAGTTCAACGTCGTTTTGCAGCTGCTACTGTGTACCTTCCCTCGGTTACAGCCCCCACTGCGGAAACTACCTGGAAGGTGGGCGACAACGTCAAGATTACTTGGTATGCCTAGAAACACGCGTAAAATTGCCCTTATAATCGTTAACTTACTGGTAGGGATATGTCTGCGGCACCTGCCAACCCCGCTCAACTTCAATACGTTGACTTGTACACGGAGTCTCCCTCTGGCGGTTCTTTCTTCGTTTTTCTCGTCTAGCCAGCAACGTCGACGTCAAAACCCGGTAGTCTGAGCATCACCGTGCCTCAAGCTCGTGCTGGAAAGTACTTCGTTATGGGTGAGTTCTTGTCTAGTCCTCCGCGTGCCCTCCTTTGCTGACTTGCGTTACGAAACTTGCAGTTGGCAAATATGGTCATAGCAGCGCACATTTCACTATCACTGCATAATTTTTCTGGTAGCTGATGGATTGAACATTGGATGGATGGACTAATCTGTAGTCAGTACTAATGATGTCTGCTAACTACTCACTAATTATCCTGGATTTTTCACATGTCATTTGACGACTGCTGTGCTCATCCTGCTCACTTGCCTTCCTCGTGAGATTACGTGATGCGATCACTGATGGGAGGGCCACCGCCAACGCGTGCCCGCTACGGCCCGCGCTCGTTAGACTCATGCAACCACGATGACGCTGAAGCTAAGAGCGAGCTCGTCGCCCGAGCCGACGTCGCCATTCTCATGGGACAAGCAGCCCAGCTCCCCTGGTCCAGCCAACCAGTCTCCGGCAGCGCAGATGCCGTCGCCGCCACAGCAGCAGTGGCTCTCGGCGCGTGATATGAAGGTGTTCGGAGCGTCGCCTCTGGCCTCGACAATCGGTGTTGTGAAGTGCAAGGACTGCCAGAAGCCTGTGCTGCGCAGCGCAATGGCGGAGCATGCAGGTAAGTAGAGCATGCTATGCTGTCGTGTCCTTTGGATGGCGACTTAAACACAATAGATCAATGCTCGAAGGCCAAGAATGCCGCTAAGAAGGGTGGGAAGGGCAAGGCTGAGCCTCCAGGTATGCACTGTGGCCCTTCATAAGCTACCACTTTCTCATAATACCCAGTTAACGGCAAGAAGCGCAAAGCCGATGATGAGGAACCTCCTCCGGAAGATCCCTCCGCACCTAAGAAGAAGAAACCATTACCCAAAGTCACGAAGGGCCGCACAAAGGGCCCCGTTAGACCTGGATCGTCAATGTAGGCGTTATCAATGACAAGAATCTTCCATGCTCACGTTCCCTGACGTGCAAATCGCACTCTATGGGTGCTAAACGTGCTGTCCTTGGTCGTTCTCGGCGCTACGATGATCTCCTCCTGGATTGGAACCGCGAGCACAATCCCAACTTTGTCGAGCCCGTGAAACGCGAGTCTAAGCAAGAGAGAAAGGAGCGAAAGGAGAAGGAGAAGGCAGAGAAGAAGAAGCAACAGATGGAGGCTGCTGCTGCTGCTGCTGGCATCGACCTGAACGCCAAGAAGTCTGGAGGGACCGGCGGGACAAGCACAAAGAAGACCAAGAAAGCTGCCGCATCTGGAATTGCAGCTACCGCAGGAATCGCTATGTCTACGTCCGCCATCAAGCTGGGAGACGAGGCCAACGAGGCAGACGACGTCGACTCCGAGACTGAGCTGGACAGTCTCATCACCTCCGTGTTTCGTCATGCACAAGAGAAGGGCATCTTGGGCCAGCCTCTTGCTGTGCCTTACGATGCGAGCTCGTGGTTCGTTGCGAGACGTGAACGCCTGCGGACGTGCAGGGATCACCTTGCGCTTGCCCTAATGCCCTCGCGAGCCGCTGCCCCGGGAGTAGCTGCTCAGCCTCGAGTGCTATAATCATTCCCCCACGATACCCTCCATCTTGTGATACCCCCTCCATCCTCTCGATGACTTATTTTCCCTGGACACAATGTAATTATATGTATTGAACATTGACTGCCGTTGTACTAGCCGTACCACTTGTATAATAGCTGCTGTATTAATTATGTCTGATCGGTTAGAGGATTACAACACTGAGAAGGTTTCTAGAAATATTTCGGAGGCAATACCAGGTAGGTAGCCGCAGGATAGGAATGAATAAAATGCCACGGGGAGGACCTCGGATGAGCTCAATGAGGCAAGATAAGAGACGCGATCATTGCGCGCGTTATAATGGATCAACGGATGGTAATGATGATTAGTTATCTAATCAATGAAGGAGGTTACTCAACGTCATGTTTCCGCCTTTCTACCACCAATCTACCCGACAAGCAGCATCACTCCACAAACCGTCCCTTTTACGTGTACTAGCACCTCTGCCTCGATTATACAAAGCCTCAACCTCATTGCAGGCTAGTTTAACCCGGTCCTCGTCGTCCCCCCCTTCGGACCGGCACACCCCTTTGTCCCTCTCGTGCGCCCAGAGTCATGGCCCAAGCAGTCGATGTACAGAGACGCCTTCAAATGGCAAGACCGTCAAGGCCCCTGAACCGTCTACGTCCAGAACTCCGGGGAGAAAACCCTCGAACGAGGAAGCGAAAACGCGACGAACGAGACATCTTCTTCGCAGGCTTCACCAGGCTCTTCTGAGGGCAGACGAGGGCGATCGCGGACAAGGAGCTCTGCAGCACACCATGGACATGTAGATCAGGCTGGGCCAACTGCGGAGAGACAGTATGTCCGTTACTCCGCTACATCTCACATGTCCTTCATAGCTTTGATTACAGGGGTTACCATTCGTTGATGTCATCGTTCGGAAAAGTGTTTCCACGTTGAGAAACGATGGAAACTAATCCGTGAGATGGGTAGCGGAGCATATGGATATGTCATGTGAGTACTTGTCATTGATGGAATTTGGTTAGTTTGACATTCAACGTGGGTCCCGTCTATAGTTCGGCGGTAGATGAGGTCTCTGGAGAACCTGTGGCCATTAAAATGATCACAAGAGTGACGCAGAAGATCCAGCTTGCAAAGCGGGCTCTTCGTGAACTCACCTTGCTACGCCACTTTTTCGCACGAGAACATTACCGGATTGATAGACGTGGACATATCACCTAACCATGACGAGATGTAAGTGTCCTTGGTCCGGGTATACAGCTTGGTTAACCGTGTTTATCAGATACATATTCATGGAGGTGAGGGTCAACTGTCGGCGAGTGATGGCGCGAATGTAGCTAACCGTGTCTAAACTCTAGCCCATGGAAGGTAAACATAGAGCATAATCTAATTACGCACGTAATCTGACTCAAACTCCGTTCTGTTCAGCCGACCTACACCAAATCATCAAGTCGGGGCAGTCTCTCACTGTCGAGCATGTGCAATACTTCGTGTATCAGATACTACGAGGTATGTGTCCGTTAAATTGTCTCGAGCATTCCTCATCAAACATCAAACATCAGGATTGAAGTACATCCACTCCGCATCCGTCGTACATCGTGACCTCAAACCCGGTAACTTGCTTGTTAATGCGGATTGCGAGCTCACAAAATTTGCGACTTTGGTCTAAGTCGAGGCTTCAATGCTGCGCCAGACGAGAATGCGACAATGATGACCGAGTATGTAGCCACGAGGTGGTACCGCGCGCCAGAAATTATGCTTGCGTATCGCGCATACGGTACAGCAGGTGACCGTCACTCCCACTTCAAGCATAGCACGGATCTCACAAATCCATAGTGGATATCTGGGCGACGGGACTGCATCGTTGCAGAGCTCATGTCGGGCAAACCGTTCTTCAAGGGAAAGGAGTGAGCACGCGCTCTAACTTGCTTCCTTGGTCCCACCTGACAAATTACCGCGCTACAGGTACGGTTAGCTCTCGTTTAGCGTCTCTCTTGCATGCAGGTGTGAACTAACGGGCGACTCTCTACGCGCAGTCGACTATTCAACTAAACAAAGTACTCGACGTTCTCGGTAAGCGCACAATATACAAACGGCGCCATGCTTGCTAATGACCTCTTGCGTGCTAGGCTCCCCAGAAGATAAGGTTATGCAGCGAATCGGGAGCGACAAGGTAGCTTTGAAGCACTGAGTTTCTTGCTTAGAGCTCTGACGTTTTGTAGGCGCGCGCATATGTCCGATCGTTACCCTTTAAGAAAACGCAGCCCTTGAGCAAGCTATTCCCGACTGCCGATCCAGAAAGGTATCTGTCCGGCACCTGATGCTCCTCAGCACGGATAGGCGGCTTGACGTTTTCATCCTCATCAGCGCTAGACTTCCTGGACGGCCTCATAGCATTCGACCCCGGTAGAGCGGCCCTCCGCGGAAGACGCATTGGCAAACATCCATGGCTAGCTACCTACCATGATGTCGACGATGAACCATCTTGTTCGAAGCCGTTCGATCGATGGACACGCGATAGAGGACCTCGAGACGCTAGAAACAGTTTTCCGGGAAGCGTTGGTAAACGAAGTGTACAGCTGCCGGAGCGAGGGGTCCGCAACCTCGCTCTATCACCAGAAATCAGCCGCAGACGGACAGCCTCGATCGACGAGGAGGCCGTCGAAGCCGCCGAAGCGGAGGAGGAACCTGCACAGCTGGCAAGCGGGCATGCCTCCCGCGAGCGCTCGCCCGAGGACCGGATGTACCAGCGGCGGCCCAACACGTCGCGCAAGGCGAGCATGGAGCCGGGGACGCTTCCGCCAGCATACCACCGGAAAATACCGTTGCGTGTTCCCGGGCGGGTCGACAGACCGGTGGTCGCGTACTCGCGGCGGTCGATTTTTGGGCAGCCGTCGCGCACGAGCTCGACGTACTCGCTGCAGGCGGTCGCGGAGGGCGCGGCGGCGGCCAAGGACGGGAAGAGCACGGTCGCGTTCCCGAGCACGGCGAGTACGTCGTGCCTGCGCGCCACCGCACCGCGTCGATGAAAAATAAAAAAACAAAAAATGTACACGCTCGGCGCGGAGCCGAAGCGACTTTGTGCCCGAGGTGCGCCGCCTGCTGCGCACGCTCTCGACGGTGTCGGTGTACGAGAGCGGAGAGGGATTTGCGGGCGGTCTCGCGGATGTTGCGCCGATTGGCAAGTATATCGTCCAGAAGCACCGCACGGGTGACGACCCTGTGCAGTCGGGTATGCCCAAGGAGCTTTGCTGCAGGGGAGACCTCAGAGAGCGCAAGTGGGTCGGGGGAGAACAAGGAGGGGTCAGAGGAGAAGCGACGTTTTCACGCTTTGACTCCGGTAGTGGACACGACGATGTGATGATTTGCAGATCTAGAATGCAGTAGACTACCTTACACTTAGACATGAGGGGTTCGGTCGGACCCTGTACTATATCCCGCAACATGTAGATGATACAACAGAAATGTACTATGGATACACACATGATCATTCCGGGCGAAGAAGGAGGATGAAAAGAAAGCAATCAATGTAAATGCCAATTGCTCCTCAGGTTTTGCAACTTTTGACCAGCAACTTGGTAATGTGGCGAGGCGAATCTATTGTCTAATTTCAATGATGACGAAATACGCTGCGGTAGCAAGGTGTTAGAACAAGATGCGAACACACACATCGAGGCTAGACATCCGCCAAGTGTTGCGAATATGTCGGGCATCTGAGCTTGTCGAAGCTGTGAGGATGACGTACGACGCTGAGGCAGGCCGCCCGGAGGCGAACCTCCAGGTCGAGATCCCAATGTTTACATCTATTTGTATCGGCTTCCACGCCTCATGGCATTCTCAGGCTGTGTGGCCGCGGTCGCGCGCGACGACAAGTCTCATCGTTGCGTATGCAACGCAGAAATGTTTGCCGGTAAATTGAGAACTGCAGAGATGCGCGCCCCCTGTGTCGGCGGGGCGACGGGCACACGCGCACGGAGAGGATACTGCAGAGTGGACTCGGCGTACACGGCAAACGAGAGTAAGGAGGTCGGTTAACGTGGGCACGCTCAACGTAATCCCTGTAGTCTCGTACGAGCCACTACCGCTGTTCTAGTGCGTAAGGGGCATCTGGTCGTCTCCACACATCGTGTTGAGCTAACAGCTATGTCAGCGAACGAACAGTTTCTATCTTTTCTGCCGCGAGCGGCGATATATTCCTCCGCGATGCGCTGGCAATGCGCATTGGTTCAACCTACACACATATTTGGAAATGTCCCTCCTTCGCTGAGACGTCTTCAATTATCGCCCCTAATGCTCTCTCCCGCGCGCATACAGCCACGTCGGCAACCATAATGTGGCTTCGAAAGCGTTATTACGTGTACATTCCGTCTTCGAGGTCCATGTTCGTTTCGTAATTCGGGTAATTTCCCCCCGCGTGCGTAAGTATACGCGAATTGGAGGAGGTGTGAAGGCCTGCCCGAGACCGAAGCGTCTGTATCCTGCTTTTGTCTAGAACAAAGATCGTCCGGCTGCATGTCATAAACAAGTGAACGACATCTCGTAATGTCGAGCCTTGGCGGAAGCGATGCCGACATACCTCGCCCTGGATGGTCAGGGCGGTGGTCACTTGAATGTTGGCGCAGTCTCAAATGACATGTCGATGGCGGGATGTCTGCAATGAACCAGCATTGGAGACAGGAGAAATGGACTAGAAGAAAGCGGTGGGTTACACATATCCACCCACGGGGTGTTGGGTCGTACAGCGGGTATGGCGGGGAACTTCAGCGGCGGAGTATCGCGGTGCGGTGTGATGCCGCGGGATCCGGACGATCAAAGTAAGGCTGTCTGTCATATCATCAACTGGATTACACAACTCGTGAATGGACCTGAAACATACGCCGTATACGCTCCGCAATAATGCAATAACGTGACCCCGCCATCTGCGAAGCATGTCCCGCTGCACCGGTCGTATGACCTTGACATCTCCTCGTTCGATCTCACCGGCGCGATCGTGCAGCACAAGCAGAGTACAACGCGTTGTGGCGCGCTCTCTATTCATCGAGAGCTGTTGGGCTAGGTTAAGCTACCGACGACGGTAGCTCGGGCGTGTTTGTCCAGGTCGGGTATTGTCTTAGGACGAAGAGGGCGACGGATCATAAGTGGAGTCGCACGGAACGTGGGCGCAAGGGGCGAACATCGTCTTCGGTCACGCACGGCTGTCGGGAATAGAAGAATCCTTTGTTCTGGATAGACTTTTGGGTGCGGCTGGTGCGGTACACAAGAGTCGGCGTCGGTCACAAAGCCAGAAGGCTAAACCAAAGGCTTGTGATGGTTTCTATTCGACACGTTTAGCGGCGGGGCGCCCATAGATGTGGCGAACAGTTCCCGCGCCCGTAGCGTTTCAACTCGATTAGCGAGTACACCAGTACAGAGGAAGGCCGGTCCAGTCGTCGGTGGGGTCCCATGACTGCTAATGCGTTCGCTGGAGGTGAGTTTCACGGCTGTTGGCATCATGTTCGGGTATGTACTCGCGTACTCATCCATCCCAAACCCTGATGTGACGAGCTCATGGGACCCGCGGCGCCGCTCTGAGCGGCAGACATCAGCTGCTGAACAATGTAGAAGAATACATTCTCCAGCGCCGCACGGATGTGATAGCATCTTTGTAAGGTAGTGAAAGCCTGCAAAGGATTAGTCCGGCAGATGAGCAGCGGCAAAAACTCGGGAGAACCACGCACCGCCTTCAGCGCGCACGGGCATGCGATCGCAGCCCCGCGCGAGGTATAAAAGTGCGACTGTCTGTCTCTCCACCGCAGAGTCAGCACTTGCAACACTCATCCACTTCGTCAACTCATACCAACATGCAGTTCACCACCGCTATCTTCCTCGCCGTTGCCTCCGCTGCGACCGCTCTCTCGCCTCTCCCGCCATGGGAGATGCGTGCCACTCCGCCAACATCGGCTTCGGCCAGCAGCTCCAGAACACCGACCAGGCCAACCACTGGGTCACTTGGTAATGTTGCACCGTCCCGCCCGGCTCGTTGCACGATTGCACGCGCTGACCGTCCGCACACAGGATTGATCGGCGAGTCAGGCGTGCCCGAACACTCGCGCCTCCTCGGGGCTGTCTCAGTGAACAGCCCGTGCGGCAGCAGTTCAGCTTCAACGGGTTCACGTTCAGCTCGGCGACTGCGGCAGCGAACCAACTTCCGCGCGCTCGCTGCTCGACGGCAACGGCGCGGCTTCATCATCGCCGCTCGTGCTCGTCGCACACCCCCAAGATCACCTGCCACGGCAGCGAGCACGATATCATCCAGCACGGTCGCTGCGAACGCCTAAAGGGTGGGAGTGCCGGGGTACATAGTGGAGTTCAGTTATGAGAGCAGTTGAGAGTGCGGCATGGCTACACGTACATTCTTCGGGGTTGAGGTTTATGTGATTTCGAGGAAGGGATAGCATGGCGCGCTCAATTGTTGTCGTCTCTACACGCTCTCGCATGTCCGTTGGTGTCTGTGGTTGTAGGCTGTGGATGAATGAAAGCATCATGATGAGGAGGAATGCGAGATCGGCACAATCACGGATCTGACGTACCACCTGGGACGTGGCTGTTGGGCGCCTCCTCCCGAACACCCTCCGCCACAACGACGCTGCCTACTGTTTTCCGCCAGCCTCACACCGCTAGCACTTGGGCCTAGGCGCCACCTAGAGCGCAGGCAAGGACTCTTGCTTCGCACGATAAGCTTGCATCTGACGCTATGGACAATCTGAACGCTATACCTCAGTTTCAGTCCGTGAGACACTGCGGGACATTCGCCAGTCGTCGTCGCGTCGGGGCGACGGTGCACAAAGTGCTCGTGCTGGACGGCGACGCGAGTGGACTGTATCTGCAACGCTCTCGTACGGGACGGACGAAGCTCGCTAGATAACATGCTGCAGCGTCCACAAGCACTTGCAGTACCCCGAACGCTCGCGGGCTAAGAGGTTCGTGGAGATTGGCGGCTGGGCTTTCAGGTGAGCGCGCGATCACTTGTTGAGCAGCCGAATGCGACTGACCTCGTGTCTTTCGTTCGACCATTGAGGGAGCTCCACAACGAGTGCAACTGAACGATGAATGTCGGTAAAAATTTGAGCAGGCGTACGTCTTCCCGCAGCGATGGAGGCATCAGACTCGAAGCTTAGTTCTCAGACCGTTGTCTCAACGTCAGAAGTATACGTCTTTCTTTCCATAAGAAGTTTCAGCCACTGGTATTTTGTTCAGGTTCATATCTTTGAGAGGTCAGTGACGACAGCGGCTGCATATAGTCAGGGAACGTACTTGTAGCGCCGCATGACGTCAAATGATGTTTGCCGCGTCGAAAAAAAACAGTTTCGCCTTGTCATATGTTCTGCAAAAGAGACAGATTATAAGCTAGGATGCGGTGAAAGGCTGCTGCGACGTACGAGCTCTTATCCTTGACTGGCTGATGCTATAACCTGGGCGATCCTCTCTATGCTCATCGACTTAAGATTGACTTAAGATCCCCTAGCGCTTCGATGTTGTCAATGTGTTTGCTGACGATCATCACGCATATATGCCGAAACGCATAGATGATAAAATAGAGATGTACTATGGATACATACATGATAATCCCAGAGTGAAAGAACGAGGGTGGAAAGAAGCAATTAATGGCCCAATTGCTCCTTGATTTCTGCGAGTCGATCAGCACGGTAACATAGTAGAGTCAGATCTCGGCGACTTACTCTCGATGATATCCAAGTATGCTGTAGTAGCAGGACTGTCAGGGTATTCATCCAAGAAGCTGACGCCGTAGTCTGCGCTCTTTCCTATTCGCGGATCCAAAGGTACAGCGCCCGAGGAATGGCACCTTCATCTCCTCTGCGCGAGACGACGGCCCCCGCCCGTGCTGGGCTTAAATATCTGTGACTCGGTTTTGCAACTCGGGCAGACGAAGCCAGACATGTTCTCGACGAGGCCAATTACGGGGATTCCCACTTTGCGACAGAAGTCTATCTCGCGACGAACATCCTGAAGAGCGACTTCCTGTGGTGTCGTGATCAAGACCGCGCCGTCAATACCGCTTTCTTTCAGGTACGAGACGATGCTGAGGTGCTCGTCCGAAGTACCGGGTGGCGTATCAACGAGGAGATAGTCTAGGTTGCCCCAGTCAACGTCCTTGAGAAACTGTGAGATCAGGCCGTTCTTCTTTGGGCCTCTCCACATGACGGCGTCTTTCGAGGAGGGGCAGCATGAAACCGACTGACATGACCCCGAGGTTGTCCTGCACGTAGACAGGAGAAGACCACCCTGACGACGACGAGTGCACTTGTTCGGGACGCAAAAATACAATGCCAAGGATGGTGGGTATCGACGGCCCGCAGATGTCAACGTCCATGATCCCGGTCTGCGCGCGCAGCTGAGTCAGACGTTACGAAGTCATGTGTACGTTACGCACCTGTGCATCCCTCGTCCGCGGCGAATGCCCAGGCGAGCTGCGCCGTAAACGTCGACTTTCCTACGCCACCCTTTGCCAGAGAGAATGAGGATCTTGTGCTGCACGGTCTCCATCCGTGCGCGGACGAGCGGGATGGCGGGGTCAGGTCCGCGAGTCACACCGGAGGCACATATTTCCTGGTTGGCACATCCTGCGCATGCATCGGCTTTTTCCTGCTAGCTCTGATTCTGTACCCTGAGAATTGTCATGTGAGCTCTATGACATGTGAGGGTGCATATATTGCCAAGGACTCACAGGACAGTGTTCCGGGGCGTTGGAGGGGACCGACAGTGCTGTCGTCAGGTACAGCCGTGGGAGGCTGCACAGCAAGCATATTGCGTAGTTTGAGTACGAGTGAACAAAAAGAAAATGAAAGGGTTCAAGAAGAGAAATGAAGAAGGTCGGAGTCGCAAGGCAAGTGAGAGAAAGAGAAAGCAAGGCAAGTGATCGCGCGACGGTTAGTCATCAATCTAAATGCCGATTACCCTAATCTCCTTATCTCGGGATTTCCATATATGTCCAATCCCCGACTTTGCCGCTGTCGGGAGAAGACTCCTCCGCGCGGGCAGCGATCAACGAGCCTACACAGTGCCCCACAACGTCGCACAACTGCGGCCAAGTGTTTCAGGTGGTCCTTTGATTTGCCGATGAGGATGGGTTTCCTGACTAGTCATACAGAGGTCGACACTCGCCGTCACCTCGATTACATGCTATAGGGTACACTATACTGCCCACCGCCCGCCCCCGGCGAGCCCCCCCCGCGGCCCATGAGATCCGTCACGAAGAGTCCAAGAAGGTGTTGGTTGTGCACGACGCTGTACCCAGCCGGATTTTGCGCCCACCATGCCGCGGTGTCCATGGTCTGCATGCGCCCGCCAAACGCGCCCTGGGTCGTACTAGGCTCGCCGGGCCCAAACCCCGGCGAGGGGCGAGGGATGGAAGCCCTGCTCCGGAGGCAGGAACATCTGCGCGCGCCCCGTGAAGTACGGCATCGAGCCCTGCATGATCTGCTCGTACGTCGGGAAGCCTTGTTCAGCCTCCGGGTACATGAAGGCGTCGTCGGTGACGCTGGCGAGATCACGGAACAGCTGCTGGTACGATGATGGGGTCCGCGTCCCCGGACGCGAAGTCCACGTACGCGCTCGTCTCAAAATTGGCCAGCGGGGTGTGCAGACCGTCGTGGTGCTCGGCGTGCCCCGCGCGCGGCGGCGGCTGTGTGCGCATGTGGGACACCTGCGACCCCAGACGGTTGGGCGAGTTGGCGGAAGAGCGGGACGTGCTTGGGTGATCGATTACCTCGCGGCCAGCCAATATTCTGAGGTCGTCAATTTCCTCCGGCGCCGGTGGCGTGCTTCTGAATTTATTAGGGTCCGCCCAATATGCCATGAAGTTGTGATCCGCCCGCCGTTCCAGTCTACGAAGTAGGTCCTACACACACTCTTTAGTCTCGTGAGATGACAAGGGTTTCACAGAGCGGACGCACGATGCCGTTGATATTTGCGTTTTGTGCTTGCCGCCCCCGCAAAGAGCTGAATGGTTGCCTTGAGGTTTGTCAACGCGTTCTGGGAGAGATTGCAACCCGGCGCCATGATGGGTATCGCGGCCAGGACGATCTGAGTTCGAGGGTCAGCGCGCGAGCGCAGGTAGGGTGATCGAAACACTAACACACGAGGAAAGGATCCTGTACCAGAAAAAACCACATGCTGTTGACGATCCGTGGGTGCAGCTTGTACAAATCCCTAAGCGCGAAGCACATCCGCGTGGCACAACGATAGCCCGCAAGAACGGAGCCGCCGAACTGGTGGGCGAGCGGGTTATCTGTGCGCAGGGCCACCGCCAAGTAGTTGCGGTGAAGGAACAGCAGACCTGGGTGCCCGTGAGTGTGTGTTTCGTGGCGTGCACCGCTGCACAGGGCGCATCATGTAACTCACTGAACTCCTTGTCAGACACGATGCAGTACTGCTGGACTGCCTTGGAAGGGCTTGTCGACCAGGACCAGACCTCGGTGCCTTGCAACGTCGCGTGTAGATGTGTCGGCACAGGGAACGTCCTGATCTTGCGGTCGAGCGCCATGGTCTCTTCTTAGGACCTAATGTCCGCCGTCGCGAGCTTGGTCGTCGGCCATAGGCAGGCAGCCGCATGTCGATACTTCCAGTGAGGATCTGACAGGCACGAGAACGGCATCAGGAGGTTGCAATTACGGAGGGGGGGGGCGTCAGGGGCTTCGGCTTACACGGCATCAGGCTGGAGTCGCCCTCGAACTCTGGGAACTTGGTGTCGGTGTCAGCGAGGTTGATGGCGGGTGGTCGCCCAGTGGCAAAGCTCTGCAGCAGGAATCAATTGGACGCACGTTTAAACGCCGCCCTGCGCGAACTCAATCTCAGAAAATCACTCACGATCCACGCGTCTAGCCTGAAAAGCTCCCAAAAGATGTGTCGTCGCCGCTTCGACTCTGCAGGGTTTAAATTGAAGCTGGGCGCCGTCCCGATCTATGAAGCATGTGTGAGGGCGCCGGGCGCGGCAAACGCGGCTGTGTGTGCACTCACGGAGGCCAATCTACGCGACCGCGTCCACGGTCAGCCCTCGGACTCGCACGGCAGAGCAAACAGCGGCGTACGCACCCTCGAGGGGGGCAACCCGCGCCATGATGCCGATCAGGATCCAGGACTCCTCGCACCCGCGCTGGGTGCCGCAGCCGAGGTAGGACATGACGACTGGGGGAAAAGAGCGTCTGCACCGTCGCGCACATCGCCTCCGAGACGATGGGCACGAGTGAGAGCGCGGCGCACGTCAGGACGTAACATCGCTCCGCGTTGAGGTTGACGCCGTTGGCGGTCGCAAAAGTCGATGCTCCGCTGCTGGTGCCCGATGGCCATGATCCCGAAGAAGAGCGCGAGCCGATGCGGGTGGATGCCGCCCAGCGAGGCCATCCCCGACGCGCCGTTGTAGATGCCGCCGAGCAGGTCGTCCGCAAAGTCTTCATACGGGACAGGATTGTAGCTGCGAGGGGTGGGTGGCTGGGTGAGTTCTGGAGAGGAAGATCTCTATGGACCAACGCACATGCTGCCGTATCTATCGAAGAAAAACTCTGAAATTTCTTTTGCTTTGCTCCGACTGGGCAGAAAAGGACTAAATATGGATACACTGAACGGCCGATTGCGTAGGCCGAAGGGGAACGCGTTTGAAGAGAGTGATGATTTCTGGCGGAAGATTGAGAGCTTGGAGGTCGGGCTGATGGCACGCATTGTTTACTGCCTGATCCTGCAAGGTTTGTGAGCTCGTGACCTAATTAGGACTTTAATAAATCAGGTCACGAACTCGCATGGGCATGAGTCCCGTGAAGTACTGGGTGCCCAGGGCAGGTTTTAGCCGGGGGAAAGTCGCGTCTTTTGTGCTCAAACGCGTACCTCAGATGCAGATGTGTCACCAAAATAGCGAGACAGCCCCTCGCGATCGATGGTCAATGAGCCCGAGGCGACGCCGTACATACGACGTCTAGCGCCCGTTGTGTCTTTGCCCTCTGGCTTATCGTCTGGAGACTCAGGATGCGTTCGGATCTGCAGGTGAGCCGCAGCCAAAGCAGACTCGAGCTCCTTGATCTTTGCAGACATGCTAGTGACCTGCTCGCCCAGCTTTTGGGCGTGCGACTGCAGAGCTCTGGGGGAGCCATGGCGCGTGAGAAGCGGCAGCAGCGCGGGACCTCAATCGAGCTCACTTGTTGCCCTTTGTCGCGGCCATCATACCTGGGGGCCCTGTCAGATAAAGAAAACCGCGGTAATCGTAAAAAACGGCGTACCATTTGGGCACAGTTTGGCGCAACCCCGCCGGACACATGCCTGGCATGGCACGTTGCTGCGCGCGACGGAGACGTGGTCAGCATGGTTAGTATAGCCTACAGAAGCTAAGCGGCACACCGGTCACATCTCAACTTAGACCTGCGCGATGGTACGGAGTCAATCGAGGGCTCATTGCTCAGCCCCAGGCGCGAACTTACCGTCGGCATTCTGCACAGGATAGCCCGCCCTTGCGTTCGCGAGGCGAGTTTGCGCGTTGGCTGGAAGAGGCCTGGCTGCCGTCCTGACTCGCGGGGGGCGGGGTATTCGACCCGCCTCGCTGGGAGTCGGCAGCGTCGGCATGCATGGTGCTCTGGAGAAGGGACGCAGAAAACGAGTGGTAAAAGGTGCAGGTGGCGGCGGCGACATCCCGTTCTTATGTATGAGGTCAGAGCAGCGGCGCAGATCTCGAGCTGACCATGGACACACAATACGACGCACCTCTCTCAATGTTTCAGGGAAGTCGGATCTGCTCGATGACTGCCGACGGTGAAGGTTCTACCGCAGCGAGTGAATGATTGGAATTCCCAATGGGTGGTGGCGCCCTCTATTTCGAATGCCGATTAGCTGGTGGGGAGCCGCCCTAAGACGTGATGTTATGGCAGACGGACACAGTCGGGCGGCATGGGCGAGTTCTTCGATAAAGAGACCCAGCGCAGGGGCGGGCGCTTTGTGGCCGCGGGACACTTTTCCACCCCTCCACAAGACTGTGGCCAAAGGCCCAAAACGCTGGCGAATGCGCCCCATCACGACTCTTGCCGCGAGAGGTCGCGAGGCAGAAAAGACGGACATTGACATTGGTTTACATAAGCGCAGCCAATAACGGGGGAACAGTCAGCGTCCAAAGGTCAAGTGGAGGACATCGAGATCATCTCCGAGGCTGCCCTGAAAACACATGCGTACGGCTGCAGCGGTGACATCGCCAACGGAGGATAATGTGGGCGACAAGGACCGGTGCATGTCAAGGACGGAGCCAAATGCATTGGGCAGAGAGCACGTCGCGCTGCTGGCTCTGCTCGACGCTGTATATACCCTGCTTGTCACCGACTCGGAATATCAGGAATCAGCCGAGTCGGTATGTTGGACAACATGCTGGGCTGCGTGCACACCAAACCGCCGTCGGCGCCCGACAATGAGTGCTTCGACAGCCGCCGCGAGGAGAACCTGCGAGCACACGAACGTCGCGCGCGTCTGGCATGATCTGCTGCTTTCTGGGCTACACGGTCGGCGTCGCGTGATGCAGCAGCACAGAGCCCCCTGAACCTTGTTCGCGAGAGTGCTGCGACGCGTGCGCGCGCGCGATGTACGCGCAGCGGGCGATGGCCTCGCGCCAGTCGCGGCTGCTGGCGCGAGGCGGTGCATGCGCAATGCGGGGAATATTGAAGGCGAACCCAGAAAGTCGGTGAGCTGAGAAAGGGAAGGTAATTGACCGATTCGGAATTGAGTTTGCATCCATCCGCTCGAATGAGAAAGCCCGAGATAGTCGGGAGTCTCGCCGGCCGTTTGTCAGCCATCAGCGCCCAAAGCGCCCAGCGCGCCCATGGCCCCGCCACGGTCCGGGCGCCGCCCGATCCGTTCTGCGCTGTGCCTCGAGCTTGTCCTCAAGCTAGACTCTTGATTTACAGAGATTGGACTCACAGAGCGAGCTCTAACCCATCGGGTGCATAGCTCAGGGGGTACTGAAGAAAGAAATTGCTCACACTCCACATGCTCTTGGTTTTGCACGCGTTATTGATCTCTTGGACTCGACGCGTTTTCTGATGCAAGCAAGAGGGGCTCACTGACTCGGACCACAGGGTCGTCGTTCGACCGCGGGGTAGCACGTCGAATTAAGACGTCGCGTTATGTCATTGGTTACACTAAGCTAAGTATCGGTTAAGACTTTGGATCTGTCGAGACAGCGACTCACAGTCGACGTAACGTAGCAGCGAGCCCGCGGACGCGTCGGTGCGTCCGACAACGCTGAAACGCCAGAAGAGCACGAGCAGGACGGCCGATGTTGATCGGCATAGCCGCGCTTCGCAATGCGTAGTGTCACTGGCCTTGGGGAACCTTATTGAGCCAACCCCAGCGCCACAATTGCTTGACACCGAGTTGTAGCCCGGTAACCGCATATCGGTGTCTCAGCCTAGTACCGATTCAGACGCAGAGATGGTTGGGCCTGAACATGTTTTTGCTGCTTAGCATCGCGGGATAGGTTACGAGCAGAGAATGGCCTCATCGGGCGCGACGCCAGGCCTCCCAGCTCTCTACCACGCAATCCTAGGATGTCATCGGCACCCGCCACGCGCGCATGCATGCAATATTCTCTGATATCCTCTCCTCCCACGCACTCTAGGAACTGATGTGAAGATTTCGAGCCTGAACGCGCTCCGCATCGAGACCCTACGATTCTGTAATACATCGTGAGACGAAGTGCCTAACCGAAGTATCGTAACGCGCCCAGCCCCTCATCACACCACTCGCAGGCCCAACGATAATCCAACCAGAGCGTCTAGAATTTTATTGCCCAGCATTGACCGCGCCGTCGTTTATTCACAAATCTAGAATGTGTCTGGGCATCGTTATCGAGACTGCGCCATTCATACTGGCGACTCCGACTCGGAACGAAGGAAGAGAACACCACGAGCTGTGATGATTTTTGCTTACATTGCCCAGCAGCAGAGGCTGCATTGCGCCCTACTGCGCCATTCGAAACGACCATGTTCTACCATGTTATGTTCTGTCAAGCGCTGCGCAGCGTCCGTTATTATATTTGTACATGAAGAGGCGGTGTCTTCTCGTCTAGCTCTCCTGTAAGACTGTGTCTATACGAGCGCAGACGGTCCCGAAAAAAAGACAGCGAGTTGATCAAACCGTCCATCAGAGCGTATGTAAAGATCACGAGAGGCTGCGCCCACCTTGGGATGTGGTAGACCTGGCTGCCACAGCGAGCCCGCGTTCAGGGCGAGCGGTCAGGAAACACCCTCGCTCGAAGTCGACGCGCCCTACGACACAGGCTGGCCGGCTTTTCGCCGAGGTGCCGGCGGGCCCGCGGCCACCCCGCCTGAGAGGGGGGCAGCAGCCGCGCCGCCAGGAATGGAAGTGCTTGTTTTCTCCGCCTGCGCCGCGGGCCCGCCGTGCTGCTGCTCCACACGACCCGCCCGCGGCCATCGGTCATGAACGGCGGGTCGCTGTCGTGCACCACCACCGGGCGCGTCTGGTGCGTGTTCGAGCGATGCCGCCGGGGGGCCTGAAACCGGCGTGGCGTGGTCGGGCGAGACGATGCGCCGGCCGCGGACGGCGCCCGCGTCGGGCTCTGCGGGTGTGACGTCGAGAGCGGGTGCGCTCGGTGCCGGCGGTTCAGCCTCAACAGAAGGTTCTGTTGGGCTGTTCCCCTCGGTGACAAGCGTTGTATCGTCCGAGCCGTAATCAAGGGTAATAAGCTCCTCGCGGATCGAGCGATTGAAAGACTTTCGCTGGGCGATAATTCGGGAGCATCGAGCGGGCGTTGAAGAATTTCGTACGGAGTCTAGAGGATCGTCGTGCGGCGGTGCAGTGGGTCCCGAGCCACTTAGCGTCGCGCGGAAATTCGTGCACGAGTTCGAGTTCCTCGGAACTTGACGGCGCGGCGGCGGCGGTCTTCCTCAGGGATCGGATAAAGTGAACCTTGCGCGTCGCGGAATGGGAAGACGAAGTTGTCGTATGAGGCGCTGTCTGTCCGAGGAAGTTGATCATAAGCAGCAAATTAATTCGCTCTATAAACATTAAACAGGCATGGGCACGAATGTGTACAGGATGATGAGCAGACTCACTAGTGCTGCGAGTACAGATTGGGGAACATGGCACGAACACCGCGTTTGTCGTTCCGGGTTCATCTCCCGGAAGCGTGATAGGTTGCGCTTCCAACGCTCCTTCAGGTAGCTCTCCAATATCTGGCAAGCGTTCTATGCTTGTTCTGAGTCTGTCAAGTGCTGCTTGTAGGTTCGCCATGATTGTGGCGCGAAGGGCCCGTTGGATTCTGCATCCCGGTCGTGATATCCACCCGGCCGCTGAAACATCGACTTGATAAGGCATACAGAGTTAGCCGGACAGTTGGAGCGCCTACCCCTATATATGTGGTCGACACCCCCAGCAAACTCGTAGCTGTCCCATCCGCATTCTTGTGCTGGTAGAAACAATCATTCCCAAACGGGCAGAAACGACGTGTTGGTGATGATTTCGAAAAGAATCTAATCATTCGTCAGGTCCGAGTCGAGATCATAGGATACAGTAGACGCTTACTTGCAAGGTACACGTGCCATTACTCGCTTTGTACTGGTCTATAGTTCGCCTTCTTGCTCGGGTTCCCGTCCGCGTAAAATATGCTCGATGGCGTGAACGAACTTCGACGGCTCACGACACATTGGACAGGTCTTGATTACACCGGATTCAACAACATCTATGGATTTCTGTCGTGGAGCTCTCCAGTTCTTGATGCACTAAGCATTGGTTTGTGAGCCGCATCGTTAAGAAGGAGAGCGAAGCACACATACGGTCAAACAGAATATATGGCTGCATCCGGCTATTACAACGATATATTAGTCTCACAGAGATATAGAAAGATGTCTTGACTCACACAGAAGAACCGTAGGTGACGGGTGTGTCATAGCAAATTGAACACAAGTTCTCGTCCGGATCCTCCGGCTCTGGTTCACCAGGGGTCCTCGACCCGCTCGCCACAGGCTGCGCGTGCACGAACCAGCACTGTGCGCCTCTCTTGCAGAAGCCCGCAGCGTAGAAGCGACAAGGCTTGCTCTTGTCATACGGCGTCAGCTTTCTCCTGCTCGCCATGGAGAAACTTGCACTTGGTTCCCGCAAAGCATCCGCGTGGCGCCGCATAGTACTTGCAGATACCCCTAGCTTTGGACGTTGCAGGTCGTTCAGTATTCCATGGCACGAGGTGTATGTTGAGAATCAGGTCAGGTTGTAAGAGTGGGATGTACTGGGTTATATAGAGGGCTCCTCTATAGCCGGCGATGACCTCAGGGTCAAGTCCGAGACAAGATGTGCATCCCGCCATCGTTCCGCCACCTCCAAAAACACTGCGCCTGGGCGCCTGACTAATGAGTCGCCGCTAATTTGAGGCGGAGCTGATCGGACTCGAAATCGTGCCCATAAATTTGCACCAGGTCGCGTTCTCTCGTGCAACCTCTTTCACTTCGGTCGGGATCTACCCGTAACTCGTGAGTACCAGGGTGGTGGGGGGGGTGACCCGCGTTTCCTTTTGTCTGGCAGTGTACTTCTGTTTCGGTGTGATGGTTTGAGGCATTTGGCTTTAGTAGGTTCTACCTGCGTTGCAGAAAATCAACTCAGCTACCTTCGGGCAGCTGCTTTGGCAGTGTGCTCGCTTTTCTGACCACTTCTATCCATGAAATCTTTCTACCAAACTTCATGCTAACCCCTCTTTCTGCAGGTGTATGTATATGGAAGATCTGTTACTTCTGGCTCAGTGTTTATCGCTCAATAAACATATTTGTTCCTCACACATCCCTCTAATCGAGAAAGTTTCTACGAATCACCCGCGGCGACGCTTAGCTGTGTTGTTCATGAGTCAAAGCGTGGCCTTTACCACGAGAGCTACAGTCAATAGGGGACGGCAATTTTATGAGAGCCCTGAGCCATGTGCTGCTATGAATGGCAGAAGTAGCGTTTTTCTAAAAAAAAAAAAAAATGAAAAAAAAATTATCCTATATCATTCTGAAATATCCTGGCGTATAGATTACATGAACTTCTTCACAGGCCTACGACTTATTGTACTTTCTCGACACCCTCGGGGCAACACATATCCTCCTTGCTTCCGCACCCTGTGGAACGGAACACTCCCGCGCGTCAGACGCATGACTGAGCCCATGCGAAACACACGCACCTCGTCGAACACGTCCATGAGGAGAAGGCTCTTGTCGTGGCCCCATACTTCGCTCTCGATCTTCCCGTCGCGAATACACCTCGCGACTTCATCCGCCTGATAATAGGGGGGGCCCCCCCCCAGCCACCGCCGGGGATCTCAAATGACTTCTTCTCCTCACGTACGACCTTCCCGCTCCCAGGCTTGTCAAAGTACTGCACCGTGAACATTGTAGGCTTGTAGAGAGTCGGGTGGATGAGGATGTTGCCGTTGCGGTAGCGTATCGCCGCGGCGGGGTCGACGTTTCGGCAAGGTTGATGTTGCAGCTCAGATTTGCCTGTGCGAGCAATGTCTCGGAGAAGTTGAGGGACCAGGAGGTGCTGCGGTCGACGCCGGTCAGGGGTGTCTTGACCGCATGGACCCGCTGATGGATGTGGGGCGTGCTTTCTTGTTTTCGGGGTGCTCGTAGAGAGCGAGAACAGATCCCCAGATTCATGGGGTAGGTGCCACTGCGACAGGTTGAGACCTTGGACTTATGAGAAAACTCTTACAGATCTACTCACAGGTCGAGCAGAAGCACCGCCGCCAAGCTTCGGGTCCAAGATACGATGTGTTTTGGGAATATCTGCGCGTCATCTGGTCAACACCTTCGGTCTCTATGTATAATTATCATCCACCTACTCTCAATGTCAAAGTCTCCTGAAAGGTCAGCAAACATGGACACAGGCAAAACCGGCGTTCCTTCTTCAGCAATCCGCTTGACTTCT
The DNA here is from genome assembly GCA_035772785.1 of Phlebiopsis flavidoalba. Taxonomy (NCBI): domain Eukaryota; kingdom Fungi; phylum Basidiomycota; class Agaricomycetes; order Polyporales; family Phanerochaetaceae; genus Phlebiopsis; species Phlebiopsis flavidoalba. The sequence goes on from JAOCPU010000004.1 coordinate 144,828, forward strand.
TGGGTCAAAGGCTGGAACCGTGTCCAGATAGGGCCTCCATGAAGAACAGATTCTTCTCTTTTGCGAGCTTGAGGAGGGCTCGAAGCTCAGGCCGCATTCGACGTGGTGGCTTTTTTCGCAAAAACGTGCTTTCCATCGTTGAGAGCATCCCGAGCGTTTCTCGTAATGTTTTTTGTATGAGGAGTGCCTACGTTCTCCGTAAGCATACGACCATTATGGTATAAAGACAGTCTAACGGACCGATGTAAATAGCAGTGACGTTCTAGTGGCGTATTATTAGTAGGGTTGGATTGTCTGAGTGTTCTGATAACTTACGGTGGGGATCGGCATACACTTCTTCGTAAGAGCATACGCCTTGATACTGGTGTCGCCTTTGGCATAGTCTTGAATGAACTTCTGTGGCACTTTCAATGTTGCGGGGCGCGACCGACAGGCAGCAATGGAGTGCACTACATCGGTCGTGAGTGTGAGCCGCGCCTGGGTGTGTACATTCGGTTAGTTCGGCCATACGCACCGCTCACTCGTGCACTACGGCACGTCTTGTGGGGTCCATGAATGAGAGCCTCCTGGGAAGCCACGATACGAGGTCAGGAATATAGGATGTAACTCGAAGCGAAGACCACCCACTTTAATGAACTGCTGCGAGATCCAGCCAGTGGCAATGATACCAACCAGCGCAAGTGTGAACGGGTTTTCCGGAAGACATGTCACGCTATGAACTTTAGATTCCTGGCGTCAGCGAAAGTTTTGTTCGCACGTAGCGGAGAGCTCATGCATCTTATATACCCAACATGTTCCTGAGGAAAGCCGTTTTCAATGCCGTTTATCAGGACATCTCCAATGACCAGTCCGCTGGGCGGAGTCGGTCCGTGGGGGTCCGTACCATTTAGCAGTGTTGATCATTATGACGTACATACAAGTCGGAATAAATTATTGCAAGATAGTATGACGAGTGAGGTCCGATAGCAAACAACGACATAGCAAGATAGCAGGCAAGCGATAGACAAAGGAAAATGGAGGGGATTAATACTAGCGGTGTGTCCGTAGCGCGTCTTTGACTGTACTCCTGTGGCCGGAGGAGCGCAAGCATTTGCCATCCTTGGTCCCGAATCTCTCGCTCTTTCAGCACAAAGTCATCTTCGTCTCCATCGTGTTCTTCTCTCCGGTGGCAAGTCTCAGCGCTGCGAGCCGATTTATTGGGGAGGAACTGCTGGCGCTACGGTGAAGAGTGTGTCGAATGAGGAGGCGGAAGATGACTGGTAGTGGGGCTTGCTAGAAGTTTTTGATAGATGTAATGGCACTGGAGCTGGAGGTCAACGAAAGGGCTCGTGTTATGAGCTGTTTCAGTTTCGCCTTAATAACGCGTCAGGTGTGTACTTGCTAACCATTGTGTGCGTACGTACCTCGAAGGCATACATCATAAGAGAGGCCACTGTCCGAGGGGGTGTCCAAGATTATGTTGCGCAGATATTAGATTTATAACGATCGGATATATGCTGCAAGGGTCGGTGCACGGGTCACGGATGCTAGTGTGTAATGGCATTTCGGCTAAACCGGGTGGTTCTAGGATATTGTCAATACGAACATGAGAACAAAACGCGCTATAACATTACCTCCACGTTCCGGAAGAAGTACAACTCCTCTGTCGGCAGCGATCTCGTCTCGGTCTTTGCGTGGAAAGCGTTCGATGCTGAGAGCGGTGGCGTCCAGAACTGCGTAAACGGTCACGTTCGCGCTTTCCCATGCCAACAGTCCACCGTTTTGAGTCGGTTGGACCGAGAGAGTCACAGCATCCTCATCGTCTTCGCCTTGGTATGGCAGGGTCCTGCGACGTTTCCGGGATGCTGGTTTCGGTGCGTCTGGTGGCGGTGAGGGAGGCTCTAAGTGCGCCGACGGGTCCAGAAGGGAGACTATAAACGAGTTATGCAATTGCACTAGGGGGGAGTGTCAGCAATAATAATATTTTGTTAGGGCGGTATGTTCTGACGCAATGGTATGTTATCCCTTCCGAGGCAATCCTTGATCTGGTCGTCGAACTTCCGAGCGGGATATATGCGCGCTGAAGAACTCTTGGAGTATCTTGTAGTACTGCTCAGTCTTGGGACCCAAAGCCTGCGACAGCTGGGCCTTTATTGTAGCAGTAGACGACAGCGACATCCTTACGGACGAAACGGTGGAGTTACGCGACTCCTAGGCTACCCAAGGAGGCGTTGCGGTAGAAGCAGGTCGAAGTCCGAAACCAAGTTCGATTGACGCCAGCAGGTCTGTTCACGACCTCCACCACGACCTCGCCGCCCGTCGCACACCATGTCGACGCCGTACCAGGACCCGGCTGGCTCGCAGCAGGGCACACCGTACACATATACCCCCGCTCCTGCAAGCACGACGCCACAGATGGCCACTCCGGACCCGTCACAATACGCGAGCACGTCTTCGCAACAGCTTCCTACCCAGGCCACGCAGTACGCAGCCTCGGCGCAGTATGGCCAGCCCGCACAGCAGCCGTATACGCCCCAGCCTTCTCAGCAAGCGGTGCAGCCTGCTGCTGGATCCTCGAAGCAGACTGGAGAGGATGCTAGGAAGGACCGGACACTGGCCGAGTTCCTCCTGATGTTGGATGACTACGAGCCCTTGGTATGCAGCATCCAATTTTGTGGCCGACTGACTTGTAACCTCGTACGAAGATTCCGAACGAGGTTACGGACTATTACCTTCAGAGGGTCGGATTCGAGTGCGAGGACGTACGACTGTGAGTAATGTTGACTCCGACGCCCGGTCGTTACTCACATCCCCCTCCAACATAGTAAACGTCTTTTGTCTCTCGCTGCTCAGAAATTTGTCTCCGACATTGCGGCGGATGCGTATCAGCACGCGCGTAGTATTACGCACAAACGCTGCTGGAGGTCGCTCAAGAGCCGGACAAACTGGTCCCGCGGCGGCACGGGTGAGATTCTTACGCGAGTTCTTTTGGATTACGACGGACTGATTGTCCAATGCTCTAGGACAAGACCAAGACGACGCTGATGATGGAAGACCTTAGCTCTGCTCTTGCGGAGTACGGAATCACCTCGAAGAAGCCAGACTTCTACATATAGAGAAGGCCTTCTTGTGAGAAGGGCCGTCCACTCTCATTTATTCCCATGACCATGTTGTATTATAGGCAATGCTATTCTGCACCTTTACATTATATGACTAGTGTTCTGGTGAAGCTCATGCGGTGTCCATGCTGATCAGCCCATCCATCTCGACGTCTTGGGGAGCCTCCGATTGCTCCATGGCTGCAAGCAGAGCGTCGATGTCGGTGAAACGACGAATTTCGTTTTACGTGACCGAGCACGCATAGCTTCTTCTCTTGTGGGTTGAGATATACGGCGTGTTGAAGGAACGAGGGCTGTGTTGCTGCGTTCACCTGTATAATTGGTTGGACTCAGCCGGTTTGCACAAACAAACAAAAGCTTTACATCTAGTAGCATGCCATTTGAAAGCCTCATTTTGACTGCGCCACTCTGGTAGACCTCCAGCTGACCGAAACGACACCGTCCAACTTTTCGTTCGCAGCTGTATTCGTCTGCTCTTCTGATTTGACACCGGGTGCAGCGGGTTTTGTGTCCGCTGCGAACGTGTCACATTTTTCGCACCGTCTACTGGGTTCACAGAACGATCGACACCTTTTGCCTTTGTCATCGGGGTTGGCTTTCGACACACGAACTCAGGAAGAGGATCTGGAAATTGGGAAACATGGTTATACACGTTCTTGTAAACAAAGAATCGTCCTAAGAATAGAAGGAAAATAAAAAAAAAAGGGACAATGATGGCGAGAGACGAAGAAGAGACTTACCGTGTCCATGTCAAATGCGACAGCAAAGTCGTCAATGATGTCTTCGAGCTCTTCCTCCTCCTCGCTTTCGCTCAGAGATCTACGCGTTCGCGAGGTTGACGCCAGGTGTGCCCTCAGGAGGAGTCCATCTTCCATAGTCTCTTCCTTTGTCACAGCTTAATTTGCATGTGAGATTACATACCGAGTAAATGGGGTGTGGCGCACCTTTCCCCTTTCTTGTCCTGCTCCTCAATCTTCACTCTCTTCTTCTTGGGGTCCTTCGCCTTGCGCAAGACCTCCGGAGCCATCCCATTCATAGTCGCGCACATTCTTCCAATATCTAATAATCCTCAACGCCCTCATCCGCTTGGTCCCTGGAGTACGCCCTGCCTCACCTCCCTCATCGAACCTTCTCAGAAGGGGGGGGGGTGTGGGGGGGGGTGCTCCTTTGTCCGCCTCCTGCCCCTCCCTCTTGACCCCAATAAACCCTGCGCTGTGGTCTGTCGTGAGACTTGGCACTCGAGTTTTGGACGTGGCACCTCCAAGGCCTTGATGCCGACGACGGGGGGGAAGTTCGCACTGGGGAGCGGTCCGCCGCGGCCGACGAACTCGGCCGATGGTCGCGTGGGGCGCCATGGCGAACGGTCCACTTTGCCGTCCATTTCGACGGCAGGGGGGACGCGACGGCGCAACCACCGGGGGGGGGGGGGGGGCGGGGGCGGGTTCCCGCCTCCGCGTCCTCGACCTCTCCGGCGTTGGCATCGTGGGTCCTTCCTGCGGGCCCCTGCTCTTCTCCCGCGTTTCTGAAGTTGAGGATGATGCGGTCCAGGTGCGGCGTCTTCCTGTGAGTCAGAGTTAGTTTGACGGAGCTGGCCCTTGTCTGCGCATGCTGACCTTTTTGACATTCCCTAAGGGTTGGATTTGCTTGGTTAGGGTGTCACAGGAAGCTATCAAGAGATGAGCGACGTACTCACTCCTTTGCTCTCCGAGCGGTAGGTAGCGTCGGGATGAACTTTAGTTTTGTGCTGCCACCACGCGTCCACGTCACTTTGCCTCTTTGCCAGGCTAGGCAACACGGCTTTTGATATGTTGCTATTCGAAGAGCTATAGCATTATTTCCCGTATTTTTCCGACATTGGGGAAGGAGATGACGAAACGAGCAACTTGCGCAGATGTGAAAGTCAAAGTAGATCTCGCCTTCGCGTGCGCGTGTAAATCTCGAGAGTTTGCGAGCCAATCAACGCCGTTTGCCTGATCAATTGGTCTCTGAGGCCTATCGCCTGTTTTCTCTTTCTCCGCTCTCCCCCTCCTCTGACAGCTCTGCAGCACCATGTCTGAGCCACAGCACCACCTCCGCGCGACCTACAACGACATCCACAAGCTCATCCGGGCGAGCGCTGAGCGCATTCGCAGAGTTCAAGCCGGATATGCTCATTGCTATATCGGTGAGAGCTCAATAATGGCTCAAGTTGGTATAATAGGGAGACTTATACCCTGCCTGTCTGTACAGGTGGAGGGCGAGTGTCCACTCGTTTCTCGATCTCAATATGGTTGTATTGTCCCTTGACCCCCGGTAGACAGAGGGTTCTTCCCCGCCCGTGTTTCTTGTAAGTGCACCCGTCGGTTTTTGGATATGCTCGTGATTTGAACTTTGGATCTGCAGCGGACGTTTTTTTGAAGACTCTACAACGAAGAGGAACATCCCCATCGTTGCTATTGGACTGTACGCTCTACGAGTCGTTGCCTGGGAACGACTGCTGAGCAGATCGGTTTCAGAGGTTGTCCGCACGCAATGGACTGTGAGTTGCTGGTCCTGCTCTCCCAAGAAGAAAGAAAATACTGGTCATTGCGACTAAAATCATTTCCAGTTACAGTTAGGGCCCTGAGGGATGCGAAGATTCTTCTCGGAAGGCGGGCCCTCATTGTCGTAAGTCTCGTGATCAAAGGCACACGGCGTGCCTTTCCTATACGCAACCCTCTCTCCTCTCAGGATGAGGTCGACGCTTCCCGCAAGGACCTTGTCAGTGAGTAGATCGTTATCCCTCGCCCCGTGACAGGTTTTCATCACGCGCATATTTGCTCTCAGACAATACGCCGTGTCCCGAACTCGCCAGAAAGATCACGTAGAAAAGGAGTTGCGTCGCCCTCCCGGAGGCGTGAGAGCGTGAGGCACAGCGTGCCGAGTTTGCTATTTTTGTCGTCCCACAACAAGCTGAAGGAGAAGTTGGGTACGCATGCCCAAGGACCTCCAGTAAGTGCTATCAGCCTGGGCTGTCTTCTTTGCCGTCGCACATGGGGGGGACCCTCAACGCGTGTCTTGCAGATACTAACGCCGGCCGCGGAGGTCGACGATGTCTGGTGAGACGAGAGCTTTCCCCCACCTCAATTCCAATGTTGCCAAATTCCCCATGCTGACCCCGCGCCACGAATAGGCTGGACTACCCGTGGGAAGCGACTGTGTCTGAGTTCTCATTGGCTGCCGTCTCACGCGCTGATTGGCCGAGCTGACTTTCGCGGCCCCCTAGGCGACATCGAGGAGCACGATGCTCTCGCTGCCCCAACAGAACACCAGCGCATAGCCCTAGGAACAACGAGGGCGACGTTGCGTAGATGAAGAAAGAATACAAGTTTGCATATTCCCGTTCTGTAGAATCCGCTGTATTCTGTACTGCTGCAATGTATGAAACATTGCACAAGAGACAGAGGCCATGATTGCGGACCTGAGGCTGCGCTCTGACTGGCCCTGCGATGTTCGGGCGTCGCGCGCGGTCAGCACGACGAGGCATCGCCCACGTCTGAGCGAGGTCGGAGCGTGTTCTCAGCTCGGCGCGGGCTGCTTGTGAACGTTCGGGGCACTGCGAGCCATCGAGCTTGTGTCTGTGTGACGTGCCCGTGTGATGTTACCCACGCGTGTCGCTCTGTAAAGTCTCCTCTCCGCCTCAGCCCAGCCTCCTTTGTTTTTTTCCTCCCCACCACCATCCAAGTCCACCCACCGCCCCCAGTCCTCCCGCGGTCGCCCTGCTGTCGTGTGCGTCAGGTGCGCCGCTTGCCCAGAGCCTCCCTCGCGTCGCGCAACCCGCAGGTACGAAACTCTGAGTGTTTGCGTTCCTTCGCCGTCTGCGATCGTCCTGCACGACGCACGGCGGGCGTTCCTAGCGACGCAAGCAGAACTGACGTGGTTCACACCTGTGCAGTTCGTCCCGCAGGCTGTTTTCGACCTATCGCTCGCGTCCTGTACAGCGTTTCCGTTCGTTCTTTTTTCGGCCTAGAATACCGACTTTGACATGCCGACGACGACCGTCGCCTCTGGCACGCAAGCTTTTCTTCTTACACTTTGCGTGTAAACATGGCAAATGATGGACGGCCATAGAAGAGGTCGGAACTATGAGGGTCTCCGCCTAACGCAGGTCTCGCTGTGAGTTTCTCATCGTGAGATATCTATCTAGGCTGTAGTTCTGAAGGCACGTCATGGCTAAGGTTAATATGATGGCCGGTGCTCTGGTAAAGGTCCCCCTTTTCACTCTATCTGAAAGGCGTTCTCCAGCTTGGTGCATCGGCTAGTCAGTAGCGTCACCGGTTCCATCTGTGAGAAACGATCGTTTCGCAGATGTCGGCGGGTGTGCAGGCAATGGGGAGGGCACTCTATTATAAGCGGCGCCATGAAGCTGCGGCGGCGTCTACTGCAGTCCAGCCAGGCTGGTGATGGACACAAGCGGACTGAACCTGGGTGAGGTCGGAAAATGTGAGAGCCTCGGCGATACGAATAGCGACCTAGATGGCTCGGGGGGAACGGGCTTGGGGCAAGTTTTTTTTTCCGGCGTCCCAACATGTGCGTTGGCCTTCTGCCAGTGGCTCTTGCGGGGAGCATCGGTATACACAACGTGCGAGTCTCGTGGTCACCGCGCTCGTTCAACTCTCGCATGACAAGAGATGACTGGCCTAAATAGAGTCAGCACTGTACTGCATAATTTTGGGGCTCGCATTCATCTAAGAAGCCTCTAGGCAGGCATCACCGAAACATGCAGTTCCAATGTGTCCCGGTGGACAGCAGTCAAAGTAAAGCATTTTAATTAGCTCTGCCCATGTGGACTCAGTTCCGCCATCAACCGGAACGTGTAGGCACCGCGAATGGCAAGTCCTTTCGCGACAGTCGCCATCTGCGTCTCTGCCCGGTATACCACTGGCATAGGGAACGCATTCACCGCGGATATCCTCGACGGAGGGCAGCGCGCAGCTGTGGAGGGAGGTGGTCACATCATCAGTTATTCGATCGGGCGCAGGACCCGCCCACAAGGCTGTACCAATCTATTCGTTCTTAGCATATATCAATAGAGTTAGCAGTCATTGAAGCGAGTTTATTACATGTGATTTATACAGGCTTTCTTTAGGACACATCGCATTCGACAAGCCGAGATGGAAGAAGCCCTACTATCATTGGGTAGCAAAAACACCGTTCATGACGTGTGACGTGCGTGTCACGCAGGTCACTTTCTGGTGGTGTTTCACACTTCGTCTCTAGCTAACGCTAAGCATCCGGTGTCAGGACATTTTCTGAAGAATATTGATGACGCTGTTGCAGTACGACTAGGGACAAACTCATCAATGGCTTTTGTATTGACGAGCGACGGCATCCCCTTGAAGACACTTGGTCGCGGCGATGTCTACAAAGGACTTAGTCCTGCAAGCCTCGGGGCTATAGGGAGGCTATCAAATTAGTTAGTGGTACAACTGGAGATTTAGGTAAGCGTCGTGAGCTGAATCGCGCACACATTAATGCATTACTACACGCACATGTGCGTTGAATTGTCTGAGTTGCATAGTCGAGGCCTTAAAGACTCGTGAGCGGAATGCAGACTGATGGCATTCTGGGCATGCCTTCCGGGAGCGGAGGACGGGACGCGCGGCTTGGTTTTTCAGCAATACTGCGACACAATCCTTGAAGGCACAGTCGATGAAATAGGTGAGGCCGACGCTGAGGCTGATGCGCACGAACTGGCGAGGTCTTCGTCCGTGTGGCGACTTGGACCCGCATCCCAGTGCCAAAGGGGATTGTTTCGCACACTAAAGGCATCAGGGTTCTTTATGCTCCTCGGAGCCCAAACGCACTGGGCCGTCGGCGATTGCACATACGATGTCGTTGTGATTGTTGCAGGAGGCGGATGCAAGTGCTAAAGTCGGTCAACGAATCCCTTGCAGGCGACTCTTTATTGTTCAGCACTCGTGGAGATGCGGTAGGGCGTATAGCCGTGCAGAAGGTTCTGGCTACACTGTAGTTGTGTATTCTGGCCGTGCACTGCAGCCTTAGGACTGGCAGAGCTCGCGTAGGCATTGTGTCAAGGGGCTGTAGCAGGCCTACATGGTTCTTCTTGATACCGGTCAGGGAGAGTGGTTTTTGTCTTTACGGCTTGTGTGTCCTCTGCTACACGAGTCAGAATCCAAATTGCGCCCGTTTCTAATCTGTATTCACCTGCGCGCGTATCAGGTACAACTCTACGCGGGAGACGGCTATTCACCTGCGCGCGGACGGTCTAACACACAGAGGGCCTTAACGCCTTCTATATCTCCTACCCGACAACTTTGACAATGACTGTCCCCTTCACGGCTGTGTCCAGTTCACCGTATATGAGCAACTCAAGTCGTTCTTGAACCCGACTAGGGCGCATACTCGCCCACCACGCACATGATCTACGGGGTGAGTCTCGCGGGCGCAGTGGCTCGGTGCTGTGACGACGCCGCTCGACGTCGCGAAGACTACGCTCCTCCAGAGACCCGCGGGTACGTCGGGCAGGACCCCGAGATCAGGCATGCGCGCGGCATGCAGAGACGCGTTTTCCGGATCATCTGGCAGCGCGACGAAAGCTTCAAGGGCTTTGGGCGCGGGGCCTCGCGCCGCGCGTGCTGACGTTCATGCCCAGCAACGCGCTGTGATTGGCTCTCGTAGAATTCTTCAGTAAGTTGATCTTATCTGATAACGGACCCGGTCGCTGATCTTGCGCTCTAGAGGCGGCGATACGCGACGACTAGGGAGGGGCGGGGGGGGGCAGGAGGTACTAGCAAGGAGGCCCATATTAATAGAATACATGCGATGCTGTTCATAGCGCTTTCATGTCGGACATGTTCTGTCCCATCGATATTATCCTATACGTTCTACAAGGGACTTAATGACGAGATACAACCACTGGGCTCATTCATCTCCTGCCTGGCTCTTTTTCTTGAATATTAGCATTATTTTGTTTCTATGAGAACACCTCCGATTTCGTCGATGAGTCACAAGGTCAAGATTTGACCTGCTCGTGCTTCGTCCGGGGCGAAAAGTTTATTCAGAACCGCCAGTCGAGAAATACGCGGCCTCCGAAGTATCTGTTTCCACGCTTTTTGTGCGAGAGTATATTCGGCTCGACATTGACGGGTGTAATCGGACATAGAACATCGAACAGATAATGAGAATGACACGAAGACGAGCGACACTCGGAGCAATAATGCGCTTTGGTCATTAGCATTGTCATAAAATCATGGTTCAAGTCCATACACACACGCAAAGCTTGCCACGAAGGGCCGCAAAAGTACTAAGCTGCTCTACAATTCGACACGAAGAAGAATTACATAACGCTACGCTGCCGGCGCGGGGTCGGTCTCCATGCTCTGCGGGGTTATCGGCCAGCAACCTCCCCCATCAGGTGTAGGGCTCATCGCAGGCGTACCCTCCGAGCTCTTGGGCGCAGGCGCGCTCTCGTCCTCGGCGAAGGAAGATGTCCAAAAGACCCGCAACACGCGCTTTGTTGCCGGCCTTTTTCACGACGTACTCTCGGAGACCGGCCTTGAGGCTGGGTTGCTTGTCGACGAGCTCGCGGAGCTGCTCCTTCGGTTAGCTGCAGGAGCGCGCCGAAGCTCGCCGGCGCGATGAGCTTCGCGCAGCGGATGAAGCCTTCCCACAGCGGCGCGACGGTCCAGATTTTCTTGGTGATCAGTCGAGTGAGCAATGTGCTTGAGACGAAGGGCACTAGTGAACCGGTACGTCGAGACAGCTTGTATGACCTGCATTAAATCATGAGGACAGAAATATTGCAAATTGCGAGGTGTGGCCTACCGTTCGCAAGAATAATGTCGGTAGAACCAGATCATCGACCAATTGGTTCATGACGACAGCCAGAAAATATCTGACCTGAAAATATCTGTCATTGAGAAGCAGACACCAATGGCTGAATTCCGACGTCAGCATCCGTGAAACGCATAACGCGAGGCAATTGCCCACCTTCGATAGCCGCCTTGAGGCCAATTTCCTTCTCAGATTCATGCAGAAGCACCATGAGCTCGGCAGGGGTGAGAAGCTCGCTCTCTGTCACGCACGCGCGGGAGATTAGAGCTGACGCTCCCAAAGCCCTGGGGCGGCGCCGTGACCACGGAGCTGAAAACGGACTTGACCAGGTTCTTGGGCTCGGGCTTCCCATTGAGGATCGAAACAATGCGTGGAAGATGCCGTAAGATGTCCGCCTTGTGCGAGAAAGGGGTGCAAGGTACGCCAGTGCGCCGTTGAGTACTCATGCTTGGATTAGTAGAGTACTGTGTGCGCACCTTGTCCATCTCCGCGATGATGGGTAAATAAGGAATCGCGCGCATCGAGATCCCGGTCGTTGATGAGCCCTTTAACCAACGCGACCAGTTGGGCACTAGGTCGCGCTGTCTCCGTGAAGATTGTCAACACCCGAAGAGCCAGAGACTCTGCACCTGGAGGGAACGTCCGTAGGAGAGTGAGTAGCTTGCCATGTGAAGAGCCCAACGCCTTAATGAGTGGAGTGATGAGTTGCTGTATCGTTTCCTGGACACGGTCTCTTCCATTCCACCATAAGCCGCAAAATACTCTAAATGGGATATCAGAATCTTCCTTCTCGAGGCGGAGCTAAAATGGACGCACTCATCAAGGAATTCACACGCACCTTTTGTCGATAGGGCGAAGAGAAGTTCTAGATGCCTTTTGTATGTATTTGGTCTCTCGGGCTGAGGAGTTCAAGCTGCTCTCGGAAGGTACGGCGTTTTGCATTTTATGATGTCCTCCTGAGGAAGTTGCCCATCTTCCATGTTTCTCTTCACCCTCCGGTCTGGGTTCCTCGATCTTCTCCTTCTCTGGCTTTGGCCGTGACTGGAGTCTTCGAAGGAGTTGTAGTGCGAAGTCGCGTATCATGCTGGCCATGGGTGGGTTCAGAGTCTAGGGATCCATCTCTTAACCGTGTTGATCGCAGCTCCTCGTGTTACCTTATCTGCACGGGAAGTCAGATGGCTGGTATGGAAGCAAGGTGACTACGAACCGGGATGTGTGGTGAGCTCAAGGAGCATCGTTTTATAGCTTCTGCCCTTAGAGATTGGCCTATGCGCCTCGCGCATGACAAAGTCTCGAAGAGTAGCAAAGCCTACTTGTCGTCTACGTTTACTGATAAGTATTCAATAATGGTACTAGCATGTAGTCCTTACCGGTCCTGCTTCAACACACATCTCGCGTAGGAGACTCATGATATCTGAAGGCACCGCAGGCAAATCCAGCAAGAAGTGAGAGAACGTCCGATCTTTGTTATCCAGATGTGTCTGGTATGCCGCCACGATCTGATTCAAGCCACGTCTCATATTCTGGCCCTCTACGTCGCGGTGGTGAGCTATGGATTTCTCATAATAGATAAATGAAGCTAAGCTCACCCAATCTGGTTCGGCCTGAGTTCGTAGTCTTGATCATTGTACCATTCTTCGTTCATTCCATGTCGTTGCTAAGCGAAGCCTAAAAAGAGATGTTAAACAAACTCTACCATGGGGGTGGGTTATGACGCTGGTAAGTACCTTGAAGGGAAGTCTGTCATGATATAATCACATAGCCTTTTGGCTGCGTAACCGGTCTTGCTGGGCATACAAATTAGAGGAGACAGCATTATCATCCTCCATCTGCTCGTCGTCATCCATCCCTAATTTTTGTAAAACCTCTGGGTCAACCACTCGTGTAATCAGCCGCACGATGAGCCAGCATCCACATGTCCGACTCTTGGCAGAAGCCCCCGCCCCCGCCCCTTCCAAGTGAGTCGAAAAGAAAGTCAGGAACCTGCAGATCCTTCGCGCCATCACCACATATGTCGTGCCAAGTCACAAGGTGAGCCATTGTGATGAGTGCTTCACGTCCGGCTTCTTCCGGTTAGATCTCTTGGTGCAGGAAGCTTGAAAAGTCTTCGAGTTCATTCCAGATGTTTATGTCCATGTCTGTGGTCCATTGCAAGCTCCTCTTGGCTCACAGCTGCCTCCTGTCCACCAGAGAGCTGAGAGAGTACTCAGTCAAAGGTTGAAACGTTTGGAAACGAGTACCACCAACCTCTAGATTCAGCTTGTCAGGCTCATACTCGATTCTCTTCCTCGTCAATGTCCATCTTCAAGGGGGTCTACCGGACTCCTCTTCGGCTTTCGGGGGTGGGTCTCGGTCGCTGGTGGGGAACGCGACATTGATCGCATGGCACTCGATTCCCGAGCATCCATAGGTACAGGAGTCACAGACTGCGACGGTCGTCCAGCAGCAGACGCGTCTGGCAGTACAATTGTGATGTGGAAGCGACAGGCTGGCCATTCGTAGGTGGTGGGGGCACTTGATTTGAACTACAGGAGTCGAGGTGGACGGTCCAGCAGTGGGTGCAGACGACTTGCCCTGTCGGTATACATTAATCATCTCCATGAATGTCGCATCCGAGTAGGCTGCCAAGTTTGCAACAACGAGGTCCCGTGACCAGAGCGGCGGGGAGTGTGGTAAAGTCGAAGCTAGCGAGGAATGCAGCTGATTCGGATGACTGAGGCTCCAGCTTGAGGCGTTTTAGCGTCGGGGGCGTCGGGAGTACCTGCAGCAGGCGGGGGTCGTTTTCTGTCCAGTCTACGCTGCTTCTCTTCCAAGACTGCCTTGTCCATCCCGCGCAGCCTCGTGCAGCGAGCGCCGTTCTGAATCTGGCTGACGAACGGTGCTCCTTGAGGTGAGCTGAAGAGAGTAAGGTGAGCGGTCAAAGGGGATAATTAGAAGTCGCGTACCGCAGAATGTGTGTCAAGAGAATCTTGACCGCCTTTTCAACACTCCTACACTCAGTATTGGCAAAGACGCGATCTTCTCATTGGGAGCCCATGAAGGCGAGCGTAGATACTACCAGCTCTACGAATCGCCGGTCGTTGTTTCACAAACGTGGCCCAGCTGTTCAGGATAGCAGACAAGACATCCGGGCTCCTAGAGGAAGCTAAATTGAAATCATCAGGCTGACACTGGAGGGGGAAGATAACGTACGGGCTCGTAAAGAGGAGCGTGATGATGGCCTCCAAGAGTTTGCCCCCTTCTGCTTCCAGTCCGGCAGCAGGACATATACGGATGGTCCGCTGGTAGCATACTCAAGTTGGGCTCGTTTTTGTTTTGTAGCTAGAGGTCAAACGCGCTATTTAGCATTACGACCACGTTCTGCAGGATTATCGTCCCATACCCGAGGATCATTAAGCCCCTCTTGTCTGCACTAGGATGACCTATCTGCATAAAACATGATGCAAGATATCCTGCTACCCAACTAGGCGTCTGGAGAGCCAGACAAGGTCCAATATCTTGCCCTTTGTCTGGTGACAATACGTCCCATTGGGGCTGCATGTTTCGTTGGGTACACCTGACGATGTGTCACGCGCGTATAAGCAAACAAATATATTGTGATTTCAGGATTGTGGATGGTTTAGCGTACATTTGCGAAACAAAAAGGGGGGGTATACAGGTGTAGCAAAACATTGCCACAGCGACCTTCACTCTTATTCACAGTTCGCGTCGTGGATGAGTACCCGCCAGGTCTCACAAACGCGTTTAGGGCCACTGCTGAACCAAGCAGTGTCACGTAAGGGGGGCATATCGCGCGTAGTTCAAAATGTAACGCACTGTTGTGTGCGTTGCTCGACAGCCAGCGTGGACCGACATATGGCTAAGTGCAGCAGGTCGAGCACCCATCTTTTCAACAAGCGAGTCGCCCGCGCCAGACACGGTCTTGAATGAGGGTCGTGCAGAGGATAGGTAATCGGGCCAGGGTGGGCCTCAAGAGATTCGCGGAGTGTGGCAAGCAGCTCGGCTGCAGGCTGTTCTTTCGAGTCTGCTGGGACGGCGAGCGCGGCTGGACAGCTGCTGTAGTGGATCCGCCATTTTCACGGTCTAGCTGGCGTCACAGGGCTTGTTTACAATCTCAGAGGAGCAGTGCTCCTGCGTTATCTTCGAGTATGCCCAGGTATAAGACGCCTCTGCCAGAAGAACTAGGATAATCCGGTGACTGTGACCTGGACGGGCGGCGTGAGTGGTGAATAGCGTTGCGGAAGAAGGGCCCAGGGCCATGCGAACGCGAACTCAGCAGGTAAGGTGCACGCTATTTACTTGTAAGTCCCATCCGTTAATGGTAGAGCTCTTACACGGGCGTCTGACACTCTTCTTATTCGCTATAAGCATCGCAATCAAAGTGCAAAGGTCAATACAAGCTATCCTGACGTCGTTCACGTCTGTCGGACTTTCAATCAAGTCTCCTCTGGCACAGCGACCATTGGTGAGTTATACACGCACAGACGCGCGACATGTGGACGAATTACTAGAGGAATGCTCATTGAAACATGACCTAGGCTGCACAACAATCACAGAGCTTCAGACCCTTCTTGAGGCGGTAGAAGGAGGCCGCCAAGGTCGTTCAGCAGGCTCGCGAGTGTGCGCGGCTTCCTCATACCAAGCTTAGAGCAGCTGCTGATACGACTCGACGCGCAGACCGAGTCAAGAAGCTGAAGGATGGCCACGGACACAGGCTACCAAGGAGATTGACGACCGATACAGGATAAGTACAAGGAGGAGGAGTTCAAGGCCTTTGAGGCATCGGTGCGTCCCTCCCGCCCCAGCCGCATGCAAGCGCACACCCTCAACGTCGCATACGCAGCACGCGGGCAGCACGCAGACAGCCCAAACCGGGGGGGGGGGGCGATCGATAAAGAGGAACCGAGGTGACCCAGAAAGCTGAGATCGCGGTTCCCCCCCCTCGGCACCAGTACTCCCCCAAGAACAAGGACGCGGTTCCTGAAGAAGCTGCTCGACCGGGTGAAACCCTCATCTCGCCAGAGCTGCACCGGAACCTGGCCAAGGCAGAGTAGGCCGCCCGGCGGGGCGACCGCGCGCACGCTTCTCGGTAGACTCGCTCTCGTCAGCCATACCGTAGTGAGTAGCATACCCACAATTAAGACCGCCCGGAACGGACTCAACATCATTTCTGTACAATCATACCCTGAAGTACCCTGAGAATACGGAGATCAGGGGAGACATTTCTGCCCACTCGACGCTGCCGTACCTGAGGCACACAGGTCGTTCGGACCGACTGGTGGCGACGACCCAGGAGGTGCAGCGTGCTCATAACGGCCTCCGCAATATGTATGATCATATTCCTGCCATAAACGAAGGTACGATGCTCAGACGCATGGGTGAAACGCTATTACGCTGCTCCGTACATCTCTCGGAGATTGGTTGTAGTGCCGTTACGCTTTTGAACATGCAGCCGTCAAGAGTGGACTGCCTTTTGGCCTGACAGTAGGGTCTTGCCGATTTCATGCACCTACATGTGTCCAACTGGCTGTTCCTTGGCAAAACTCCAAACAAGCAGCAGCTCTGGTGGTCCGTGCATGCCACATCGGCTCCGACACAATTCCGATGCCAAGGTACTATCGCATAGGCATATCGCATAGTAGACTTTTGGGTTAGATACACATGAAGGACAGCGGTTGGTCGATGAGGAGCACAATGAAAGCAGACAAGTAAAACACAGAAACGAGGGACCCCGCGATTCCGAATGTGTGCGTTTAGCTTGAGGGGGATGCTAGAAGATCAAACCGTTGTTAGCATAAAACAGTTGCAAATACGTATGAGCGTTTCGAGACATACAATCGGGATGAACTGGAAGAGAGCGAAGCGCGGAAAAAGTAGGGCGGGGGAGAGCTCGTCAGCAAAAGGGGGAGTTCAAGTTTCCAGTTCCAGGGCACTAATCGCGGTAACCAGGTGGGATGACTGAGTACTCGAACAGTTTTGTGTCAGCACCAATCTGATGAGCAAAGCAGATGTGTAATTAGTCGACTGATATATAGTAGGCTGAAAGAGAAGCACCGTACACCTGGGCGAAAAAACCGTGCTTGACGGGCTTGTACGAGCACGAGAACTCAGCGAGGTAGTGGGCCAAGCCCATGCCTCGGCTTGACCTCGACCGAGTTGACAGACCTAACGCGGCGAGCCTTGTTCACATTCGCTCGCCCGTCGGCAACTATTTTCCCCCAAGCGACGCACCTTTCCGTTGTAGTTATGCCCGACAACTGGCTGCCATCATCTCGGGACAATGATCATGTCACGGAGGTGGGTCTTTAACGACGGCGGGGCCTTCCTCATTTGGTGGGGCCTCTTCTTTTCGCCTTGCTAAGCTTCTTGTATGAGAACCCATGGGCTTGCGCTTGAGACCGTCGCTGGAACCGACGGGCGTGCGACCACGGGCATGGACGAGCCTAGTGGTTTGGTCTGCTCAAGATGCTTTCCGTCCTCTGCAGTCATCATAGTTCGTGCACATACCTGCAACGAACTAATTCCCAATATGATGATCCATGAACCTGAATGTAATTCTGTGGTAAATTAGCCTACGCACCTCCTCGTTTGCTCAAATCCATTGCTTTGTCAGCTCAACTCCGCGGTAGGAGAACGTACGGTAGTCGCTCTTCTTCTTGAGCTCGGACGCGAGGTGGGGTCGTAATCTCGGATCGTCGCTCGCAACATCGCACAAAAATCGCACACCGTCAAGCAACTCCTCTGCCCTCTTTTCAAGCATTCGTCGCCGCCCAGTCAGCGCGGGCGGGACATGGATGCACTCACCATTCTGCGTTGTCGGTGGGAGCGTGCGCCGAGCGACTAGGTCTTGCGTTGGCTCTGGCAGATCGGAAGTTTTGAAATCAACAGGTGGGTGGCTGGAGCCAGGCCCGAAACATCGAAAGGGGGAACACAACTGTACAGCAGCCCGCCACGCGCTGCTACAGGCAAAGTATTAGTTTGGGGCGCTCAGAGAAAATCACAAACCCGACTCACCGTCGTCGGGATAGAATCCACAGGTCTTCCGTCAGGATTAAACGTGAGTACACCGTCCTTGCGTAGTGGCGAGCTTGCACCTTCATCTCAACGCGTGTTTTGTAGTGATTTGTGGCTGCCGCTTCTTCCCACTCCAAGACTAATTCAAAGTGCGTTTAATGGACTCTCGCGAAGAGCGAAAACTTACGGATGGTTTCGCCCTTCTAGATGCGTTTTACATTTGCTGCATACCTTCTCCTCCAGATCGGTGGCAACACCTCCCCCTTCTGCTGATGACATCAAGAAGGTCCTCGAATGTCCGTCAGGCATTGAGACTGACGAGGAGCGCCTCTCCAAGCTCCTCACCGAGCTTGAAGGCAAGGACATCAACACTGGAGTCCCATTTCGATGTTTCGACCGTCATAATATTAACCTCCGCGTTTTAGTTTGCTTAGGTTACAAGTTAGATCTGGGGTAGGAAAAATCTCCCGAGGCTCTTCTCGAAGTCTCTTGCGCGTTCCTTCCGGTGGTGTGCTGCCAGTCTCTGATGGCGGTGCTTCTGCTGGTGCCGGAGTTGCCGCTGGCGGTGCGGCTGCTGCTGAGGGCCGCTGGGGAAGAAGGAAGGAGGAAGGGAGAAGGTATGTGTCGGGTTGCTATTTTCTGAATGCATGCTCACAATGCTATCCTCGGAGGACGAGGAGTCCGCACGACGACATGGGCTTCGGTCTCTTCGACTAAAAGCTTGCGTATACTGACTATCATGTAGCATCACGATGTAGTTGTCTATCCTCCCGACGTTCATTTAGGGAGCATGATCACACCTCGTTGCGGCACTTGAAACTGACTGTCTGATAACATTCAAATCTCGTGCACTGTAGGCGTGTTGTGTGTGGTTTCACTAAATATCAGCTTGGACACTCGGCCTCTACGCTACGAAAGTGGCGAAGGACTTCACTCTCACTATGACGGGCATGTGCCGTCTTGAGTCGGATGTCTGCACCATTTCCTCCGCGGAGATGTTCTCTTTAGCTATGCCTTGAAGCAGCGCCACACATGCGGGATGTGGCGATCCTGCGGCAAAAAACACATGCATGATTTAAGCCAAAGCGAGCATGGTATGTTTTC
The DNA here is from genome assembly GCA_035772785.1 of Phlebiopsis flavidoalba. Taxonomy (NCBI): domain Eukaryota; kingdom Fungi; phylum Basidiomycota; class Agaricomycetes; order Polyporales; family Phanerochaetaceae; genus Phlebiopsis; species Phlebiopsis flavidoalba. The sequence continues at coordinate 163,859 of JAOCPU010000004.1, forward strand.
GGACGTTGGAATCTTCGGTCGTCGCAACCGTCCATATATGATGACACTTTCGAGCAGGGTCGCGACGTTGTCGTCGGACCGTGCGTCGCGGCGATGGATATTACGATGGATTTTACGCGTGAATAATACGCCAGTGGTGTCCGGACTCGGATCGGATCGAAGTCCAAGGAAAAAAAACCAAGGAGGGGAGGCTGAAACACCTAGGGACACTGCGCTAGGTTTTGTTTGCGATAGGAGTACCCAAGAGCCTGTGCCTGTTCTCGACACACGCATTGGCCGTTTTACGTCAGTATAGAAGGCTAAACTTTTACCCACACTGTGGGCCACACACCACTCGCCATCGCGAGGGAGATTGATTTGTCAGGGGGCAGACCGCGGACGAGCAGCAAGGCAACAGCGCGCGGCGAGCCGGTGCATGGTGTGCACATCGCCACTGCCAGAGCCGAGGCGAGCACATCAAGGATCGCGTGACGGTGGCGTGTGACCTGGCTGTGACGCCCAGCAAAAAGAATATTTTGGGTAGCCGGTGGTGCCTTATTACCGGCGGGGTCGGGATTGCTGGCTTCGCAGAAGCACCCGTTTGCGAGGAGACGGTTTGCCCTTTCCGGTAGATTCCCGCGCGGCAGCTGGAACCTGCCGCCGGCAGAAGAATGAAACGGCCCGCGTACGCTACGCCGGGCATCCTCTCTTCTGCCGCGGCTCAACGGCAGGAGACGATCTGCGGGAGGCGCGCGGGCCGGCGGGAGCCCCTGTCAGTGGGCGGTGCCTGCCAGGCGTAGCAGTACTGCCGCACGAGGGTGAGCGCGGGCGGCGGGGGCCAAGAGGGGCTGCGCGGAGTGGACCCGCATGCAGGCCGCCGAGGCAGAGCGAGCGCGGCGCGGGCGGCCGCGGAGGGCGACGAACAGCGGCGGGACGTGGGATCGAAGGGATGCGGAAGAGCAGAATCAGGGACGGGAGGTGTGACACGTGACGGGGCGGTAGGCGGTGTGGATTGGGGTGATGCCACGGTTATGACCGCGCCGCTGTGTTTATTGTTGAGCTGTCACACGAAGCGGCTTCGCGCCGTGACTGGTGCAATTGCGCTGCTCTTAACACATCCTTTCGCGCTCTCTGCCTCGCTCAACTCGAGCTTCTTATGAACCTCCGCCGGCATACAGGACTCCTTTCCTTCTCCTGCCTCCTGCCTCCATCTCCCTTCGTTCCATTCGCGAGGCCTCTGCTCGCGCACCTTCCTCGACCCTGGCTATTTCACGCGCATAGTCGCGTCTTTCCTGCTTCACTTCCCACATCCTCTTCGTGTTTCGTCTCTGCGTCTCTGGTCCCACCCTGCGCACGTCTCATGTCGCGCTCTAGTTGCAGAAGGCTTCCAAGTCGTCGCCATTTCACCCCAACATGCCCGGCTCGCCTCCCCATGGGCATGGAACGCGAGTTCTCCTCGCATGACCATACTCTCGTCTCGGAGACTCCACGCAGCAGCAGCCACCTCCTGGTGGACCCCTTGCAGGCGTTGCCTTTGTCAAAGGAGGCAAAACGCAAACGACTCAGCAATGGTGAGCACACCATTCCATCCGTCCCCCGTACACATAGCCCTGAACACGCGGTCCCCAAGGCCTGCGATATCCTGTCACAACAGAGCAAGCGTCGCTGCGACGGCACCGTGGTGAGCTTCTCCTCTCTTCCTTGTTCCCGAGCACATTCGCGGACTCTTCACATATTGCCAATTGCTTAGCCTCCGTGCATTAGACTGGTATGGCGCTCCCATGTCTCACTCTCCAAACTCTGTTCGATTCATTTTCTTGTTGCTCCGTATTTGGGCTACTCTTGTGCTTCGTGTAGGAGTGCACGTACACGGACTCCAACTCCGGACGTCCCGTGCCGGCTCCTCGTTGTCTCGTGAGCACTCAGGAGAGGCCGCCGCCAGCATAGCCAGGGTCGACGCCGTAGGGACGGTATTTCGTGAGACCAGCGCCATTCTTCAGATTTTGCCCACACGGAGTGACTCTACCGCTGGGGCTACCGCTGGAGAACACGAAATCTTCGCCGTCAGGCTGATCATCTCGAGACAATAAGGCAAACGTGTCAAGCCTGGAAACGGCGAACAATGCACGGCGAACGCGTCGTCTATTACGGTCTAAGCCCTGGTATTGGACTCGGGCCACAGCTCCCCGGGACCATAACCCATAACGTGGGATTCCAAGACGCAGCTCATGCTGATTAATTGTGCGTCCTCTCTCGGCCCAGAACGCGTCTTCTAATTACGTGTTTTGTTGCAGTGTATCTTTGCACACTGTAATCCGACACCGCTTGATCCTACACAAGCCCTCCTTCCTCGCCTCCCTCACGCATGATCAGGTCCCGCAATCCCTCAGTCCTGGCCATTTTGCGCCATTGCGGCACCGTACGCCGAAAAGAGATCGTGCGAGCGGCGCGCGCCTATGCCTCGCCTCGCGGGAGTCAAGTTCTTCCAAGGAGGCCAGTCAGCCTGATGTTTGACGCATCTGGCCGTCTCTTGAGTGAGCCCAACTCTGGCTACCGCACAGTGCCTTGTGCCTTCTCGAGATGCATGAGGGTCGCCGCAAGCCCATTCATGGACGAAACACTATCGCTAACTTCGTCGGTAAGTTTCAAAATCACTAAGCTTCCGATTTGGTCGGCGCTTGATTTCACCATCACCTCTTACCCACTGGCATATGCTCAACATGGCAACCGTCTATCAATGCTTCGCGGTTTTCTCAGACCTTGCACTCCAGGGTGTTGGAAGATGCATTGGAAGTGCACAAGGCGCGACAGGGAATCCGTCCTGGCAACCGCTTTCCGCGATCGAAGCCCGGCAATACACCATTGAACGCGAATGCACCCGCCGGTGCTTTTGGCTCGTTCAGGTGCATGCATTGGATCAACGGCATCTACACCTACCGGGCCAATGCTCCCCACGCTGCGTCGAGATGATGAAAAATTATACCTTTACCAGTCGACGAAGACGACTTTGAGCTTGGGAAGATACACCGAGACCGGTAAATAGTCTCGTGTGCCCGCTTCCGTCATCTCCGTGGGCTGACTCTCGCGTGCGAATCGTCCACGCTTCTTCGCGCTCCTTCAACTTGCCGTTTTCTGCACCAGAATTCCTGCACATCCCGGGTCCACGTAAGAAGACAGCGTCAGAGTTTGGTCATGTGTGTGTCGCGCGCTTTCCATGTATTCAGAATTTGGAAGCGGTCCTTGGTGCGGTTGTTTCTTTATCCTCTTTGTGCCCGCATTGGCCCACTAGAAGCCATGTGGCTGATCACCGTGGCTGTCTCTTTCTAGCCACTCAAAGAGTGTACAGGCCCGTCCGCCGGCACTGGCCTCGTGCAGGGAAGCAGTCCAGGTAAGCAGTGTTCAGCTAACCTGCAGAGGCAGCTTGCTGATCGTCCGGCCGTGATTGCATCGATTGTTTACAATGCAGACCTGGCTCGCTTCCCTGCCGGACCACCTGCGTTTCTCGCAGGAAAACCTCGACAAGCAGATCGACATGTTCGAAGCAGGCTCGACAGCGAGTGCTTGGTGCTACTTGCTTCATGCATGCGCTCCATCCATGCTACATTCTCGAACTGACAGATGTGAGCGGTCTTCCCACTGCGCCCGGAGATATTGGTCTTATTGGTATTGCGTCGTTAGGCGGAGGAGGGCAGACTGGGTGCAGAACCCATCAGCTGGGTTCGAGACCAGCTGGACATGATATTCAAGGCGACTGGGACACCGCGCAAAGAACACTATACTATGTAAGGCACCCGTTTCTCTATACTCGGCATCAAAGCTAACGTCGACTCATTCTCCGTGAAATAGCGGCTGTGCACTTTGGGTAAGCGTTGTATTGCCGTTCTCACCACGTCATAGTTTCTGACCGCATCTCCTTCCGCTTCCGCAGACGTACAGCAAATACTACCCTAACGACCCCCCGCGTGAAGGAGTGGGACGACGCGTTCGAGGGCCTCTGGGCTTCCGAGTGACCTTGTCGCCGAGCAGTGGCGCAAGACGCAATCCGAGCAGCAGTCCCAGATCGGAAGCGCACGTACCCGGTCGACAGCGTCTCGCAAGGACGACTCGAGCCCCGCCTTTGCCGTCGCCTCCTCCGACTCGTCGCCGTCCTCGTCCCACACGCGGCTCTCGTCCCCGCGCTCGCAGCACTCGCAGGAGTCGTCCGCGCGCAGCTCGCACCCCGCAGACCGCCACCGCAGCGGACCACGCGCACGACGCCCCGCCTCGTACGCCAGTCAACGTGAGCGTCACGTCGCCCCTGGCCGCCGTCAGCCGCAACAAGGACGTGCAGCAGCAGCAGCAGCAGTACACCCCGGGCCATCGCCCGATTCAGCCGCAGCAGTTCGCTACCGTCGCTCAAAGGCGTTTTTGGTCTGGGATGCTTGCGGTTACGTCGACTCGTGGAAGCCGTCCCCCGAGGCCGTCAGTTCGCGCAGTCCGTGCAGATCTCGCGCCCGGAAGGCCCGTGGAATGATCAACAGCCCCGCACGAACGACCTTGGGCGCACCCGGGCAACCATCCAGCAATGAGCTGGCGGCATAGCGAGTGGTCAGTAGGCCTCCGGCCGTCTTTTTTTCGGCTTCGTCGTGTTCGATACGATTTCGGCCGGTTCAATTGCGATCTTTCTCCTTGTCTCTCTAATTTTTATTCGATTAACCTGCCGTGCTCCGTTCAGCGTGTCGTCGCTGTCCGTCAACTCCCAAACCTTATATATAGCATGTTTTTGCGTCATAGTGTGTACTCTTAGGCATCCACACCACCACGCTGTTTATGGTCATCTTAATCTCTGTTAGATTAGCAAAACCCAACTTGTTACATACTGTTCGGTGCCCACCGTTTTTACACGCAATAATGGGGAGTTTCGCCTGCACCGCGCAGCCCCGGACGGCCCTGTGAACCTCACGCGAAAATTGGTCGACGACGCTGGCGCGCGCGCGCGGCATCTCGCCACGTCCAGCTCCCGCATCTAGAGAGAGCATGCTGTAAAAGGCACTTCTCCGCAGGGCCCCGCCGCGACAGGCGTGGGCTCGCGTGTGAGACACCGGCGGAGGGGCCCTGCCGTACCGCGGCAGCTCGCCGCAGGTTGCGCTTGCGCTGCCCACACGCGTGGGCCTGCCGCGAGGATGCGGGAGGGTCGCTGCAGAAGCCGCACTGCGGCGGGACGGGACGGGGCAGAAGCCCGCAGGTTACGCAAGGGCACGCGGAGAAGCACTGCGGGTGTTGCAACGCCCGGGCGACGTGGCGTGCTTTTTTTAGCGTGGCGGGTCGCAGAGACATCGGTGCCGCACGCCGCTCTGTGTGCCAAATGTTTTATTGTTCCTGTCGGTACCGAAACCAGGGTCAAAGCTCTGCTCGTAATAGATTCGTGGAATAAGCCGGTGCAGATTATGGTAAGGCCTTCGTCGCTCGGTACAAAAAACCGGCACAGTCGCGGTGCGCGTATACGTACGTACGGGACATGACTAAATTCGAGGCGTGGTTTCCCCTGGGCTGCGCTCGACGGGTGCCCCATCTGGGCACACGAGTGATCCGGAGGAAGTGTGATGCATGGGCCGCGTTGCCACATCGGAAGAGTTCCTGACCTCGCAGCGCGGCGGCCGCGCTCTTGGAGATCGATGCCATTGTCGTGAGCAATCCGAGTAGGTCCAGCACGGGCAGCGCCTCCCACTATCCGGCATCCGTGCCCTCCGGCAGGTCCAGCAGTCCCGTCTCGAAGAAGGGGGCATGTCGGAGCCGAGATCAAGAACAGGGGTGGGGCGCAACAGCAGGGAGCTGGTAGAACTTCTTTTTCAGATCGTACAGCTTCTGGTGTCCATCTCCTTCACATGCGAGCCAACCTCGAGGTGGTTGGTCGACAGGGAGCGATAGTCGCGCGGAAGTTTGGGATAGAGTAGTTACATTACGTAGCCCCGCAGAAACGCGAGCTCGATAAAGTATTTTTTCCACGACCGTGTCCCACTTGTTCGACCTGACGCCAGGGGCGATGATGCCGCTGACAGGCAAGAGGGTTCCCGACAGGCGTGCCGCGAAGGTAGTCATCGGAACTCTCGCCAGTGCTCAGGAAAGTAGACTGCGCCCCAGCTGCAGGGGATCTGCGAAAGATACGGTGTGTCGACGTGTTCCGCGGACGCCGAAGCAAGGACCGTTCGTGCGTCGAAAACGGTGTCGCCCTCTGGGACGCAGCTCCAGAATTTTTCTGTTGATATAGACTGATTCCAAATAGCTGCGGGTGAGGGGTTTTCAGGTCGGCCGTACCTGCTCGGGAGTATGGATGATGCGCACTAGACAAATTGGCGGGACACAATACCGGTATTGCAGCAGGGACATCTTAATCCAAGCATAAAACAGGGGCGAGACCTCGATGTCATCTTCCAAAATGAGCCCGTAAGAGTGGTTAGACTGGGGGTACCACGACTCCACTTACTGCGGGGCAGTAACCCTCCATGGATGATTCGACGGTGAATGAACACAGGACCATGAGGCCAATGGAATTCGTTGATCAGCTGTAAACGTCCGCGGGCCGGCGGTGTCTGTTTCGATGTTGATACGAGTGCGTCGCGACGTGGTCTCCAAAAAAGTGCGCTGCCGAGAGTGAGGTCAGGAGGCGGCCAAGGGGACTTGGGCCTGTCGTCGGTGATGACGCTTATCTCAAGCTGTGGTTTAGCCCAATCTGAAGCAACAAATGTCGTGAGCCTCAGCCGGGAACATCGATCATACTTCTGGAGCAACTCACTACGCCATGCGTCGACAGAGAGCGAACTAAACCAATCGCAATATGGCAAGTCTTCATCCGGAAATCCGTATCAACGGCGGTTTTGAGGCGTGCTTCTGCGACAAATTACGGAAATAGTGCTTCCGAGGGACGGTGAGTTCGAGCCCAGAAATTATGATGGGCAGTCGAGTAGGAGGACAGGGGTGAGGAGTTGATTTGCATCTCTTGGACCAATAGATTGACGTGACCAGGAACCGAGGTCACTTTGATCGTGCAGCGAGGTAGCGGTAGCAACCTTACCGAGACATTAAGTGCTAACTTCCGGATAGTTTGGCTCGTCCGGGTAACACCAAGAAAGATCGAAGGATTCTCCCCTCGTTTTGCATTGCGACATAACGCAGGGGCTGAAATGATGAAAGTTTGTTTCCGAGCCGAAAAGAACGACAGAGATGGGTGGTTTCGGACTTGCAAGCCAGGCTATCCGACTGCAGAATATTCTCTTCAGATTGGGTAGTGGTCACAGCAAAAACGGACCGTTCCGTTTCGGGTAGTCTGCTTTGCGGAGCAGGCTGCTCGCTTTTGACCAACGGCACCAAGCGTCCCCAAAAGGGTCTCGAGACACGACGATCCCGCCAACGCGTTCGAATCGTGCGCGAAAGATATGTTCCCTAGAGAGCGCCAGACGTCGTAGACCGGAGTAGGAGAGACATCGTGAGGTGGAATCAGAGTGGGACTCAACAGAGAAGGGCGGGACGAGAAAGGCGGCGGTCTTGGGCTCCTCGTTTGCTTGAACGCAGACAGTATTTTGACCAATGATATCAAAGCCTTTAGGTCCGACCGGAAGCGGGAGTGAGTAGAGGGCTTGAGAGCATTTCCAGTGTTTCGAAAGTCAATTCTTTAAGGCTATTTGAGTCGAATATAATGAGCCTGTCCGCGCGACGATCTGGCGGGCAGCATAGAGAATAGCAGAGCCTTCCTCGAGTCCATTAAGCCACGTGGTTTATCGAGGTGTCGATGTGCATGTCCTCTTCGTCCGTCAGAACGTCGCGTTATTTAGAATATCGCGGACGGCGCGAACCGTTTCAGCAGGGCATACCAGAACGATTTCTTGGATATGCGAAGATAGCGGTAAGAGAAACTCATAAGAGTCTCTGAGAGTGTATCTATAGAGCTGCTCTCCACGGGAACAATAGCGACGGTGACGAGACTTTCAGTTTCGCCAGCAAATTGGAGGGTAGTCAGCTGGCCCAATAGATAGATCGAACGGTTCTGCCGGTGCATCCAAATTGGGGTCGGACCGAGTGAGCGAGAAGGTTGTGTTGATGTACGCGTCTGTAGCAGAGGTAACTTCTAGTCCGAAAGGCGGTGATACGTTCAGATTCTCCCTGGGAAGGACGGGATAACTTGAGCAAGCAGAACCAAGCCAGGGTCGAGCAGGTGAGCAGCAAAGGCACGGCGAGCTTCCTTCCTTTCCTCATAACGAGTTTGCGAAGCATATTGATGACCTTGGTCGGACGACCCTCGAGCCCGGGTGGACGTTGGGTGTCCTGCAAAGAACTCGCGATCGAGTGACTAGAATGAGACAAGATGCCGAACGGCGCTAACGCTAACCAAGAACCGGTCCCCGAGTTCGAGCACCGTACCCCGGACACCTTTTACCGTGGGGCGCAACGAGCAACTTGCCATCCAGCGACGCGGCCGGCAGTTACAAAGTGATAGGACCCTACACCACTTTTTATCCAAAAAGTAAAAAAAAGCCAGCCGAGATGTGTACGGAACGACTCAACAAATGCATAGCCGTGTCAATGACCCGCCCGCAATGATTATTATTGAAATAAATGTATATAGTGTTCGTCCGTGAGCCTATTAGTATTGCTTGTATTACAGCTCAGTGATTGGTGCTGGCCAGCCTTCTGTGGACAGAACATATTTTCAGCGAAATCTGAGCTTACCTCCGGGTAGCAGCTGACAAGTCGATCTCGGATCCAATGAGGTATGGGCGCTCCGTTTTGCCCTCTGACCAATCAGAAGCGCGCGACCGAACTCAAGGAAAGATTGCTGCCGCTCGTGGACTTAACTCTTTGCATCTTTCGTTCTCCTATTCATCTCAGCATGGGACCAAAGGCCCGTACGGGCGGCAAAAAAAGAAAGGGGGACAGCATGCTAAGAAGGAGAAGCTATTCCATCCACAGTCTCGAAAAGCCGATCAAGCTGGTGAGAGCGCAACATCGTAAAAGCAAGCTTCAAGACTAGGCAAAGTCGAGGAAGGAAAAAGCAGGGTGTACAGGGTCAGTTCTATCACATCATGCTCCGTATATATCCTGACCGTGGATACTTCTCATAGTGGACATCTTCAGTTTCTTCTATGCGGCAATACCGCAGGAGGGAAGGGAGTCCTTACCCTCGAGGACATGCATACGATAATTCGTGAAGTTTGGCTCCCTCGCTATGATGCTGAGCTCGAAACAGAACGTGCGGCGCGCAGGAAAGGGAGACCAAAAAGTACCAGAGAAGTTAAGATTGAGGAGCTGAAGCTGCGGGAGTCAGAAGAGTACCGGACAGGTCTCGGTACGCTCTGCACTTTATATCGGTTTGCAATACTATCTTACACGCGCGTTCTCTTCTGCAGAAGTGGTCTTAGACTTGACTGAACCAATCAATGTGGAACTGTTTCCGCAAATGGGACCAGAAAGACGCACCCTACATTCAACAACTTCGTTTCGTCCGCATATCTAGTGCACATCCTGAGACCTTCACCGTGTCTCGTTATGGCCATCATCCAACACTTCCTAAACACACCAAAAACCCGCGGCGGCCGTCCCCACTCAAGACGTACCAAATCTAAGTCCTGATGTCGCGATGGACGAGGACGAGGCGCCGCTACTCTTGCAGTCACCTTCACTACAATTCTCTTCTACCATCACCGGGATGGACGAGATCCCACAATGATATCTTTTTATTCTGCTGTATTTTATCATAATTGGGTATTTCATTATCTGTACGCGTTTAACAGGAGATGCAGATACCTATCGCGCACCCGTCTATCCAGACCCAAGAGATGGGTTCACATATACTAAGCTATGCTCAAAACAATCTGAAACTCACTTAGAGTTCAGAGCTACTTCCCCTGCCCTTTTTATTTTTCATTGAACACTGATGTCATCCTAAATGCTCACACACGGCTGATAGGTTTCAAGCCGAAGAGAGTCGTATTAAAGAGCCCTAAGACGCATAAACTACTTCTACATATTTGCCGTCGTCCTGTGTACGGCCCTCCATGACAAAACCAACCGGCGCCGAATCGAGCACCCACTCTCGCCTCAAGCGTCCGTAGACAAGTTTGAAACTCGAGTGGGCCCCCTTCTCCATCACCATGTTCAAAAGCACAGTGTGACCCGCGATCGCCTGCACAGTAGTCGGTATCTTCATCTCGATGCGGAACCTGACTGGCTTCACCGTGGCCATCACGCCCGTTGGATCCCTAGTCTTCTCCAGCTGGCACCTCAGAACCCCCATTCCTCCGTCTGCGTGTGCATGACCGACACTCCCATGCCCTCGAGAATTTTGTCTGCACTCTCGCCGGGTCTCGGCGGCATCCTGTGTCGACAGAAGTTGGTACGTTGCAGGCCCGAAGCGGAAGGACGGCGCCGAACCAGCTGGCGCTTGGGTGTGGACGAGAAGAAGGCCGACCCGCCGTCCGTCGAGGAGCCACCAGAAGAGCTTGGGAGCGCGAGCGTCGTCATGCGAGCTGTGTTTCTTGTGAAGCCTCGAGCGGTCTTCGGCCGGGGGCTCGACGATGTAGACGTGTCGGTCCGTGCGCTTGCTGTTCACCGTGCTGTTGCTCCGGAGCGACGACTTGCCGCTCTGGCCACTGGTGATCGACGGTGTGAGGTGCGACGTCCCCTTCGCCGGCGCGTTCTCCTTGTCCTTCTCTGTGTTCCGACGGCGGATGCTGAGCGGCCGCGTGGTACCGTCGCCGCGGGCCATGTTGGCGAAGGTGTCCGTGCCCGCAATGTGGTCGCCCGTTCCCGTCCGCAGCGCTTGAATGGTGGTGCCGAGGTGAGCTGGAGCGGTGTAGGCGGCGGAGGTTGTTTGGGGGACCACTGGGGATACGACGTGTCAATCGCTTCGCGTTTCTGGTTCTGCCGACCACCGCTCTGCATGACGTTCTAGCGTCGTGTTCCACGATCTGCTAAGGAAGAATGTCTGGATGCGTTCATCTCGAATGGCCGAGTTTCTCAAGCTGCGCGATGGCGGGCGAAAGAGGTGAAAAGCGATTCGGTGTCGACACGGGCGGATTGACGTTGCCTCGGGGGCAAAAATATCTGAGCCGACCGCCCGTAAGCTGGCGGAAGGAGTTGTTCGGGTTCAGGTAGGCCTTCGAACGTGACGTTACGGGCAGCGCGTCGAGGGCTGATGGGCGGGCCAGTGCGCGGTGGAATGTCCTCGACGATGCGAACCCGCTGGGTCCTCTTCTTCGACCTCTTCTGTCTGCGCTTCTCCGCGAGCTGCTCTTCCTCTTCGTCGTAATCTTCCAGGCGCCTCGCCCTATAACGCACGAGAAGATGGTAGACCGCTTTCTCCCAGGTATGGTCCTCGTTCGTGAGGTTCCTCTTGATCTGCGCCTCGGACATGCCTGGCCAGAGCGTCTTCATGTTCGCCAGAATGTCTGCGTCGATGTCTGTGACGTTTGCGATAGGCGGAGCGAGTTCGCTGAGACTCGGGGTGTCATGAGGTATATCCTTCGGTGGCTGAGCAAGAAAGAAGGGGTGTTGCTTGATCTCAGCAACAGTGATCCGTTTAGCAGCGTCTTTCTCGAGCATCCTGGAAAGTAGGTCCTTCGCACGAGCATCGATACCAGAGGGCATGGTGAATTTGCCAATCTTCACTTTTTCAAGCAAGGTTACCAAATTCGTCGTCGTCGAAGGGAAGTCTCCCAGCAAGAAGCGCATAGAGAATAACACCGCAAGACCAGACATCCGCGCATGCTCCGTTGTATGAGCGTCGCCATAATAACCTCCGGAGCGGCATAATGAGGGCTTACCACAAGCCGTCTGAAGCAGGTCGGTCTTCCCCTGCCACGCCGCCATACCGAAGTCGGCCACTTTGATATTCTTTTCGGCGTCGAGGAGCAGATTCTCGGGCTTCAAGTCACGGTGTGCGATGTTGAATTGATGACAGTAGTCGAGCGCGATGATGATCTGTTGGAAGTATCCCAGTGCCTCGAGAGTCGGTAATTTCCCCTGATCGCAGAGATAGTCGAAGAGCTCTCCACCCTGGACATATTCAAGAATCAAGTACAGTTCCGTCGAGGTTTCCCAGACATCGTAGAGGCGCATGATGTTCGGGTGTTCAATGAGCTTCATGATGACTATCTCGCGTTCGATAGCGTGCATAATACGTTGAGACTCTTGATCCAAGTTGTCTAGCGAGATACGAGAGTTGAGTACGCTTTTCGAGATGATCTTAACGGCGGCGTATTGGCCAGTCTTAGAGTGTCTTGCAACTCGCACGCGACCTTGAAAAGTCCGATGAGCACATGTGCAGAATGCGTGCCGTCAAATAGCACGTACCCGATGCTCCCTTCCCGATAGTGCGGCCAATCTTCCAGAGACCGATCATCTTAGGGTCGCCACCCTTCGTGCTACGACGGTGAATGCGAAGGTTGTCAGACATCTTGACGGGTGATAGTTGCTGGTGAGAAGACTTCGTTGAAGGGCAGGGTGGTAACCGCTATTGCGAGACGGACGAAGGGTCTCGGTCGAGTAGGAATGCTCATATGTGCGTGCGGCTGGCATGGACTCGGTCCGCTTTGCAATCGCAGGCTAGGCCGGTCAGCCACATCGAATTAGACTTTTCGGAACGTGCTGGAGAATATCCCGTATAATTCATTGGTAAGAATAACTGGAAGCATCGTATGGACTAGCCGTATGATATCGTAGAGGCCTCTGAAGATGTGGATGGGCGGGAAGAGAGAAAGTCACGCTGAAGTCACGCTCCTGCCAATGTGCACGTCTTTTGTCACATCAAATCGCGAAAGTCACTTGTCACATTCGTCTTGTGACGGCTATTAGAGCTCTCACAGTTTCCTGCATTGAAAGGCTCTGCTATGGCGATGTGGATAAGATATTCATAGGCCCACTTACAATATAGAATCGAGGAGAAACCTTAGCTAGCACTTGACAACTTAGTACATGGAGCTGGAAAGAGTCCACGCATATCACGTGTCATGCGCGTCTGCTGCACGGAGCCGTGGCCGATTCACGGTGGCCGCTGCTCCATATGTGGCGGCGTGGTCAGACTCTGTGGCTGCATGCAAAAAAAAAAAAATACCATCGTCAACTTCAATCTATTCAAGTATCTCCCCATATCTTTCAAGCCTGACATCAATATGCAACAGGCTACACCTGCGCCCTCCGAACGCCGGGCAACACCACCACCGCAAGAAGATGCTCAGCTGCCTACTGCAGCAGCGGAAGGCCATGCTATTGAGTATCCTGTCCCACCGCAAAATGACGGCAGTGCACCTTTCTTCGTATTATCTGCGCTATTTGACCGGTTACAGAACGAACGCAAGTCAGATAAGAGGCGCAAACTCTTGGACAAATGGTTTAACGTACGTCATAGTATAAACCCCTGCATGGATTATTCACTCAAGGATCCTATCTAGCATTGGAGAGAAAGAGAAAGGCTATGATCTATATCCTGTACTACGGCTAATCCTACCTCAGGTAGGCCCATTTCCAAGCGAGTCAACCAGACATTGCAAAGCTAATCGAGAAATAGAAAGACCGAGAGCGTGCTGTGTATGGTCTCAAGGAGAAGAACCTGGCTAAGATTTACATCAAGCTGATTCCGCTTCAGCCGAAGGATCCCGATGCCATTCGTCTCCTGAATTGGAAGAAGCCGACAGACAAGAACGTGCGTCTCTCGATCCACCTCCGGTTACTGAAATGTGTTGAATATTTCCTCAGAGCTCGTCTGGTGACTTTCCAACCGTCCTCTATGAAGTTGTCAGCAAGCGCTCCTCTGTGATACAAGGATCTCTGTCAGTCGAGGAGGTCAATGACACCCTAGACCAACTCGCCCAAAACATGGGCAAATCGTGAGTCCATTCTAGCCGCACATGAATAGGACAAATTAACATAATTGCGTAGAGAAATACAGAAGAATATTATGAAAAGAGTCTACAATTGTGCTACTCCCGAAGAGCAGCGATGGATAGTGAGGGTCATCTTGAAAGGTCTGTGTTCCTGCCCCCAAATACACTGAATGTGTCGCTCAGGACCGATTATTCTACCAGACATGGTCATATCGGTTAAGGAGACCACCGTCTTCTCCGTCTTTCACCCAGACGCACACACGACCTCTTCAACACATGCTCGGACCTCAAAAAAGGTGGCCTGGGAGTTGTGGGACCCTCGTCTGGGCGACTGAAAGAGGCGGTTCGTCTCTTAGTAGCGTGTATCTACTGCTGGCACTCACTCGTATCATAGGAGAAAGCTGTTCAGCTTTTTCGGGCATTCGCGCCCATGCTCTGTAAACGTCCGACGAAGAGGATCGAGGAGTCTGTAAAAGAAATGGGTGGTGGCAAATTTATCATCGAGGAGAAACTCGATGGCGAGCGCATGCAGCTGCATAAGCGCGGCAACGAGTATTACTATTGCTCTAGGTATGTTCATGCGCCAATCTCCATCCACAGGGGCGCTGACGATGCAACAGAAAGGGCAAAGACTACACTTATCTGTATGGCAAGCATGTCGGGACGGGCAGTCTGACTCCGTACATTGACGCCGCGTTCGACTCACGGGTAGAGGAGTACGTGATGAAGTAAATCGTATCGTGCTAGGACTAACGCAGTGGCTTATCAGAATCGTGCTGGACGGCGAGATGTTAGTTTGGGATCCCGTCTCCGAGCGCAATCTACCCTTTGGAACGCTGAAGACAGCTGCATTGGGTGAGTGCAACATACCTTAACTATTAACGCCGTCTGACCACAAGCCCTAGACAAATCGAGAAAGGACATCAACCCTCGTCCGTGCTGTAAGACAACCTTCCGTATATATACGCGATACCATTCTGACAGTGTTTCACAGTCAAAGTTTTTGACCTGCTCTACCTCAACGGCCAATCCTTGATCCACCGATCCCTCAAGTTCCGCAAGCGGAACCTGAAGTCCTGCTTCACGGAAGTCAAGGGCCGGCTGGAAGTCGCCACTGAGTTCGAAGGCAGGACTGCAAAGGACGTAAGACAGCGTATGGAAGACATCATGAACAACAGAGGCGAAGGCCTCGTCATCAAACATCCCGATTCCGAATACGTGCTGAATGGCAGGAACAAAGATTGGATCAAGGTATATTTATCGAGATAACTGAGGTGTCAGAGCTGATCGTACTCTTCTAGGTTAAGCCCGAATACATGGTGAGTCTAAAGGTGAGAGGATCGTGTGTTGTGTAAAGCTCATATGTGATAGGACAACATGGGTGAAACCGTTGATCTCCTCGTTGTTGGTGAGCACATACATACACAGACTGCACCCACCCCAGTAGACTAAAAACATTGAATAGCTGGCAAGTATGGTACCGGCCGACGCTCTGGTGGAGTCTCCACAATCATCTGCGCAGTAATGGACGATCGTCGTAAAGGAGATGCCGATGACGATGCAAAGTGTGGCCTTAAAATCCCTCTTGTCTGCTCAAAATATCTATTCACGGTGACGAACGCCGCTATCACAGGTACAGCACCTTTTGTGCGAATCGGCACCGGGCTTACATTCGCAGACTACATCTGGCTGCGCCAAAAGCCCTGGAAACAATGGGACAAACAGCGCCCCCCCGACCTGGCTACAGACCTCCAGGAAGGGTGACGACGACAAAGGCGACGTCTACCTAGAACCTCACGAGTGAGAGGCAACTGTCGTCGCCCCTCATCATTTCGCTTATGCTTTGACAAACAGTTCTTTCATTCTCAAGATCAAGGCTGCTGAAATTACGCCTTCCGGTACGTTTTGCCTCTCACTCCAATCAGAGGGGTCTCCTCACGGGTGTATAAAGACCAGTATCATGTTGGCTATACGATGAGATTCCCCAGAGCTGTAGCGATACGTGACGACCTCGGTGTTGAAGACTGCATGCTGGCCAGCGCCATGTACGAACATATACGCGCGGAAAAGAAGAGGAAAGCTGAAGACGTTGAAGAGGAGTGCGTACCCCCCATTGCATACATTCTGAAATATTGTATTCATCTGCGACCAGCGACGGAAAGAAGAAAAAGAAGAAGCTCGTCACCAAGAAGGTTACGGGAGAATTGCCTTGAAGTCTCTTGGGTTTCTGACTGACATCTTCACGTCTGGACAGCCGCAAATGCTCTCACATAACCAGGCTACCAATCTAGGAGATGTCAAGATCGAGGGCGATCTATTCGATGGAATGAAATTCTGTAAGTAGCCAGACGTTAGTTTTGCGTCGAGCGTACCGCTAAATCCAGAAAACTTAGTGGTTTCCCCGACCCTAAATCTCGAACGATGTCTCTCCCCCCCCCCCCCCTGGAGAACAAGACCACAAGGAATTACTGAAACTGTGAGTCCCAGAAAAATATCATGTACCTCTCTTCAAAGTAGTCTAATTGTTGAATGCTAGTATCAAGGCAAACGGTGGTTTCATTCGTCCAGATCGTCAACAAGCGCACGCAGCCCGGCACTGTGCTCGTTGTATACGGCGGTGAAACTACTCGTAAGCATTCTATGGTATAATAGGACCAGTGTGAGGCTCACCTGGCCTTCATAGCCTACGACATCAAGCTCATTAAGGATAGGGGGTCGGTCGATATCATCCGACCTGTTTTGGGTCAAGGATAGCGTGGCGAAGGGCGAGCTGATGCCCTTTAAGAAGAAGTGAGTCGACCGGCGATAGATTCAAGGTGGACACTACTGAGCGATGCTTGGTTAGGTACTTCTTCTTTGCCACAGAGGCCCGTCAGAATGACGTGGAGTTTTACCTCACCGATGATGGTGTAGCGGTTGACGAGGAGCCGTCTTCCTCTGCATCCTCCGACAGTGGGGTTCAAAAGAAGCCAGAAAGAGAAAGACACTTCTGAAACCCGGTCAAAGGACAAAATCGACGCCGACAAGCCAAGGTAGAAGAAGACGTCAAAGAAGAACCCTCTGATCCCGCCTTTGCCGAATGGTTCAAGGTGGATGGCCCAAAGCCTGACAAGGGCAAGGGTTAGGGCCATCGACACTGAGGATAGCGCTACTGAGCCCGAAAGCGAAACAGAGCCGGAGTCAGACAACGAGGACACACGCGAAGATGACAGGGATGCGGATGACGGATGGGAGAAGCTCTCACTGACCCCTGACACGGTACGTTGTCGAATTCTTCAGTCCCGTCCACATTCTCAAAACGGCCGAATAGGTCAACACGGACAGGGAGAGGTCGCAGACATTGTTGTCTACTGACGGCACAGACTCCGCCATCTGAGGAAGTGACGATGGAGAGAGAATGCACAGGCGATGGAGTATGATCAAGACCTCATCTTCAGACATCTGTAAGCTCGGCATACTATCACGGGGCTAAGCTTGATTTATACATCTCTAGATGCTTCTACCTTGACTCGCCATCGAATGCGAGGAAGAACGGCATGGAGGTGAAGTGTGCTAACGAGCAAGAAATCGAAGAAAGGTACGTGGCGTCACCGGCGGTCTATTATCATGAACACTTACCAGGGCATAGCTTCGAGAAGCTAGCCAGGACAATCATCGCAAACGGCGGCAGGTGTCGTTGACTTGGATGAACCCAAGCTCACTCACGTCGTGATAGACAGGCATGATAGATCGCGCCGTGTGCAGCTTAGCCAGCGGACTTCAGAGTGCGTCACTCTGCCACCACTACGACTGCATTGAAGCTCACTAGTGCTCACACAGGCCTAAACGTCGTCATCTGGTTTTGACTGAGTTTATTGACGGATCGCTTGAGGAGAACACTTTGCTGGTCGAAGACAGTGAGTACATATTCTTACCGCTATTACCAAAACCCTGGTTGAAGTCGTTGCTGATGGTCTCACCAGTTCTCGCCGCTTGAAAGCTTGGCCTTGTGGTAGAATTGTTGCCAGAACCGTGGCATACTGTTTATACCAGGTGTGCAATGTGGGACGGGTGTGGATCGCGTTTTGGAATGCAAATTCGAATTCTCCACGCGTGGCATGGCGCACTCTGAGGGGTGAACAATGTGGATCGGAATTAATATATAATATGTATCTTCGAGAGATGTTCAGGGGAGAGGGATTACGTCCTGCGGTTTTCGCAAAATTGGCTCCCTACTCAGGGAAGTCTATGTGCTACTAGCTGGTGTGCTAAGCCTCATCATTACTTGCCTCGGGTCTGTTCTGAACACACAATATTTTTGTGTGCTCGTCTCCTTCGTAAATAGCAAATGCCATGCACTGTGCCCACGTGGAAAATGTCGCGACGCATGACGCGCTTCGGAGCTTGGATGGTCCAACTTGACCGGATGGTCCGGACTCTCTCCGCCGTCACGCCTATAATACCTTTCTCTTACCGCCACCTCTACCTCAGATTTTTTCTGCAGTCTTCATTTTTTTTCGCCTCCCGCATCAACGTCTCCAAACAACTTGCCATCATGTCCCCGACCTAAGCCCGCGTTCTTGACATATGCTCTCGAAGCAGTCGGCTACACCCCTCTCATCCGACTTGACAAGATTGCTCAGGCGGAGGGGCTTCAATGCAACTTACGTGAGAACTTTGTTGTTTTCAATTGTCACCATTCCATTCAATGCGCTTGCAATAGTCGGAAAGGTTCGAATACACTTCCGCCGGGGGTCCGTCACGTGAAGACAGAATAGCAAAGCGGATGGCTTGAGCAAGCTGAGGAAGGAGGGGAAACTCATCCCCGGTCTCACAGCGTCGTCATCGAGCCAACCTCTTGGTAACACAGTGTAAGGACGTCCGTTGATCATACTCAGATCGTTGTATAGCTAACGTCACACCATAGGCATTGGGCTCGCAATGGCGTGTGCAGTCAAGGTCAAAATAGCGGTCTTTCCCCGTCTGAACAGATGCTGAATACTACAGATAAGGGATATTCCGTAATCATTACGATGCCTAACAAAATGTCACTTGTGAGCAGCCCAGTATTACCCCCACACTCTATTCCGTAGCTGAATAACTTTACGCTATGAGGAGAAAGAAGCTGCTGCATTGCGTGCTCTGGGTGCGGAGGTCGTTCGGACGCCGACAGAGGCTGCTTGGGACTCCCCCGAGTCACATATAGGTAGAGCCCCCTTTGAAATCGCTGGTACCCCTCGTGGCTGAATTCCTTAACGATCGCAGGAGTCGCGCTGAAACTGCAAACGTCAAATCCCTGGTGGGATCATCCTCGATCAGTACCGTAATGTGCGTCAAGTTCGCCCATACCTCGCTGTACACAGCTCACTCTACTAAAGGTCAACAACCCGCTGGCTCACGAGCTGACTACGGGCCCCGAAATCATCGAGGCTGTGGTGGCGACACCGTCAAAACATCGTCTAAGCCCTCATCCGGTCCCTGATCGACGTAATGGTCGCTGGAGCCGGTACTGGAGGGACCATCAGTGGTATCTCCCGCGCAATTAAGAAGACACACAACCCCAAGTGTGTAGTCGTCGGCGTTGATCCCGTAAGTGCCAGCATCGTGGCAGTAGTCGTACCCAAAATCTTAACATGTCACATTGGTACAGAAAGGTAGCTTCTTGCGTACCCTGAAGGAAGCTCAACAAGGATGGCGAAGGAGAGCTTTACATCGTCGAGGGCATTGGATATGATTTCGTCCCCGATTGTGCTTTCTCGGGACACTGTCGACTCCTGGAGTTAAGACCGGCGATGAAGAATCATTCCGAGGCGGTCCGAAAGCTCATGCGTCCTCGAAAGGCCTTCTCGTGGGTGGCAGTAGTGGCAGTGCCCTGAGGCGGCGCGCTGCGCTGGGCTCAAGACCGAGGAGGGGAAGCGCTTCGGCCGAGACAAAAGGTCTGAACGGGTCGTTGTGCTCTTGGCAGATGGGTGAGTGTGCTCTGCTAATGCATGCGTAAGTACCATTGTTTCTAACTTTTGCTCGTAGAATTCGAAACTATATGAGCAAGCCTTGGTTCCTGAAGATGGCACTCGAAGCTGAACCATCAGCTCTTGCACAGCAAATCTCCACGATTCTCAAAGACTCCAAGAGTGAGGTTGAGACTGCTTCCGAGCTTCTTGCGAAGGGCATCGAGGCTCGCACCAAGCCTGACATTGAGCAAATCGCCCTGACGCGCCCGACGAGGTCTCCCCCTGAGTCCCATTGTTGTCCCTCAGCCGCCTTCCTTCTAACCCCCAGCTACCCTTAGACGATTCCCGGCCTAGATGTGTACGATATGTCGAATTTCACCCGTGATTATAACAATACACGCGGAACTTGTGTTTTGAACTCACCACTGGACTTCTGTCTATTTCTGTCGCCCAATCCTTGTCGTGGCTCCGGTAACTCAAGACATGTTCGCACCCACGGTGATGCGAGCAAGCGGGTGCGGTTATGCGCACCGTTATCATATCGCTAGCTTTCGAAGGTCGTGGGGCGGTCGCTTCTCGCGACGATCATAGGGTGAGTTTCTGAACAACGTCTATTAGTCTATCGCGCTCATGATAGCTTTCACAGTTTGTTCACACCGGACCTATCGTATCACAAGTGAGACAGCAAAGACTCAGTATTTCCGGTATTGAACGAGATTCACTGTGCCTCCTCGCAAGTCGTCAACCACCACAGAGCGGTGGTCCTCAGTTGGAGAGTACGGCTCAAGGTACCCTCAGCATGATCCTCCGGGCTATACTACCCCTCTGAGGAGCGCGAAATGGCAACCTGGGGTATTCGTTAGGCGCCAAAAACCTCCGGATCTTCTCAGCCTGACTGTGCCTCTGAGTTGCCAAGATGTCCATTGACCTCACTCAGGTTCTCGGGCTCGATTGCGAAGTTGTGTCTCGAGTTGGAAGTTCGTCAGTCGCACGGTCGCCAGCGGGCGCATACGGTGGCACCCACCGGACGAAGATCGATCCAACGTAACCGCGATTTAACCGTCGTCGCCCGCTTCTATTCAGCTGGTGTGCTCCACCAATAAACCCTGCATGGGCCTCTTTGGACCGCTGTGCATCAACGCGAGGGGTCTACCGCGGATGAGCTTGGCATCCACTGCGCACGGCGCACCGCGCTCCTCACAAAATATCGCGACGAGTCTTGTTTTCTCGGCGGTCGGATTAGCCATGCCTAACGTTTTGTCAATACAGTCGTGCACGTTGGACTTGGCCGGCTGCTTCACGCCTTCACTGGCAAGTGGTTAGCAGTCCCCGCCGTTGATAAGCCTGTGCCTCGACCTCATAGCGTATTGAGGACCCATCGTTTGACTGTGCTGTGACTAGGTCTTCGAACGACGGGTGATGCGCTCGCTCATGGTTGGCAGGAGCGGTAGGAATATTTCGCCGTCGCATTCTCTCTCTTCCAAAATATCGGGACAAGTCCTCGAAGCACCTCGCTCCGTTTGTCCGTGGAGCTCACGAGGTGGCTCGCATGGGAATCGAGGGAGGTGAACATCGTTGAGGCACCTCTACGGAGCTGGCGATGGTGGTATAAAAGGTGGGCTGCAGGTGCTGCAAAACCTCAGAGCGCATCAACCAAGCGACCTTCTAAAAATACCCCGCTATTCGTGTGTATCTCTTACTCTCTGGGACGCTGACCAGGAGACTCACTGTTGGTGTAGATACAAGTTGCTGCCATGTTTGTTCCAGCGCAGCCGCCCTCGTTTGGTTTTCAACCCTTAATCTCGCCGTGGTCTCTGGCCAGCAGGTCGGCACCCAGATGGCCGAGACGCACCCCACCCTCACGTCGCAGCAATGCACGTCAGCCCCCCCCCCCCCCCCAGCGGTGGATGCAAGACCTTGAACACCAAGATCGTGCTCGACGCCAACTGGCGCTGGCTGCACACCACGATCCGGCTACACGAACTGCTACACCGGCAACCAGTGGGAACGCTATCGTTCCTCTGCTGCCCCGACGGTGCGACCTGCGCAAAGAACTTGCGCGCTCGACGGCGCGGACTCGACACCGGCACCTACGGCATTACGTCCTCGGGCTCACTCCCTCACCCTCAAGTTTGTCACCGGCTCGAACATCGGCTCCCGTGTCCTACCTTATGGCGGGACGACAGCCACTACCAGATGTTCAAGCTCCTGAACCAGGAGTTCACCTTCGACGTCGACATGTCGAACCTGCCGTGCGGCCTCAACGGCGCTCTCTACTTCTCGGCCATGGACCCCGATGGTGGTATGTCCAAGTACAGCCGGCAACAAGGCTGGTGCCAAGTACGGTAACCGGCCTACTGCGACTCCCAGTGCCCGTGGCTCCGCGACATCAAGTTCATCAACGCGCGAGGTGAGTCTTACTTAGTCTTATGCAGCCAGTATACAGACTCACATTACTGTAGGCCAACGTCGTAGGCTGGAATGCCACCAGTGCCAACACCGGTACCGGCAGCTTCGGTAGCTGCTGCACAGAGATGGACGTTTGGGAGGCGAACCAACGACGCCGCTGCCATACACGTCCCCACCCCTGCCACTGCAGTCACTCAGACTCGCTGCTCAGGAAACGACTGCGCGCGCATGCACGCGCGCAAACACGGGCATGTGCGACGGTGACGGCTGCGACTGTCAACTCGTTCCGCATGGGCAACAAGAACTTCCTCGGCAAGGGGCTCACCGTCGACACGATGCAGAGCCCTTCAACCGTTGTCATACCCAGTTCCTCAACCAGAGCGAACACGACTCCACCGTGGCACGCTCTCGGAGATCCGCCGCATCTACGTCCACTGAACGGCAAGGTCATCCAGAACTTCGAACGCTGCTGTCACTGGCGTCGACCCCGTCACACTCGGTTACAAGACTAAGTTCTGCACTCTCAACAAGTAAGCATAATATTGACCACACACAATTCACGAAACCCTGACCATATCTCTGAAATTGCTAGAAGATCCTAGCTGTGTCGTGTGACACAAACTTACCTTCTCGCAGACATGAGCGGGCCCGCTTCGCGCAGGTCGGCAAGTCCTTCGTGACTGACGAGGGCATGGTGCTCGCGCTCCTCACCCCCCCCCCCCCCCCCGGTCGATCTGTGGACGAATACGCCGCGTCGATGCCTGGCTCGACTCCAACTATACCGACAAACAAGGACGCATCCTCGCCCGGCGTTGCGCGCGGAACGTGCGCGACTACCTCCGGCGTACCCCACGCCGACGTCGAGAAGCAAGGTCCCCAACTGGCTCGCGGTCGTGCTCTCTCCAACCCATCAAGTTCGGTGACATCGGCTCGACGCTTCTCGCGCTGGCCAGTCGTCTGGCGGGCGTTGGAGGAAGCTCACAGCGCGCAGCACACAGCTCTGGCACTCAAACCCACTCAACCCGACTGGCGGATCCGTTGCGCCCCCAGTGGGGACAGTGTGGTGGCCAGAGTTATACCGGCCCCACCACACCTGCGCGAGCCAATACACTTTGCCATGTCGTCAACCCTTGTGAGTATTCTTCATCGTCTGCCGGGTTTCTGGCTGCTGATCAGTGTACTCTAGACTTACTCGCAGTGCTACTAAGCGGCGGTATTTGTTGTCTGAGGATAAAACACGGAAGGCTAATCGGGTAGGGAAAGGTATCGGCGACCCTTGATGTATCTTGTGCATGTCGTGTGACTGTGTGGTTTCGTATGAGCCCAAAATCGATTTGTTTTACTACGACAGAGATTTGTGAAAAGCACGGTACAGGAAGCGATGACCCAGCGGTCCAACGGCCTCATGCGGCCTGTCTGAGCGTGCGTATACGCTTCAAGAATTCGGCATTGATCGGCCACGGGGTACCAATCCAAGAAAACGAGCTCGGGTGTGATCCCTGTAATCGTCGTCGGTGTTGGGATGGACGAGTACTCTACAGAGTGCACAGTGACATAGGTATCAGCATATTTGGTGATAGTATCGGGCTATACTCACGAGCAAGGGCCGCATTCACTACCCCCTGCGGTTGACCACAAAGCCATCCGAAGAGGGCTCCTGTTTGGTGGCGGGCTGAACGTGTTGACTTCAAACATGGCCACCGGGTGTGGTGCCTAATTCTTAGGGTTAGTTATAGCGGGTGTGAACTTAGGTATGACGCAAACCGATTGGCTTGTCCCAGAATTTGTAGATGCGCAGCTGTGGGTGGCTATGTATGAATACAATGTATAATATTCTCGTTTTGTAGAAGGCACTACCTCTGGGAATTCGCGTCTGATACGCTCGTGCAGCTCCTTCGCAAAATTTGGACTGCTCGGGATCACTCTGCATGTAGTATACTTTGGACTCTGGTTTAATAACAAAATTTGGTCACGCAACAAAGATGCTCACCATGGTAAATCACAACAGCGTTGTTCGACATATCGATCGGGCTTGGGGAATGTCTCGTAGGCATCCGACTTGGGACACCAGGATGGATTTGAAGAGTGACTTTCCATCTGGGTTCACCTTGTCGGGGAGGAGCGGCTCGGCGTTTTTCCGATAAATCCCTTGAGTGGCGATTCCCAGGAGTGTCATGGCTAGCTAGCGTAAGCGATGTGGCGAAGAGGATGCTGGTACAGTGATATGCTGGTACAGTGGATATCTGCTTGCGGCCCCTCCACCTCGATATTATATATATATGTAAGCTGTGGGCGTATCGCGCGCATCGCGTTTTGCGAAATGACGAGGAAATGTCATCGTATGAATAAAGCACAGCTCGCTAGACGAATATGGTGCACAACATTCTAACTCTTGTCTTGCTTCTTGTGACACTCAGTTGCAGTGTCGCCAATCACTCCAGGTGTCTCACGTACGGTTGGACACACGGGCTCACGTCTCATCGATCACCAGCAGATCTCCAACACAAGAGCGGACAACCAAACCGACCATGGCGAGCAGAACGACGGCGGACCGCATGAACATTTCTGCTCAACAAACGCTAGACAGTAAGCCAGCTCCTCGCCCCTGGATAATGTGTCATTATTCAACAACCTGAATAACTCAGTTCTGTACGAAATTTCACAATTGCTACACAACCCAACTCGACAAGGAGACTCTGGCGACATGCGTCAGCATGATGAGGCAAGGCACCGGTTAAAAAATCCGGAATGCATTGGCGGTTCGTATCCACCAAACGAGTACCACAGACACCGAACTGGGACCTTCACCCTTTTTTGACGTATCTGTCACAGGGTGTGATCCAAGAGCTCATAAGAGAGAATGAGAAGAACCAGCTGGCACAGTGATACATGTCAAACGGAGCGGAATATAACTGATGACATCCATGTCCATGTGTTGTAAGTTAGTTCTAGTGAACATTTGTTGTAAACTTGACGATCTGTGTGGGCACAACATAAATTTGCATCGGAGATGTAATCATCAATAGCTGTCGCGCGAGTCTGCACTAGAGGGGAACCATAGTTGGAGCACGCGAAGTGGTATATTGACGGCACGGTTTCCTTGTACTTCAGCGCTCCGTTTGACCGCTGCACAGTTCTGTCACGTATCCTTACCACCCATCCTCATACCCGAACATGTTCTTCGGACGAACCACCGTCTCGTAAGAAGCGTTCAAACAACGAAGGACGATTCTCAAGAGTTGCGACCTCGCTGAGGAAGAGGATTTCAGAACCCGTTTGCCGGAGACGCGGTCCAAGCGGCAGATTGCTGCTCGCCAGTCAGACTACCACAACCGGAGGTTCAATCGTCAGGCCAACGAAAGTGCAGATGCGTTCCAGGCGGGAGAGGAGGGTCAGAATGGTGAGGGCGGGTACAAGGAAGCTATGAGGCTGCAACGGCTGGAGAAGGAGGAGGAGCGTGTCAAACGGGCAATCGAGGAGAAGGAGAGGCAAGCGAGAGAGGAGGGCAAGGACAAGATGGACCTGGACAGGACTCCTCCCCGAGAAGAGCTCATGGAGGCTGCGCAGGAGCTTGCTCAAGCATCCGGAGCGAAGCGCAAGCGTCGTTGGGATGTCCCCGATCCGTCTGACGAGAACGCAGACGTGAAGATGGAGGACAAGGGCGAGTGGTCTGAAAAGGCTCTCGAGGGTGCCGCTCCGAAGAGGCGCAAGTCTCGTTGGGATGCCACTCCTGCGGACGTCACCAACGTCGGCGAGACACCAAAGCGATCCCGGTGGGATCAAGCACCTGCACCCCAACCCGACGCCCCAATGGCTCCCATTATCATGAACGCACCTGGCATTCACTCAGACGACAAGCACAACAGGTACCTCACCGACGAGGAATTGAATGCCATCCTTCCCACCCAAGGATACCAAATCGTCACTCCACCACCTGGGTATGCACCACTAGTCCGTCCTCCTACTATGCCTCCTCCTGCCACAGAGGGCTTCCATATCCAGGAGAGCTCTGACGCTGCCGCAGTCGCAGCAGCAGCAGGTCTAGCTCCTGAGCTCCCCACCGAAATCCCCGGTGTCGGCAGTCTCGCCTTCTTCAAGGCGGAGGATGCCCAATACTTCGCCAAGATCCTCAAAGAGGAGGACGAGACGGAGCTGTCGGTGGATGAGATGAAGGAGCGCAAGATCATGCGTCTCCTGCTCAAAATCAAGAACGGTACGCCTCCCGTTCGGAAAACTGCTCTTAGACAGATTACCGACAAAGCTCGTGAATTCGGTGCTGGTCCTTTGTTCGACAAGATCCTGCCACTGCTCATGGAGCGTACCCTCGAAGACCAAGAACGCCACTTGCTCGTGAAAGTCATCGACCGTGTCCTCTACAAGCTCGATGATCTTGTTCGGCCATCGTCCGACAAGCTTCTCGTCGTCATAGAGCCCTTGCTCATCGACGTAGACTATTATGCTCGTGTGGAGGGCCGAGGAGATCATCCTAACCGTCAAAGTGCTTCCGGTTTGGCTCACTGATCTCGACCATGCGTTCCAGATATCGACCATCTCCGAAGAGTACGTCGCGAACCTACCAACCGCTCGTTGCCTTCTCCTCGTCGCGTCCGCTCTCGTGCATCCCGTCCCTCCTGCCTTTCCTCAAGCTGTCTGCCGTAGCAGAAGTCATGGCAGGCTCGTCACACTGGTATCCGTATTGTACAGCAAATCGCCATCATGATGTTGTTTGTGCCGTCTCTCCCACACCTCCGCATCTCGTGGACTGCATCGCCCCACGGTCACTTGCGGATGAACACAAAAAGGCCTCAAAATCTACACAAAAACAAAAAAAAAAGTCAGAAAGTCCCGTACGATGACCGGCTTTGGCGCTTGGCGGCTCTCGCTGAGGCCGCTGCCCCCTACGGTATCGAGTCTTTCGACAACGTACTCAAGCCCTTGTGGGTCGGTATTCGCTTGCACCGTGGCAAGAGTCTGGCGGCCTTCCTGAAGGCATCGGTTTTATCCTCCCTCTTATGGATCCGGAAATACGTCTCTTACTACATCAATAGGAAGTCACGATTATTCTCATCCGAGAGTTCCAGACGTCAGACGAGAGATGAAGAAGATTGTCCTGAAGGTTGTCCAAACAGTGCGCTGCGACTGAGGGTTGTTAACCACCCCTAGTACATCAAGCAAGACATTCTGCCAGACTTCTTCAAGTCGTTCTGGGTCCGTCGTATGGCCCTCGATCAGGCGTAACTATCGTCAGGTCGTCGAGACCACAGTCGAGCTTGCGCAGAAATGTCTGGTGTCGCAGAGATCGTGAGCCGGCCGAATTGTCAACGAACTGAAGGACGAGGCAGAGCCTTACCGCAGATGGTCATGGAAACGATAACGAAAAGTCGTCGCGTCCCTCGGTGCTCTCCGACAATGATGAGCAGCGGCTGGAGGTGTGCAGACTGGTCGACGGCATCATCTATCTAAGCCCTTCCAGGAGCAGACTAGTTACGGAGGACTCAGGTCATGCTTTGACGCGTTTTTCGGCACAGTCGTCATCGCATTGGGGTATCCGTGTAAAGCCATACACTCACCCAGATTGTCTCGACCATCCTTTGGCGA
The DNA here is from genome assembly GCA_035772785.1 of Phlebiopsis flavidoalba. Taxonomy (NCBI): domain Eukaryota; kingdom Fungi; phylum Basidiomycota; class Agaricomycetes; order Polyporales; family Phanerochaetaceae; genus Phlebiopsis; species Phlebiopsis flavidoalba. Next base: position 191,628 of record JAOCPU010000004.1, read on the forward strand.
ACTCAACAACAAGTCGGCTAAAGTCCGTCAACAGGCTGCGGATTTGACCACTCGTCTCGCGGTATCATCAGCAGTGTGGAGAGGACCAGCTTTTGGAGTAAGCTTGGTCTGGTCTTGTTTGAAACAGCTTGGTGAGGAGTACCCGATACTCTTGGTAGTATCATCGCTGCGAGGGTGCCTATTGCGAACGTGGGTCGGTATGACGCAAATGAACCCACCAGTCAAGGATCTTCGTAAGTCGTTACTTCATGGAGGGACGAATGTCTCATACTAACGGTGATGCAACATTTTCCGCGCATGACACCCAATTCTTTCGTAACCGACACGAAAAAGTGCAGGAGGAAGCGACCATTAACTTGATTGGTCGTATTGGTGAGTTGATCAATCCTGAACCTATTTATGACCTCCTGCTGAACGCTGAGTTACAGCTGATCGTGGCGCACTGAGTTCGCTGCCCGCTCGTGAATGGATGCGTATTTGCTTCGAACTACTCGACTTGTTGAAGGCGCACAAGAAGGGTATTTCGTCAGGGCTGCCGTCAAACTCGTTCGGTTACATTGCGGAAAAGTTTGGGTCCTCAAGACGTCCTCCAGGTGCTACTGTACGAACTTGCGTGTACACAAGAGCGTCAAAGTCGTGTGTGCCAGTATACCGTCGCCATCGTCAAGCCATCGTAGCGGAAACTTGCTGTGGACGTGAGTCTTCGTTATTTAAGTACATCCGCTTCGTCCGCTAACTAGACATTCCCCCCAGCTTTCACATGTATTCCTGCGATCCTCAACGAGTATCGTACCGCAGAGCTGAACGTCCGCACCGGTTGTTTGAAGGCGCTGACCTTCGTCTTCGAATACTCGTTGGTCCTCAGGGGGGTCAGCATACTATGCCGATTCCGTCGTAACTTATGCTCACGAAAAGACGCTCCTGAACCAGATCGTGACCTCGTCCACCGACAAACTGCTAGTGTCATGTCGTCAAACACTTGGCTCTTGGTGTCGCCCGGCCTCGGCTGCGAGGACTCAATGATGCATCTCCATGAACCTCGTATGGCCAAATTGTTTCGGAAACGTCGCCGCACGTCATCAGCGTGGGCAGTCATGGGATGCTGTCACGAGGCGATGCGGGTCACCCTTGGCCCCGGCGTTCTCCTCAGCTACGTCCTCCAGGGTCTCTTCCACCCCGCCTCGGAAGGTTCGCGAGGTAGTGTCATGGTTACTATCTCCGCACCACAACAACTAACAGCACTATAGGTGTATTGGCTGTGTTTACAACTCTCATGATTACTCTCGGCACAGCGTTCGGATGCGCTCGTGCCGTTTCTCACCACGACCTTGGCCGAGCTCAGCCGAGGGACACCAAAAAATTTCTTTGATTCGTCATCCACTACAGGATGTTCATTGAGTTGGGCTCGTGTAGGCAGTGCTCATTCATTTTCTTGGTTCGCGCTTGTAGTCGGCATCGATTTCATTTCTACTTGTTATTACACACCGGGTAATGTTATGCGCTACACTAACACAGTGTACAATTTCACTTCCTTGCCTTGTGGCCAGAATCAACAGAATAGACATGGTGAATGTGCGAAAGCTCGAAAACAAACAGTGCTAGCGTACAAGACAGAGCTGGCTAGGAGAGACATTGAATATCTGTGAGATCGTTGTCACAAGTCCATTGTCGAGGACCTAGACAATTAGACAGAAAGGAAAGAATCAGCGACCCTCCCGTAAGCGTAATATATCAATGAGAGGACCAGGGATTTTCGTCGTCTGAACCATCCGCCTGGTGCAAACACGCAAAAAAGCTCAGCACTTCAAAAGAACACACGAAAACAAAAGCTCACCATCTCAGATTAACCCGTGTAACACACGCAGGTGACACTGTCAGTAGCATGTTCGCACTATGTGAGGTGAGATGTAACCAGTCGTTCAGGATGAGGAAACACACCGTTATAACCTTGGTGCGCAAACCGGTCCTGAGTGGAAGCGCTCTGACGCACATCGAAAATATTCCATTCACATCATTTCTATCTAGCAGGTCCACGCAATTCTTGTGCGTGTGCCTCATCAGAGCGACGCCTCATAGAGGCCCTCGAGCCGGCGAGCATGGTGTTGAATGCCATGGAGTAAAATGCCACTTGGTACAGAATATTCACGCGAGATAATGGTTATTCATTGTTCCATTTGTACAAACGTACACAGAAAAGCACCAAGTAATCCACAGTGTACAAAATAGCGCGTTAAAATAACAGTGATAATAGTTATCCATCTATGGTGCGTTCATGACGCGTTGCCTGTCAATCCAGGTGGGAAGCCTGCAAAGTCGACGCTGGTCTGTTGTAGTTCTGTTGTTCCTACCCACGCTGTAAACGCTTATCCGTTAACCGTAGCCGCACGTTTTGCCTAGTTGAGTAGGAGCGCCACTATGTAGTGAACCATTTGTATTCCGCTTGAGTGAAGAAACCAGGGTGGATGACTTACAACCGAAACTGTGTAGCTAGATGGACACGCGCATTGTTGTGTATTACTGATGGTGACGCACTAACGCGGTTGAAACGTCTGGACTCGACATTGGGGCCAACATTGGCAGCTGGTTGAGACTGGAGGTACCGTGTCCAACATTCACTATCCGATGACAGAACAGACCCGAAAGAGTAATAAAAAAAAGGATAGTAAGTACCGTTTGCGGTACACCTGCGTCTTGAAGAGTTCAGAGCAGAGCGATGACGGTCTCGTCGTTCTACGGCCACTTGGAGACCACTGGCCAGAAATGTTTAAAACCCCCCCTGACCCCCGGAGCACGGCAGTCTGGCCGGTATGTCGTGGTATTTAGGTGAGATTATTGATGAGCGATATCCCTCAGCTTCATGTCTTTTAATCGTAAAAGGGCAGTAGATAAGGCCGCGTCAACCGTGGTGCACGGTAGGCTGCGCCTTAGAGAGACTGCCGGAGTGTGGGTCTGTTCTGGGATTGTTAGAGTTTGCCGGGTAGGAGAGTGGACGAGAGGAGACTACGCGGACGCCGAAGCAGCCTGAGGACGTGGGCGCCGCTGGTGACGCAGCAGCAGGGAGCGAGCCCGGGAGAATCGGAAGGGAGGCCGAGAATATCGTTTTACGGTGCTCTTCGGTGCAAGGAGCAGCGGTGGGGCCGGATGAGGGCGCCGATGGCTCTGACGAGCTGCCGAATATTTCCGCCAGCATAGTCTGTGCTGCTTTGCACCGGAGCCGCAGACGCTCCATTCTGGTACAGAGGGGTAGATGGAATATCGATCTCCGTGAGGCAGATTGTCCTGGAAATGACCGTATGAGGACAAGCGAATGGCGTACCATACTGCAGGGACTCACATCTTTGCTAGGCTGCAGCGAACCCACAGGCTTGTTCTCGCTGACTGATGTATTCGTGAGCTAAGCAATGAGGAGTGACTGGGTAAACACGATCCCAACTTACCAACACCGATCACAGTCTGTTTCAGTTTCCGGGGCAGGGCATTCGCTCCAATACGCCAGCGCGAATGTCACCCAAGTTGTACAGGTTTGCGAACTCGACTGCTCGCTGTTTGAAATCTCTCCAGCTCGGGGCTTGTTGTATAGGCGGCGAAAAGGGCTTGCGTCCTTCTCCTGTTTGCGCCGGTGAAGATGGTGAATATCGTCGGTAACGCGAGGCAAATTTTCGTGAGAGCGGTGAGGACAAACAATTGGCGGGTGAGGTAGTTTAGTCATAAGGCGAATCCAGGTTGAGTGTAAGACAACAAGTCAACAATCTCTACGTCCGAAATCTGACACATAGACCTATTAGATCACAGACAAAGACATTATTACGGAAACATACCGGCTTAGGTTGGTCTTCATCTACAAGACCGCCTTCGAGCAGCGCGTCGCTGTAATTCACCAATGACCCACGTTGCTGCTGCCAAAGTCAGCGACTCTTGAGATATATCGGCGCGGAGAGAGGTGTACTAATTTAGAAGCGGTGTAGGCTTGCAACTCTGGTGTGTGAGCACAAGCCGGATGAATGCAGACAGATTTCCTCCCGAACGAAGTTGCCGGCCTATGTAACATTAATGTAGTCCGGATGACTTGCAGGCAAACTTGCACTCACAAGCTTCAAAACTCGGAGGGGGGAAATCGTCCATATGCCACCGCTTGTTTCCCCGGGCGGAAGCGCTCAGCAGCGAGGCTTAATTTAGCGTTTGTCATACCCAACTTGAACTTCGTCTATCCCGCCACCTGCGATGGCTACGCGTCAGTGAGGCTCGCAGACTCAAGAATGCGTACGTTGCTCTCGTTGATGAAGCATACGATAACTCCAACGCGCGTGCGGCGAATAGAAATGTCCCCGTCCCGCAAACAGTCCAGAGATGATATTTCTGTGACGCTGAACCACGTTTTGTGTCAATCGAAACAACCTTATTCAGGTGTTGAGGCCACATATCTGTGTACGTGGTCAGTAAAAACAAAATCTGAGATGCTGTGGAGTCGTACCGAATGTTGTTATCCGCGATTGCTGAGTATACTTTCCGATGATATTAATGGCCATGACCGGAGACCACTGTCGGCTTCGATCTCAAGCACTGTGAGCACAGTCTCATAGAGATGGAGTTTTTCCTGACGTTTTTTTGCTTCCATCTGTGTTTGTGGCGACTCTAAGACCAATTAGCACCTTCGTCCTACTATGCAAAAGGGAGTCCGTTGTAACCTGTGCACCGGATGTCGTTAATCATGGTTCTCGCTCGGGGCTTGTGCATCCCCTTTCCGAGCGTCGGAGCAAACGAAGAATCTTGACCTGAAGGAAAGGATCTGTGATTCCCTCCCGAGACGTCGTGTTCTGGCTGTAACCTGTTGGAGTCACGAGAGCTTTTCAAATGTCGAACGAGGAGTAGGACGGCCTGTAGATCAATGATACAAGCGAGACATGAATACATGATATGCCTTCTCACATTACGGAGTTCTTCGAGATCAACAACCCCCCAGGATCTACTTGCACACATTTCAACAACCAGTGTGATGGCCGTGAGTAAGACCCATGGTTTCGGTCAGCGAGTATGTTTTTTTCTTCTTCGCTTTGAAACGAAATGATCTGCGCATTCTGGAACTTTACGAACTATACTCTGCAAAAGCACACGTCGCAGCCTGTTGAACACGATAATCAACGGTCTATGGTCTACGCATAGAGTCCACGCGGACCCTTCTTCTTCCGAATGTACGTGTTGCTCGAACCCAGAAGCTTCTCAATCTCGTTGGCTAAGTCGCGAGACGATCTCCTCCGAGGCAAGATATCGGCGAATGTTGCACAGAGCAAGACCGACCGCGTACATATTCGTTGGTTCATGTCACAATGGAAAGCCGGCTGTGAGTAATAACAAGACAAACATCGAGTCTGCGGAGACTTACTTCTTCAGTGAGTTCGTTAACAAAGCGTGAGGACAGAGTTCCTAAGGCTCATTCATGGACGCGGCGAACATACTCAACATTATTTAGGCACAGGTAGTACAGGGAACCAGTCTCAATTGACGATCGGGCCATTTCAAACGAAATGACTTGCGACAAATTTCAAGCACCACTGCCATCTGACCGAAGTGTGGCCATCCGAGTACTAAGCATGTGAATGTAAAGAGCTTCAGGCGACAGTATATTATGTCTGTGGCATACGAGTCTTCTTCCCTAAATGAAAGCGGCGAATTGCTGCTGAACACGTCCTGTTTGATGAGGGCCCGCTCGTGCGGCGCGCGTCTATGCAGCAATGAGATCATGCTGTCAATCACGAGCGGAGCAGCACGACCGTACCTTGCAGGCTCGGATGCCTTTGCAATGAGGGCCATACGCAATGCAAAATGAGCAGCGCAGATTGGTACACATCAGCTCTATGCTCACACCTTCAAGTTATGATACGGCATGCCTGCTCGCCGTCGTCCACAGCGTACTCAGAGATCGTACAGGTTTCAAGATGTCCACAAGCGCCTCAGCGACACACGGGTATGGCGCGTGACGTGACATTGCCCTTCTTAGTGACTAGCCTAACTTATTGCTGCCGCTGACAACTGTAGTGACCGAGACCCATAGCACGTCACGTCCCTATCCACACTGTCCTGGAATTGAACCCTGCGATCCGCCTGTCCTGAGCGCATCTTTCCTCCTTCCTTCGTTAAGTTCTCTTCCCTCTCGCCGTCGTGGCGTCCAACGATGGCGAACCCACTTATACTACAAAACATGCACTCTCCTATATCTTCTCTATTACACACTCTCGGCCTAACGCGCGAAGACCTCGTGTTGCCACACGGAGCAGATGCGAGCATATTTATCGCAAGACAGTGGTTCTCAGCCTTCGATAACCGCCCCTCCTTCAAATTCGCGTACACTTAGAAGGTCCCTAGTACTGTGTCTTCTTTTAGCACTGTGAAAACGAAATACTTCACCTACGCCGCCGAGGACTCCGGTCAAGGCCGAGCCAGTCGAACCGAGTCTCTCCAGCCGCCCAATGGACACCATGGAGATGGTTATGGAACGCAAAAGCAAACAAGCTAAGAGGGAGCGCCGAGGTGAGTAGACCCACACATCCCTGTTTCACAAATTTTCATGTACAACTGGTTGCCTTCTATCCCACAGCTAGGTCACAGTCCCGCTCGCGAGACGACCGACGGCGTATCTACTGCGCATAAGAACCTCACTCCGTCGCGCAGTACGACGCCTCTAATTGAGTATCACGCTCCGTCACTCTAATAGTCCACGAGCTTGACCACGCCGTGCCCCATACCAGTCTCCCCCTGGTGACACCTCACCATTTCAAGTATTATAGTGGAGCGTGTTATGGAGCGAAGCATCTACCTCGCAGTCCCCCATAGTAAGCATCACATCATATCAATCGATTGAACGTCATGTTTATGACGCAATCCTTTTAGGACGGGGGAGTTCGCCGCCAATGCCACCCCCCTGAGACCCCTCGCAAGCAGCATACGGTCGCCGCCTTCAAGCTCCCTGACTCTCTCGGGCCCCTAAAACTCCGGTCAGCCGCCATATCCTCTCGTCATCCATCTCCATCACATTCCGCAACGCCACAGTCAAGTCCAGCGCGTATTAGTAAATATTGTATCTTCTCCCAGGCCCGATGAGGAACTCGCCCGACTCTCGGAAGAAGATGAGTTAGTACGACTTGCCGTATACCCTTCCTCCAGGTCCGTACTCCAAGGTGAAACCGGATTTCTCCTATGCCGCCCTCATGGTCAGGCAATCCTGTCCTCGCCTGAACACCGCCTCACACTTCAGGATCATCTTATGAGTGGATTACAACCGTGTATCCGTTTTAACACACACGTGGTGAACAGACTTGGATGAACTCTATTCGGCATTCCCTGAGCACTATGGCGGTTTTCCGCAAGATTACGCGTGGCCGTAATGAAGGCAAGAGTCTATGGGCTATCTGGGACTGCGATCTGCCATGTTTTGCAAACGGAGGCTTCAGGAAAACACTCTGTGCCGACATGGTAAAGGCGAAACCCCCACCTGCCAAGTCAGGCCCTAAACGAAAGACAACGATGGACGATGCTTTAACGAGAGAAACCAAGAAACGAAGGATCAAAGAGAACGAGGGGCCATTGCCAAGGAGAAGAACCGGATACCAGAACAAGCTTTTTCCCATCAGTCATCGCAGTTTGCCCCAGTGTTGCCACCATTCCACGCTCCTATGTATCAGAACGTGCATCAACAGCCGTATTATCAGCCATATTCCCGCCGCTGCCCAACAGTGTCCGCGGAATCCCTATTCCCTCCTCTGCCTGCTACCTCGGCGTATCATCGGGCGCGATGTCCATGTCACGTCCCTCTTCCACTTCGCTCTCCAGAGCCAGCTCTGGTGGAGTGGCCGGTCCCTCCGGAATACCGCCTCTAGCATCGCCAGAACAGCGTCGCCAGATAACCCGACCCGGGTGCCCGTCGCCGAACCCTGGTCTACGTCGTCGTCCGTCGTCGCTGCCAGAGCTGACATCGTCGTCTAGTTCAGCTCCAAGCCCCGCCGTTTGCCATCATTGGACAGCTCATCTGCCATGTTGGAAGCGGTCTTTGCAGGACACGGCCGACCCTACCCGTCTTCGATTCTGAAGATGAAGTCGACAAACTTACTGCACAATGTGCTGGCATCGCTTCCACTCTCGATGCGTTGGAGTCTGGCGTTGCGGTTCCGGAATGGGGGGCTCGTATGAGGTCTGGTTACAGAGATACTACCCCCTTCTGTCGAAAAGAACCTCCTCCACGCGTCCCAAGGTAAGTTGACTCCATGTCTTAACAATATGTCTGGGCGATTTACCGTCTGTATAGGGCTTTCCCATTCACTGTCCCCTCGCGGCACCGGAATCTCCTACTACAGAGCGGCGGTTAGCAAAGGGCAAAAGCACGAATGCGATCACCCAGCCCAGCCTCATGTATCCTACGCCCGAGACGGCCAACCTTCACCCCCACCGAAGACTCCCCCTGGCAAGACCATGCACACCACCTCGCAAGCTGTCTTCGTCTGCATCGAGGACCGTACAATTGTCCCCACAACGGACGCCCCTCTCTCACCGTGTTTTGCACATGAGCCCCTCTCCCAGCCTTGCGCACTACAAGTCTAATCTAGACCCACCTCCAGCAGCCGTTTTCCTTCCTCAAGCTCCCTTATTTGTCAGGGTTTGCCCACCCATAGGATCCATCTTTGACCTTGCCAAATCCGGATTCGCTGCGAACCCCCTCTAAGCAACGGACTACACCAATCAAGGGGGGCTCAGGGATAAAGGGCACCGAGTTCTCTCCCTTTGCGCCACAACGCCTCATGTTTGGCTCAGACTCGCCTTTCAGGACGCCATCATCAGCGATAGTGGATCCTTGCAACCCGAGCGTGCTGCTTGAACAAGAAAGTCATGCGCTACGACTCACAAGACCCCCCTGCACGATAGCCCCGGAGGCTCCCTGTTCGGCAAGCGAAGCATCCTGTACGATAGTCCCGGCACGGTCCCTCCCGATGGGATAAATTATGGTAGCCTGTCATCCTTCCTCTGTTCGTCGCTCATCTATCGCAAAACATTCCTCTTTTGATTACCTACGCACCGGCATTCGCGTTTACACTAGCCTCTTATCCTCGTATTATGGTCTCAGCATGATGTCTATCTTCGCCGCCGTTGGACCCTGTCCTGACCCGTGCCTACGAATACCTAATGAACCTGAACACGCCCTCCCCGTGATGTCTTCGCTATGTCTCATCCTTGTCCACGCCCCCTCGCTATGTGTCGCTTGATGTTTTTGTTGCTCCCAATAATAGCTAGTTGTATCCTTGTCGCGCGTGGCAGAACAATTTCTCGCTTTTTGTGTATCCCTTCGTTCATACACGATAACCCTCGACGGGCTATTCGTCCGAGTTTGAAAGCATTGGCTCCTGTATTTGTTGACCGACCGTGCGTTATTCAATGTGCTCTGTTATGTGCATGAATATCTGAAACCATTTGACTTTCCACAGAAATCGCTGAAGATTCACGCACATATTGCGCAGTAAGTCTGGATTTTGGGACCCACAACTGCTGCTGGCTGGAGTCGTCCGGAAACTGCGGACCGCAAGCCCCCTATGACACACTTGGGCGCCAAGTGCATCCTCATAACGAGGAGTCTAGCATGCACCATGCTACCTCTTCATCTTATCGTCTACCACCATCCCCCACCAATACCTACAAGTATGCCTACAATTGAAGACATTCCAGTCGAAATTCTTCTCGACGATCTGTTTCCTTTGCTATCAGTGACTGACCTCCAGCATCTTGGTGCGACAAAGAAATACTTCTATAAGCTTACCTCCGATGATCTTCTTCTGGAAACGCAAGATACAAGAGGACTTTAACTTTCCAGAATCTGACACTGCGAGGAAGACTGGGTGGAAATTCATATACAAGCGTCTCGCCAATGCCAAAGCTTTACGTATGGGGGTTCGTGAATCGTCTCTTCCCTTAGCAGGTCAATTTGAACTAACGATGCGCATAGTGACTATGCAAATCGCAGGCTTGCGGTTCATCCGAGGGCCCTGTCAAAGACTGTAATATTACGGTGGAGTCCCGTACCCCCTGCGTCTCCGATGTCCCAGGCGCCCGAATCGTCAGCTTAGTGGCAGGCGGCATGTACGTTCTTCTCTGGTGGCCAGATTTTGACCTATCTTCATACCAATTCCAGGTCGTTTTTTTTACCGCCATCGATGATCAGGGACGAGTATACGTCTGGGGTAATATTTGAGTCCCGTTTGCATAAAGAGTTCAACTTATTTCTTCAACAGGATGCTTAGAACACGGCATGGATTGGCTCTACAGAATGACGGCTTCTCTGAACGGGCTAAGATAGCTGAGGACCCCAAAGCTACTCGATCTTCCATGTACAATGCGCAGCATTAGGTCAGTATCATCCCATCTATCCATCTAGAACTCTATTACTTTGGGAACGGCAGCTGTGCGCGATTGCACAGCGCAGGTTTGGATTCTGACTCTAATGTGTGGACCTTCACCTCCTGGGGGCCGTCCATTCAAATTGGTTTGCCCTTCTCTGGATAAGACAATCAATCATTCGACCCCTGTACAAGTCGAGATGTGGGTGGTCATTCACGTCTATCCTCACGGAAGGCGGCGACGTCTTCGTGTACTGGCCTTTGCAGGGCACAATGTCTCAGGCACTGCATCATTACGGAGACGAAATGAGAACAAACAGGGAGATGAGAACCAAAGCTGCGTGCCTCGTCCGAAGACCCGGTCATTCCATGCCATGCCTGGGATCTGACAACTTACGAACCTCATCGTCTTCCACCCCGATACCCTCCAACCTTCCTCGTTTGAGTGGAACTGGAGCTCCCGCAGACACTTTGGACGGGGAACCGATACTCATACGAATCGCTGGAATGGACCACAACCTTATTGGCTTGACAAATCAAGGTCATGTGTTGAGATACAACAAACTCACTGGCGAGGATATGTACAGGGAAGGCCGTTGGGAAATACGTATGTTTCTTGTTTCTCGGCTGGCAGTCGTTTTGACTCAGAAACGATTTAGCTGCCTTACTTCAGTGAACTCGAGAAGGTCAAGGAGGCTCCCATCCTTCGCTGATGGGTCGCTGAAACCCCCTAGCTCTATGCATGTTACCCACGTAAGTGCAGCATTCTATCGACCACATTCTGAAGCTGTGCTAAACTAGAAACCAGATATCTGCGCCACTTCAGAACGTTCGTGGTGGCACTCTACCTCAGGTGTGTACACCTCAGGCCCTGAATCCATCGTCCTTCTCAAACAGATCGACACAGAGATAGTGCTGAGAATCATATACCGAGCGCACCGCCCCCCTTGCGCAGCCTCTCAAGCCAGACGTAATCCCCTCTCTCCAATACCGCTCTGTCATTTCCATCGTCCTTAGGTGACTACCACTACGGTGCACCTCACGTCGGACGGGACGCTTCTGACGTGGTGTGTGTGCGATTCTCGGCAAGACAAAGTTCTCCAGAGGCGCGTCGAATCGGCCTTGGTTGAGCCCTGTGGATAATTATTCCACAGGGGGCAAACCGGAGGGTGGGTTCAGGGTCAGATGATCGTGCGAGAAATTGGCTGTTATGGAGGACTCGTTGCGCGACGCTGCCGTTCACACACCGCCCCGAATGTTCACCGATCCTACTAGAGGTGAAGTTTGATCATATGCTCAAGATAAAGGAAAGAAAAAGTATGTCTTTGCATGCTACCTAAGTGCGCAGCCTCGGGGATAATGCACATTGGTGCGTACCTAGTGATTGATCTTGAGGTCTGTTTGTGCGCTCCTTTCACGTGAAAATCAGCACTGATGTCGAACTTCATCGCAGACCGATGTAAGAAGAGAAGAGGAAATCGAAGACAAGGATCAACACTCTCCTGCAGAACCCTGACAATCTTGGCCGATGGCGGCAATGGCAAGGCCCCCCGATCTACCTATAAGGGTACTCCTCCTGTTGCCCCCTTCCGCAGTCGGGCTCGCCGGGCGAGGGTCGTCCGGCCAGAGTCGGACACGGGCGACGGAGGTCTTGATGCGCAATGTCATTCGTATTCGTCCGAAGGTGTTGGAGAACGATATTCATAGTCACAAGAATAAAAAAAAAATTTAAATCAAAATAGGTTAAAAAGACTATGTTACATAGAAAACATTGGGTGTGATGATTTGACATACCTTCGTCGGTGTTGCTTCGAGCGACAGGCGACCAAAAGTGAAGGGATACGTCTGCGTCTATGACCACGTCAGGGATAAGAAATCAAAAAGGTCACAACACAACTTTGTACACATATAACCGGTTAGACAGGTCTCCTTTCCGTGACTTGTTAAACATATCAGTCGAAGAAGGCGCGTGGGGGTCCCCAAGCAGCACTTTAGCTTTGACGTCGCCGCTAACTCACGTTGAGACTAATGGTCAACAAGTTAGCTCAGTGAAAGCTGATTCTGAATTAAAATCTCACTAACGCACCTGATGGATTGTTACGACGTGTTCCGCCGGAGGGTGCTAATCTGGGGCTGGGGGTATCCATTGTTTCTTGGACAAAAAAAAAAACAAAATTGCGCTTCCAATGCATAGGTTAATGTTGCAAGGATCTTCACACGGCTTGATAAGTGTGTCTAAGTTGCACTTTACCTCCTGAATATCCAAGCCGGAAACTGTCCGTACCCTCTTTTTCCAAGAGCACTCGAGACTTCGTTTGCTGGCCTGGGGGGTTGGGACCATACTTCGGTAGTAGACGTAATGTATCCGCTTTTAAGGCCCGGCTCGACACACATAGAATGTAGATGTAGGTAACGAATCATCTAACCTGTCAATTATTAGAGCTAAGATCGTTAGAGCGCGAAATAAGGACATACACCAAGCTGTGCTGAAATCCTCGGTATACGAGCTGACCCGGTCGTTTGAAATCAAGTCTCATAGAGGATATAAAGACCCCAATGGGGGTTGAAGTCAGTCCAACAGGGCGTCGTACCAGATTCCGGACATTATCGATTTCCAAATACACCGACAATGCTCTGTTGTTGGAGAAAGGGGGGGGGGGGGGCGCTCTGGTAACGCATTTCCATAGTCGAATGCTAATGAGTGTGGATGTTGCCGTGACTTGATTTTTGACAACTGACAAAGAATAACATGCTTGTCATCCCATTGAGCTGCGGCGCAAGATATGGGGTCGGTGATAGAGCTTGTGCTTGCGACCTAATATGCGCAATCGTCTGAATAGCCAAGACTAGGCTCCCGTCAGCACGAGAGCAAAATTTACTACTGAAGCAACGTACCAAAGGTCCGCCAAAAAAACACAGTTCGTAGTCTGTAAATGGTCCAACTGCTCAGCAAATTGTGAAAGTTTAAAATATCTCTCAGGATAACATACGGAAGAAAATGGTGATAAATCTGTTGTAGCTCCATACAACATCCAGCCAAAACTCCATGCCTAGCGATAGGTGGTCAAAACATTCATACCAGTAATACAAAAGCGCAATCGCAAAGACCAATGATTGCAATCCGCGATGAAGTTCTATAAAGCATACATACAGTCAATGTGGGATAACATCTTAGCAAACAGCAACTACAATGTCACATACATTTTTGTCATATAAAAGAAGACTCTGACGGCGTACTATAGATGTAGATGTGTCTAGGGAGAGGTATATATTTGCACCGTTCGGAGTGTTTTTCAAAAAAAAAAGTGGTCTATAAAACCTCTGCTTCATGAAAGAAACCAGACGATATGACGTGCCCGATAGCAATCATGAGCTGTAATGTGGCCAAGCCGAGAAGAAAGCTGCGGGTTAATGCATCAGTTTTGAACACTTTTTCTGTAAGTTACCGGGGTATTGAGTGGAAAAACGACAAAGTACTCCAACCCGTCGACGTATATCTTCACCTGTCCTTCCTTCATTCGGTACAACGTCGGCACCACAGCAGGATATATAAAGCAGGCTGCTAGAATGTGATTTAGATGTTCTCTTTCGAGGGGGTAAAACGACAACGTGGAGACATAAAGACATACTTTTAAGCCTAGGAGCTGAATTAGCTAATATACCATCAACAAAAAGCCGCGATCCAGCTCCACCATAAAGGGGACCGCCATTCGAAGTAAGAAACCCAACAAAGCGACTTGGGGGGGGGAGATTATAGGATATATCTGGTGGCTTGGACGGGTATTCCGTAACGAGGACATTTGTGGGAGCTTGTTGTGAACGTAATGGCCTAAATGGGAGCTCCCTCGCACTTCAAAGGCTGTGGTCCCTGGAGAAAATGTAAGTTTAACGTAACATGATATATCGGAAGAGCCGTGCGATAGGGATCATTACGGTTTGTCACCAGGAAGTCTAATGAAGTGTCTGCGCCTCCGATTATCATCAGGAGTGGGAGTTGCTAAATTGATTCATTGGGACTTGTCCTGGCCGTAAAGATCTGCTCCAAAGTTCAATCATTGCTCCCTCTTCACATAACGGTGAGCACATCAGTCAAGCCAGGCAAGGATGTAGGACTGGTCTGGACATTTAATAAGTCCGGAGGCCGTGTGAGTAATCAAGAGTCGGAAGACCAAACCCTCCCCCGCCGTTTCGGATGTACAGGTACAATATGTCGATTGTCATCGTGCTGACTGTCAAGTTTCTCTTGTGACCGTCAATTTCTTGGGCAGATATTATATCTTCTCAGATTGCATAGGATATTTTACAGTCCATTGTTTGATACTATAGTGTACCTTTTAAACGATCACGCTGGTTTGATCACGCACATAAGACCTAAATAGAAACTTACTACTTATCTGGTTTCGCAGCTAAGAAAATAGTGGCCTATAAAAATGTCAAATCTTTCGTGTCGATCGATCATGACACCGGGGTTACAGTGCTCTGGGCCTTTGTGATTACTACGGCTGGAGAAATGCCGGCACTGGCACGATTGCTAGTCATTGCAATATCCACATCAGATACCCCTGGGCCCTGAGACTTCCAACCGTTGAGCCTGGGGTTCAGTGCAGTCAACGTCCTTTGCACCACTAGAGTATGGATCCAAGTCTTGTGGCTTTTTCGGTCCAACACATTGAAGCTCGGCTACGCATTATTTCAACGTGGATACATGCACGCATCCTTTCTTCAAAAAATCGTACCGTATGTCATACTTTGCTTTATTGATGTGTGCACTTTTGAAAAAGGAAGATCAAGACAGGATGTCGGGAGTCCGCAGAACATCGAGCATTATTATGACACGGAGTGAATACACTCGAGTAAAAGGTTCCGGTCTTATTCGTAAGGGCTCACGAAAATGACAGCCGACGATCTCATAATTCGCGCGTATGATCAACAAACATTAATGATTCAAGTCTTCATCCGGGGCAGCGAAAGGCGATGCCTAAGGTCCATGATCAGCGCTGATGACTAGATACCTCAGGCTCTTGCCCAAGGTGGCAGCAATACGTTCCTAGATTAAGCCCCCACAGTCTTTCCATCTTCAAACCATTTTTCAGCAGTGGACTCGATTCCAGTGTATCACCGGTGTAGTTGACCTCTCCTCATCCAGCTCTCCAGAGTGTCACCGTGAGGATTAATCCTGCGGTTCCAGGCTACATCCCGCTTGATGATGTCGTCGGGCTGGTAAAGGTACCAGAATCTGGTGTGAAGTTCTCTCTGAACGTCGTCGAACCATCGCCGTGAGATCGCTCATTGGCAACAGGCTGATCGACGTTGGTGAGGTTCTCGGAAATGCTCCTCAACCGTGAGGTTTGCAGCGATGGCCTTCTTGCCCGTCACCTTCGTAAAACGTCGAGACGAGCTCCTTGAGGACCGACCATCTCGGTGACGATCTTGACCGGTCTTGGCCTGAGACCTCGGCGCGGTGGTCGAAAGAGGTACCGGGCGAAGAAGCCGATGTCTCGCAAGGAGATGTACGGAACGTGACCGTCGCCCAAAGGCATCGCAAAAGAAGACGTAGGTACCATCTTCACGGCGAGTAATAGGGCCTTGAAGAGGCTACATTCGGTTGTGTCGTGAGCCAAGCTCCAGGACGACATGAATGCAGATGCTTACGCTGTTAAGCATGTCGAGGTAGGGTCCGGTTGTAACAATACTCCATTGACATGTCATAGTCGCTCACGACGGACGGCTGGGCCTTTAGCCAGTCTCCAACACGACCCTTGGCGTTGTAGTGGTCAGCGCTGTATTTCGGATTGTATCCGGTAAGCTGCAAATGTACCGCATAAGCTATCGACTCTATCGTGAACAGAAAGAAGACATACCTTGTTGACGTAATCAAGGCCACTCCAGATCCAATGACGCACACTTTTAGCTTGCTTGGCGAGCTCGAAGACCTTCATGCCCAAGAATATTTCTTTCTGCTCGCCGACTGTGAAAGAGTCGATGTTGACCCAGGCACCGTACACGCCATTGCAATGCATCATAAACGTCTGTCATGTTGTCAATCGAACCTGGGGCAGATGCCTGTTAGCGACATTTTTACGAGGTGCATAGGACAACGCGGACCTTTGAAGATATGCACGCCTTTAGCTTAGGCGTGCGAGCCCTTTAGCCCAGGCGGTCTCTCGGGATCGCGTGTCAGTGCACGGATGCCATAGGGAGATGGTGTACCGTCGAGGGCGTTCGGGGGCCAGGAGAGCGTCGATGACGGCCAAGCCTTGAGCACCAGTGGCACCGATCACGAGAATGATCTTTTTGCTAGAAGACATGGCTGGGCGATGTATGAATGATGATTTGAGTATGCAGAGGACCTACGAGCTGAAAGAGGTATTTGTACCTTTCGTAGGTTCGGTCAAAGAAAAGATGGAGATACCCCCTCGCCGATGCTGCACCGCTGTGAGACCTTACCAATGCCGAACGCGTATTTTAACGCTGAATTTCGCCTCCCCGCAAAGGTCGGGGAATCGACGGTCAGTATAGGGTTTGCTTCGGCGTTTCCTGAAAGGGCAATGACCGAGGGTGTGGCGGCCGAGCTCCCACAACCTGACAGGCGAGGCACAGCAGTGCGGCCTGTGGGTTGGGGTATTACACCATCCCGCATTTTAGTCAGGCGTGTACTTCGTACTTGCATACACCACGTTGTTTGTGTCGAGCACTGGTGGTGCCCTTGGTGTAGAGAGCTTCTTCCGACTCCGACTTACTGGGCACTAAATCTAGACAATGAAGGCGGTCAGAAGAAACACAGCGGTGTCAAGTACACGCTAGACTACTCACATTTACCTGCTATGGAGAGGCCAGTGTTTTGGCTCAGCTTTGAAGACACAGATCACACATCAATCTTAGGCTTTGGTGCACAATGATCGGCTCAACTGCACTAGTAAACCATGATATTATTCTATTCTTGGGATGGCGACCGAGCGTGATGTCGTTACGTGTCTGACTGAACGTCTCCCAAAGGCGATTAAGAGACCTAGCCGATAGCGAGCTCAAGATTAGGCCTTGCCCTATTTCCAACGGGGACGACCGAGGTCGACGTTTGCTATCCCGAGGCTATGCCCGAGTCTATATCTGGGCCGCGCTCTCATGTGATCCAAATGAATATCGTAGTCGTTATCTACCGAGCACCGATTTAATCCAGCACAAATAAATTGTTTTCGAGAAAGCGTGGTTGGCTCAAAGACCCCAAAAACTGAGATGTGACTGAGTATTCACTCAAACTATTTACGCGATCATGAAAAGGTCCAGAGCTCGCTCAGCTTATCTGATCCGAGACTCCACCACCTCTTCCTCTCCTGTGGCCTCCGTTTCCTGAAGAAGGAAACCCATTGGTGCTGCTGGAGCTCGAACGCGACCGCGGGCTCTTTCTTGATCCTACGTATAACTTTTTCGACTCGGTCTCGTACAGCTGCAGCGCCAGGCTGGCTCAAGCGCGCCGAAAGCAGTGAGAGAAGAAAAATGATGTACCGTGCTGTACGTGTGGTCAAGGAAGTCCTCAAGCGCGTAGTTTGGGCTTCGTGAACGCCTCCTCGAAGATCTTCGCTAGCGTCGATTACCGCAGAGTGGTAGTGCTCTCTATGGGTGTGTAGTTCCCAAAGAGAGGAATCGATGGCGTTTTGTCAAAGTCGGGGTTTAGCTCGTTGAAATTAAACGGATCTGATGCGGCTAGTCAGAACGAGCACGTCCACCCCCCCCCCCCCCCCCCCCCCCCCCCCCCCCCTTAAAAGGGCTGTGAGATGTACCTTCGGCCGCCCTCGACTGTATCTTCCACCGATGTATCATAACCATGAGCGCAGGGTGCTTCTTGAGGATGTTATACGTCAGAGGCATGATCATGAGACAATAGCGGCGGTGGCGCAGAGAGCGATAGTCGCGCTACGAACGTTTCACGAAGGAAAATCATGCCAAAAGATTGACGGGATTAATGTCTACGCGCGATTTCAGCGAGGATAAACATGAGTAGTTGGAGAATGACTAACGTTGAGCTCAAGAAACAGCTCGTGTCATTCGGAAGAAACGAGCACGGTGCTTGAGATGTAGGAGGTCCCGGTCGAGGAAGGAGTACAAGGCGGGTGTAAAATGCAGGGTAGTCCACTGTCGTAGAAATATATCTTCGCAGCATGTTATCACTGAGGCGTGAGGAGGAATGAGTACTCACCCAGGTTGTACTCCTTCATGAGGATGAAGAGCGCATGGTGAGCCGCCAAAAACCAACAGTTGCCGCCTGTTTCCGAGCAATGAGCACGACGCCTTGCAGCACACACTATGGCACCCACCATTAGTCCCAACACACGACGCAACCCAATCCATAACCAAAACCGCCCTCGTCAAAATGCGGCATCACACCACCACGATGCACAGTCACATTCAACGCACGCGTAACCAACGCCTTGCTTGCGCTCCTCCGATCCCACCCGACAGAGAGCGGCAACAACTGCGAGCCACGTCCTCGTAAGATCGCGCGAGTGGCGAAGCTCAGCGCATGCAGCGACTGGTGGAGACTGAGCTTGTGCAGGGCGCGCGCCGCGCCGCGCCTTCGGTTTTGCCCGCGTCCTTGTCCTTGCCCTGGTCGTCAAAGAACTTGCGCCAGTCGTCCGCCGTTTCGTCGTCGTCCTCGGCGTCGGGGTTCTTGTCGTCTGGGTCCGACTCGTCTGCATCCGCGTCTGCGTGTTTCGCTTTTTGGGATTTGGGCTTGGCGCGGCCGTGCGCCGAGCTCTTCGACCCACCAGGTGTTGAGTTCGGCTTGTTCAGTGGGGAAGGTTGTGAGTCGTTCGAAGCGGAGCGAGAGTCGAGTTTTGTCTGACGGACGTGCGGGTGGTCCTCTGCGCGAGTATGTTGCAAGCAGGCCGCTGTACACGCTTAATATTGTGCTTTTCTCAATCGCAGAAAAAAACACTCACGCAGCTTCCCGCAAGAAGAACCATCGAATATCATCCCACACTTGAACGACTCGCTCAGGCCAGGTCTCTATGAACATATCCCGAACCTCGGGGTCGAGCCTGCCGTCGTCCTCACTGGGCCTCACTCTTGCGCTTTTTCGGGTCTGATTCGCAGCGCGCGGCGGAGCGGCGGGCATAGGACAGCAAAGGGCCGTTAGAATTTGCCTGAAGGCGAAATATAGAACTGTGGGCGCAACCGGTGCTCAAAAAAAAAAAAAAAAAACCGGTGCTCGAGCCGGGAGCTTTGCTGACGGACGTCGCGAGGTGCTTTTGCAGTGAAAACAGAATTTTGAGAGAAGACGTCTAGGGCGCACACGTTAGCATGAGTTCTCGCGTAGTAAAACCGTTTCGCAGACGCACCTTAAGCACAGACTCATCGTCCTTGAGCAGCCCCGTCAGCATATCCACATACGCACGCAGCTTCTCCTGGATCCACGCCCGTACGGGCCTTCGTCTCGTCGTTCCCCGCCACATTTGATCAACAGGCCCATTGGTATATAATCACTCACAAAAACACACTGCTACAGGCGCATATGGATCGCCTTGGAGAGCAGCTGCGGCGTTCCCCACGCCGGTCGTAAGCGCGCAATCTCGAGGAGGTCCGCGAGCGGTTTGAGCGAGGCCGTTGTTATCGCTACCGGCCCGCGATGAGCTGGTCCTCGAGGTTTGTGTATCGTCGCAGTCGAGTCCTTGGCGGCGCCGACGCCGTCGTTGGTTGCGCTTTTTTGGAGGCGGGGATCGAGCGCGGGAGCCATGGCTTTTCGGGGGGGCGTGAGCAGTAGAGCTCTTCAGCTCTGCGGGCGTCGGCCTGGCTTCTCGCCAAAATGATTGCAGGCGAAGGCTCCCTCTGGGGATGACATATGTGAAGCTGTGTTCGTCGTTCAGATGATTTCCGTTCTCGTGCTGCTGTGCTCACAAATCGAAACCTAGGAGTTTGGTTTCTCAATGAAGCGCTTTAGAATTGAGCAAAGATTGTTTGATAATTATACAAATTTTCAGTTGAGAGCATTTTTTTCCGCACAACTTTCACAGACTGATGGAGTGGTATAGCAATAGCCTAACACGGCGTACAAGCAATACACATGCGTTACTATGATCCAGAGTTTCCAGTGTGTAGTACAGATGACAATGAGGTTATTTTACACGGTACCTATGATAAGCATCCTTAAACTGACGCTGTTCAATCTACCGGGAGTGTTCAGTGTTCAGTGTTCAGTGTCAGTGTTCAGTGTCAGCGTTAACGACGCTCAATGTCAGACTCGTCCCAGTTTCAGAATGAACTTGGTGTGGAAGACGATCTTGTCGTCTTAGAGAGTGCCTGGGGCTTAGTGGCTGCTCAAAGGGTTCAGCGACAGATTTAGTAAATGGAATGCAGCATGCGCACCTTCGTTGATGGTGTGCGCGCCGTTTTGTAGTAGTAGTTTCGACGCATGCGTGAAAGGCTCGTACCGGTAAATATTTTTGGTCAAATTCCAATAATGCTTCGTATCTAACAGCATTCATGAGCTCCGATCTCGCCACATACACAAAACCAAGACATACCCGTATTCCCCAGGGCGACACTCGGCTGCACAACCGCCTTGCAGGCCCTTATACTTCCGCCGAGCGCTCCAGCGCGCTCAACAATCGTCCCCCGCCAGCAGCGCATACGCACCCAGCGCCCGACGTCGGCGTCATCGGCGACGGGTCGAGCGCCGTGCCAAACGCGTCCGAGAGCTACACAAAGCTGTCCGCCCTAGCGCCCGCTTACGGTTTTTTTATTTTTTTTTTTTTCATTGTTTCTGACGTTTTTCCCAGAACGCGTTCTGAGACTGAGCGTTGTACCGCTCCGCGAACGGGCTGCAAGAGCCTCGTCGTGCGCGCCCTGGAGGTCCGCCACCGAGCTGCGAGCCGCTGCTCATCAGCCGCGTAGCTGAAAAAAAAAGGGGGGGGAGGCGCACCTGTGCTCCGCAATCCGGTGGGTTCACGGACAAAGTGCGGGCCTGCTCCGGGCAGCGCGTTGACCTTCACCGCTCCCGCCCGCGACGAGATCGACCGCCTGTGTCGTGCCGAGCGCCGCCGCGAAGGCTGTAGGGCAGGGTCCTGCGCGAGCATGAGCTGCGTGAGACCGCGTGCAGCCATCGGCGGCGGGGCGTCCGCTGTGGATTGCGGCCTTGGCGAGCGCGCGGAAGGACGGGGGCACGTCGGTACTGCCCGAAGAGAGCGCGGCGCATTGGGCGCCCTGGAAGGAGCGTGGCCCCCCCGGACGTAGCGCAGGAGCGCGGTCTCGTGTGGGTGGGCTTCGAGCTCGACTATGGCGGAGGCGAGCATGCCGATTGACTGAGAGGGGTGAGGTGGATGGCGTTGTATGGGGGGAGAGGGCTTACCGTGTGGCGCGGTGGGACGCTTGAGTGGCCGCCTAGGGTCGAAAATTTCGACCTTGAGGTCGAAGTAGCCTTGTCTCAGCCGTGTAGGGCAGCGCAAAGATGGTGTCTCCGCCATAGAGCTCCATAAAGGGTGCTGTCGCGTCGTCAGCATATGCTAGGGCAAGCGTTTTGTGTCACCTACCGCCTTCGTCAAGGAGAGCCGCAAAGCCATTAGTACCATATATCTCTTCAGATACTTTCCAATGGGTCCAGCGCCCTGAAATGACAGTCAGACGGAGCTAAAAGGGTGACTATAATGCTATCTACCTGGCGACCGCCGGACTCTTCGTCGATGCCAAAGGCGACCACAAAGGTCCGCTTAGGAGTGAAGCCATGTTTGAGCAGGTATGTAATAGAGGTTCTGAAGACAACGTCAGACGGCGACAACAGTAATAATCAAAGTCGCCCTACAAGATAGATACGACATCCGGTTTGTCGTCGTCGGCGCTGCCTCGGCCCCATAACCAGGTGCCTGACGTCAAAGGTGAGCCATTTAACAAATTTTCTCGACAAGCAAAGCGCACCATCAAAGTGGCCGGAGAAGGGTGGATGGAACCCAGTCTGCTGCTGTTGATGGGTCGACCGGTACGACATCTTACGGGGATATGGGTGAGGTCAGCGTCACAAGATGATGCTGGGAACCACTTGCCCATGTGAGCCGTCAGGAGGACGGGTTTGAGGGATTCATCCGACCCCTTCCAATGGAACACAAGCGCGTACTTGTTGACCTTGTCGACTCGCAGGGTATCAAACCTAGCGTACAGTCAGTGGCAGACGAGCCTGGACACGGCAAGGTGCGTACACCACGGGGGAAGAGCCGCTCTAGCTCGGCGTGCAGGCTCGTAAACGTCCTCCCATCTGGGATCCTCGCGTCGACGGAACGCCATGCCATCGTAGGAAAGCGGACCTGTCTCATCGTGAGTAAGACACCATGTGCTGGGCGTGTTTTCATGATGGGTGCTTACGGGACGCGCACGACGACGGCAGAGAGCGCGTTGGATGGCCTCGCTCAGAAAGCTGTCCGCGCTGTACTCGCGCTCGAGAGCGACGTCGAGGTCGTAGTGCACATTTGGATGCAGCGCAGCGAACTGTGGACAGTAGTCCTCGCTGCTAGGCCATCAGTCTGCGGGCCCCCGGGAACCTGGACCGGAAACTGGTGCGGGGATCCGCTGGCCACGCCCGTTTTGGAGAGCAAGAAAGAGCAGAGACGCGAGTAGGTTTCGCAACATGCCGACGCTCTGCAGTCGCTATAAATGCTGTCTGTCAGTGCGGCGGGGTGCGGGGGTGCTTGCAGACGATGCCCACCTTGTATGGCCTCTGCAGGGGATATATACTCCTGGCAATTTAATTGGACGACCCGAGTGACCACGGTGCGTGGGAGGAAAGACCAATCGCCCGCGACACGATGATAAATGGCACCGGCGCTAGTGGGTGGAACGCAGGCGCTGTGCCGGGACCGCTGGCACTGGAGCCGCTACGCATTCCGAAAATGAACGAGTGTACTCCTGTTTACGACGCAGCCCTGTTTGCTCACTGGAGGAGCCCCCCGTCAGTACATCTGTGAGTCGCACATGTTCTCGGGCTGATTATTTGAACTACCCTAAGCATATGTAGAAACTAAAGACCCTGTCCGTGCGCAGGGGTGCCCGAGGTCTAGAAAGCTGCCTGTGCTTTGACTGTGAGGGTACCTTCGCAGTTATAGCAGACGTCCACCTTTGCGATGGCTCACCGTCCGTCTTGTCTTCCCCGAGCTCCCGTCTCTCAGAGAGCTGCAAGCCTGCGCTCAGCGACGTCTCGTCTCCCTCCGACCTCCTCCAGCGCGCCCCACGCGCACCCGATTTTTCGCACCACCCCCCGCTCGCTACCGTCTTTTCTCGGGCCGTGCGCACCACAGACGCAGATTCGCCGAAGCTCGAGGACACGGACATACACAGCGAATGCCTCGTCTGAAGACCGCGAATCCTGCTGCCAGCATGAACATCGCCGTCGAGCCGCCCTGCGAGGAATGCGCCAAGAGTGCGAGGAAGGCTCCTGTGAGCTTCAATTAACTGAACAGTGCACCGATCAGTGTGTTGTTGTACCCTGTAACGACGCTCATCATGGCTATGTGCCCTGCGAGGCAGCCAATGTCGTCGCCAATTGCGATGTTTTGTGCACCGAACGGACCTGACTGCAACGCGCTTGAAACACCATCGTGAGTACCTCGAGGACAACCCATCTCGGATAACACCACTAAGGGCCTAATTAGATGCAATGTTGCCCGGAGTACCGCCATTTGTTCACAGACCCCAGGGCCCCAATCGTCCCAATCGCCCCAGCAATTCAACTGCCGTGCCTTTCCCGACGAGTTCTATGCATGGCTAATCCTGGACACGCGCAGGGCCACGAGGCCCCACAACCACTTTTACAGCGGGAGCTCAACCTCAAAAAAAAAAATTCCCAGCTCGTCACCAGCCCCGCGTCGCCCTTTCCCACGCACCCCGCCGCGCCCTCTCCGCTCCCCTCCCCTCCCCCTCGCAGCCGCTGAGCCACGGCCACCCGCAGCCCACGCCAGGCCTCGTCTGCATGTGGGGCAACTGCGGCGCCGTCTTCAGCACGATGAACGAGCTCGTCGGGCACGTGAACCTGCAGCACCTGCGGCTGCCCCCTCCCCGCCGCCACAGGCAGGCCGCGCTCGCGCCCGCGTCGTGCCTCTGGGCCGACTGCACACGTCTACCCGACGCCGAGCTCCGTCCCCGGCCCGTCCGCCGCGGACAACGTCCTCGGCGTCCCTCGCGAGCCACCTCCTCCAGGACCACCTCGGCCTAAGCCCACGCACGCCCCCGCACACGTCGGCCTGCGTGGCAGCAACGAGCGCCGAGTGTGTCGCCCCCTGCGTCGGGCCCGCACGACTGACAGCCTGCGCCCGAGCATGATTGCGATGCGCTCCCAGGCGCATGTGTTGTGTCGCTGGACGGGGTTGTCGGACGAGGGGGTTCGCGTCCGTGCGATGCGTTGACGGCGCACATAACGCCGCCATGTCGGAGCGGGCGGGCGCATTTATGATTGCCTATTGGGAGGGTGTTCGCGGCAGCGTGTGAGGAATGGCTTTGCCAGTACCGCAGAAGATATGTCAAGGCATCACTCCCATAGGTTCGATGCCATGTCCTTCTTCCTGAAAATTGACGCATAATAATGACCGAAATGACCGAGCCATACGGGCCATCGACCGTTTCCAAATGCAAAAACTGCCTAACAAAACTTCTCCGATAGGCAGCGACTACTCTCGCGCAGCACATGCGCCGAACACACACAAGAAAGTGAGTCTTCCCCGTATATCTCAGCTGATTGTGCCCTGATGATCGCGCCGCCGCAGAACCGATGTGTGTGACTACCCGGCTGCGGGCAAGGTCGTTCGCCATCCAACGGGCGCGCTGACGATCGCACAAACGCACGCACGAACGGGCACAGCCGTTCAAATGCCACCTTCTGCGACCGGTACGCCCCCCTGTCTCTCCCCTTCCTTCCTTCCGCTAACCCTTGCGACAGAGCATTCCACCGAGTCCTCGAATCTCTCAAAACACGTACGTAACCTTTTTTTCCGAGCAGTGGGGATGAAGAGGCTGATGGTGTCCTGGGCAGTTGAGGACGCCTACAGGCGTGAAGCCCTATCCCTGCACGGAGCCTGGGTGTACGAAGACGTTTTTGCGCGCCCCGACCAGCTTGCGAGGCACCAGACCGCTGCATCGCAAGAAGAGCCCCGCCCGCTGCTGCGTCGTAGCCCGCGCGTGGGCTTTTGTGTTATTTTTTCATTATTTGCTATGGTGTGAGACCCACGTTTGTGGGCTTGGTGGATGCGCTGTTAACGTGTGCTCTAGTGTATCACTTTTGTGCTGTAAAAATGACGGACGTGTAGTTGTCGCTGACGCAATTGAGCTTATGATTTTGCGTGTAACATTTGCTTTGCTAGAGATGATTTCATGTTGGCAAAAATTTCTGGAACGACATGCAAATTCAAGCAAGTCGTTTGCTTACGCGCGTATATAAAGCGTGCCAAAGTAGCATGCGCATATATGGGGTAAGATAAAATGTAAACGAAGTGCGTAGAGCTTTCGACTGATCCTAGTGACGCGTCGAAAAGAGACGAGCTGTGATTTGATCGGCAAAAGCCGCGGCACCTGGCCGTCGAAACTTTTCTTCCCCGCCTCTAGCTGTTGTCCATACCTGGCATACACGGCCTCTACGAGACATATTTCAAGAGCTAAACTATTCCATAAAAATCGACCAAAGGACCCTCAGACTGGAATGGATCGTCGTTCGCTGGTTCTCTATCGGTGTTCGACACTTCTAGGCTCGGCGGCTTGCCCCTGATGGTCCCGTTTTTCAACCCTGGAGTCTCGGGGCGGTGGTCGTACTGCAAGGTGCAATGGTGTCAGTCCCGCGGGTTGGTCTTGTCGGGATGCATTTGCCTATGCGAATCAAATTCAACGTTGCAATGCTTCAAAGGCGAGGAAGTACTCACGAAGGCCCTTGACCATGTCGTACAACCCCTTGACCCGCTCCTTGTCGTACGCGGGGTCTACCGACGCACCCTCGTCGACAGCGACATAGTCTACCCTGTGTGCGCTCAAAAACGCCTCGTCGATGCGCCACGGCGCGTCGTCTATCACCTCGTCCAACCCACCGACAGTGCCGCACGAGCTCACAGCGCTCGAACGTCTGGGGAATCCGCACCTTCTGGCCAGCCTGCCTCGCAACTTCTGTCGGGGAACACGCCGACCATGAGGTGCACGCTCGGGAACGACAGCTTCGCCTGGCGCAGCTGGAGCGCATGGCTGGCGGGACCTCAGTACGTCATGCGTTGCTTGGAAGGAGGCGCACAAGCTTACCCCACGCCCAGCGGGTCGAACAGCCCATCGACGTACACCCGCACCGTCTTCTGCGGCCTCGCCTCGCCACCGAGTGCGCGCTGGACGTACGCCCGGATGTCCTCCGCGCTCAGAAAGGGCGTGCTGAACATGGCGCAGGCGAGCAGCGCCGGCGCGGGCTCGGAGGGCGCGGGGGGCGGGGCGTCGTCGCCGAGGCCGATGGGTCGGCGATGCTCGACTCGAGCGAGCGGTGGCCCTCGGAGACGAAGTCGTACTCTGCCAGGTCGTCGTTGGAGAACACGGACGAGGCGTCGATGGACCGCCGCAGGGCGCCGGTGGCCGTTGCTGCTGCCGGCCATGGTGCTGTGAGAGAGTGCTGGCTGTAGGGGATGCGAGGCGCGACGAGATGTGCGCGGCGGAGCGTGTGCACGAGGCTGGTCGTGCCATCAGGGCCTGTATTTGACCATCCTGGCGCAAATAACTGTATACATCCACCGTGTTCTTATAGTAGGATCTGCAATACAGAGCGTGCGCTGGGAACGGGCAGTCGCTCGTCCTTGCGTTTTCCCACAGCATGCGTTTTGAGACGAACGACCACCACCACCGCGGAGCCGGAAGCAGTCACAGTGATCAGCCCCCGCCGTCCCTCTAAGCCCCCACGCTGACTTATCGTGCACATCTCACCCGTTTTTCTGCAAACATGACTCGCAAGGAAGCTCGCGTAGATCCACCACCACCATGCCCTCGCTCCCCCCGCTCGCCGCGCTGAACACCGGCGACACCGACACCCTCATCGCAGCACTCGGCCTCCTCTTCGAGCCGTCCCCCCGCGCTCACACACCTCGCGCCGCAGGTCGCCGCGCGCCTCGCCGCCGCACCCGCACGCACCTACGCAGAGACCTCATCGACAACCGCGCTCGCCGCACTCGCCAGCTGGTCCCCCGAGCGCAAGGCGCAGTTCGTCGGGGGCCACCCGCGCATCGGCGAGGCGGCGGCGTTGTCCGCGCTCAGCGCGACGGAGCAGGCCGCCCGCGCGACGCCGCCCGCGGTGCTCGCGCGCCTTGCGCACCTCAATGCGTGCTACGAGCACCGCTACCCGGGGCTCATCTACATCACGTTTGTAAACGGCCGCGCTCAAGGGCGGAGGTGATGTGTGAGATGGAGGATGTACTTGGTTTGGAGCGGTCGTTGGATCCTGCGCAGCCTGAGCTGGGGGCGATTGGGGTCGTCGAGGTGGGTGGGCCGGAGTGGATGGGGGAGCTCGAGCGGGCGGTGTGGGGATGTGGGGAAAATCGCGAAAAGTAGGCTTGGGACGCTTGGGGTGCAGTAAATGGGTTTTATATCCTAGGTACGTCTGCTACTTGTCACGAATTTTGTCTGTCTTTGCTCAAACATTTACATCACAGTACACGCATATATACGGTATGAAACGAGTAGAAGTACACTGGGTCCATCGGTATTTCCCGTTTACACGGTTTTTAAAATGAGAGAATAACATCCTAGAGACCATAGTCGACCACCGAGCAATAAATATTACATACCTATACAGCGGAAACGACCGACTGCTGCCAAAGCTGCTCGACCTTTCCGCCTTGCGCTACGACATTAAACTATCAGCGATCGTACGCATCAAAGGGAAGAGTCCCCCACTCTCAAAGCAGCTTGTCTCCTTGCTTCAAGTTCTGGGTTCGAATTCCTGACGATGCGTAGCAGTTCCTCGGCGTTCAGCAAGACAGATGCCACAGTCAGAGTATCGGACAACGTGCTGCTCTGGCTACTTCGAGTGCTCGTTGACAAGGTTGAAAGTCGACGTTTTGAAGCGTTGGACTCCGGGAGGACTCGATGAGGGCAACCTGTGCGGTCTTCTGTAGCATCTGCATCTTCTCCTTGACCCTTCTCTTCAGCTCTCGTGAGGACTCTGCCTTTCCCTCTCCTTGATATTCCTCAACCGCTCCTCTAACGCCCGTTTTTCCTTTGCTCATACTCCCCCCTCTGCGTCTCCAGTCTCGTCTTTCCCGTCGACTCTTCCTTCATCTGCCGCTCGCGCTCCTGCCTCTCCCGTATCCGCTCGTTGTTCATCGCCTGTCCAACGCTCTTCCTGCTTCAGCTTCGTCTGACGGTCCCATTCCTCCCGCTCGCGTGTCAAGTTTAGCCTGGACCTTCGTCCATCCGCGTGCGGGCGATGCAGAGAAGCTCAAGCCATTATCGTAACCTTGTCAAATGCCGTCAGCCGGAAGATTTGATACAAACCTCGCTTGCATACCCTCCGTCCTTTGCTGTGTCACTCAGGATCATCAAATGCTTGGTGAAAACCTTTGAAATGGCAAGTCAGAACCAAGCGTCGAGAAGTCCCCCACAAAGATCACTCACCTGCCTGAAGCGTTCCTCCGCTGCGGCACTTTTCGTCCTCGGTGGCATGCTATCGGAAGCTTGTCTGCAAAGCGCCCCGTGAGCAAGACGGGAATGGAGGTCGCCGTGTTGTCTCACCTGGGTGCGTCTTCGAGGATGAGCCGTTTGTACGCCTTTCGCACTGTCATTTCGTGCTGATTAGTGCCCTGGACGCGAGCGCGCACCCGAGCGGACGCGCACCTGCCTCTGGCGCAGAGGTCTGCGGGACATCGAGGATGTCATAGAGCGAGGGGTGGTAGGGCAGCAGGCCCATGCGTCGTGCGCGGGCGTTCCAGGGTGGCGAGGGGGAGGTCGTAGGTCTGGGACGAGTGGACGCGTTGGACGCGGTTGGGGAGGAGACGGAGGTAGATTTCGAACCGTGCCGGGAGCAAATCAGGGCGATCTGGGTCCTCCCCGCGCAGACGCCGCCACGCGAGCTCATATTGGCGGCGCCGGGCGCATCAATGCGCGTCACGTGCTCGCGTCTAGTGAAGCGAGATGGGCAGTGGCCGAGCCAAGCTAGCCTGTTTGCTGGCAACCTCCCTTGCCACAGGCCCAAGCGCACCCCGACACCCTCTCAAGCACCCGTACATACCCCGACCGTTTCTTGTGGATTTTTGGCACGCGGCGTCTTCATACCCTGCGGCGGCGATCAGCACGTACGCACCCAAATTAATTGCTCTACTTCACGACTCTTCACGAAAAAGCGGGGACCTTACTGTCGCGACGGAGACTACGCCACGCGACGAAGCGACATGGTTAGACAGTCCAGGTCAAGCACCGGGAGCGCGCCACGCGCCGATCCGCATCTCGCGATACCGACGCGTACACGGTCTCGATCCCCTGGTCCCGACTCTGGAGGACCCCGTCACGCGACTACCCGTACCCCAAGGGTCGCGGGTCCATGAAGAACGCCGCATTCGCGAACGGCCAGGTGTTCAAATACCGCGAAGAAATGATGGCCATGTTCTACAAGTTTGTCTGCGAACGGCACGCGCGATCCAGCAGAGACGCCTCGCCGGGCTCCCACAGCCCTGGACGCGGGACAAATGGCTCCACGAGTACCCCTTCACGAACGTCTTTTCGTGTCCTGGACCGAAAATACGCAGTACATCCTCCACCACGTCCATCGGCAAGGGCCCCAAAAACGTCCCACCGATGCTGTATTCCAGGGGTTCTCCTGTTCCGCACCTTTCAACAAGATCGAAACCTGGGAGCTTCTCGAAAGCCACCTGGGCGAGCTCACATGGGGAACGTTCAAGGTATCGGAGTACTTAGAGATCCATCGAAGACGCGGATACGGCAATCCTGACAATCCTGCGTACATCATACCTGCACCGAAGTTGGGACACGAAAAGCAATTTGCGGAATCATATGAACCTCATTTACAACATTATGATGACCGACGGGCTCTTTAAGCAAGACCTGCTCGATTGTAAGCATATCCGGGATGCTCATGCTCGGCTACTTACGGGCCCAGCATGGGCGGCTTTACTGCCATGCAGTGAGTCTTCATCCACCGTCTTATAATGTACATTGCTCACCTAGTCATAGGGTTCTACTCGACCTGAACATGCTTCCCTACTTCGACTGGTCAGAAGACGAATGGGTCGAGGTCGGCCCGGGCTCCAAATCCTGTCTCGAGAAGATGTTTCCAAAGTGCAAAATCGTCGGCTCCGCACAGCTCGCCATCCGGTACCTGCGCGACCACCAGTGGGAGTGGTTCAGCCAGATCGGCGCCGACGCGGAGCAGATCCCGCGCATGTCTCCCTCGAAGCCGCGCGGGCTCAGCATGGTCGACATCGAGCACAGCCTGTGCGAGTGCGACAAGTACTCGCGCGGGAAGCTCGCGCACATCAAGGGTGCGCGCACGGTCGTCGGTAAGCGCCAGTTCCGCCCTCGCGCTGGCGCGGACCCGCCCACCGCGGATATCCCGGCGCACTGCTAGCAGAGCGCGTGAAGGAGGAGCCGCCGTGCCCGCCGCCGGTCGAGGGCGAGGACGTGTACGAGGTCGAGTGTATCATGGGGAGGACCAAGGGGCGGTATCGCGTGCGCTGGCTGGGGTGGGACGCGGAGGACGATACGTGGGAGCCAAAGGAAGTTCTCGTGGACGGGTCGCCAAACCTTGTTGAGGCGTGGGAGGCGCGAAAGGAGAGGGTTGGATTCAAAATCGCGGCCCACAGGAAAAAGAGCGGGGCAGAGGCAGGAGAGCCAGGAGCCGAAGAAGTCCGCGCAAGAGACAAGGCAGGCGAAGAAACGTTCGAGACAGTCGTCTTGCGACACCGAGTCCGACACCCTGCCCCCTGGGAGCCGCGCAAGCGTCGCCGCTCGCGCCAAATGCTGAACGCTGGAACTCGTCTGCATCTCACAAAAATGATCTTCAGAATCTATTCGTAACATAGTCGAATTTGTTGTGCTTTGTTCCCAATGCTATTGTGTATATACCTTACCGCCTGCTTCCGGAATCACTGCTCCTCGGTCATAGCTGTTGTTGGCCTTAGACATATATCATTCTTGCTTACATTTCATGTGCAAAAGTTTCGCAGCACGGTGGAGACAAGAAATCCCTTGGGGCGAGTACTATATCGCATTCGCAAACAAACAAATATTGTTACACATGTGCTGGCGCGCTCCAAATGCGCCTGAAGCATGCAATAACCGAGACAAGTAGTCAGAGCGAACGAAGTATGTAGGATATAAAAAGATCAAAATGCATATGTGAAGAACGTGAGATGTGAAGAGAATTCAGACAGCACAGCAGCACCAAGAGAGAGGGAGATCGTCATCGTCAGAAAGGAAAAGAGGGACGAGAGGAAACGCAAGAGCTCAATGAGCTAGACAGGGGACAGGAGGGACGAGGAATACCTGGCGAACGAAGCAATGAGAGGAAATAGAATTAGGTGATTGAGTCGGGGCGGTGGCTGAAGCTGTTCAGAGCCCGTAGCCTACGCGCGTGTGCGATTGCAGTGGTGGGAAGGCGGAGGACATGGGTTAGACCTGTGCTGCTGCGTGGCTGCTCAGGGACATGTCGCCCTCGAGGGGCAGAGTGGTGTTAGGTGCACTGCTTGAGCAGGGTGTGGCGGGTGCGCCTGTAGCTGTTGGGACTTTGCCAATGAACCAAGACTAATGGAATTCGTCAGCATGTTGCACAAGAGTTCGAGAACAGCTGCGTTACGGGTACCCAACCGCGGTCTCCAGTTTCCTCTTTGACGGCCTAAACACCCATGGTTAGACAGCAGCTGCGGTAGAAGGGGCTGATGTAGAAACGCACGTATGACCAATGGTTGTAACGCTTGAACACGCGCGCAAGCTGTCGTCCTTCGCAAGCGTGAGAGCTCCTCCTCGCGCCTTCTTCGTGTAATCCATCAGTGCAATTCCGGGAAGCTGGTCGACAGGATGCTCAGTGGCAGAATTGGAGTTTGCCCTTGTACCGACGTCGGTGAGGCGCTGCCACCCTTCGAAGTGGCTTCCGCGATGGCAGAGGCAACGGGGACATTTGTCTCGAGGAGTAAGCAAGTCCCGCAGGTACCCCCATCCTTGCTTGCTTGGGTCGGGCTCGACTTGGCCTGACCCTGCTCGGATCATCTCGCTGAACAAACCCACACAACCGCGAGCGCGGTCGGACAGTATGATAAATGTGTCGCCCCTGAGATCGATGCTGTTAGCAACTCTGAGAGCCAACGCACGAAACACACGTGGTAAACAACGACGTCCCCCGAACTCGTGCACTCCTGTTCTGCCATATAGGGGTAGATGGCCACCGCATAAAGAGGACACCCGTTGACGGCCACCGGTATCTCACGGATGCTCGCAACGCCCGCAACCGTGGTGGTATCTGACTCTGCAGTGCGGGACGGGCCGTAGTGCCTGAGTACGTCGACTGCGTTCTCGAGCTCTCCAGGTCATCATCCGCCAAACCCGATCCTTACTCTCGATCTGCCTGATGGTGACATGCATCTCAGGCCAGGCTGACCCCCCCCCCCCCCTGTGCATGGGGCCCGCCCGTTCATGATCTGCGGAGCTGCACTGCCAAGTTGACTGTTAACCTGCAGCTTTTGCGTGGGTGAATCCGGTCGTGGGATGCATCGTGAAGCATGGAGGTTTTGACTCCATGGTAGCTCGTCGAGGCAACCCTGTGAGAGGGGGAGACTTGACGGAGGAGGTTTCTGATGACGCTTTTCGGGCAGCCTGTTTCTGTTGTGCGACGGCAATGGGCGAACGGATGTCCTTGATATGTTTCAGCATGAACACAGGGTTTTTCTTGGCGTCCTTCAGCTTTGGAAAAAAAGCAATAGTGGGCTTCTCGTCATAGCTCAGACACCTCTCAATGCGATTCCAGGCTGCGGCACCAATGTCAGAGGGTCCCGTAGATGGTCATTACACACGGTACGTGCCTGGAGAGCCGTAGCATATGAACATTGCGTAGTTTTGCCAGTCGTCATTGTTGATCTTGTACTTCTTAAGCGCAGCAGGAAGAACCTTCCATGCTGGATCGTCCAGGCTGACCTTGAAACTCTTCAAGTTGTCCGAGCTATCTTGCCGTGATGGCCGCGGTTGTGATACCAGGGGTCAAGGGTACTGTGAGCTTTGGACCTGCATTGGGCACTGCCGTTTGAGTTTGACATAGGATGCGATTGCTGTGTTGCGCTGCTTTTTCCAGTGCGGGAGGAAGGCCTATGCGAGAACTCATTGCACTGGTGTCGTGCTCGGCCCTTTGAGGAGACGACTGCGGCGTCTCGACGATCGTCTCGGTAGTAGAGGCTTTCGTAGGCGAACGACCTGCTTTGACAAAGGAGGCCCACTTGAACGATGGTGCACGGTTGACGGGGCTTTCAGCTTCGGCCTGGGGTAGCGCAGATTAGCGTAGACGGCTTTGACAAAAGCGACAAACGCACCGCTTTCGGTGGTTGAGACGATCGTAGGCTCGTGATGTCTTCTAGACACGCGTGTACGGTGTCGCTCAGTCGACGGTTCTCGTCTTCAAGGTTCCGTAATCTGTCGCCTGAGGACGTATATCAAGCTAGGGAGCTTGAAGCCAGAGCTAATGACGGACCTTGCTCCTTCAATAAGTCGTACATCCTGTCCACATTCATATGCTCCTGCCGTCCCTCCACTTCGGCTGAAGTAGACTAAGTTTTCGCATTCACCTCGAATAGTTGAAACGTACATGGAGGAACGTAGTCGTCCGAATCAATCGGTATTTGCTGAGCAAGCTTGAGTTGATACACGGCTTTGAGGATTGCCAAGCGCTGTCCAATGGTCTCTATGCCAATTTCTTTCAAGCTCTCTGCATCCATAAGGCATAGTACGTCTCCGGAGACGCGATGCACTACATGAAGGATGGGACTCAGGGGCACAGCCAACCAAGAGATGAGCGACAAACGTACTGCGAATCTGATTCTCATACTGCGACAGGCCGAGAGTCGTGAGCCATGAGTGGACGTCTCCCTCATCCCACTCGAGTAGATTCGCCCGGAGTTCTACTGAAGACAAGTCCATGACATGTAGGTCTTGGGGTAAGATGAGCGACCAAGAGAAAGAGTAAGAAAGCAAGAAGTGTTGGGTGCGACCAAAGGGGCAAGCTGAAGCAGCGCCTCCGAGGTCCGTACAGACTGTCCGGGGTCTCACATGCGTACTCCAGTATGACAGTTACCCTTGGACACCGCGTTACGACTGCCTTGAAACAAACGTTCTTTGTGCTCGACTTAGCTACCGTCAAAGATCGTCGCCTCACATCGTACGGGAAAGCAACAATGACCAGAGAATATACCACACCATATCCTATTATACCATCAATACACGAGAGAAGGTCAGTAATGTTCATCTCGAGAACGAGCGGGTGTCCAATTATTGTCCGGTCACGATTCAACCTGAACTATACGCTACAGGTAATTGTCGTGCAAATTCCCAGTCGTTGATTGATCAGCTTACAGCTGAGCCGAATACTGCATTGGACGCACGCGTTTACACTCATTTCATATATATATTTGAAAAGCAGCTTCAAAAGGCTTTGTAGGATCAATGAAATCATATGCTAGGTTTAGTCGTGACGCACAAATTTGGTGCGAGTACTCACATACACTTTTGCGGCTCGTCACAGGGTGCTTTAGACCCAGGACTGTCTCAATCCAGGGCGAAGTAGGGCAGTACAGCATTTGTCTGATGAGTCGGTGTCCTCAATGTGAGTGCTCAGTACGGTCAGAGTCAAGTAGGCACATGACCACAAATGCTTACGCGGTTTATCGTTTAGCACTAGCCGACACAAGGACTTACTTAGAGTTTTGTTGTACAGGGTGACTCTTCCATCAACTAGTTAAGATAGAGGTCAGCACCAGGAACGGGCGACCTCTTATGTAAGCAGCCGCCCGCTCTCGACGTCGATCACAATAGCGTCGGGCACACATCACTTTTTGTTCCAATTCTGTTCAATAGGATGGATAGTATTACCCTTTGGCTTGGATTCCTATTGAGCAAATCTTTGTAATTGAACCTCCTAGCTCAAGTCATATGCCAAAAAACATATTATGTTAGAAATGGTGTGTTTTTTTTCGGCATTTCCGACCTCTCTGGTGCAATTTTGGATTTTCGAGGCAGAGGATTTGGCCGGGCGTTTACACCACGTGACCTTCCACGTGGGTGCGCCTGATGCGCCTGCTCTCCTGATATGGTAGGTGGGCGCTTTGACCTCCTGCAGGTCTAGTAGTGGATGCTGTCTGAAGCAGTGCTGACAGTCACAGTAGTGTCCCAGTACATCCAAAAATACCCTTGCGGTACTACTAAAGCTCAGTAGCAAGCCAGGAAGTCATTTCTTCGACTAAAATATTCTGCGGGCACAGCGAACACCTCAGATTTGGCCGGGCGCTAACGACACGTGATCTGATTACATAAGCCGCCCGTTCCTGGTGACCTCTATCTTACCCAAAGTCTCAGAGACGTGTGCCACCCCTCCAGCCTTACCAGTGGCAGGCGGTCAGCCATAAGCGTTTTTTTATTTTCAACTGCTGTATCGAGCTGTTACCAGAATGCAGGTTACTGGATCAAAGATCCAGCTCTTTCGCCTCACATCACACATAGCCTTCCTACTAGGTCGAATTGCGAGGTATGGACATGGCAAATTATGCTTCGCAATCAAAGTCGCTGCGAAAAGTACCTTTGATCCAAGTTTAACACCGGATGGAACACTCGAGTCGAATACCAGGCTCTAAGGAACAGCTTGAACATGCGCGTCCAGATCTCTTCTACCCCTAAACCCTCGGCCGATAGTGGCACTCGCTTTAACATACCATCTGACTAGGCCAGTACGTATATTCGATTCGATGGTGAAATTGATCGCTGTGATTGCATATGATACGGAAGTGATCATGCACGGTTGGCGCGGGGAATGTCAATCATGTCCTCCTCTGGTATGTCATCCACGAAGTGGGGTTAATACGCCTCGTTTTATCGAAGCCATCTGATCAGCAAATCTCAGCCACTTCGTTGCTTTCCGCTTAGGAGAATCATGGCGCACTATCATCTATCGACTGGCATCGCTTTACTGTTATTTTGCCGGAAATGCAGATACATGCACATGGTGCCGTGAGCACGTGGATGTTTTGCCTAGCTTCTGTCGGCCCTTCGTGCGTGTGAAAGATCTACATCGTACCGGTCGTATAGATTCGCAGCATGTGAAGTTGTAACTTGTGGCCATTCCTTGTAGCCATGATCATGATTGAACTGATTATTGAGTGTCACTTAGCCATCATATCACGCTCGTGAGACTGAATGTGTAGTTTCTCTCGGTTAATCCAACTCGGGTCAGGCTGATTACGGCACCAGGAGCAAGAAAGAAGAACAAAGAAATACTAACATGTCCTGATGACGAATTACATTGTCCGTGTAACGGCGGAGCTAATACCGCCGAAAAACAAGCTCAGTAGAGTGTTCTAAAGGAATATCTGGAGCAGCCAGAGAATCATAACTTTATTTCGCAATACAACAAGGCAAACCCAGGCGGTTGAGGTTCGAAGATCCGAAGCAAACCACGTCGATTGCCTATATTCCGTCGAGAAGACGCGACCCTGCACATGACGCGCGCGCGTACTAGCGCTCGGTTCTCGGAGGCCTGACGCCTCTTTGTCTTTGACCACAACCCCGCACAACATCGTCCGGAGGGGATATCTCAGATGGATGTAGTAGAGAAGGCTAACGCTGATCGACAGAAACGATGGTACGCTTGCTGCGTGCGCGGTCATCACGTTGTTGACATCGTTGTAATAGGCTGAAAGACCAGAAGGTCGGTGAGGGTGCATACGCCGTCGTGTACAGAGTGTGGGTCACTTCGCCCTCATAAGCTCTATATCTGACATTCTATGCACAGGGAGAGAGGCTGCTACGCAACGCAAGGTGGCTATCAAGAAGATTAAGGTTGGGCAATTCAAGGACGGCCTTGATATGTCTGCCATACGTGAAGTCAAGTATCTACAGGAGTTAAAAGCATCAGAATGTAATAGAGGTAGGCCCCCTGCTCTTTTGCTCCTATGCTATGCTCCTTACTACTGATAGCCTCTTAGATGTCTTCTCTTCGAAAACGAACTTGAATCTTGCTTCTGGAATTCCTTGACACGGACCTAGAACTGGTCATCAAAGACCGTTCCCTTGTATTTCTACCAGCTGACATCATAAAAAAAGCATGGATAGCCATGACGTTCCGTGGTTTAGAATTCTGTCACAGAAACTGGATTCTCCATAGGGTCAGTCCTGCGTCCGTCATCTTTAAAAAGCCCGCTGTGTGACAACTCTTCTTCGTCAGGATTTGAAACACCAATAACTTACTCATCTCGGCAGACGGTCAACTAAAACTGGCCGATTTTGGTCTCGCTCGAGATTCGCTGATCCAGGGTACAAAATGACCTGCCAAGTCATCACACGGTACGGAACGGTTTCATATCGAATTTCGCATGTGACTGAGGTGCTCTTATGATGTAAAAGATGGTACCGTCCACCTGAGCTCCTATTCGGATGTCGTTATTACAGCACGCAGTTGATATCTGGTCCGTTGGGTGTATTTTTGTGAGCTCATGTTGAGAACGCCCTACCTACCCGGAGAATCTGACATGGACCAGCTGAAAACGACTTTCCGGGCCCTTGGAACGCCCGACGGAGGAGGAATGGCCGGTACAGTCTCGTCGATCTCCTGCGTATCCTGCTCAAGTCTAACCTGTTTTTGTGCAGGGGCACACAAAGCTGCGGATTACGTCCCAGTGGGAAAATTCCCCTAAGACACCCCTGCGCGATCTCTTCACGGCTGCGAGTGCGGACTGCCTGAACTTATTGGGGAAATGCCTGATCTACGATCCTCGTAAGCGAATCAGTGCGAAAGACGTGAGTATCTCTCCTTTCTCATGCATCTTGGCGCCACATGGTCTGATCCACAATAGGCACTCTACCCACCCATACTTTTTTTTTTTTTTTTTTTTTCTGCCTCTGCCCTACCCTACTTACCCGTCCCAAATTACAACCAAAACCAGCGAAGAAGGGAGTCGGCTATACCACAGGAAGAGATGGATGGAAATGTTTGACTTTGACGACCTAGGACCAGGGGTCAAGCATAGCTAATCCACCAAACAAATTGAAGCGGAAACTCTCCTCGGACGAGCTGAGGAAGCCGTCCTCTCGCGCGTCGCCTCGACTTCTTCTCCCAACACATGTTAGCTAAACTAAACGTTTTGACAGGATACTTATGGTTGTCTCTGGAACTGTACTGTACGTTCATAATGATGATTGATTGGCTTACACACCGATATGTTCATTCCATACAGTCTACAAGGGAGAGTTCGTCGACCAATAGGGTCGAATGTCCGTGCGCCCTTTGTTGGCTTCGATCTGGCGGGGCTCCTGGCCTTGACATGTGCTTGTAATACGGCTCGATGGTTTTTAGGTGACGTGAACGTCGTGTAGACCCTTTTCGGGACGGCTGCTAAACTCCTCCTACGGCCACAGTCTCTCCATGTGATGCGGCGCTGAGTAGTCGGCATATCGTGGTACGTTAGCGAACTATACACTCAAGTGAACAACACTTAACTTTCGCTGATGTCCATGGAGCCCGCCCTTGTAGGATGCCGTATTGGAAAATCCCTTTGGGCCAGGCCTCCGTTCTTGCCTTGTGGCATAGCAAATGAGATCGCCTGTGACCAGGTAATTACCAATCGCAGCCGTGAAGCGGTTAGAGTCGATGCTGCATCGGTAATTCTCGAAGCGGGGAGGTACAACGGGAAGTCGCTCGTCAATGCGCCTCGTCGGCGGTTGACGAAAACTATAATGCAGACTTTGTGAGTCGCCCACATCACTCGTGATCAACAATTTCTTACCTTTATAATCTTGCGCCCGTCCTGACAAACGCGCTCGGTCGGGTATGTCTCAGCTCGGTCGAGGAGCAGCTTGGAAAGTCTTCCTCCTCGGCTTCTTACGGATGTGCGGACCTGGGCTACACCTCGAACGAGATGACGCCGTAGCTGCACATCGGCGGTGCACCTGGAGAACCAGGGAATGGGAAGCCCGGTTTGGGGTGCCTCGCATGTCCATCTGATCGCGCACGTCGTCCTTTGCACGCCCAGGATTGTCTAGAAGTTCTATTTCCTGGGGCATGATGCAATTACTTGTACTTGTTAACTTTGGTAGTCTGTATGATCATCAGAGTAGTTGAGAACATCAGAGGGGAACGGTACTTTGTTGGCCGTGGGAACCTGGAGATTGCTCCCATTCCAGGATTTGCAATATTTCTCCGAGTACTCCTCCCCACGATCTCGCCACAAAGCCTCTGGCCCCTGACTGTGCTTCTCCCATTATCTGATCATTCAGTTCCGCAAACTCCATCCTATCCCAGTGTTCAGTCCTCGATTCTACTGATTTCTCCCAGCATTCTGCCGTGAGATTGATGAAATTGAATTATTCCGGTCTTTCTGGTATAAGCCCCGTACCGACCGCACTCGACAACAACCAGGTTTTTAGCTTGGGGTCATTGTACTTCTCTTTGGTAATGCGCTGTTGGGACAGCGCGGTTCCACGGTGTACCCGTGGATATAGTCTCATCAGGGCCATGATTTGATCATGCGTGCACTTTCACAGTCTATCGACCCTCTATCGTCAGCGATCCCACCGCGTACCTTCTAAAAGACACTATTCTCGGCACGGGCATCTGCGCCACCAACCTCTTCCCGAGCACCCTCCGCCCTTCCCTCCGTACACGAACACGTCTCCCGGACGCGCTCCGCCAGCGTAGAATGGCTTCCGGACAGCGCGACAGCCTCGGACTCCCTCCCTTCCCACGAACACAAGCCCTGTCCTCATCGACGTTCCAACCACCACCGCTGGATGGCTCTCTTACCGTTCCGGGAGCTTTACGATTGGCACTACGAGAACTCACCCCACCATCCTCTGTTCATTTACTCGGACGAGGATGGCTCGGTTTTCCACTATATACTGGGCCCGAAGCAACCAAGGCCGTGCACAGGGCAGGCCGTCTGGCCACCAGGCTGGTGAGCGAAGGACGACCGAGGGGCAGCAGTCGCCCGGTGCTTGCAATTTTTGGCGGGCAATGGTACGTCGCCGCGTGCTGACTCATTTTATTTTCTGTCTCTGATCAAATTTATCTGCGACTAACGCAGAGTCTATAACATATTATACCCTGATGGCAGGAATTTTGCCGCGCTGGGTTTACGGCCTTTCCAGTTTCACCTCGTAACTCGGCCACGGCTATTGCCCATCTCTTGAAGCAGACAGGTTCTTCCCATGTCTTCGTCAGTGACGAAGAGCCACTCCAGAACTTGGCGAGGGCGGCTCTGGAGCTCATGGAAGACACGGACGCGGCTCCGACCTTGTGCTCCGTGCCCTCTTTCGAAGAGCTATATCCGAAGGATGACGACGCGGCGTTTCAGTTCCTTCGGCAATGGACGTTCAATGGGAACGACCCCATTTTTATCACATTACACTCTTCAGGTGAGGCCCATGCCGCCGAGAAATCCGGAGAAAATTTGCTCACTGCTTTGTGTAGGTTCCACTGCGTTCCCTAAACCGATAGTGTGGACGCATGATCGGTACCT
This sequence comes from Phlebiopsis flavidoalba, assembly GCA_035772785.1. Lineage (NCBI taxonomy): Eukaryota > Fungi > Basidiomycota > Agaricomycetes > Polyporales > Phanerochaetaceae > Phlebiopsis > Phlebiopsis flavidoalba. The sequence goes on from JAOCPU010000004.1 coordinate 232,696, forward strand.
GCTAGGCTGTCTCGCCCCCTGTACGTTATCTTTGATCTGGCCCCGACCCTTGTCTTGACGACGCCCTTCGCAGGGTTCGGAGAACGCGACCTGACGGGGCAGCGTCTAGCTTTCCACTCCATGCCGATGTTTCACGGACTGGGTATGATGCAAATTGGATGGACGGTAGGCCCATCGTTTTGGAGACTCTTGGCCACACGCTGATCGCCATTGTAGGCCTTCAGCGGTCTTGTCCTGACCGTCTTCAAGCCCCAGACTCCGCCGATGGTTCCAACGCCCCGGAATCAGTAATGAGAGGAGCTATCGACACCAACAGTGATTTCATTTTTTGCGTCCCTAGCTTCATAGAGGTAAATCGATTCGTGGCTCCAAAGTTTGATCCAGAAGAATTCATGGCACTGACAGGCGTGGGCAAGTAATCCTGCGGACGTCGATCATCTCAAGACGGTCGAGGGAATTGTAGGTGACAAGATGTCTACAGTGCGACACATCACTGACAGGTTCAACACCTTCAGATTTATGGTGGCGGGCCTCTATCCCAAGGTGTAGGCGACGAGCTCGCTAGCCAGGGTGTCGCTATATTTACGATGTACGGAATGTAGGGGGTATTTCGTAACTCTATCACATTGCTATAGTGACAGCTTTATTTTAGCTCAGAAACTGGTATTCAAAACATGACACTACCTCGTGAGTACTACTGGCAGCTTTTTGAAACTTATCTCACTTGTCCGATGGCTCTCAGGCGCGTGGCAGAACGCGACTGGCAGTATTTTGCTATGGCTTCACATGTCGACGCGCATTTCGTACCTGACGGAGAAGGACACTTCGAACTCGTCATTGTGGTAAGGACCAAACACTTCTCAGATAAACTTATGTCAATCCTTACCGTTCCATAGACCTCGCAGTTCCAAAAGCCATGCGTCATTAATACAAAAGTTGATGGTGTCGATGCCTATATGCCACTAGCGACCTCCTGATCCCCCATCCAACACGAGCAGGTTACTGGAAAATGTACGGACGCGCAGATGACCAGATCATGCACAGCACGGGCGAAAAGGTAGGCGCGCATGAAGTTATCAAGGGCTTCAATTTGTTGACATTCCCGCCCAGACTAACCCAGGACCTCTAGGTACTCACATTCTTGCCGCTTAAGCTTCACACTCTAATCGAGATGCAGAGAAATATTCTCAATCGAGATCCTCACATCCAAGCGGCTGTCATGTTCGGAAGGGGAAAATTCAACGCCGGAATTCTTGTCGACCCACGTCTTCCATTCAAGGTTGACTCGTCCGACCAGGAGAAGCTCGCGGAGTTCCGCAACCTCATATGGCAAGTGGAGCTCCATATTTGTCAATCGTTGTCTTTCCTCAGCTCTTTACAGGCCGACGGTGGAAAAGCTGAACGCATACGCCCCGCAGCACTCGCGAATATTCAAAGAGGTATCTACCTTTGTGTGTACCCGCGTATCTTGTTTCTCATAGCTTTTGAACAGATGATTATCGTTTCTTCACCGGACAAGCCATTCATGTACACCGCAAAGAATACTGCGCGACGCCAGGCCATACTGTACTGCAAGACTATGAGACAGAGATCGAGCAGTTATATAGCACAGTCGAAGAAAACAGCCCAAGCGTTGAGCTTTCCCCACCGCTCTCATGGGATATGGAGAGCACGACCGCATTTGTGAGGCTTGTGGTCAAACCGGGTCTCTCACATCTGCCGCAGAAGATGATGACGACCTTTTCCGGAAGGGATGCGATAGGTGCAGTGTACTCCTTCCCTTTTTATCGCACATTTATTGATACCTTGCTTCACAGTCTCCAGGCACCTGGATTCGCAACTCTCTCGTACATGCTCTCAAAGCTCGACGGATGTCAGTGCGAGACAAATCTCGAACAATGTCGTATATGAGAACCCTTCCATCAGCAAACTAGCCGTTTTACTCACCGAATTAGTGGTAACAGAGAAGTCTGTTGAGGCGGACAAGGATGCAGAGCTTGGACTGATGCTCGATTTAGTCGAGAAATACTCGACTTCGTTCCCTATCCATACCGCCGATCATTCGAGCTGCGATAGGCTACCACACGACGTGGTTCTTCTCACTGGAAACAACGGGTGGTTACGGCTCTAGCCTCCTCGGCGAACTCGTGAACTCGACCGAGGTATCATTGATCTATGCACTGAATCGGAAAGGAAAAACTTCGATCCGCGAAACGGCAGAGGGCCGCGCGTTCCAGGAAAGAGACTTGGACGAAAATATCTTGGATTCGCCGAAGATCATTCTCGTGGAGTCCGATTTGCATGAAGGAAAAGGCTTGGCTTGGCCAATGACATTTACGAAGAGGTACGCTGCAACCGTATACAATTGGAGGTTATCGTCGTGCCTGACCGCGCCCACGCAGCTCCGCTCAAGGGTTACTCACATCATTCATAATGGTACCTGTGGCACATTTATATATAGAGCAACACACCTGTTGACCCGCGTTTACAGGATGGACCGTCAATTTTAACATGTCGTTGTCGTCCTTCGAATCAAACATCCAGACATTGAGACGCCTGATGGACCTTGCGCTCCTCTCACCGCGCCCTTCGCCCCCAAGACTAGTCTTTGTCAGCTCCGTAGGTGTACTGGCCCGTAAGTTAACCGATAGCCTTCCGCCTACAGGTGTTGATACCCCCGGAGGAATAGATCGGTCGACGGCGGTTCGAGAAGAGGAGATGCCTCCCCTTTCGGCCGTGGGCTCTGGATATGCGGGCTTCCAAGTGGGTGGCGGAGAAGCTGTGCTGTGTTGCCGGCGAGCAGACACACCACTGCGACCCATATGTGTCCGTGTGGGCCAGATTTGCGGATCGGACACGGGAGCATGGAACCCATCCGAGTGGCTGCCCTCGCTCGTCCTCTCAAGCGTTTATCTCAAGTGCCTACCCTCGTGGGATATTGTGAGTACCCGTGCTTTTCCCTGGCGACAATACACTTACTGTCGCATGTGCCCGCTCGCCCGAGCAGGGACATCAGCTTGCTGCCCGCGGACGACGCTGCACGGGCGTTGCTCGAGATGCGCGACGGGGACGTGCCCTTCCTGCACATGGTACATCCCCATCCGACGGCCTGGTCGATCATCATGGAACCCATCGCACAGGAATTTGATCTGCAGCGTGTGCCCTTTGACGAGTGTGGTGTCCTTGTTAGAGAAGAGCGGGCGCGGGGATGAACGCCGAGACCGATTGGGTCGCGACGCTGCGGGAGAATCCGGCGCTGAAAACTTCTCCCAGTTCTTTGTTCAGTGCAGGCAGACTGAATACACGCAGACAGCGGTCGGCCTCCAGGGACTTGATACCTCTGAGGCACAGCGAATCTCATCGACCCTGCGTAAACTGCAACCAGTGGATGGCGAGCACGCCCGGAGGTGGGTTGCTTATTGGAAGAGACACGGACAACTGTAAACAAGTACCCTCTCATCTATTGATAGCTACTAAGACTTGTCGTACCGTGCTGACATGCTTTTTACGTCCCTGATACCGCTCGTTACATGTACTGTATAATGGAGACCCAGTGATACCCGCCAAGCTTGCGCTAAGCGTTGACTTCCATTATTCACGGCGGTGAGCGGGCAAGGGCGGGCAAGGGAGAAGGTTTGTTCTCCACCGGCTTCGCCGAATCATGTCCAACCATCGCAAGCATGGATGGGCGAGATAATCCGAGCCTCGCCACCGCGCATACCTTTCTGATGAGTCAAATCAGAACGCGCGTCGGGAGGTGCCACCACTGCTTTTGTTCTTTGGGGCTGAAGTTTATCTAGAGGTCAAGAGAATACATGTCCGGTTCCACTGCAATGAGAATGACGTATGAGAGACTACAGATAGGTAACACGACTGTGCGACGAGATGCTAGAACTTGGCGAGAGCCGAGAACAAAACAGTACGATTTTAGAGAGCAGATGTGAAAGCGAAGCCAGACGCTCGAACCCGAGTGTTAAAGTTACACATTTGAAGGGATCTTCTGGTCGTGTCCACGGCGACGATGATGTGACATACACTTGAAGATTCTACCAAGTCGACTCAACCTATTCAACGTAGTCAGAAGAGAAAGCAGACGCGCTGAAGGATCGAGAACACCTAACCTCACCATCCATGAGATCCGTTCCACCATTTGTGCCGGTGGTGCTCGTCGCGTCGCTCGTTGCGATGTCTCCACATCGGTGGCGATCGTTGGGGGTCGACAGAATAGCGGGAATGTAAGGGGAGTGCGTGTACGGGCGCCGTGTGGTATAGTGTTCGAGCCACACCTGTCAAGACGTTCCGCACTGTGCTTGGGACTGGGACCTTGCGGCGCGGGGTCCGCGTAAGGGAGGATTGTGGTTGGTGGAGGTTGCTCGAGCTAGAGGATGGCTCTATGATCTTGTCGCTGAGGTTCAGAGTAAAGGTACACGTTCATGAGAATGGTGCGAGTGATAGTTATGAGTGGCGGACTGCTTGTGGCTCTGTCGGGGGGCTGGCGTTTTCATAGTATCGCCCTGAATCAAGGTGATGTTCGCCGCGCTCTCTATCCGAATACATACGGCTACTGGAGCTGCGGCGTACACCGTCATCGTCGACCCGCACGCGAGTAGCTGTGCGGGAATAGGTTAGCCCCTTTATAGGATACGGCTGTAAGAATGCCACATACCATCGTGGGTGAGTGATGCCTATGCCTGTAAGAGGGGTTGGCTACTCCTCAGCGGCTCCTGTTGATGTGGAGCAGTAATTCCAGCGGGACGAGGATGATACGAAGTTGATGGGTATGTCTTGGGCATCGGGAGCGGTCGGGTCTGGAAGCTGCAGGACGGAAGAACTGGAGGCGGCGAGGCTGGTAGAGTGATGGGACTCTGCCTGAGACAGGTATCTCGAGTTATGTCTAGGTTGATCAATTCCGTTGACTGTGTGCGCGCTCTCCCTCAGGGGAAGAATAAGTGACGTGCTCATTTCCCTGAGCGTCGCGACGTTTTTTTTTGACGATCTTCTCAGTGCGCCCATTCATAGTTCGTGTCATGGTGCTTTCCGATACCCACTGCCTCCGGTACCCATACTATGCGAGACGGATCTGTGTGCCATGGATCCACCCATGCCGCCGATCACACGGGGGGCGTCGAAAGGAGAACGTTCTGCCCCAAAAACGGTGCCCCGAACCCGAAACGGGGAAAGGGCCGAGCGTCCGAAGAAGTCTTGCGAGCGAGATCTGGTGTGAAAAGAAGGTCCGAACATGAGGTGCGAAAGGCGAGTGAGGGATGGGGAACTCGTTGCGGAAAGGATCTTGGTGGAATGCTCTGTGGAAATCACCAAAGAGCGAGTTGAACAGCTCGAATGGGTCGTGTGAAAGCGAAGCTATGCATGCGGATGGCCTTGCGCAAAGAAAGGGTCCCCACGGAAGGACCTTTCAAACGGATGACGGGCAACAAGACGCGCTTGCAGCAGGGGGGCTCCTCTACTGCGGTAGGTGGAGGCCAGACACCATGTTGATCGTAGAGCTGTACAGCGGTGAGGACAAAACGATCGCGCCGAAGCATACAAGGAAGTACATACCTTGCGATTTCCAGCGTCATTTAGGACCTCATATGCGTTGTTGACCTACGCCGTGCGTTGAGGGCTATGCGACCTTATGTGGCAACATGCACGCACCAAGCGAAAACCGTTCATTGGCGGCCTGCCTCTCGTCGTCGGGATTACATTTGGCGACAGCCTATCGGGGTGGGTTGCTAAAGCTTTCCTTCTTGTACGCCTTTCGAACTGTAAAAGGTCAAGCCTCGTTGAGTTGTGTACTAAGCGGTCTACATACTGTCCTCTGGGGATGCAGTCTTGCTTATCCCCAGCACCTCATACAAGTCAGAGGCCATTGCAGAGGGGGCGCTGTGCGTAGGCTCGCGTTCGCTCGAGTTGAGGGGTGTAGACCTTGAGCTGCTGAGCGTATAGAACTGGCGGAAGACAAAGAGTCGGTCGAACATCATCGAAAGTGGCTCTTATAGCAGCTTGCCGTGCGGCGGTGAACCCAAGGATCCTCGAGGCCGGATTTGGATCTCCCATCAATTTGATCGCACTTGACTGCCGCTAATTTCCTGTCCTCAATTTCCCTGTCCATTGCCTGCCTCCACCTTCCCTTCGCCACATCTTCATATCGCAGCCCATGCAGCTGCAAGAGGTCGTGCTTTGCGCCACCTCACCAACAGCCTCCAACGCAGGTCCAGGCAGTATCGCTCGCTCTCACCCGGGACATCCAGACCGGAAAGCAACGCTTGCTTCATTCATTAGCAAAACGTCCTGCCGGAGCGCACTGCACAGCGGTCTCGCACACAAGGGATGGTCAGGGCGGCTTCATGCTGGCTGCGCAGCCTGATAAGTCTATTATGAAACGTCTATAGCTTCCAGTAAAGGTATGCGTTTGCTCTCGTCAAAAATACCCACCCAATCGTTTGAAATATTTGTAAAGGACCAACTCTCCCTAAAATCTAAAAAGTCGTCCTGCCAGAGAAGCTTTCATGCATCGCAGTTGACCCTCCGGGGAGAACTCTGCGCGGGTGGGACCTCCCAAGGGGCGGCTTTATATTTGGGAGGGCACGTGTGTCGTCGCATCTCATCTCTTCACACACAAGAATAACGTAAAATCATTCGGCAGTAGATAGCGTCGGGCATTATGTACAATGCCTGGGGACGCTCATTATCGGCAAGTCAACGTTCTACGGTTCACGCAGGACAGTGCAGCCCTGCTATCCGGAAGTGAAGACTCCAGTGTGAACGTCTGGTCCGTGTCCAGGTTAATAACCCGCTTTTTACCCTCGGCGCGACTCTTTGACCTGACCGCTTCACAGATTATTAGATGAATCGACGCAGAATGAACTACCAGCACCTTATTGCACACTATCAGATCATACGCTCCCAGTCAGAGCGGGGGGACATAATCTGTGGCGCTGGGCCCCTTTCCAAAATGCCCGCAGTGTTAACCGCTTCAGTGGATCATTCAGTCAAGGTAGTTATCACCGCACTCGTATTTATAATGTGCTATTAATGCATGTTCATAGCTGTGGACCTGGAACCAAAATCTTTGTTGACTACTTTCCATTTTCCCCGACCTATAGCAATCCTTGCATGGGATCACACTGAACGTCTATTCTACGCTGCGTCTTCCGATGGGTTCATACAACAAGTGAAACCTATTCCGTCAGCGAGCCGATAATACGCTTAGCCGTGCGATGGAAGCCGTTGGCGGTGCCGGGTCGACGGACGTCATTCGCATATCAGACGAGGAGCAACAAGCAGCCAGAAAAAAAGGATCATCGCTGTCGGGTATGTCATCCTCACCCCGTCCAAACTGTATTCTTCGTCTCACTTCTCATAGACAACAGATATCATCCGTAACGATCTCACTCACCTCATCCCTTCTGCTAGTTGGAACCGCCAACGGGCTCGTTCATTTGTATGACGTCGCTTCACATCAACTTCTTCGCACAATCTCGACGCATAAGGGATTGTCAATATCATACGTTGCAACTATGTTGAAGCCCCCAGACCTTGTCGGACACGTCAATCTGAGCCTCAACGTCAACAACTCTTCCGATTCAAGAGACACAATACCTGTAAAAAAACGGTTGCGCCCATTCCAACGAATGCGAGACCCCAAAACGCGCGAGGCTCACGAAGTCTCAATAATTCTCCCTCCCTCCCGAACAGTGCGTCTTGTGTATCGTCTTATACTATCTATGGGCTAACGGGTGTTTGCTAGAAAACCGTCCCGGCGTTCTTTGAATACTCCAACGACGAACTTCTCCGTGACTACGCTACCTTTGTGCAGCCATCGGGCCCGGGCTTGCAACCATCCGGTATATCACTACAAAGCCGTGTGTCAGAGCTCGAATCCGAGGTTCGCGCGGCTCCGAGAGCAGCTCGGAAGGCGAAGGGCATCAATGATACAATGTGGGAGACGGTCGTGCAGCGAGTGGTCGCGGAAAGTAGGAGAGAAGGCGAGAGGAGAGTGCGATGGATGTGGATGACGTTGTACCGGTCAGGAATGGGAAGCAGGCGAGGAGGGCTTGATAGAGATCCTTACTGGTCATTTTTTATGTGCCGTCGATTCGTCATGAGTGTGCTGCAGCGCGCCATGACACCGGTCAACAGCGCAGATCCCACGATCACAATAAGCCTGTATACAAGTCGTCGTGCGCTGGACAATCCGAACTAAAATCAACGTCGTGCTATGCAAACTCGTACCGTACACGCGCATTTCTCCTTTCAATATGGAAAGTCTCGAATGGATCACAAATTCCTCAAAGCCCTAAGGTCATCCTATGTAGCATTGGCTTCAACGGTGCGTCAAAGACCCTCGATTCCGTACTCCAGGATACCGGTCGGAACATAACATGTAGTCCAGCCGTCGGCGTTTTTGTGGGATGTCACACCAAGACGACTTATGCGCTGCAAATAAACTCCTCGAAGATCGCTGTATTTAATTGGAGTCTGGGCTCAAGAGTATGAAGATGAAACTGTGGATCGGGTGGACAGATGCTCAATGTTCTTTATCGAGTCGAGAGTCAATAGACTCAAAAGACTTGAAGTTTGGACGTATTGATAGCTTTGAGAAAGAAAACATTCACCCAGGAAAGAAAACTAAACGGGCCTAGCCGGGGATTGAACCCGGGACCTCCTCCAACGCTTGCCACAAGTGCAACCCTAAGAAGGAATCATACCACTAGACCACCAGGCCAGTTGAAGCGCTCTACATTTTTGTAACCATTATAATCTATCACAAAATCCAAAATGAGATTGCAATTTCACAATACTCCTGGAGCATGCCGCTATAACTTTCGGGGTACAGCGCCTTGTAACGTTTCCTTAGAGTAGCAAGGGGAATTTCTAAGTAAACAACGTTACCTGTCGCAATTTTTTTCCAAGGTAAGTATTGGGCTCCTCATGAATCTGCTGGGATGCCCATAGTGCATCGGCTACGGTTGATTCAGAAAAAACCCTCTTAAATCTACCTTAAGACTGTCTCTGATCATATCTCAAGCGGCTGCATGGCACAAACTTTGTAAGCTGTCGAATTCACCGGTGTACCTGAACGCACCTTTCGAATTTCTTGCCGGTGTCCACTGGCAGGCTCTGTATACGCTCAATTGATTATGGATAGATGGAAAGGCGCGACTCTTCAACACGGCCTGGTGGTCTAGTGTTGTATGATTACTCTTAGGGTTGCATTCGGCAGGGCAGAATTGGAGGATAGGTTCCCGAGGGTTACAATCCCCGGGCTAGGCCCGTTTGTTATTGCCCTGTTTTACCCCTTGATCGCGTTCTCCTTTATGCTTACGTTTTTTGCCATTTCTAACATGAATTTCAACGCTCCTAAAAAATTCAAGCCGGAAGCCCTTCCTTGCTATCTGTGTCTTTGGTTCGGTCTCTGGCAAGTGGAAGCCGGAAAGATCACGACACATTTCAGCAGCAATCCATTAAATACATATCAACTTATCAAGTCGTCGGCAAGATGAAGTAAATGCAAAACATATCAATCCCCTACAAAAATACAGAGTAAGGTGGACAATCTACTACTCGATCTGGACCTCATGTGCCGGCCCAAATTGATGACAATTAACCCACTCAATAGTAAATGTTGAGTATCTGGCCTACAGGGCACAAGCACCTCGATGACGCATGGGATGCTTTCGGACAGACCTCGGGACCACCCAGCGGTGAGTCGTCACTCGGCGTCACCACACTTTAGCCCTCCTCGGCCGGAATTCTACTTGCTTTACTGACTGCTCTTGCCAAGTTTCTTCCTCCGATTTCTTGACAAGCCGTCCTAGAAGCAAACAAGGAATGGACTACGGAGCTTCACCCATACTGCTGCGGACGCGGAGGTGTGTCGGATTTTTAAATTTTTTTTTTTTTCCCCCCCCCAAAATACGATGAAACTTTGAGGTTTGAGTGAAATGTCCTCCGGTTCAATGAGTCCGTGACGCAGCTCACAACGAGAGAGTAGGTCTTGCGCCCGCACAATATCGAGAGTAAAAACTCGTTCAATCACATGTGACGGTTCAGACAAAGTTACAACTATTGCATGGGGTCCTAGTAAAGAGTCCAATTGCAAGAGCATCAAGTGGAGGGTGTACGGCTGCTTCACGGTTGGCTCTTGTGGCATACTTTGTTCAAGTTGGACTGCACCTCTAACAAACGGAAAACTTTTAGAAATTTACCGTGCCGAGCCCAACCGCCAGACTAGAATGTCTGTAATTATCTCGCTCGAGGCCACTAAAAGATGGGTAATATTACGTATGAAGCGAGAAAAGTTCAACTGTACGTGGATAAGTACCGTCGCCGAAACTGTGATAGTGATTCTCATCGGCTGATGCTAGATCTATGATGGAAAAAAAAAAAAAAAAAAAAAAAAGAAAAAAAAAAAAAAAAAAAAAAAAAAAAAAAAAAAAAAAAAAAAAAAAAAAAAAAAAAAAAAAAAACAAAAAAAAATAAAAAAAAAAAAAAAAAAAAAAAAAAAAAAAAAAAAAAAAAAAAAAAAAAAAAAAAAAAAAAAAAAAAAAAAAAAAAAAAAAAAAAAAAAAAAAAAAAAAAAAAAAAAGAAAAAAAAAAAAAAAAAGGGGGAAAAAAAAAAAAAAAAAAAAAAAAAAAAAAAAAAAAAAAAAAAAAAAAAAAATAAAAAAAAAAAAAAAAAAAAAAAAAAAAAAAAAAAAAAAAAAAAAGAAAAAATAAAAAAAAAAAAAAAAAAAAAAAAAAAAAAAAAAAAAAAAAAAAAAAAAAAAAAAAAATAAAAAAAATAAAAAAAAAAAAAAAAAAAAAAAAAAAAAAAAAAAAAAAAAAAAGGAGCCAAACGAAAATGCCAAGACAAAAGTCTAGCATCGCTCAGTTGACAAGAAAGGTCGCCAGAGGTTATGGATATACGCATCTCATCGTAATACGAATTCACACTCTACGTCGTCTGCACTTAAGATGGAGTACACATCGGGGATGGCCCAATCGTTGGCGGGCAAGTTGGCAGCAGTGGAGCGCGGCTTTGTCGCCGGCTAGCTTGATACCGGCGAGAAGTCGCGATCAAATAGATCATACCGTCCAACAACTAACCTACACGACTCTCTGCACGCCTATCATGGTGACCGTACCCCATTGACTGATCATCTCATTCCACTGATATTGACGACACTTTTCTACTGCGCACGCACTCGTCCAACTTCGCAATGCGCTCTTAGGGACCTCTGCCGACAATGCCATTTCGCCATACGTTACCCGTGCCTGGAATGCTTGCCGTAATCTTAACGCACCCGTGTAGCAACATATATCGTTCTCCTCATTAACGCGCTTTATTTCTACGTTGTACCCTCGTGTGCTATTGAAGACATGTACCGTGTGTTTTCCGAATGCTTAATGGCTGCTTTGAAGCCGCGTACATGTAGCGCTGCCTCACTGGAGACGGTCGCTTACGCGGGAGAGACGACGCCGCGGGACGGGAAGGTGCCGAGCCCCGTTCGGAGGTCGCCGAGAGAAAAGGGAAATACGGGACTCTTGCTTGAGCGCGCTGGCGGACGACTGAGGAGGACGACGACGAAGGCCAATGGCTCATGCTCAAAAACGCTCGCGTCGACGGCGACCAAGCTCGCCACGCTATCAACCGCTCACCTAAAAGCCTTCCCGCCTCCTGAGGTTGTCGTTGGCCGGACTCCGTCCTCCTCCAAAAACGAGCATCACAACGCCGCCCACCTTCTTCGACGCCGAAGACATGGGCCTCCCTGCAGCCTCCGAACCCTAACTCTCTTACTGCATTTGCTCATCGAATAGGTCTGGGGAAGACTCTCAAGAATCCTGCTGAAAGCCATACAACAGGCATTGTACACATCCGTCATTCGTCCCGTTCCATGCGGAGACACAACCCGAACCAACCGCGCTCCTGCGGCGAATGGCAACCTTTCGACTTTGGGCAACTCGCTCTTGGGTCTATTTGCCACGGAACATCCGTTAACTCAACGTTCCCGCATCTCCCAACCCGTGTTATGAAGGCCGCGATCAGCGCGTATGTTGGACCTTCGTCATGCGCGAACATTGCGAAGGAGATGGGGTGCCGGGCAACCATAATACGTTGGAATAGGCACAGTGAGTTTTGGAATCTTAATTGTATATCGCTCCGCTCCGCTTTGCTTTCCACCTCTATGGACGACTTCGGATGCTCCACCAATGCAAGCCAATTCTGGACCTGTGAATTGTGTTGGCGTACAAGCCATTGCACATGTCACAACTCAAAACGCGTCATTTTATGCTGTTCTGTCGTTGGCGTTGGTCATGTAGCTGCATCTTGCACCGGAATGGCACGGACCTACTACGCTTTTCGCCTGGTGCGATGATGTTCGTGTGAGCCCACGACTTTCGCATCCATACCACACAAGCAGACCTATCCTTGGACCATTCAAATTCGTTCGAAATTTCCCGTTCATTCTTCATCGCCCTACTTTACCTTTCTGACTTGTGTCCGTAATCACTACTGACGCATTTCCCTATTCATACAGTCCAACACTCCAACCAGGGCCTGCGGTACTCCACGCAGACGCGATGTCTTCTATCCCTCGCGCCCTGACGGCGCTGGTCTATCAACACCACTCGCTAACTGCCGCAAGACGCTTTGCACAGAGATTCTTCCTAAGATCCGCGAGATTGACCTGCGGAACATGATCAAGTTCCGGGACCCAAAAACTGGCCTTTGCAAGAGACTGTTGCTAAATTCGGTCGCGAACGAGCCAGTGTCGAGGTGAATGAAGTCATCGTCAGTTTCACTTCGGATTATTCTCGGCAAGGAGGGCTACACCTCGAAGACTGCTGCGCGAAACAGGTCGCTTGTCGAACTCACCATGTTGTAGTCGGCATCTACTCGGGAGCCGACCAACTTGGCGAAGGCTTTTGCAGCTCGCTGAGAATGGCTGAATACAGGGTGGGTCTCAGATATAATCACCGACCAGAGAGCAATGTTACTAATCCTGAATCCAGGCAGCGGAAGACGCGTTGCTAACGCCTATACTGACGCGACAAACCGCCCCACCTCGTCCAACTTCCAACATCGACGTTTCTGGTGATGCACGAGCGACGTTCTTCAGTGCGCGTCCTTCGACGTCGTCGCCGTATACCCCGGTGGAGATGAGGGACACCGAGATCAAGTACGGCAGTGCTGATAGGTCGGGGGCTCGCAAACCCGGGGGCGCGATCGACTAGTACACTGCCCGTGGACGAAGTCGATTAAAGCGAGCTACACTTAGAGAGGGAACCGCTGTCGTATCCTATACACACATATATCTAATTGCTTTCGCTCTGCATTCTTAACCCACGAAAGAATATTCGACGCCCGGGATGGGTCATATTCATGTTTCCGCCGCGTATCGTCCCAATTAGAGCAGCGTTTCAACTATTGGGCGTCTGTCAATTGGTCTACACTTTACAGTCGGGCGGTGACCTCAGCACAGCCCGCGACCTGAACCCACCCTATAACGATTCTCTTCACGCTGATTTAATCTCTCGTCTGCCTGCACGACGCCGCAGGCGACACTGTCCACACCCCACGACAGTCTCTCTCCTAGACTCATTGCCGTGGCGCCACCTTCCTCACAAGTGACCACCCCCTGGAGTCGCGAAGGGACAACCCACAACAATGGCGGCCGTTTCGATGCCATTAACCTTTCAGAACTCGTTCTGGTCGCAGGACTACCGGAGTGGTCTGGAAGTGCTATTCAACCAGCTGGAGAAGGTGTGTACACCAGCCTTGTCGTGCTAGGCGGGGGGTCGCACTCATTACGCGCCATACAATAGGGTGTCACTGAGAATGACGAAATAGCTACTTTCATTCGGGTATGGAACAGGACTCTTTGAGTCACCTGCAGAAGTAGCTCACACAGCTGCTACTAGGCACGCGCAGCTGCCGAAAATGCTATTGCAGCAACGTTGACTACAGCGACACCCAAGTGTACGTCATACATAAAAAGATGTAACTCAAGAGCTCATCTTTTGCAACCCCAGTATCTGAGAAAATGACGATGGTGCCTCGCTGCTTGTCGCCCTTCGTGGGCTGGAGGAGCAGTCTGTCGCACAGGGCAAATTGCATGCCGACGCGGCCAAGGATCTCCAGACCAAGATTGCTGACCCCTTCTCCGAGTGGGCGAAAGGATACAAGGTCTGTTCTACGGATGGTATATTCATACCACAAGAGCTTGCTCATAAAGTTGCTATAGGAAAGATTGTTGGGTAGCCGTGCAAATATCGTGGATGTTATTTGGCCGCCTATGAACGTGCAGAAGGCGAGGTGCGTACACGCGTTGCACGCCCCCCGACTCGCGATTAAGGTAGTGTAGGTTACAACCTTGAAGAACAGCTATATCAACAAGACCCACAAAGCCGATGAGCTAGAAGACGACGTGAGTGTTTTCGAAACTCGCGCCGTTCTAGTGTTGATTTGCCGTCAGTGTTCGCTTCGCTCCCATAACACAGCTGCTGGCGGTGATATCTACACGTCACCAAGCCCTTGCGCCACGCGACAAGCGGCTTCCTCGGGCTCCGACTCGCCAGCCGACTATGTCGGAGCGCATCACGGCGCGTTTGAAGGAGTTCAGGTTGAACTCGAACACCACTCCTCAAGCTCCTGCTGCCCAGAGCCCAAGCCAGAAGTTCACTTCGATGCAGATACCGAGGAGAAGAGTCCTGGGACACCAAGGTCGACAAGGGCAAAGGGCGCGCTGTGGACTCTGAGCCTATCCTAGCGTCACCGCCCCCCAATGTCTCCTGCACTCCCACCTGCCAGGTTGGACCCACAAACCCGGTTCCCCCACCTCCCGCCCCCGCCTATCTTGGTGGCTGGTGTCGCCTTCACTCATGAGGAATTGTCCTCGTTGATGACGAAGGCGCGAAGGCGGAGCTGCCTCTGCGGCCTGTGCGATTCCCCCTTTTGGGAGAGTATCAAGAGGCGTTCACACGGTGAGGAGTTCACTATGTGGCTCCGCGAGAACGTGAAACATTTCGAAGGCGACTTGGACCGTGTTGAGGAGGCCGCTAAGAATTGGTTGAGAGGCAGGGATCTGCTCCGCCGTCTGGGAGAACTCGGTAAGCGAGTATGAGAATGCTGACGATGCATACTACCAGTTCAGGTCTAAGGTAGCGTTATTGGCTGTCTCCGCGGACTCCGCGTAGCTAACGGTGATCATTGCAGGCTTTCAATCTGGAGGTCCCCAAGCCTAAGGAGGAAAAAGTGCTGTCTCCCCTTGAGAAGAACCTGAGTCCGCTCGCGGAGAACGTTGCCAAGCGGACCGCCGGCTTTGCAAACCTTGTCACACGTGCACTCAACAACAATCCCACGGGTGAGGCTCCGTATGTGAGGGCCCGCCGCGAGGCCGAGGCTGCGGACCAGGAGTATCGCGTCGCGATTCGCGAAAATTGGATAGACAGCGCCTTGGCCTCGAGGAGCGTATCGAGGACCTGCTCAAGACACTGCAGAAATGGGAGCTCGACAGGCTTCGCGCGGTGAAAACGGGTACGTCATTGAGCTTGTTTATTCCACCATGACCTGACTAAGTGTGTTCCATGCAGTGCTTGTCAATACCATGCTTGCCTCGAGGCTCTGTCGAAGGGCATGTCGCCGTCGCTCGAGCGTCAGGAGACTCTGATTGCCTCCTATCAGCCCGAGTCGGACCTCAAAGCCTTGATTTTGAACAGTATCGGACTGGGCCCTTCCACCCGAGCCCCCATGTCTACGAGTCTGTGGCTCACGACGAGTCGGACGTCGTGTTTTGGCATAGACCTTCGCAAGGTCTGTGGGCGAACTCTGATGCAGGGTTCTGGATCACACAATGGCAATCCCAACGGTCGCCAGGAGCGCAAGGACACGATCCCACCTGTCCTCTCTGCGCTACTCGTTGCACTCGGCGAAGCTTTATACAAAGCTTCCCAACGATACCGAAAAGCGCAAGACGTGGATCTACGAGGTGCCGTTAGTGGCTCGTCAATCACCTCCGGGAAACACTTAACGCGGTTTCCTCCCATGCAAATCTATTCCCGACGACACACTCGCGAAATACGAGACGCGCCGGGTAATTGCCAGCGCAGTCAAAGCTGTGGGCATTGGAGTTGGATCCGCCTTTGTGCATGTACGAAGGTTGGGACGAGTTCAGGAAGCTTTATCCCACAGGTGAAGCGCGCGTGTTTTCATGCCGGCGCAAGGAGCCATGTGCTCACAGGAGAGCTTTGTTCAGTGGGAGCGATGAAGACTGACGAGCAGCCGTCTGAGGAACAACACACCTGCAAGAACTCCAGGCCGCTCTGCAGAAATTACCGAAGATTCACCTCATCGTACTCGACACCATTCTCAAGCATCTGAAGGAGTACGTACCTTATTTCCCAAACTCTCGGCTCGTATTCATATTTGTCATTCCTAGATTGATTGACACAACACCGCCGAAGGTGAGGAAGCCGAACGACGTATACATCTACAAACTTGCCCCTGAGCCTGGAAGAAGTACGTACTATGTTTGATCGTGTGTTTTTATCCTATTGACACTTCATGTCAGCCATTCTGCGGCCCAAGGCGGAGACAAAGTTTTCTATACAGGACCGTCACCCGACATGTGAGTGCTACTGAACTTTCCATCCTCCAATTTCTGATCCATGCCTTGTAGTGCTGTTTGTCGACCTTCTCTCAAAGTATGCTGCTATACTGCCACCGACGATTGAGAAGAAGAAGCGTGAATCCCAGCGCAGGGTTCCTATTCGTAAGCATACCCGGCCAATGGACATGCGTATGAGTCGTAGTCGTATCTCGGCGGGCGCCGACCTCAAGGCGCTCCAGGCTCAGCAGCTTGCTCAGCGTGGCATAAGGATGAAATCGCCGCCACCCGTCCCTCCCGTTCCTGATGCAGCGCGTGCTGGTGTCAACCCTCAGCAGCTTCCGAGCCCAGATCAGTCAACCACCTCGGAGGGGCCAGCGGTTACCGTAACGGACGAGCCTGACTCCATGACACACGATGCCCCGTCTGAGGCGTCACAGGAGGAGATTTCGGTTCAGGATAACCGCAGCCCGCCGTCTGTGGATTACTCAAAGATTCCGCCGCCGCCGCCGCTGGCGCCCCGTTCCCCTGAGGTAACTCAAGTGCAGGCGCCAGTTCCGCGCCCCGCAGACGTACCACCTATGTTCAAGGAGCCCGCCGCCTGAAGACGACGATTCTTCCCCCACGCCCCACATTCAAGGAGCCGCCGCCGGAACGCCACGATTCGCCTGAGCTGCCAATCCCATCGTACCCTGAACACGCACATGAACTTGAGCCGCCGTCATCTCCGCCCTTGCCTCTGCCGTCCGTTCAAGGACCCTCCGCCTGAGCCTGCGTCTCCTCCCGCGTTCAGCCCCAGCCCGCGGGGAACAAGCCGCCCCACAAGCCCCCAAGACAGGCGCCGGCTCGCGCAGCGCGTCGCCCGCGAAGACGTCCCTGTCCAGACATTCGTCTGTCACTTCAAACACAATCTACGGCCGCCCCGAACCGCGGCCCCCGTGTCCAAGCGCGAGGGCCGCGCCCCAGCGGTGGCTCTGTCAGCAGCATGGTGAACAACTTCAACCGAAACTCACTCGCGGGCACGGCGAGACCCAGCAGCCCCGCGAGCGTGTCGCCCGCGCTCGCCGTCACGCCCAAGCCATGTCAAGCGGAGCAGCGCGATGTTCGAGCGCCGGACGATGCATAGCGATGCGGAGGATGAAATTGTGCAGTAAGCAACGCGCTCTGTCGGAAGTTCTTGAATATGCGGGCATCAGGTTTTTCTTCTATGGACTATGTCGGCGAGCCGCTGGAGTGATGATCTTTTTGTGTGGCGGATACTATGGGTGGCCCCCTGTTTATAAGACTTTTGATGTTTTGCTCTTACCACGCTTTCCTCACGCCTCCCTACATAAATTTGAGCTGGCAGTCGCATGCGGGGAC
Source organism: Phlebiopsis flavidoalba (assembly GCA_035772785.1). NCBI lineage: Eukaryota > Fungi > Basidiomycota > Agaricomycetes > Polyporales > Phanerochaetaceae > Phlebiopsis > Phlebiopsis flavidoalba. Next base: position 250,650 of record JAOCPU010000004.1, read on the forward strand.
ATCTGATGTACCTTCGTCCAAATTTCCCTTATTTCTTCGATGGGAGGAGGATGTAGCGGAAGCGTTCCGGAGAGACGAGTCGGCGTGTTCCCAGTGTTTATAATTTTGATCGTGGCGGTCACGGCGCTGTCACAGGGATGCCGCAGCGGCCATCATTAATGACACGTGGCCCGGTGCCAGAGCAGACACGACGCCGCAACGACGCCTCGGATAGACGGGTCACTCAAAGTTCAAGACGGTGTGCTTTGGAATAGGACAGAGGTTGGTGTTTATACTGTAGGTCTAGAGTAAATTTATGTACATGTAGTATGAAAGTAATTACAAAATTCTCTACGATATTGCTGGCTATGAATGGAATCTATGGCACCCGGAGGGGCTTTCGGACATGCCAGGCCCTCTCCGTGGCTAGTGTAGTGTATACAAGGATAGAATAGATGTGAACGGTTTGTCAATGTGGTTCCGACCTCTCCGTCCCTGTACCCTTCGCCTCAGGCGCTTAGGTAAGGCCGCCACCTGCCGAGGCGGAGCTGGAATGAAAATCACAGCTGCTGCGGCGCTTTTCTCGGGAGGTGTCACGTCGAGGCCACAGACCTTTCATTGCTTGCGTACTTCACAACAGTACAGACCAAAAAGTTGTATTTTTTACATACACTTTTTGGATCATGCCTCAACATATAAAAAAATACCAAATCAAACCAAGCGATACATCAAGAGCTACACAGCCATCAATGCGCGTTCCAATGAGATCTGAGGCAACTTTGGACCATTTTCAAAAATCCTAGGCAAGCACACTCAACGCATAAATCCTGCTAATATTACTTGAGGTACAATGAATGATATGTGAAAGCTGACAAAAAATTCCAGGGGCAAATGGACAAGTGTGGAATGAGAGAAACTCGAAATTATAAACACTGTACCAGTTTATAAAAGGAGGGCCACCCATAGTATACCTATCTAAGCTTATGTTATCTTGCATGTCGCCTGGTTGTCTGATTATATCATAAGTGTGTCACTGTCACCCGTGGACGTGTGTCCCCGAGGCTGTGTGCCGTAACGGCTATGTCGTGGATCTGGGGAAAGGATCCCAATTTGTGTGCCTTGGGCATTTGTGCGGTCCGTTGCTGGCTCGTCCGCGTCGTGGTAGTTATGAGGGGTCTAGCCTGTCACTACTGAAAGTTGTTCCAATTAGAATCAAGATGTGGTTGGACAAAGGGGAGACAACTCGAGTGCCGCTTTGTGGGAGATCGCTTCCCAGTGAAACAGGTATGTAGGTTTTCGATCTTCCGGATGGGCTGTCCGACCCAGGCTATTAGCCGCGTAATAACGTTTTTCTACGTATTGAACCTTGCCGCCACTAGTTGCGAATTCAAGCAAAATGAAGCCTATCTCTTGGCCTGTGCGGGTCCAGCCTAAAGCACACTTACCCCCCAACGCACTCTCCTGAATCTGTCCACATAACCTGAATCATTACCCAGCTCCATTGCATCTCAGTGCATGTCACCCATCTTATCACTCCACCTCGTACGATGCATGTGGTCACCACGCCCTCGGGGGTCAACCTCTTGGAATGACGTGGCCACTTTCCCGCTCAAGGTCGTCGCTTGAGGATCCCAAAAACAACGGCGGAGCAAAAGAAACATATCGCTTGACGCGTGCACTTATGACAGAATACCCCAAACCCTTAGACTATGAATTGAGAAGTAGACTGGGCCCGTCACGGGGGGATCTATACAACACTCCATCACAGAATCAGAGTTTTTATTCAACATCGGCTCGACAGGTGGCTGTGGCCATGCCCATAACGGCCCTGTACAATCACTTCTGCCCATATGCCTTAACCATTTCCTATTCCGCACAGCCAAAATGCGAGATCCTCACGAAGATGGAGTCAGGGCGGGCCCCTGGGTGATGGATGATGGCGATCCAAGGAAAGGGCTCACCTTCAGACACATAGTCTTCACCAGGCGCCCCATTCCGAACCATAGACTCATGTGTTTGGGTGTCGATTCCTCGAAGCAACAAACCCTACTGGCGCCCGGCGTCCTGTTATGTTTATTAACAGCAAAAAGCACACCCACATCGGTTTCGAAAGTAGCATCCCTCCCATCTTTCGCATGACGTGAAACCCCTCTCTCTGACCCTCAGTCATCCCCTCTCAATCCGCAGTGTCCTGAAAATTACATTCTAATGTGGCCATCTCTCGTGCGTTCCCGCCACAGTGGAAGGACGTCGCCAAGGAGGAAAAAAATGGTGGCAACGTGACCGTCGCCCAGGCTGCTTGAGGGCTGCACTGCCTAGTTCGCATTCGTGCAATCTAATGGTGATCTTACCTCGCTTCCGGCGCGCATCGTGTACCTTATGAGAATTTGGTAGTACTCACATGACCTGTGGCGTACTTACACATTTCTCCTCAGTTGAAGTAGCACCGCTGGAGAAAAATTGGTGCAAACGCCTCGGTGCCAGGAGTACTAGGACCGCGTCCGAGGTTATTGGAAGGGCATAACACTCACGCGGCCGCAATTGCCCAAGAGACCACCAAGCTGGGCCTTACCGAAGGATATGTTTGGCACCAGGCAAATCACTGTTCCCTCTACAGGCGCTGTTCCCGCCGCATGCAGTTGACGCGACCCCGAGCGTGCACCTGCGCTCGACGAACTACAACCTTTCCATCTCAACACAGATAACAGCGTTCGCCACGTTATCCTCCAGCTCGTCTCGCTTTCCTGCGCTCCTCCTTCTCGGTGTTCAGCGCTACCAGTCTTCTGTCCTTTCCGGACACGCATAGCGTGACTCGTGTCCACTGGAACAGTTCCCCGTTTCACCTAGATAGCCCGCAAACAAGGTTAATCCACAAGCTATTGATGAATACTCGCGGAACAGCGGAACAAAGCGTCTCAAGGGCCACGCACTCCACGGCTTGCCTGTAAGCTTCAAGGAACGTTTTGTACGTTGTTTCGCAGTCAGCCGCCAGTCGCCGGGCACGCCCGGCTGATGCGACATATACGCCTAGCGCAGGGCTACCACAGTACGATGGCGGACACACATGGGGCGTACGTCGGACATTGTCAAAGCCGCAGCTGCACGAGTTAGACACGCAAGAGATGGTAGCCACGGACCTGAGTTCCCCATCTCCTTTCCACCACTCATCTGCTAACGCGTGCAACCCGCAACTCGTGTTCTGCGGCGCCCACATAGGCTGTCCTCAATGTGCAATGTCCCTATCTCCCTTGAGTCCATCCTCACAAGCTCTATCAGTACCGCTGCTGATGATGAATAGACTACGACGCTGCTGCACAGTGGTTGGGACCCAGTGTCGGCTGCGGCCATAGATCCGGCGGCAAGCAGGCGTGGCAATTCCCCTCTCGGTCCGCAGACGAAGCGTTCGCAGCAGTGAGCGTCCCTTCTTTTTGTGCTCACGGCGCATGCGTCCGTGAACTCCACGGAGCGTTTCGGGGGCGCACACTGCTTGAAAAGGGCCCGTAGTACTAGCGCTGCCGCATACTAGCGGCCGGTCGGAGGGCGGTTATGAGGGCGCAGCTCCTCGCTATGGATGGTGCTCGCCCCAGCTCGGATGGGGGCAAACGATATTGTGCGGTAGCCTGAGTTATTTCCACGCCAAGCTTATTGCGGGTGTCGTATTCGCTGAAGGCCTGGGCACGGAAAGGGGCCTGTATGGACGGGTGACGAGGTCATTTATGGTCTAGCAATATACGGGCGTGAATACTCAGACCAGGTGTGCAGATCAGAATACTGCCTGAGCTTCGAAGCCATCCGGTCAGTGGCGGGTCCTATGGGCCGGTGAGTTTGCGCGACCAAGTAAGGTGCATGAACGGCTTTTTACTGAAAATTTTGCGTTAGTTCGGTAGCAGATCTTGAACTCAGCCTGTCGAGTCGTGTTTGGCCGGCAGGGTCGAGGCGTTCGACCCGGCCCCCTATTGCATACCGTGAAGTCAAGATGGGTGACAGGCTTAGATTCGGGTATTATGTCAACGGTACGCACCCCCACGGGGGGGATCCGGCAGCGCGCGCAAACAGGCAACAGCCAAGAAATTGACGTATTTATCTCAAGATGGATACGTCAAAAGTTCACGCGGGGGATGACCTGCGGTGTCAACGAGCAGTGCTCGAAACCGTGGAGGCGCTCCCGGAAAAATGGACATGAATGCGTCGAGTTTCCTGTACCCGATAGTGAGCGACAAGTTTCGGAGCGTGAGTCGCATTGCGTGCTTACCTATCTCCACAGTGACAAAGGCTCGCAAATCTACAATGTCGTTGAGTGCTGGCAGACGGAAACAAAACTTAGTTTGTTCACTCCGATAGGGAAAGACCCACGCGTAAGCTCTATCTCCCACGGTTGCAATGTTCCCTAAGCTAAATTCCCGTTTATAGCAATTAGAGTTGGAAAACCAATGGCCATGGGGCCCAGGCCATGGTTGGTGAGTGATCGGGCCGTCTCCAAATGAAACAAGGTTGAGGTGACTGAGGATAGTAGGGTGTGTGCGAGCTGTTGCTGCATGGGCCATTAAGAACATCAATGGGCGATCTCCGATGACCCGTACCTCGCAAACATTCTTTCCGTCTGCAAACCCGAGTCAGTTGAACGAAAGTTACTGGGCGCACGTGGACCAGCAGAGACAATATACACGCATGTTTATACAAGAGGTACGTCAGTCTGTGTTTTCATCTTAGGACAGTGCAGATACACCTGCCTGTGAACGCGCAGGTATGGGACAAGTATGAGATAGACTGGAATTTATACGCACCCGTGGTGGCTCTCCCGCCGTTACCTCACAGGTGAGTCCAGACGCGGCGGAATTTGTATGCTTCGCTAACCCGGCGGGCTTATTAGAGCGGTGACATATATATGCCATCGGTCGCCAGGCAACTCGACTGTCTGGTTAATAACCTTATCGAACACCCGGTCGGACCCGCTGCCCGTCCCGCGTGTTGAACCCCCCCCATACTCGACCAACTTACTGACGAGTCAGGACCGATTAGTAAACTCGGGCGCATGGACCATGGTTCAGCTGGGACGATGATTGAGAGCAATGCTATACAACGGCAACAAGGCCGTGTACAACGTTCGAGAAGATGGACCGGGCTCCTTCCGAATTTTTTGGCGTGCAGGTGGTATAGCGAAAGAAGTGGGAGGAGGAGACGGCGTGTGAAGATGTTGGAGATGGTGAAGATTGTGGATGGTGCACTCGGGAAGCGCAGCTTCGGACCCCTGGTTCCTGCAGAAAGCCCATAGCACAAATAGTGGCTGACTTGTAAAACCGGTCGTCTGGAGAGGATAATCGGAGGCAAACGAGCAGTATAATCACGAAATTAATTAGCCGTACCCTATCGGAGCCGAATTATACAAAAGATAGTAACGAGGCCTAGCTAGCAGCCTTGCGGTGTCCCTGCCTCCGTTGCTCTAGCTATAATGAACATGTGCGAGCATATATGCGCACGCTGCTATAGCGTGCAGGAACGTACCCAAGCCCGTTTGCAGTACCCGGTAAGCCTGGCAAGTAGGCCATGCATTTCTTCTTTGTCGCACTGAGTCATTCTTGTTCAGACACGCCATGGATGCTTGGAAGCTTCCGCACAAGGGACTGTTGTTGATCCCGAGGTCATACGGCGCATTGTAGTATTTGACTTGAATGAATTGACCTCGCAACGCACATGAGCTCACTCAAACGAACTTGCCGTTTCCAGCGTATCACGGTTTCTTCCAAGCCACCCACACAGTCTATGAGTTAGCCTGGTGTTGAAACATTGACAAAAATGTGGCTTACCTTGAATAGTTCTGTGTAGGGTTCGCGTGTGTTACATATGTGCTTCGAAGGGTTGGGCAGACCGCTCCTTCGGTGAGATTTTGCCATGGAAGTGGTGGACTGCATCCAAACCAAGCTGGGTGAAACAAGGATGTGTCCCATTCGCGTTTATTGAGCAGGTACGCACAAGCTCATTGATAAAAGTAGTAAATGTAATGGGCGCCATCAACCATCACTATCACTGTCTTTTTTTGGGTTACCAGCCTTTCAGACCCGCGTTGAAAGGGCATCGAACCCAAGCATCAACTGTTGGCCCACTTCTCTCTCCGACGTGCATCCATCCCACATGTTTGCTGTTCCCCCCCGCCGCACTCCACTGCACACCTCAAATAACTCCCGGGGGCCCCAGTACGATACCACCAAAAATGAATACCAAGAAGATGGGAGGTAAGCTGCTGAGCTCAATATTGCTGTCTATTCTCTTTTTCATGGGCCCCAGGGAGAAAAGCAAGGAAGGTGAATCCTTGCTTCATTATCCCTATGTACCTCTTGTCTCCCAAGAAACGACAAGCTCATGGTGCCTTTTCCCATCGCACCATAGCCCCTCTTCTTTAGCTAGCATGCCTGCGCGCTGTCGCCCTCGTCGTGGACCCCACTCTGCCATCCCACTGGACAGACCCAGCCGAAATGAGAGCCACCCAATACTCACACACAGCTTTACACTTTGTTATTCTAGCAGACCGCTACGGCGACGACACCCGCTCTTCAAGACACGGTGACGGGCATCGCGACTACCGCGACCGCGGCGACCGTCACGACTCTAGGAGACACGGAGACCGTGGAGACAGAGAGTACCGTGACAGAGACCGCGAGCGAGAGAGGTACGGGCGCGGCAGGGACGACTTTGAGCGTCCACCGAGGGAGGACCGCAGGCGTGACCATCGTGGCAAGGACGATGAGTTTGGCGGCGGAGGCGGAGGCGGAGGAGGACACGGACGTCGCCAACGCGAGGATGACGATGGTGGCAGAGGACGCGGTGGAAGGAAGCACCGCGAAGTTGCCTGGGAACGCCTGAGAGACGATCCCCTACGCCGACCGACGCTGCTCCTCTTTCCCAGCGATAAACGTAAGGCAAGCGGATGGGATGTGCCATGCCCCTGGTTATGCAGCAGTACACCGCCATGCAGGCGAAGCACTGACAGGTACGCGGCCACCATTGTATTCAGTCACGGCACTGAATGTTTCTCTCAGGTCTGTTCAACCTCCCGGGTGCTAACAGGACACAGATTCCTCCCATCCTTGCCGTTCCTGGTCTTCCTCCACCGATGCCAGTGCAGAGCTTTGGCATGGGTATGGGTTGTGAACCCGAACCTGTCTAGGCAGTCAAGGCGTCTCTACATTGGGGAGCATCACGCCGGATATCAACGAACAGAACCTGACTGACTTCTTCAATGAGAAAATGAGGGAGATGAACCTCGGCACAGCTACCCCTGGCAATCCTGTTCTTGCCGTACAGTGCAATTACGAGAATGAAACTACGCCTTTGTCGAAGTGAGTAGGAAGTTGATACATTGGATCCACTGTGTCCATACGCTGATTACTGTGTTAGTTCCGAAGTGCTGAAGATGCTACGGCAGCAATGGCCTTCGACTTGGCATCATCTTCATTAACGGCCCCCTGAAGATTCGCCGACCGAAAGACTATGGAGGCCCGGAGAACATGCCTATGGGCTCGCATGTTCCTGGCGTCGTTTCCACCAACGTTCCTGACTCTATCAACAAGGTGTTTGTGTCGGCGGCTACCCATGTACCTGAATGAAGAGCAAGTCATGGAGCTTCTCAAGAGCTTCGGCGAGCTCAAAGCTTTCAATCTTGTTCGCGAGAACGGCAACGTGGGCCGTCCAAGGGCTTTGCCTTCTTCGAATACCGTTTTTATGTCGACCCGGCCGTCACCCGACGTCGCCATCCAGTCGCTCAACGAGATTGGAGCTCGGCGACAAGTACCTCGTGGTGCCCCCCCCCTCCAGCGTGCGTACTGTGGCGCAAAGAACGGGCAGATCCCTCCCCAGGCACTGTACCCGACCGAGATCCCCGAAGCCGATTCTCCCCGCAGGCGACCTCGAGGGCGTCGAGGCGCGCGATCTCTGCTCATGCTGAACATCGGTCGTGCGGAGGAGCTGATCGACGACGGCGAGTACGCGGACCTGTTCGAGGACGTGTAAGGAGGAGTGCGGGAGTTAGTGTCGGGCGTCGTCGAGGACCTGCGCATCCCCGCGCCCGGTGAAGAAGGACAAGGCCAAGTGGGGCGAGACGAACCTCGACCCGCTCGCCGACGCGCAGCGCGTGGACGAGGCGTCGGGCGTCGGGCGCGTGTATGTGCGCTTTGTCGACATCAGGAGGGCGCGAACGCGCGGCGCTCAAGGCCCTCGCTGGCCGCAGCTTTTGCGGGGCGCAGCATCATCGCGACCTTGCTCGATGATAAACAGCCAGACGACCCCGCCGCTGCACATCATCTTTGCGCCTCAGCCCGAGGCACCCCCGCCGCTGCCCCAGGAGTTAGTGTGTGGTTACTTGTAGCCGATGTATGTGCCAGGCGGGCTATGCTTGGTCGTAGCTGAGTGGCTTGGCTCCTTGCTGTGTTAGTCGAATGGGTTGATTTATATAATGCTACTACTGGCCTATGTCATCTACTATTTGTACGATGCCTACTAGTTTCATTTTGGCCGCTCGAGGCTCTGCGCGCGTGCCACACTACACTGTGGACTATCGGTACACGAAGTATACGAAGATACCCCTCGCCAATTATACCTTTGGAAACTCGTACTCTCACAAATTACTGACCCATAACAAGCCCAAGCTTACGGACAGGTGGCGACCGGTACAGGAAACATCCTAATTAAAACTAAACTAACCGACAATAATTAACCCGCCCAGCCTAAGGCCTCATGTATTTGCCTCCGCCCCCCGCCCAATTTATCCAAATTGCGAGCTTCCGTCGCCCTCTTGAGCCCCAACGCCCCCCCTATGGCATCCGCGCCGACCCATGGCTTGCTCCTGACCCGCTCTCGCCCTCGCATCCCCCACTCTCGCTGCAGCCCGATGCGTTGTGCTCAACGAAGCAGGGTCTCGAGGATTGGCGCCCCTCACGCGGTATTTTCAAGGTAGGCGCCCGGCTTGGCTTGGTGTGCTGCGCGGGCATGGCGGGCTGACGGGTTGAATAGTGGGATGTCTGGCGTTGATCGTATACGACTTACTGTTCGCGTTATGGGTTTCATTGCGTATATGTCGCGTGCGTGGTGCTGAGGGGCTGCGCAGTCCTTTGTTTCAGCACCGAGGTATTGGTTTCGCAGCGCCCAATAGTGGTATTTTAATGCAGGACGCTCATGGGCATCCCCGCGCGCAGGCTAGGCTCTATATGGGAGGGTCGCAGTGATGTCGGAAGGGGAAATTCTTGTTCATTTTCCAGGACCCTTTGCTATTGCCTTTTGCAATGAATGGGCGTCACACTATTCCCTCATTGATATGTGCTGCTTGCTCATGAACAACGCAGATCAGATATGTTCCGTACGTCCAATATCCTTTACATGCATACACGCAAAATCTGACGCGGTGCTTTATCCTAGAATAATATACAGCATGTACGTTCTCATCTTTGTCGACTCATACAACCTAGCACTCACATGTTTTCGCAGTGTGGATTAATGTTGGTGAGCAGACTCTACGCGCTGAGATGAGAAACGTTACTGAATGTAATGCAGCGGGCGGCTGTTGGTGTGGCGTCAACTTCAGTAAGTATAGTTCCGTCGTGCCATTCCTGCGAGCGTGTAGTCTGACAGCAATACCAGTAGTGAGACTATTCTGTGGATATTCTTGTGCTCCCATGGACTAAACAACCCCAGCTCAGCTGCGTGTTCGACTTTTACTGGGACAGCGGCCTACGTCGTGCTGGGCCTCCAGATTGTCATCGGCTGTACTGTTACCCTGCTATATGCGCCGCGGCACCGCAGACTGAAGAGTACACTAGCCATCCACCCATCCATTCTGCGGACTCTTGCGCCCTCTTCCGCGCTTCCCCAAGGTGAAGAAGTCATCCTCTTCGTGCTCCTCGGCTCTCAGCATGGCCTTCCGACATCGTCCTCGTCAGCCTGACCGTGCCCAAGCTCACTCGGTGCGTCCCCCTCCCAGCCCTACCTCCCCCGCCCACTGACCCCTCGCCACATGGTGACCAACGACAGCGCGGTGGGCACGTGGTGCTGACATCTGCCTGCCGCTGCACTTTCCGCTCGTACTCGTGGGTATGCGTGCTGGCTGCCGCCGACGGTGATGGAGACGATCCTGTTCGTGTTTCGCGCTGATGGCAAGGCCGTCGAGGTGTGGCTCGCGCGCGACGCGCACCGCCCGCGCCTCCTCTCCAGGTCCTCCTCCGCGACTCACTCCTCGCGTTCGGCGCGACGCTGCTCTTTCTCATTCCCAATCTCGTGCTGTGGCTCACCGAACGCGTGCGTGGTTCTTTCTCTCTCCTTTCGTTGAAGGTGCATGCTTATGTGGCGTCGTGGACAGCAAACGCTCCGTGGTTATGCTGATTGTGTGAGTGTGCTCTTTCCCCGGCTGCCGCGCCGCGGTTCTGACGTTTGCGCTTGCCCCTTCCAGCGCCGTGCCTGCTGTGCAGTCCATCATAGGCTCCCGTTTACTGGTACGTGCGCTTGCTGGCTAGCCCGGATTCTGTAGCGCGGTGGCTGACCGAACCGCTGTGCTAGCTCAACATTTACGAGACGACCGAGGCCAACCGGACATGGGTGTGGCGCTGCCTAGATGATGATGAGGCGATCAATCTTTCTTCCGTCTCGACTGGGTTTTCTGTAGCACGGTAGCATAGGTTTCTTAATTGCTGCCCGTATTCATATGCACCTCTGAGACCCAAACGTATATTGTACATCGCAGGCGGACTTATTTTCCTCAATAGTAGGTCATTTCTTGAGAACGTAAATATATACCTCTTCTAGCGTACAAATGAACAGGTGAAGGCTGGGTGAAGGGTGATCAAGCTCGAGTACGATCCAGAAATGACGCAGTAAATATCATGAGCACTTGCTCAGTAATATAGCAGGGTGACTGTCCACTGCAACAAAAACAGCAGTCTCTGGTTTCTGAATCGTGTCAGTAGTGCCAACAGTGTAGTACTTTGGCGTCTCGGGTCCCGCAAGTCGACTCCTTGGAGCTCGAGGCCTCTGGCCCGGATGTGTGACATGTACGTGCGTTGTGTCAAAATCACCTTGTCAGTACTCAGCCAAGTTGAGGCCCGAAGCTGCGTCACACGGATGGGGTGAGACCGTTTCACGCGATGAATTGCGAAGGTCTCGGCGAACACGGCGGGCGCAATAAGACCGGCGCGCAGCGCGGACTCGGTGGCTTACATAGAACAATACGCATTAATAAGGCCAATTTCAGTGCTCCGTTTTGTGATTCTATGTTTGAGCGCAAGGGGGCACATCAATTAGCAGTCGTAGGTGAATGGCTGTTTAGCTCAAGCTCGGACATTGTAGGATTCATCGTGGCGGCACCGGGCGTCACGAACATTTCAGCGATTTCCCATTCCTGGGACTGAATCTCCGTCTTTGTCATCACGCTGATGCGCTTCCGCTACGCAGATACGGCGCGTTGACGGGATATAAGTAAGTCGTTCTCATCGTCATGTCGCTCATTACACGCCCCAGTACCACCGTTGTCTTCGGGAACTCATGGCTCTCGCGACCACCTACACCCTTCAAAAATAGCCGTTCCGGCCGACGCTCTCAATGCGGTCAAGCATAAAACTCACCACCGCTGCCCTCCCGCCACCTCCACCCTTGAGCGACGATCCTTGGGAAATATGGTGTCCCTCTTGACCATATGACGCGCTTGGTCGAATACTGGAAGACAGCCTATGACTGGAAGCAGCATGAAGCAGCTCTCAATAATGAGCTGGCCTCAGTTCACGCTACCTATTGCAGTGCAGGACCACGGAATGTTTCAAGCTCATTTCGTGCACAAGAAGGCTCAGCCTGGCACACATGACAAAGTCATTCCGCTATTGTTCGTACATGGCTGGCCTGGAAGTTTCCTTGAAGTGAGGAAGATCCTACCGTTGCTCACGAACCCCGAGAGTGAGGCACGACGTTGGCCTTTGACGTCGTGGCTACCAAGTTTGCCTGGCTTCGGATTCACAACAGCGCGCCGGAGAAAGCAGGATTCGCGATCGACCAGTATGCGGAGGTATGTATCACTTAATATCTGCTACTACACGCAAAGTTCTGATGTATCGTGTTTCACAGTTCTGCCACAACTTGATGCTCAAGCTTGGTACAACGAATACGGTACGTAGCGTCGGGCAGTGCTTTATACGTGACGCAACATCCGTCCTGATTGCGGAATTGCTCAGTCGTACAAGGCGGTGACTGGGGTTTCATTGTGAGTCGTTGGATTTATTGCCTAAAGTTGTTTTGCTGACCTGTCTTATACTGTGTGTACAGATTTCTCACCCGTCCAGCGTTTCCATCACTACGGCCCTAAGCACGCAAAAGCTTGGCATATACCAACCTTCCGGCGTGATTGTGTACAACTGAGGCCACTTTTTCTCATATTTTGTGAATGTGACTTCGTAACGAGATGCAGCAAACCAGGGCTCGTCTCACCGTCGCCGTGGACGGAACACAAGAGATCGTCACCGTCGCTTCATCGCGCAATGTCTGCACGCCGTGGACGCCAGAGATGAGAAAGCAGGCCTAGCTCAGTCCCACATGACTTTCCGCAACCAAGGTTGTGTCAACCCTGCGGTGAAAATTAATTACTGAATGGATTGACTTGACAATCTCCGAGTTTTAGGCCAAGGCGCTATTCTTTGCTCTGCAATCTTACTAAAGCCTCAAACACTGTTCCCTACTCTCTCGCCGACTCTCCTGTAGGTCTCTCTCGCGTGGATCTACGAGAAGGTCGTTCGCATGGACAGATAGCTATCCCTGGGACCGAGGACGAAGGTCAGCTGCTCACTACATCTAACACACACTTGCCATCCACTGACCTGCGTGTCTCAGTCGCTAACCTGGTTTATTCACATCTACTTGTTCTCTACCTCACACACAGTCGACTTCGTCTTCGGCTTCCACATCCCTTCGGCATTATTTCGAAGCACAAAAGGCGTACAACGACTGGGGCACTTGACGGGGTCCACGATATTACTAACGGGAAGGTGCCCATGGGTCTGAGCTATACTTTCCCGGGAGATCATTGTTGTTCCGTCGGTGTAAGCTTTGATTGCCTCACTACCTAGCGCTTACTAACGACTTTGTGCGTTAGATGGCACCATACTTTTGGGCTGGGTTGTGGTACTCCGGAAGGCATCCTAGTGGGGGTCATTTCGCTGCCTGGCTTTTGAGGAAACCAGCCAACTCTATGGAGCTGTCTCAGACATAAGGAAGCTGTGTACATCGCCGGAAGTGAAGACTCGCTTTTAAGGCAGCCAAGCTGAAGATGATCCTAAAATATACACTGTCCTTGCCCCAAGCGGTCTTGTGTCCCAGATCCCTCAAACGTCTAGCCCTGCCCTTCGATGATATGTGAACCTATGACCTTCACAATCGAGGTTCTAGTTTGGGGTCTGAGTGTGCCCACTACATACTGAGGATGATTCTCGTAGGCTACAACTGGCTATGTATCTTACTTTCGCCCGAAACCGAAAGAAACAAGATATCACAGCATGACCCTTGTGAAGTTCTGCTGTAGAATCTGAACACTGACCTGGATGCCTGCACTGATTTCTCAATTACTAGCGAGACTCGAGAGCACGCGGACAATGCATCACGGACAGTTTTCTGCCATCCTAAACACTGGTTGATTCGTCTGCGAAAAATGCAGAAAAGAAAAGAAACGCAGCGCATCCACGATCTACCTCGATCACCCTCGGAAGAGGACGAGCGGACGATCGAGCAAGAGGCGCCCGCGGGCCGCGGCGTGCCTAGAGGGGGGGGAACCATTTTCCCATGCAGAAAAACTGGGTGCATATGGCCCCCGACGTATCCACAGCGCACAGGCAGGCTTTATAGCCCGCAAAGACGCTCAGCTGCTCTTTGCTTTTGCTTCGTGCAGCTCCCTGCCCCTCCCCCCGACGACGACGACGACGACGATGGGCCGCATAGCGCCGCCCGCCCCCGCCCTCGCGCGCGCCGACTCCCTCGCGGACGCGGACGCCAAGTACGCTGTTGACGAGACCGTCGATGTGCCGGAGAGTATCAGTAGTGCGCCCGCACGCCGCGCCCCGATCGAAGCTACTCGAGCCCGCCGCGCGTTCTGCGCGAGCTTCTGGGCGCGGGCTCGCGAGCCTGTGGAAGCGGCGCTTTGTGCTCTGTCGCTGCTCGCGGGCCAGGTCGTGTCGCTGTGCATCCACCTGCCCACGAACGTGACGACGACGGAGCTCCGTGCCCCCCCCCCCCCCCCCCCCCCCCCCCTAAGCCGCAACTGGCAGCTGCCGACGACGCAGACGTTTTTCCTGTGCGCTTGTACTTGTTTCTGTCTGTTGACACAGCGGGGGAATCGCTGAGAGGTGCACAAGATACTCTTTCGTTTTGTTTGTGATCTACACGCCGTATACGATCTATCATAGTGTGCGTATATCAGTTCTACTGCGGGTGTGTGTGCGGCGCTCACGGATCTGCCATAGATGGGTTCAAGGGCTGGGGCAAGATGATCCTGCGGGACGGGTGCGGGAAGTACTTCCTGCTCGCGGCCCGTGCGGACGTCGAGCCCGGCAACTTCCTCGTCGTAAAGGCGTACGCATACACGACGCTGCTCTCGTGCATGCTGCTCGACGCCTGGGCGATCCCCGGTGCTGCTCTTCTAGTCTGCTGGAGTGTACATGCGCACACGCGCTAACGCCCACCTGACGCAGCTCGTCGGGATCGCGGTGTGCGTCGCGGGGCTGGGGCTGCTCGTCGCGAGCGACGAGCTCACGGACAAGGACTCGGGCCCGCGCTCAGCGCCAGCGACCTAAGTGGTCGACGTGTTCATTGCTCGTACGGTCGTCCGCGACGCTCTACGGCTTTCAACGAACGCGACCGATGGAGTTCTTTGTGCGCCGCTACGCCGCTGTACGAGCCCCGCTTCGTGTCGGCCAGCTCTGGCATGTTTGGGGCACGCTACATCAACGGCATCCCAGGCCGTTTGCGTGCCTCGAGCACAAGGCCATGGACGGCCTCGCGAAGATGGAACGGCGCGACGATTGGGTTTTAGACTCGTCGCGTACACGGCCCGCGATGTTCATCCTCTACACCGTCGCGCCGATTCTGTACGGCATGGCGTCCTCGGCGTACTTTACAAACATCATTCTGCTCTACGAGAGACTTGTACGGGATCTTGTTTCGGGCTGCTTCCTTTCCTTCGTGCGTCTTCCTATCAGCCTCACAACCCGGATGCGTCGTTGTTGACTTTGACCCTGCTGTCCTTCTTCTCATGCTGTACAGCACTACACGGTCTACTGTGCCTGTTACTTTTATTCGCATATGAGGTCGTGGATCCGTCCGTATTATCATGTACTTTTGGGCTGCACAACACGTACGGTAACGTCATCATAAACATTCATTGGCTTTCTACCTCCGCTTACAACCTGTTGCGAACTCAAGCCTGAAGAGCAACAGGAAAGCTTCACGCCCGCAGTCGTCCTGAGTACATTGAGAGGCGACACCAGTCTGACAGGGTTGCTGGGCAGGTGTAAACGCCGCGCGTGCGAGTCTTTTTGTATTAATTGCTTTCGTGCGTTCTTCTGCTCCCTTTTTAGCGTACCGATTGTTTGATTGAATGTCTTTGTTAGATTTACGTCCTGCTTTCCATGGATATGCTTTGTAGCCATTGTGCACGATATATTACGAATACAGTGATATGCCAGAGAAAGATGAGATACTACAAATGAGGGGAGAGTCCGGAGCGCATGATAATAGTAATAAAGGGCCCCAGTTGAATGGAAGGGGAAATGTGAGTGTCAGTATAATTGGATTATACGAGACGTGGAGTCTTCTTCTCGGCGTCCTGCTGCTGCTTCTGCCATTCCTCAAACTGCTTGAACCGTGACTCCTCAGAGCTGCTGCTGTGCGGCCTGCTCGGCCTGCTGCGCCTGCTTCTGAGCTTGCTCGCGGCGCACGCTGTTCGCGGCGTTCAACGATTTTCTAGACAATCGTCAGCTACAGTCGCATGCTGCGGCAGCCTCACAGTACTCACACCCCTTGAGCGACTCGACCGTCGAGAGCAAAACTATCGAGCCCCGCCTCCGAGATCTCCGCGAGCTGCCACACCCCCCATCAGCCTCCTACACAAAACATCACAAAGGAAGAGCAGGCAACTCACCGTCTCCGTTGCCTGCGTCGTCATCTTCTGCAGGCGCGCCGTCTCGTCCTCCCAGCCGTCCTCTGCCTTCGGCGGCATCCCCGGCGTCGGCGCGCCCGGTGCTGCGGCGCGGCGGCCGGCGGCCAAGCTGCCCCACCCGTCGCGCGGGTGCTTGTCGCTCGGCGGCCAGCTCCACTCCCAGCGGACGCGCCGTGCCAGTGCCCACTCCTCGGGCTGCGGGCGGTCCCCTGAGGCTACAATACGGGCCCTATGAGAGTCTGTTGTCGTCTGCGCGTCGGTAGCAGCAAACGGTGGTATAGCGGCGGCGGCGGCCGGCAGAGGCGGGCGCGGGTAGGCCTCGGGCGGGATGCGCGAGCGGCATGCAGTGCTTGACGACCGGTACTCGCGGCACTCGCGGGACTTGATCCACCAGGACGCGGCGCCGGCGCCGAGGGACGAACCAGAGCAGGCGCGAGGGCCCGCGGTGGAAGTGGTGGCCCCAGCGGCCGCCCCAGTGGTGCCATGGACCCATCTTCAGTAGCGTGCGGCGGAGGCTGCGGTCGTACGGGGTGTTTGTCGAAAAAGTAGCGGGGGACGAAAGCCCATGCAGTGATGTGTGTGCTGGTGGGACTTCGGTGGGTGTTTGTTGGGTGATTTTTATATGTTCTCGCGAGGAGAACGGGCTACGTGCGTCGTCGGGCGCGCGCAGCTCGTGGACGGGAGGAGGCTGGGGCGACGTGGGTCCGGCGCCGGGCAGCTGCGTGTGCCTCCGAGCCCGTCGTCTCGCCACGCCCGTCCGAGGGGTCGTAAGCCTGCGGCCGTCAGCGCACCGTCCCCAGCACATGCGCGTCGCGCCGGCACGCGCAAACGCGAGTAATTGACACACAGGCGCCCGCTACGCCGGCACGCGATCCTTTGCCGAGCGCACTCGTTTACATTCTCTGCGGGGCACACTCGTTACATTCTTTGCAGAGCAGACACTATACACAGCCGATGCATGCACTAGTACTGTGAGAGAGACAACAAAAATAAAACAGAACAAAAAAGCAAATCACTTCCGCGGCTCGCCACAGATCGTGCACTCCGTCGCCCCCTCCGGGCTCTTCAACGTACACAGCTCACACGCCCACTGCCCCGACTCCTCCTGCGGCGGCTTCATCCCCGCCGCGGCCCAGTTGAAGCCACCCAGCAGCGGGCCGGCGCAGCCTTGGGAGCCGCCGCGCCCGGCCGAGGGGTGTCGCACACAGCGCACTTTGTCCGCGCCGTCGGGGCTGTCGCACAATTGCACGTGCCGCACTTCCACTGACCTGCCTTCTCCTCGGGCTTTCTTCATCCCCGCCGCGGCCCAATCGAATGCCTTGGGTACCGCCTTCGGTGCCGCGCCTGGCCGTGGCGTGTCGCAGACGGTGCACTTGTCGCTGCTCTCGGGGCTGTTGCAATTGCACGTGGCGCACTTCCACTCGCCTGCCTTCTCCTCGGGCTTCTTCATCCCCTGCTGCCGCCCAGTCAAAGCTTCCCGCAGTCTTTGGCGCGGTAGAAAGAGCTGGCTTTGGGTGCAGCAGCCGGCCGGTGCAGCCTTGGTCGTGGCTCCAGGTCGTGGCGTGTCGCAGACGTGTGCACTTGTCGCTGGCATCGGATGGGCTATCGCAGCTGCATGTGCCGCACTTCCACTGCCCTGCTTTCTCCTCGGGCTTCTTCATCCTGCCGCGGCCCAGTTAAAACCGCCCGCGGCAGGTGTGGCGCGGCGGACGGCGCAGGGGCACTCGCAGGCGCATTAAACGACCAGCTAAACACCTGGCAGCTCCGCCCTTGCAACACCGCTCGCCTCCTCCCGCGCCTTGCTCGGGCCCGCCCCAGGCGTCGCATGCGGCACATCGAACGCAAAGACAGGCAACGCCCCGCGCGCGAGGCCGCGCACATGCGCCTGCACCTCGTCGACGCTCGTCGGCTCGTCCGCCTCGCTCTCCTCGGGCTGGATGCTGTACCGCAGCTTTGACGGCGCCTTGGGCGCGGAGCTCTTTGCGCGTGCCGTCTTGGGCGCGTACACGTTCGCGGGCGCGCGCGGCGGGTGCGTCGGGCTCGACGACCTGCGCGGGGCGCACGGGCGGGCGTCGGATCAGACGCGGGGACTTCTTCGACTATCACGGTCGGCGTGGGGTCTTGGGGGCGCGGGAACGCGGAGGGGAGGAGCGGCGCGGGCGGGGCGGGGCGCGTCTTGGGCGCTTCGAGGGCGAGGGCTCGTCTTCGTCTGATATTTCCTCGATGGTCACAGTGGGGTGGCTCCGTTTCGGGCTCGGGTTGGCCGCGACGCCGAAGAGGTTGAAGGTGCTTGTGGTGGGGGCCAATTTTGTTTTGTTTTTTGGGGGCCTCAGGCGAGTTGGATCCGGCGCTGCTACGGGGTGCGAGGTCAGGGGCCGGGATGGGAGTGTCATTCTTCTGATTCTCAGTTACCAGTTGTGGAGGCGGGCGAGCACGCTCCGTTTCCTGTCGATAGTTAGTATTGCTATAAATGTCCCCAGCGAAACCACATACCATGGGTACAGTGAACTCAATAGCCTTCCGCGGACTCGACCCCGCGCCGTCCTTCTCTACCAGCTCCTCCACCCTCTCCTTCTCCTTCTCCTTGGCTTTGGCCTTCGCCTTATCCGCCTCCGCCTTAGCCTCAGCTTCAGCTTTGGCCTTGTCCGCCTCCGCCTTAGCCCTCACCTCACCCCTACTCTTCCTCTTCGGCACCCTCTTCGGGATCGCCTTCAACGAGCCCGGATACAGCGCCTCATACGGGTTCGTAAACACCGGCGCCTTGGGCGGCGTCGCCTCCTTGATGAGCTCCGCCAGGACCCCCGCCGCGCGCGTCGGGCGCACGGCCGGCGGCGACCCGTCGCTGCTCCCGCTCCACGCCTGCCGCAGCGGCGACGGCACCGCGGGCGCGCTCGGTGCCTGCAGCCCCGCGGTGCGCAGCCGCGGGTTCGGCGTGCTCGGCGGCGGCGCGAGCGTGCTCCCAGAGGCGGCCGGCTGGCGCGTTGGGGAAGGCGACTTGGACGTAGTGGCGCCGTTGGGCCTGGTTGTGGGCGGTGCGAGCGTTGCGTGGCGCCGTTCGTCGGGGCGGTAGTGCGCGCGGGGGTTGCTGGGGATGGTGCATTGGCCACCCGTTTGGGTCGGAGCATTGGCCGTGCGCTGGGACGTTGATGCCTCGCGGGGCGTCGCCCACGCGCCGCCGCTTGCCCGGCTCATTGGAGGGCTTCTCTGGTGTTAGGTTGAGCTTGCCCGTCTGCGAGCGCGAGGGCCCAAAGCCCGGCGACGAGTAGCGGTTGCGGGCATGCGAGCGTGCGCTGCCGCCGCCCTGCCAACGGTAGGTGCCGTTGGGATTCTTTGATAGCATTCTGGGCTTGGGCTTGTCGCCGTTCGTCGCAGCGGACGTGCCTGCGCCGGATGTGGGAGTGGTATCCCGTGACACGGCTGGGCTGGTCGAGAATCGGAACGGTGGTGGTTGATCGTCGGTGTCGGCTATGATTAGGTCGTGCGTAAAGATCTGTCAGTCGTGCGAGGGGTGTGGTGATGGGCTCACCCTGTAGCAAGCTCATAATACCAGCTACTTCGACATGGTTCAGACGACCCTTCTTCTCGTTAAGATAGGCAGCGACGACTTCGACGTTGTTCGTTGCTCTATCGGAGGAAGGCGAAGAGGGAGAACGGTTAGTATTTGGGGATGTCGAGGGACCCGCCGTGGGCTGTGGCCGTCGCGGTGGTGGTGGTAATACTCCAGCAGGGGGTGCAAGTGCTCGTGGTGGGGGCGTTCAAAGAGCCATTGCTTGTGGCGGCTTCCTGTGCAGCAGACATCTACGAGGACACAGTCAGGGGCGTCCCGCAGATACAGACTATAGACTCACTTCATGTCCTCGGTCAGCTAAGGCCTGAGCCGCTGGGTTATGTTGTGGTAAGGGGAGCTCAGCAGTATCGTCATCCTCTACTTCGTCTTCGTCGAGTTCGTTTTTAGGAGTGGACTTGATCCAGTCGAAGAGGCTAGAAATCCAGCTCTGCAAAGGGATCGTCGTAAACTCGTGTTGGAAAAGCGTGTCGCGACAGAACAATACCTTCTTCGACGGGCGCGGGCCAGGGCGCGCATAGGGCAGCGCAAGCTCGTCACGGTGTGCTCTGCGAGCCATCGAGCTCCTCTCGACCATCATGGAGGCTCTGGACGGCGCGGGGCGGTAGGGGCAAGGTGAGGGTTTGAGGTGTAAACAAGGGAATTGCTGGGTGGCCATTCAGCGCGCCGCGAGAGTTGGAGGCACGGCAATTGCCGGCCCTCGACTCGGGCACCCGCGGGCGTGCGTTCGTCTGCGACCTCATTGTTCTCGACGTTCTGCACGCTCTCGACGATGCCGGAGAAGCTCGTCTCTACCCCTTACCCACTCATTGATGCCGACCCGTACGTCGGTCGGGTCATGCGCTACATGCGCCCGTCCGACTACGCCGTCTGGGCAACTGCAACTGCTGCTTTTCCTAGCGCGCTGTACCTCTGGGGTGTGTAAAGGCCCGATCGTCGACTTTTGTGTCCGATAATAATAAAGCATGCATATTATCCAGAAATGGCGGACGCCACATACAGCAAGCTGAGGACACCAATGCGTTACGGCGGCCTCCTCGGCTTCGTAGGCGGATTCCTCATGGCCTACCAACGTTCCAGCTGTGAGCAGTCATAGCACTCTGTTGCAAATATTATACGCTGAAGATGAGCTTACAGTCCGCTTCTGGGGCTGGTCTGAGAATGCAAGGGAGCAGGAGTTGGATAACAAGGAGATGACTGAGCGTGCCAGGCTTGGACTCCCCATTTATGGTGTCTCCAACGAGCCTGAGTGGGTTCAGGGTGCTGCCTGCCTACCGCAACTCTGCGTTCTCCAGCTGAAGTTCGGTACGTTGTCTTTTGCTCTCATGCTATCATTACTCATGAGAAATCCCTAGCTGTCTTCCCTATGTGAGACTTTGCACGAAGTATGCCTTATTGCTCGCTCGCTCACTCACTAAATTTCTAGGATGAACTTTCGTGAACCACCCTTTCCACGGTGTGGACCCCTCGAAATACAAGAAGGACGAGGAGTCATAGACTTTATACCATATCAGAGTCCAGGCGGAATATACTTTTACGAAACTCTCATTGGTAGACCCTGTAAGGCCGATCTACGTTTCCAGGTAAGATGCGAAAACCATCAAGTTGGTCAAGCCTATCCATCCTACAAACATGGAAAAAACACACAGCCAATGCCGAGATTCGGGGATCCCAAACCATGGCTGCTGGGCTCACTTCGAAAGACATTCCGACGTATGACACGGACAGGACTACTGTCGCTAGTAGCGGTGAGACAATAAATTTAAAGTTGACTTCCTCCAGATTATACAACAGACACGCCCCATTATCGAACATTACACTATCATAGCCCCTCGAAAAAAAATGAGAGATCCTGCGCCGACAACCCTCCCCCCGAGGCCTTACTGGCACCTCTACCATTCGGCTTCGGTGGTTCCTGAATCTCCGGGACTACAGGCGCAAACGACGACCACACAACTGCGCAGGCTTGGCCGGCTCCGCTGCTTGCTGCACGCTTGCCGCGGGCGGCGGCGCTAACGCCGGCGCATCCGACTCGAATGAGCCAAAGTCGTCGTCCCCGAGGAGGTCCACGTTCTGCGAAGGCACCGCGGAGGCCGGGGCCAGGGAACGAGATGACCTGCGGGAGCGGGGACGGCGGAGCAGGCCACTGGCCCGGGCGCGCCGCGGCGCGTTCCATGAGACTCAGCGTGCGCTGGTGCTGCGTCACTTTCTCCGCGGGTGAGAGAATCGTCTGCGGGTGCTGGTTCTTCGGTGGCTCGAGTGACAGTGCTGGCCGGGCTGCCTTCGATTTAGGTCGAGGGGTGACGGCGTGCGCAGAGCGGAAGATGCGCTAGACATGAAGTTCGAAGCCACTTGCTTCCTTGTGAGGTGTGAGGAGGGACTGGTCGGACTGGAAGCTTATGTTCAGCCCGGATGCGCGGCTACGATGTGAGTCGAGGCTTGCTGACGTCGAAAGCAGCCTGGTCCCGAAATCAGTGTGCAATGAATCAGAGGATAACGGCTGTGGAGTGGAAGGAGAGGTGACTAGCGGTGAACCATAGCTCGATGGTGGTAGAAGCGGGGCGAGGGTGGCAGGCTTTGTGGTAGCCGATGGAGTGGGGGAGGGAATGGCGAAAGCCGGCTTCTGGGGGGCTGAAAACAGATAGCCGTACTGGGCGCAGAGGACTGGAAGTCTGAGAAATTCGCCGAAATCGTCGTCGTCGTCGCCTCCCAGCAAGGTTCACTGAGACTGTGCGGCAGCCGGTACGAGCTGAACCATGAGGCGGGGCAAGTAACGGGCGCCACCACATTGGTGTTCCTCGGTGCCTTCACCATATGGGTGCATGAGATCGTGAGGGCTGAGGGCTGGGAAGGGGGAGGTGGGAATGACGGAATGGAACTCTTTCTAGGGGAGTTGAAGAGCTTGATGAAAGGCTCGCCTGCTTTGCATGCTGCCGAGCTGCAGCCTCAGGGTATAGTTGAGCCAATGGAACCTCGCTCGCGGAGGGCAAGCCTGGAGAGAACGGGCTCTGAAGGCGAGGGAAGTTAAACGACAGAGGGACTATGGGTCGAAGCTGCTCTCTACGAGTCATGTCGTCGAAAGAAGGCTCTGTCTCTGCGCGTTGTATCGGGGGAGGGGCGATCGCCGTCGTCACGGATACGCTTGGAATGGTCTACGTCGTGCGGGCGGGTGGAGAATGCTTGGTTTGAGACTCTGACTCTTGTGGGTACAAGAGTGCTCGCAAAACGAGAAAGGTGAGGGGCTGGACCTGTCCGTGTGTGAGTTGCGGAGAACTGACTGGAGTTTGTGGTCGCGTCTGAGGTCGGGTAAATACTGGCCGCCGCGGGCATCAAAGCGCGCTGTGTGATCGGTGACCGACGCGGTGGCAGACGTCGGGCTGGTTTCGAAGTCACCGAAAACATCCTCCAAGTTCGTGCTGATCTGTTCGAGCCGGAGGTGGCTGTCAGAGGAGGCTGCGGCAGTATCAATGGAGCGCGCGTTCGATGCAGATGCCGCCGCATTTATGAGCTGACTTGGAAGCCTTGCAACGGAAGCCGGGCGGGGTGGCGGCGGCAGGGGTAGTACCGGTGGAAGAGATTCTGCCTTGAGAATGGAGTTCAAACCCTTGAAATCAGGCTCATGGTCCTCGGCGCCCTCAGTCGCGCTCGGTACTGAGGAATGTCCGAAAGAAACTCTAGATCATCCGTGGACAATGCAAGCGAGCTTCTGGGACTAGGATGGTCCTCCTATGCTAGGTTTACGAGAGAAGCGGTTGAGGAATCGCGACACCGCAGAAGGGGCTGATGTTGAGTAGTATTTGCGCCTCCGCATCGGCCATCAAGTCAGGAGCATCGGCATAAGAAGAAGTGGAATGTGTAGGGGACGGCGTCGAAAGCCAGGTCAATGGACGGTGTTTTGGATGGTTCTAGTGGGATGGGAGTAGATGCTGAACTCGGAGCGGGACTAGGCTGTCTGCTCTTGTCGTTTGACACTGCGCGCGAGTGCAAGCTATCTACACTCATCCGTGGAGACGGGTACCAATCTCCCCTGTCGGTATGCTTGATATTGAACCGCGTGAGGGGGACATTTCCTTTGGACTGGGAACGGATACCGGAGTCTTAGACTGCCTCTTGGACCAGAACGAGAAAAATCCGCTGGATGTCTTGGAGCTCGCTGGAGAGTACACTTCTTGCTGGGTTTGCTTTTTCGACGATTCTCCAACCGACAGGCACTACGTCCTCCTCGACCGTGTCTTTACTCTGCTTGATTGCAGTCTCCCAGGCTGTAGAACCTCTCGCAGCCATGTAGTGCGACATCGGACTAGCCTTCGCCAACGGTAGATTCTTTGACAAGCGCACAGTGCTAGCCATGTTCTTTGCTATGCCCGTCTTCGTAAATGAGGGTGCAGGCTGAAGTGTCAACTCTGGAACGAGTGATTGCATTAGGGTTTCTCTAGGTTACAACAGCAATTTATAGACACCTGGGCTTAGTGAAATAGCTTTGTAAAGGTTGCGACCTACTCACAAGGCCCTCGATACCTTCAATACCACCTCGCCAGTCGCTCTCATCCACGGCTCTTCCCTCAATGGGTTCGGGGTTTCATCCTCCTTTGCTTTTGCTTTTGCTTCTACTTCTGGGTTCTCTTTGACCGTAGTATCATCTACTTTACGCTAGGACTCTTCGAGGCTGCAGCCTCAAAGTACTCCTCGCATTGACTGATGATGCTCGCCAGTACTTCTGGAGGCTAAGGGACACCATTGAGAATTGACCGATTGACGATGCTGTACTGTAACCCACCACTAGCCTATCCTGACGCTCTTTGTTCCTGCGAGCGACCTCCCATTCATCAACAGGCTGTGGGTCTTCCTCCTCTTCAGCAGCTGGAACTCTGGCCCATGGGGGAGCCCCATGGTTCCTCCTCAAGTCCTGTAGACACTTCAGGCGAGAGCGATGTATCCTCGAAGGCCACAGCATCTTCGAAGGTACCAAAACCATCTTGTTCAGGACTTGAAGGAGGAGATTCTACCTCAAGTTGCTCGGGTGAATGTGCTTGTAGGGCATCGAAGATGGAAGGTCAAGAGTAGTAGCGGGGGCAGGGACTGTTTCGGTGGTATCAGACTTTGTGTCAGCATCTGTAGCCTCCACATCCTCTTCTGCATCATCAAGGCTCGCCTCGCCAACAATGACCGGCGACTCCGGTTTATTGAGCGAGATTCCTTCATATGTACTGGAGCGCCCATGCAATGGTCGGGATCCGTACCCGACCAAGTAAAGCCATTAGACTGTTCATGATCAGAGGGTTCGTTCCACTTGATATCCGCGCCAGTCGACCATGATGGATTCGCCAAGTCTGCTTCTTCATGCTGGATTGTAGACGCGAGAGTTAGGTTCGGGGAAACCCAGGCCTTCTGGGACTCGCTGGACGGATGACTTTGAGTACCCGCATAAAAGTCAGATGTATCACCCCAGCATTGTTGTAAAGGTCGTCCATGCAGCGTAAAAGTGAGCTACGAGGAGATCGTCACCATAAGTTCACGAGAGTGCAGGTGAAGATGAGTGTCCGCAGGCACTGCCGACGGTAGCCGAGTCCGTCACCGCGGTCTTGAGAGCGCTTCACAAGCGCCCGTTGATTCTTCGACGATGTCGCGGCCGTTGCCCCCTGCTTCATGAGCACGTACAAGGGCTTCACTTAAAAAAACAAACCATCTGACTTAACATACGTATCCCTGGTGTATGGCATACCCACCACCATGACATAGATGTGTCTGTATCCGACTGACGAAATGATGACATACTAGTTTTAGCCAAAGTTGGACGCCACAAATCCCTTGCCGGGCCAAGGACAGTAGTGGACCGCGCACAAGTCCTACATATCAAACGTGGTAGCGCTGCACACACCCCCTCTTATCGAATATTGAGAAGTTCATCCACTTGAGTTACACATCCTCAGCTTGCCAGCTTATAATCTCGATGACCTGTTGGTCACGTCGACCCTGAAGAGCCAGCTTGCAATTTGAGTGAGGCAGAGAAGCATATACGTGCGGTACCAGTTCACCGAAGATATGAGTATTACAATCAAATACGAGTTCTAGACGAACCATGATCTTCGCGCTCAACTCAAGCTGAGAATTATCCGATTTTTAGTGGCGAGCATCTCAACATGCGTGAGAAAACATTTCCCAATCCGACAAGTGATGCAGCTGGCCAGATTCTCAGGTGCTAAGCGCCTTCTGTACCCGTACTTGCCTCCGTCACTCGTCCTGCTAGGCCCAAGATGAATGTCTGGGTAAGCGTCCACATGAACGAATGCCGTTTCCAAGGCTTATTTCCACTTCAAATAGACCGAACATCGAAACCCAGAGGGTAGAACATACTGGTTCAACACGGGCACAAGGGAAAGCGTTTGGGAGAAACCCGATGGTGCGTATATGCTTTCTTCGCATCTGAGTTGTGACTCAGTTATCTTCTGCAGACTTTCGAAACACCATTTGAGGTACGTGACAGACATCTTAACTCCTCTTCCTGGTGTTCACTGCTACTGCGCCCCGCAGAAATAAGCATTTTGAATCAGACCAAATGGAAGGAATACTTCTCTGGAGGCAGGAAATATTACTACAATGTAGGCCCTATGCGTGTCCCAAGGCTGCGTACTCATCGCTTGCTAGACCGATAGTAAAGAATCAAAATGGGAGATCCGGCCAGACGAGCTCCTGCTACTCCTCGAGAAAAAGTCGAGAAGACCCAACCAACCAATGCGCTTGTGTACGTTTTGTGGTGTCGCAATGCGCGTGGTTTTCATTAACATTGCTTTCCAGGCCCGCAGGCGCGATAGGGAGCAACCCACTTCAAGGTGCTAGTGACCTTTGGGTGGCAATGACCCCTCCTCATCAGCCGGTTCGCAGCAGCAAGCCAACGGTCAAAACGGCATGGAGACTGCCGTTGGTATGCACACTGGTGGTCTTCCGTTTTCTCAGACTAGCGTCTTGCCTGCGAGGCCCAACCTTCCTGATGACCCTGTGATACCCCACAACGGATTTGCAACAGTCGAGGAGGGCGAGAAGGCATTCATGCATTTGTTGAGAAAAGCAGGTGTCGATGCGAATTGGACTTGGGATCAGACTATGAGGGCTATCATTACAGATCCGCTTTACAAGGCCCTCAATACGTTGGCGGAGAAGAAAGCCGCCTGGCAAAAAGGTATGCGGTATCGTGGGCGATCCTTATTTGTAGGCTCACATTATTGAAGTACACCGACGGTCTTCGGGCAAAGGAACAAGAAGAGCGTGATGCTCGGTTGTCGAAAGCTACGTCCTGCTATCAGAAATATGCTTAAAGGAAAACCCAATGTCTTCCACTATACGACATTTGCTACAGCGGACAAGCTCTTCGCCCAGCACCCCATTTGGCAGCAGGCTAAGATAGAGGCTGAGCGGAGACTTATCTTTGAAGATGTATGTTGCTGAGTTGAAGCAGCGCGAGATGGTATGTTTCCCTCACTATGCCATGTGTTTCCATGTTGACCATTCCATAGCAAGAGTCTCGTGCTTCTCGCTCACGCGCCATTTCCAAAGTAGTCGCGCTGTTCAAGAACCTTGAAGTCGATGTTCTCACCAAATGGCGACAAGCTCAGGCGAAAGTCATGGACTCGCAGGAATGGCACGAAGACGAGGAGCTGGTGCGAAAGTTGCCATGCTCGATAGAATCCTTCTCGGGTGCTTTCTTCGAGGACTACAGTCGTGGTGCTGCGAACGACTGACGTCGAAAGAGTTCGAGAGTTAGAAAAGAGCACTGGATTTTTTCATTTCGTGGCGATTGCAGTTGAGAAGACTCGCAAGGAGCGCAAAGCTAGAGAGGCCTTCAAGGTCAGTCAACTCTCAGTCCCCAAGCTCAACATTAAATTAATTTACTTGGGTGGGTACAGGGCTTGCTTCCACGAGCTTATCGACGGAGGCAAGATCAAAGCGCTCGTACTAGGTGGTGGGAAGTGAAATGTTCCCTCGATCCTTCGTTTTCTCTCGAGGATGTTCTGTCATACTCAAATATGCTGTCGTGGTAACTCCTGTAAGCTCTAATCGCCTTCTTGTAGCATGTATCGCTCGGTTACGTCGTAGATGGGCCTTGACGACCAGACAATCTCGTACTGTCTCAAGGTCGCTGTCCAGTTGATGGCTGCAATCAAGCCCATCAACAGACGACTCCATCTTCCCGATCAACCAGCCAAGCGCCGACTGCTTTCAATGGCGGCGTCATAAGCATCAGAGGCTGGTCCACTCGCCCTTCAAAATTCCCAAGCTGTCTGGCTTAGCACCGGAATACTAACTAAAGAATATTTCTTAAGTGTCGTGAAAGGCGACGGCTGAAGGCGTCCAAATCGATACCTCTCGACAGGAAGATCTCAGTGATATCATATCAACACCGTACTGGCGCATGCTCCCGTTTTCGTTTAATTCAAAGGAGTGAACCTAAACGATCTCATATAGATGCGTGATCAAGCAGTGAAGCGTATCAAGCCGACGAGAAGCGTCGCGCGGCACGCAGGCAGGGCGCCCATTTGCAAGACGACCTTCGCTATGGCCCTGAAAAGCTGCCGGAGCCATAGACACGTTAAACCTACATATTCACGAAGATGGTGAGGCACAGTAAAACCTTGCTTGTGCCGTGCCATATCCACAAAAAAACCGCCTAACATGATGCCCAGGTGGTGCCGCTAATTGCTGCTGAAGAGCTTCCTGAATTCAAGGCTCCTGGGATCATGGAGGACGAGGGCAGACGCGCAGCTTTTTTCAAGTTCGTGAAGAGCGGCAGAAAGTATGTACGCATCCCACTGTCTGCTGTCGAATTCCTGTGTTGACCAGCTGTGTCAGGGACGTCTTCTCGCGAGACGTGAGCGAGATGCTATCGAAGACGGAGGTTCGACAACCAGCCGAAGGCGCAAAGAGCCGAAAGATAGCTATGACGATGACTCGTGACAGGGCACCCTGTAGAACGGCGAGCGAGCAGCGTCTGAGCCGTTGGGACAAGGACGCACAAAGACCGCGACGAGGGAGTCGCGACAGCTGACCAAGGATTACTCACGATGATAAGGAGTGCCCTGCACAGTTTCTCACGTCGTCATTCATAGACTCCATGACGGACTACGACAGTGGCCCGTCGTGTCGCAAGGACTATGCTCGGGACCGTGACTACTCTAAGGACAAGGACACTTACAAGGACAAGCGCGCGGGACCGTGAACGTGACCGAGACCGCGACTACTTACGGCAATTCTTCGAGGTCTAAAGCCTTATCGAGACTTACTCGCTGGTGTAGTGCTACGAGTAGGGACGACAGAAGACGCAGTCTCTAGGATATTCTCTGCTTTTAATGGGACGACTCGCACGCTTTCACGGAGACTTTTGTCAAAAAAAAAAAAAAAAGTGGGTCGGAGTTTGCCTTACCATGAACGCGCGAAGGAGCACGTCTGTTTATTCGGGAAAGAACGCAGACAACCGAGGGAGAAGCCGAAACGGACCGGCATATCTACGACCGTTTATATGCGCGAACGCGCTGAAGAAGGTAATGTACACCAGTGACATACCAGCAAATTCTGTTGACCTCGCCCGCTCATGTGGTTTGCCAGCCTTTCCCAGCGTGCCTCGCTTATGACGCTCCCCTATTCTTACCTGGATCGATGCTCCCTGCTGGAACTTGAACGGCCGCCGCAAAATCCGCGAGGCAAGACGTTCCTAGGAAGGAGATATATAACCCTTTATTATACGTGTCGCGGTAACGTGTATGTTAGTTTCCCATGCTCCCTGTAGAAGTTGCATTAGCAACTAGTGATTAGCGCGAATCCCATATGCATTCGGAAGTACCACCTCGATTGGGGCTTATGATGTCGTCTTTACGGTGGCGTAACACAATGTCTATGGGGTCCATCCTCGTGAGCGGGTCATAGTTTTGCTTGTTGCCTTGATGGTGTTCTGGTAGCCCTTTCGCCGCTTCTTCTTGAAGAGATGACTTCCATTGCACCTTTTCGTGTGTCTCGACGACGGTAGCTTCAACCTTTGACTATGGTCGGCGGGAGAGAATGACCGGGGCACCTCGAAGTGTGTACTCGAGTCGCCGAACCAACTTCGTTGATTTCGGAAGAGTGCGATTGACGTCGCCAACCTCTGCACGTCCTTGAGAGTGGTGGCACGGTGAGCAAGTCTCCGCGGTGCCAACAGGTATTTTCGACCCGCAACGGAGGCCACGACATAGCGGTTTGGCTGGTCGCGAATGCTAGAAAGGGGCGCCGGACAGCGAAGAGGTGGAAGCAGCAGGCGTGGTTTGGGTGTGCAAGGCCCTGCTTGCGAGCGGTCGCAAGGCTAGGGGACCTACGGGTTGGTGACAAAGTAGGACGTGTAATGTGACGGCGACTTACGTCCTGAAGAACGCCGACATGGCTCTCGCGGACCGTGTGCAGCGGCGTGTTCGACGTCGGAGGACTTGAGTGCGCTGATTGGCCAGCAGGCGCAATGGGGGTAGACCGGCATCCAGCCGAATATTGGAGCGGAGTCTCAATTAAAAGGTTGAAGGCGTCCCCGGCTGAAATTCCGCATACGCCCGTAACCTCCCTCGCAAGTCCTTCTGGCGAGCTATTCCACCTCACACTTTCTTTCTTATTCTCCTCGCCGTGATGCATCGCGTCGCCCTCAGAGAACACGATACCGTTTCGCGCTGCCAGCGGTCGCCGCCGCCACCAAAAGTGCGCATTTCCCCACTTCAAAATGATGAGTTCGGGACGCTTACAGACGTGTTCGACGTTGCAGGACCTGCAGTCCGCACTACTCCACAAGCCGCTGCGACCCGCTCGTATGCGACTGCGAAGGCTGGTAAGTCTTGCCAGCGCAGTACACGTTGTTTTCAAGGCCATTCTATTAACGAACTTATGCATCGTTTGCCGCTGTTGTTTTTCCTTTCCCGTGTCGGAACCGCCAAATCGCCCCTAAACGTACTCGGGATGTGATGGAACCACGTCACGCGTAGCTGCCTCTGAGGTGTCCTCCATTCTTGAGTCGCGGATAGTAGCTGGTTTCTGCCGTGGGTGCCAACGTCGAGGAGACCGGTCGCTGTCCTCAGTACGTCCCCGGATTCGCCTTCGGGACGCGTTCTGAACTTTATTCGTGCAGGCGTCGGTGATGGTATCGCAGCGTGTTTGGGGTCTCAAGAATGTCCAGGGTATGTACTATCATTGAGGAGGTCCTGCCATTGCGGGTGGGGCTGATGAAAGTGCGTCATTCAGCCGAAGAGATGGTTGAGTTCTCCTCGGGCGTTCGTGGCATGTGCTTGAACTTGGAAGCCGACAACGTCGGGGTGTCTCCATCTTCGGTAACGATCGTGCTATCAAGGCGGGCGACACTGTCAAGCGTACCGGCCAGCTATTGTCGATGTTCCCGTCGGTCCCGAGCTCCTCGGCCGTGTCGTCGACGCCCTCGGTAACCCCATCGACGGCAAGGGCCCCATCAAGACCTCAATGAGCGCCGCCGTGCTGCCCTCAAGGCTCCCGGTAATTCTCCCCCCGTCGCTCCGTCAACCAGCCCATGATGACTGGTATCAAGCCCATCGACGTCTACCCGCCATGGTGCCCATTGGTCGTGGCCAGCGTGAGCTTATCATTGGTGACCGTCAGACCGGTAAGACCGCTGTCGCCATCGGACAAAGACACCATCCTCAACCAGAAGAGGTGGAAACGACGGCAACGACGAGGACCAAGAAGCTCTACTGTGTCTACGTCGCTGTCGGCCAGAAGCGTTTCGACTGCGCGCCCAGCTCGTCCAGACCCTCGAGGAGACACGATGCCATGAAGTACTCTATCATTGTTGCTGCCGGGGACGGCACGCTTCCGAGGCTGCTCCTCTCCAGTACCTCGCCCCCTTCTCTGGCTGCGCCATGGGCGAGTGGTTCCGTGACAACGGCAAGCACGGTACGTGTCGGTAAACCCCAGTGG
Organism: Phlebiopsis flavidoalba; assembly: GCA_035772785.1. Lineage (NCBI taxonomy): Eukaryota > Fungi > Basidiomycota > Agaricomycetes > Polyporales > Phanerochaetaceae > Phlebiopsis > Phlebiopsis flavidoalba. Next base: position 282,311 of record JAOCPU010000004.1, read on the forward strand.
TGTGAAGCCAGATATTGATGTGCAAACACCAGCTTTGATCATCTCTACGACGTATAGGTCTGTCCAAGTCAGTGAGGTGCCGTCGCTTACCGTCAAATGTCCCTCCTCCTTCGTCGTCCCCCCGGTCGTGAGGCCTACCCCGGTTGATGTCTTCTACCTTCACTCTCGTCTCCTCGAGCGTGGCTGCCAAGATGAACGACAAGTTCGGTGGAGGCTCCCCTCACTGCTCTCTCCCATCATTGAGACCCAGGGTGGTGATGTCTCCGCCTACATTCCCACCAACGTGCGTACTAAGTCCGATTGGAAGAAGGGGCGCTCAGGCTCACGTTACTGTGTCTAGGTCATTTCTATCACCGACGGCCCAGATCTTCTTTGGAGGCTGAGCTCTTCTTCCGTGGTGTCCGTCCCGCCATCAACGTCGGTCTTTCCGTCTCTCGTGTCGGTTCCGCGGCGCAGACGTGCGTTTTTGATATCCTATGAATGATGTCATGATAACTGAAATCGGCCTGTTTTTAGCAAGATCATGAAGAAGTTCGCTGGTTCGCTCAAGCTGTACCTTGCCCAGTACCGTGAGGTCGCCGCCTTCGCGCAGTTCGGTTCCGATTTGGATGCCTCCACTCGTTTCCTCCTGTCCCGTGGTGCCCGTCTTACCGAGCTCTTGAGTACGTGACGTCTCTTCCTTATGTGGTTCTCGGCGCTTATATAATTTCTACTACAGAGCAGGGCCAGTACCCAGCCCCTTGCCATGGAGGTCCAGGTCCCCATCATCTACGCTGGTGTCAACGGTCTCCTCGACCCCATCCCCGTCGACCAGATCACCAAGTGGGAGGCTGAGTTCCGTGAGCACCTGGCTGCCACCCACGGCGCCCTCCTCTCCGAGATCGCTCAGGGCAACATCACACCCGAGCTCGAGGGCAAGATCAAGAAGGTCGTTGAGAGAGCACGTCTCTGCTTCACCTCGTCGTAGATTCTCGTGAATTGATATATAGATACTGTGCCGTAGCATCGAACCAAAAATTCCTGTCTTTGTTGCTAGTCTACATAGTTTCTTTATGTGATGACTCTGGACAGCACTTTGATTGTAAGGCGGATGAATGTGTGGTTCATGGGCCGCTATTGCCCAGGTTGTCAGAGGTGTGACTCTGAATGTTGTTCTACATGCAGGTCCCGTATGCGCCCCGCAGCGGTGCTCTACACGTCTACTCTTCGTCGGACTCCGATCCGCTGTCAAACGTGTAACTATCCTCATCGAAATCCTCATCGTCTTCATCTTGGCCCTCGTCCATGCGTTGTTTCAACTGGATTGGGCGTAAAGCTGCAGCATGACCAATGGGATTTAAGAATACACAACCATCTCCAGAAGCTCATGACACTCGTTTCAAATGGGCCATGGGACGATACCCTGACCTTCCGGTACAGTGCCATCCCACGCCGATGAACTTCCCGTCTCTCCTCATCGAGTCTATTTGATGGAGGGCAAGTTGGTACTATAGTATCGCGGTTAGTCGACTTTCATCGGCCCACTGCGAAGATGCAAGACGTACGGGGATAGAGATCGCGTGGGCTGAACGGCCCGCCGTACTTGAGCACTTCATTGAGGCACTTCTTTACGTGGACAGCTTGTTTGCCTGACAAGATCATAAGCACAAGGGGAAAGATTCGCTGGTAGATGCTTCTACGTACGATCGGCATGAGCTCCTCCGAGACCGGCTCGCTAGAAGACAGCAAACGGTAGATAAGACCGTAACACCTTCTCAGGAGGTAAAGAAGAACCTGTAAGGTCATCTAAGCTAATTTTGAACGGCTAAATTTGGTGTTTACTCACGTATTGGCCCATCGGACGGTTCCCCTCCGCGTCGACGAACTTCCCATCAACTCGCATCTTGTCAATCTCTTGCAGACTGAGGCTGTAGTTCCACAAATCCGTCTCTCGCAAAGCTCCATCGGTGTGTCATGACCTAGACATCTTTTAAGTACCTTCCGCGTTCGGCTTGAGGGCGATGAAATAGTACTAACGAGGCTCTCTAGCTCACGTCGAATCTCCATCAGCCGGTCGTATATAGGTTTCAAGGATGAGGCAACGTTCTGGACTCATCCAGAGCCCGGATCTCTTGGACGATCTCGAAAACACTCCTCAAGAAGTGACGAGCAGATGGCTTGAGAGGGTGGGAACGACCCGCCAGGTCCCATGAACTTGCCGTCCACCCGTTTCCTGAAAAGCTCAGTAAACCCAAATGTCTTAAAGTCCAGATGCCAAGAACGCTCACGAGTCGATTTTCCGCAGCTCCTCTTGCAGGGGCTTCAGCTCCGACTTGACCCTGGGCGCAGCCATGGCCTCGGGGGGTTGGGCATGGTCCTTCGTCGGTGTCTTGGACTCGGGCTCAGATTCGGGCGAGTCCCTCTGGGGGATGGTGTGTCCTGGGCCTGCGCCCACACCCCTTTCTTTTTTTCCGTGGGCGGATGATAGGCCCCGTCTGATTACTCGGCCGCTGCTTGCCTTTGCTGCAGCAGCGGCCTGGCTCGCGGTCTCCTTCGCTGCGCCACGACCATCCTATTGAGTGCGACGAGCTGCCCGTCGGAATGTCACGGAGACACCCGTTTCTTGGAGAGTATGTGGATACACGGTTCGGGACGAAAGAACGGATAGTGGAGTCCGAGAAGGCTACGCAGGACATTGTTCTGTGAAGAAGCCAAGCATTTGTTCAAAAAGCGGAGGGTGGGGACCGAACCAAGCGTAATCCCAAAGTAGTGATGACGTGCCATACACTGTCGTCCCCTTCCCCTCCCCCCGGTATAAGCTGTCGGCCCCAGCAACGTATGTCATCGGACCAGCAGGATGTTCTACCGCTCCTCACAGCATCACTGGACTGAAGAAAATATTGGTCTGTGAGGTTGTATTAGTATCCGCGTCGCAGATGACAAAGAATTACCAGTAACGCCGAGTCACGTTGGAAATGCGATAATCAAACCGGTTGAGAGTCATTAGTCTTTCACTTCACGGCGAGCCGCCTGGAAGAGAGTAGATCACGTAGCCCTGGATAGGCTGAACTCTACACACACACACACCAAAAGCAGCGCGAACGAATAAGGACAGTAAGCACCGAAGTTCTTCTATTCGGCGGCGATGGGAACAGGTGCCCAGTTTTCGGGAATCGTTGTTGATGTAATGTGCTCGACTCCTGACCTCGGTAATTAGCGCTCAAGGGGATTTGTGCTCTTGAGATGGGATAAACCTGGTGCTGTTCATTATAGGAGGATCTACAGACAAGGAAAAGGGGTTAGGACTTACCGATGATACACTTATCTCGAAGAACCTGAGAAGAGCGGGGAAAGGTATGTTGTGTCGTGGCGACAGCAGCCAGCACGCTAAATGCCATCGCGAACGAGGGCGAGAGGTGCCGAGCTGTCAAGAAGCCACGAGTCGCCGCCGTACGCGAGAAGCGACGCTCTCGGGACGCCTGACCGCTGGGTGTGCCTGCCGGTTGCGTGGGGTGGTGTCCCCACGACGCGGGCTAGCACCGCAGGACGTGGCGGGTCCGACGCGAACTTTAAGCATGGCACCATCCAGCGGAATGCGTTTCAGTCCAGAGGCGCAGATCATCCCAACGAAACGACAGCAGGACCTAAAAATGTGCACTACCTACAGGCCAGCATTGGCCTGGTGCATAATGTTTCGCCCTCCCTATATTAACAGAAGGAACTTATGATTCCCATCCGTATCGTCACAACGAAGGAAGGCAAAATGGCATCTTTAAGAAAGGCCTCTCGCCTATCTGTAGATGTCGTGGGACTTCAGGAGCGAGACCCCCCGTGAATGTACGCTTGGAATCTAGTTCGCACGCTCAAGCCGAGTCAATCTGAGCAATCGTCTGGAAACCTCACCCGCATACTGGCAATTTGGACTTATAGGTAGACCGGGCATTCCTCGGTCTTGCAATGGTGAGGTTAAAACAGCGACAGGAGATTGAACACATCCGGCCGGCAAGGGTAGTGTCCACAATCGATTGTTGTAGATTGTTGGTCTCGTCGCGGACGCTCATTAGAGCGTCACTGCACGGTACTCCGGGAACGGTGTGAATTTGCACACAAGGCATGAGCGCATATGCAGCAAACGGTAATGAGCAGCGGAGCATAGCATAATGGCAAGCACGACTACTCCCTGTTTGACGTGCACCCCGCATGTGTGCCCTGGTATAGGGCGTTGACGTCGGGACGCTCTTTGATATACTCCCTCGATTCTTCTTTTAGAGCGGTTAGTCGGTTTCGGAGGCTGGGAAAAGCGCGCCGAGTCAGAACCTGTGGGCTTCAAGTGCACATAATAGAGGCGAGCACTGACTTGATGATGGCCTACTAGTATGGGGCAGTTCTGTATGTGCTGAAGATCGTACGTCACTGAGGCGGCCAACGGCGCAAATCTCGCACTCACCCTCTTGGGCTACAGGCGCGGCCATAATGGGATAATCGACGGTTTCTGCGATAACGTGGAAGTATTGGCGCGGCTACCTTGCGCCAAGATAGCCCAAGATGTGTGAGGAAGAGAGGGGGATGAGGGTGTTGCGTTGCGATAGTTATATACACCGGTCTCGATGAGACCAAGAGCGTCGAGTACAAGTTCCTCCAAGTCCAAAGTCGAGATCACATTGATGTTACTCCGCACGTGCAGACCGATCAAAGTTCCCACGCATACTGTGCACTATAACAGACGCGATAATCTGAACAGCCTTCACACGACCGAAACACATTCTACAGACTCGTCTACGCCACTCTAACTTCATGCTTCAACACCACCCCATCGACAGACCAGCGAACCGTGTACCAATGGACCGCATCTAAGGAGGGGTCAATAAACCGTCCCTTCCCTTGCAGTCCACACCAGCTCGTGACGATGTCTCTTGTAGGTCTTGCATCTATCCGTGCTGAAGGGCAGATGCTGCGTGGCACGCGCCGCCGATGAGGCAGCAGAGGCCAAGAACAAGCAGCTTGCTGAGCAACAATCTTCTCTCGGACCAGAGGAACAGGAGATCAAGTCGCTCCAGCGTAAAAATCGAGGTCGCTGAAAGCGACATCGAGAGAAGTCCGAGGCACTACTCAGCAACTCCTAAAGCTTTTTTTGCGGTCATGGATGCCGAATAAGTCGAGCAACGTTGACGAACGAGGCTCTTCACGCGTAAGGTTCCAGCTCTTGGAGGAAGAGCCTCGATACGCAGCAACAAAAGAACTCGGAAAAGGAGTGTTCCGGTCGATGGATCTCGAGAGGTGCGTCACCAACGCGCATTCGATAGGGCCAGTGATGACATACTGACGCACCCGATGATCCGCATAGGCTGAGGCAGGTTGATAGTCACCAGTGATCTGAAGAGTTTTATATTTGAGCGACGTGCATCCAGGGACTCGAGAAGATGAGCGCAATAAGGGGTTGGGGAAACAGAACATACAGGTACGAGGCAAGTCCCACTGCTTTTGCCCTAACGCTCATACGCTCGCCTCTATCGCTCGCACGATATCCTGGGCTTGACTTACGTTGATGACCCCAACTCACGACATAGGAAATGTGTTTTCGGACAACACCTACAAGGCATCCCAAAAGGAGCTTTCGACGACGAACTCGCTTTGCAAGCGCATGGAAGGCCTCTAAAGTCACTCTCTATACTCGATCACCCCGGCATCCATATAATCACGGTAATCGCACGACTGCGCCCTCTCTTGCGAAAAAAACTATTCATCTCTGTGGGTGGGGTCCCTGAACCTCCTCTGCTTGAATGATCATCGTTTTTTTTTTATTTCACTTACTATTCATTCAATCAAAGCCGTTTTCACGGTCGGACAACTTGGAATCTCTTCTACATCATCACTTGACATGACGCGTGATAGCTCAAGACATGCTGTGCGGAAGAGAGACTGGGTGCATATGGTATGTTCTTACAAATACATGTTTCAGGGGCGAAGGTGATTCAAACCTACGCCTTGCCCTTGTCGTCGATGAACTTCATGGAGATTGAATTGACGCAATTGACGTTCGTCAGCTGTAACATGTGTATGAGCCCCGCCGCCGAAGTGTCTGAGCAGCATACGATCTACGCACTTGGGGTAGGGAAGCCTTCACCCTGAATACATGTCCAAGATGAACCACCGCATGCCGCACAAGTAATCTCTGTGCGCGCGTCATGCCATACGAAGTGTGCGTCGTGACGGTTGACCGCTCCAGGCAATGCTGCACGTTAATAGATCAGCAACCCCATAGCTAGATGATCACGCCGAAGATGTACGCACCATCAAAGAACGCAGGCCCAACCACAGCCACTCTTAAAACGTTAGTGGTGCTCTTGTAAAGAGGCGTGTTGCAGCCGGCTCAGGTGTACACTCCTTCGTTCATAGAAGTTGTCGTACTTGCCCGATCTGGCTGGCTCGGTGCCTTTCTGACGCAGAATACGGAACTGTGCACATCTCATCGTCAGAGCCTGCCCTTCATGCAGGCAGGGGGAAGGAAGGAAGCATGCTCACTTGTTCAGGGGAGAGGATTGCCCTCCATTCGGATTCGCTCTTCTCGACTGGCTTGCTCATATTTCTTCGTGAAAGTGTGGTGAGGAGGGATGGGATACAGGTGGGTTATGTGGAATGCGGTGGGTTGCTGTGAGAGCTGAAGATCGAATGTTATTTATACGAGCTCGGGTGAGTGAGAACCGGAAGACCATGTACGTCCGAGGGCAGCTTTATGCGACCCGCAATCAAGACAAGTGAGTCCACAGTGGTGTGCGGTGCTCGGCACTCACAAATCTCTTACGCGATTCCTGCACTTGCCGGCGTCGGGACACTCCGACGGGTTGACAGCCCATGGTGCAGCTTTGTCAGGGCTACGGGCCACAAAGGGCCCACAAATGCAGCGAGCTGCGTACGCGGCGGAGATGTCAGAGGAGGACATGGCGTAATGCGAAGGGTGGTCGTGTTCAAGTGTTAGAACAGCAGCGTGGAAATGCCTACTGCTTGACGGTCGGTAAAAATTACTCGTCGCTTGCAATTGTACGCCTGGTATATATTCCGATTACAGCTTCGTCAAGTTTATCGCAGAGCTTCCTAACATCTTGGCAGTTAAGGAGATGAGTGAGACTAGAGTACGAGTTGAGTACGAGGGTCACAATGACATGGGAGTTAGAGGTTCTTGTGATAAACAAATATCCCCAAATATATGCCGCTCGAGCGCCGTCCAGATTTGAGTCGGTCTCGGCCACATTAAACATAAATACTTTATGGTGAACTAGCACTGTTTAAAACTCGGAATCTGAATAGCAACAACATCATGAGTAAATACAGCCTCTGGCTAGAAGGTGCGTGCGTAGTTGTGCAAATGCAAGATGTAGACAATGGAATGCTATTTTGCCGGTGCTTAGCCTTCAGAGACACGGACTTGAAGAAGTTCTGTGATTATGATGATAGCTCAGCATTTCTACTTTCCTACTAGCCAGCACATCTTGATTCTCGAATTGTTAGTTAGTGATCGGTGAGCCTGGGGGGCGGTAGAAGTCCACGTTGAGGTATATTGTGCCATAGATTGTGCATGCATTCCCGCCGACTCGGAACCCCGATGCCGATAAAGTGGTCTCTCGCGAATTATCACGCGCTACTTTATCCTCCACAAATTTCATGGAGACCGAATTAACGCAGTGGCGCTCATCGGCTAGCAAAAAAGTGTTAATAAATGACTCAGTATAAACGAAGGTATATTTGGGTTTAATTGTACGCACTGGGAACGTCGTAGCCCTCACCCTTGAAGACGTGACCCCAAATGTCCGCCGCATGCTGCACAAATGATCTCCGTTCGTGTTATGCCGAATGACTTGTCTTCCCGACGACTCACTGTCCCCCCCGACCCCCCAGGGAGCGCTACGGAGTGAAGAGATTTATTGAGTATCACTTTGTCGTTAACTCTGGGAACTCGCACATACCCCCTCGAGAGAACGCTGGTCCAGCCACAACGCTCTGGAACTTAGTTGTACTTTTGTACAGAGGCGTATCGCAACCAGAACACATTTGTAGATTCCTTCTCGAAATGTTTATCACTATATGCTTGCTCTAGGAGGCTGCCGGTGTCCCCCGCGGCGCAGCACATCAGCAAAACTGTGAAGAACATGTCAGGGCGTAGTAGTCTAGCACAAGCGGCTAGATGCACTTACCTGATCGGGAGAAAGGATATTGACAACAGCTTAACTATCACTTTGTAGTTATAACGTCAGAGATGTGTTGCGCTTTGGGATAATACACAATGTCTTAGTTCTTACTGTAGTGCCAAGACATGCTTGTGCACTTCCCTATCAGTTACTCGAGGATCATAACGACTACTTGGCCCTCAAGCGCCCGAACTTTGTCATAATAATACGTTAGAAGAAATTGCTATCAGAGCTGATAAAGAACTGAGAACGAAGGGAAGGATGTGGACTGATACTCGCATTGAAATATTCGAAGATGTGGTGCACCGTCCCCGCATTTTACCTCGTCGAGAGGGCCCGTCATCAAGGCCGGTCCGATGGGTCTTCGCACAAGTTCACTTTGTGATTTAACACTTTATTTTATAGTCCTGTGTGATGAGTATTATAGTTTGTAACATCGAGCTATGAATTGCAATATATTATTGTGTATTGCGCTATTCCGGCGTCAGTACATAACGTCACTCGACTGCCTGGCCGCAAAGACACATCCTGTGGCGATCTTACTTACCCTGTTTCTGCGTGGTATATGAGAATATGAAAGTGAATTCACTTTTCACAAATAGTTCTCGCTTATTTAATATTCAAGGGTGTTTGTTCTGTATAAGCGTTAAAACAACGCACCTTGCTGACGATGTCTATGATGTGACCGTTTGGGTACCCTCAAAATAACCTCTCACCTTCGCTGAGGATCGCCGGGCTGGGCTCATGGCGAAAGGAAGGCGGCGGCTCAACAAATATATGATACAAAGGATGAACGAGCGTAGCGGTTTCATGACTGCGTGCGTCCATGCGCACGAGTGACACTAGAGTCAGCCTGGGTAGAAATCGTTTGCAGGCTACAATTTGGAGTAGATGACACTCGCATGAGAATGTACGTGACTTTCATACGGGGCCAAAATAACAGTTTTCCAAAGGCGTAAAGCTGAGGAAATAGCACGAGAGCGTCGGGTGTCACACGACGGTACACTGCGTCCGGAAATATCCCGACAGGTAGTGGTGTCGTGGCACTTTTTCTACTCAGCTTGGCTAACATCGTGTCTCTGCGAGCTTGTTTGACTCTCTATTTCAATGGGGCGCAAAGTACAGAAGGATGAAGATCGTCAGGACTGTCTACGTGACGGCCCGTACTATGCAGCATCCTGCTCTTGCACGCAAACACCACCATGGGACAGTCTAGCTCTCGCAGTGAAAACGCGAATCTACAGCCTCGTTGTCCCATAAAACACGGCGGCGCCGCCGGCTCGTGAGTGTCCGGTTACCAAACACACCAGTCCTCATCTACTCTTCTGGGCGCCGCTGAGCAACTCGGCGAGTGTCGCTTATGTGGTATCTTTAGCGATAGGGGCAGCCCCCTGCCTCTAAATTGCGTTGCTAGTAGTATGGGCGGTGCGTGGCATTGTTCCCGTATAGACTGGCAAGCGAAGGGTGCGGAGATATGGCAACCCTGCTCACCAGATGCGGCGAGTGACTGCTTGTCACAGGCAGGACCGTTCAGCGAACCAGTGTCTATGGGATCTCCCTACTGCATACGTGCGAGGAAATTCCACTTAATCCCTTCGAGACAGACAATGCAGAGATGGAAATACTCCATACCCCTACAGGTCGCAGTAGCTTAGCAACGCACACTTTTGTACTAAAGGGTGGTGGTGCTGGTAATGACCCCCTTGAGGAACCAGGATCAGAGACGATGGTACAGAAGTACAGCCACTTCTTGAACGAGCAGGGCCTGGCTAGAGATTCTACCGGTGGGAGAGCGAGAGGGTATAGACCCGTGAGTGCACCCATGTTTCATTCGATATTTTCAACCTGAATATATTCACTAGAACGGAGGACGCCAGACAGCTCGACGGCCGCAAATCTGTCCCTATGCATGTCTAGCCCGGGCGAGTTTCGCCCAAAGCTATCGGTAAAAAAAATTCTGGCTCTGCGGCGGGGCTGCTTTACTTGTAGGCCGGTTTTAGCGTCGTACTCACTGTGGATTCAAGAGTGTGCGGGGGTATCCTCAATCGTCACATTGCCTAATTACCATGTGATACACCGTAACCCCGCCTGTTGACAGACATGACTGGGTTGTGAGCGGTCGGGCCACGTCTGGTACGAAGACTGTCTCGCTTATGTCAGTTCGAGCTGAGCTACTCTTCGGCAGCCCATAACAGAGCCATACTGACTCGAGCTCAGTCTTCTCTCTTGACGTATCGGCCTGCTCTTACTGCGTCTTGGACTCCTGTTGGATCAATCAAGCAAGCAGTCTTTTTCGCCGCGAAACCCAAAACCGGGACGTCTGGTCGTCCGATCCGTGACAGCGAAGCACAGGAGAGCCTGATCAGGGAGGCCCACAGCTCGGGTCTCATAGGAAGCAAGCCTTTGCGCTCGATTGATGCCGCGGGGTGGAGCCCGTGTCTCATCTGTGCGCTTTCGTATAAAGATAATCCCTATCATATCCGCTCCCCGCCTCTATATTGCCTTGGGAATGTCATAACGCTCCTGAAGCTGGGGTCGACTGGGTGTGTTTTTGGTGATTATGGTAAATATTCTTCCGCAAAAGTAGCAAGTTCGTTTTGGGGCGTTTCTAATGACATTACGACTATGATTAAATGTTCCATATATGATTATATGATACAGCAGCTGAAGTGGTGTGGGTTGATGAGCACTATGTGACGATTCCATAGGGAGAGTTGGGTCTCATTGCGATGTGTGTTCGTTTTCATGACGACAATCGAATGTCTACGGTACGGCACGAGCTGATCTCCGTGCCTAGATCGTGCGAAAGGATGAGTATAAGCATATCGGAGTGAAGTCGGACTGGACGTAACTCACGTGATACTTACCTTCCATCCACCGGTAAGCTCTTGTCGAGGCTCCTGCGTTTCAACCCGTGGTGACTACTGCCGGCGGTAGTGGCACTGCTGCTACTCGGTATTCCGCGCGCGGGGCGGGGCCGACCATGGCGATCTCACCTGTCTTGCGCGTTTGAGGGAAGGCGAAGATTATCATCTCTTAGTGGCGATGGCGACTTGATAACGAAGAGCCGTGGACATCTCATATTCTCCTCGGGGGCGGTAGGAGAGTAGGGAAGAATCTTGCCATTCGCGAGACTCTACAAGAGAACGGGTCCTTCGGATAACTGCCAGGTCCTAAAACCGATGTGACGTCTCGACCATACACGTGCTGAAGGCGGAAAACGGGAGCCTTGACTTAAAATCCAGGTACTGTTGCTGTCACTGATGAACAGAAGACGGTTCCTTTGCTTCAAATATATGCTCCATGGTCGCCCACAAGGGGGACGTTGGAAGGTGAACAAAGATGGGGCGTATGACATCCAGTTTAGGTCAGTGAAGTTACAACCTTATAGTGCCTAGTGGACCAGTAGGAAAGGGGCCGGAAGTGTCTATTACCAGTGCCACGCGCGGGGGGGGGGAAAAGTGGCCACAGCCTTGTAAAGCCTCTTGGTCCTGCCGCTCAAGTCGCTCAACGACTTCGGTACAATGTATTCGTCGCAAACTCCCGCTCGAAGCCTCGATGTTGAAGGTTGGGTCCGCGACTTCAGTCAGCCGCTGTACCTGTGCGCTCGTCGTTCTGTCTAACCAAGACCAATTGTCTGCGGTGACAGACCGTATGCTCCATCACGGACCTGTTCTCGTGATTTCTCAACTGCTGGGGCTCAGCTCTCCATAATTGAGACGGAACGGGGAGTTGTCTCTTTGAGCTTATATACCAGCAGCTCTTGTTCGCACGGTGGGAGGCTCCTTGTGGGCGAGTAGACCATAGCTTGACCTGCGATTCCGGGTCGGCCTTCACCTCGCGCAACACGACCGCTCGTCATGCTCTCTGTTTTTCCCACCTTGATCGCCAGCCGTTGCTTGCCTCTCGTCGTCGTCGGCGGGCCCTCTTTCTCTACCTCGCAATAACCAGTGCGGTGTTTTTTGTTGCGCTACCGGACTGGTCAATCATAAGTGCCTATCGATTGACCAGTCTCGACAAGAGACGTGTTAACGCCCGGGAGTCTGACGAACCATGGGCTCGGTAGTCTTGTTCAATAATTTGGATGAGAAACCGCAGCGGAGGCTCGCGAAAATCTATGTCAAGTTGCATATCAACATAGAATGAAACATACGCGTGGCGTTTCAGCGAATTGACGTGACTGCACGAATAACCTCGCTTGCTCTTCCATTGTCCGCAGTGCTCTCACCTGGGACTGAGCATCAACTCGACTTTTTTTCACACCAGGCTTTGGTACGAAGACTCGTCCAGCTGCCGGCCGTTGTGCTCGCAACCGAGGGTTCTCGTTTTTATGCTAGACGGTGAGCTATGCGCAATCAGAATGACATACACGTGTAGAAACTTTTATGTACGCTTGCTACCAACTTTACCGCTTCCTTCGCCCGCTCATAAGGCTGGCCCGTTGGCCCCCCCCCTTTCCCTTTCATGGCCTCTTGTAATCCTGGGAAACTTATCACAATCAGAGGGCCACCGTGTTGCAAGCTGTGCAGTGACATTGTCCTGCAGCTCTCGTTCTTACGCAGAGCCTCCTCCCTGAGGCACCTCCACGAATGTCTGGAATGGCGATTTGGCGGTGGTCCGCCATCGTTCTGGTCGGCGTGCGTGAACGTAATGGAAGGATGTAAGAACGGACGGTAGGGGTGCAAGCGTGCACACTGGGAGAGTGCCTGTGGAACGACGCTAGCGGACGCGTGCTGGTTCCGCAGTGCAGCGCGAATGGTGTAACCAGTGTGGGATCTGCACAGGAGTTTAGGCGGCTTCAGCAGAGTGTTAAGCACGACACGTCGGAGATGGTGCGCGGCAGCATTTTGAAGAGGAGAAAGAGCGAGTAGATAAGTTCCCGAAGGAGCAGGTAGGGAGCGTTCAAGAGCGCGAGCGGCTTCGCAACTTTTGGGCGTTTGCTGCGTTTAGCCGTTGCCCGAAGCTCCCGAGGCCGCAAGAAAGCTTGAGCAAGTTGATTTTGTATTATTGAACTATCCGGCTCGTACGCTGTATTTCGTGCGTAAACTCCCGTTCGGCAGCGATGGTACTAGCCATTCGTGAGAAATGCTATTGCATTTCTTAAATATAATGGTGAGCAAACGTATGATGGTGTATCTTCGACATATTTATCCAAAAGTTGGCCTTCATAGACGCATTTATTTTGCACGAAAAGCAACTGAACCTTACATGTCTGAGCTGCAAGTGACAAGTCCGCGATCAATGTACTCTTCTGTCCTCCAGGTCCCGTGACTGGTACAAATCCTGCGATCTTCCCAGGACCACCAGTGTGGGCACAAGAAACGAGATCGTTAATAATCCCTGAGGGTGTGTACGCCTAATCACAAGCAGTATGTGATTGCATTTTGAAGTCTTCTCATGGTTATCTTTCGCAATCACCACAACAGAATAGCATAATCAAAGCTATGATAGTCGTGAAAAATGCAAGTAATCCACTTCTTGTTTCGTGACCAGTGAACGATCAGCTAGAAGCATGCTACCACTACTTCTCTCATCATCAAGCACACAATATTAAATCTAGCACTGCTGCTGCCTCTAGAGGACTTACCCTACATGATGATCCTACTTTGTCAAGATTACGAATTCCATATCACCGCGAGGCTATGTTGGGGAGAGCCCACGCTCATCTCTTAATGATTCAAGTGCGCTATTAAACTTACTTCCTTGTCTGTGGTATATTTTCTCAGGCTCGCCCTTCTAGAGGTGTACAGCGCGCAATAACGCTCATAATGTTCATGATTCTCAGGTGCAGCTGACTTTTATACATTTGGTATTGGGTCCGTGTTGACATACGTCTCGCACGGCCATACTCCAGACGACTCAAACACGTGCATCTACAGGCCCCTTTCTCGACCGCGTTATTGTCACAGCTTTGTGTGCCACCATAGGAGTGTTTTTGCAAACCCGGCCCTCCACAGAATGACCCTGCCGGTGCACGCACCACACGTCTGAGCGGCAGGCTGGGCCGGATCCATCGTGCCCAGCTAGGCCCAGGCTTCGTAACTCTGCCCTGACAGCCAGTGATGATCGCATGGAACTCACATATATACATAATCACCGACGTCCCTAAGACTAATTCGCGCAGTGGTCAAGCTATCCGGAGACGACTTTTGTGCCAGTCGACGGATCCGGTTCCTTCTCTACGGACATGGACGACGGTCTGGACGTGCGTAGACGAGCAATAACTTCCTCGTATCGCTCTATCGGAACCTTCGATGCCTGACTAACTACAACGTCCCCACTTGTATCGCCTAAAGGACTAGCAAACGATCTCGGCCCCGGGAGATCCGAGGGATCGTCGACTTCGTGTTGCTCGCCGTGTGTAACTCCAGGTGTGTTTTCGCACGTTTTCAGGCAAAGGCCAATCAATTCGGGAAGCCTGTCCTTATTCTGTCGGTAAACCTCAGGCGATCCTCACGGCAATTGGTACGTACTTGCCCCCGGTCAAAAAACACGGTGCTCATGTTTCTCAGGCCCAAGCCTAAGTGACTTCCCGCTGATACAGGTTTATGACATCAGGGGCGTCGGTCTGACAAGTACGTGTAAGGGTCACAGTCGTCTTTATAACATCGCTTTCTGAGTGAATCACGGGCCCGTCATCGCCATCGCCATCGCGGTGCGCTGTGCCAGAATAAAGGTATCCCTCTCGGGATCGTGCCCTCCCTTCCGGCTCATTATTAAATACAACTATCAGGCCTCTGGATGATCATGCACAAAGGGCGCCTGATTTCAGTCTCTTGTGTCCGTAGGCCCTCAAAGCCTGTCCCTTAGTGTCCATAGGGGGGCGGCGTCGGAGATCTTCTATTTGTACAATGAGGTCCGACTCGAAGGGTGTGTAGAACCACCACGGTAATGAGATCGGGCAACGTGCTCTCTCCCTAGTTCCCCTAAGGGAGTATAAATGGGGTACTCTCTCTCTCAAGCGTAAATCCGAAGGCCCTCACCCCCTTCATCACGCACAATGGTCGCCCGTCCCGATGAGCAGCACCGTCTATCGGAGGATGAGACGTTGTCAGCAACATTTACTCCCATGCCGTGGTATGTCGTAATACTCTGCTGTATATTGCCTCGAGTTTTGACAGCGCGAGGGTAGGTCCATTGAGGATGTTCGTCGCGCAATACCGCCCCCGCGCCTTTTCAAAAGAGACACAAAACGCGGCCTAGCATACCTCGCCAGGGACTTGACCATGGCCGGTATCGTATGGCGCCTCGCAATGTATATCGACGTGCTTGGCGCGAGTAATGCGGCTTCCAGCCATATCAGCTAACCTCGCCTCCGAAATCATCATCAGGTGGGCTCTGTGGGTCACGTAGTAAGCTTCTCATCTGTAGTACGTGTGGGAGCCCAGACATTGACACTCCGTTCATAAGCTGGTGGTTTCAAGGCCTCATATTCACCGGTATCTGGGTGATAGGGCACGAGGTCAGTCTTCTCCCGTTGCGGGGGGATCGAGCTCTCATTCCATTAATCCGTTGGTATAGTGTGGGCATAGCGCCTTCTCCGATAACAAGTCCATTTGCGATGTCATAGGTTTTGTAAGCCAGACTCATCTTGACCAGTCATCCATATTAACCCGTTATGCGCTAGATCACACATACGGCACTGTGGACCCCCCCTACTTTAGCTGGAGAATATCTCATCATCGGCATCACAGCAAACCATGCATCTATGGAGCGCGCGAAGACGAGGTCTATGTCCCGAAGACGAGGAGTGATCTTGGTATCCCTCATCTGAAGGATGCACACGTTAACTACGAAGAACATTTTGGAGATACTCCCATATACACTCTGTACATGCTCATACGTCAGCAGTTGCTTGGCTTCCCTGCCTATCTATGTAAGTTCAGTCTCCATTTAGCTTCCTTCATACTCCCTAAGTTCCCCAGTATACAACGTTTCTGGTCAGAAGAACTACCCCTGGTGGACAAGCCATTATGATCGTAAGTCTCATTCGCACTTCGCTCCGGAAGTTAGCGATGGCTGACCAGAGACCAGCCACCTCAGTCTTTGTTTACCAAAAATCAGCGCAACGCAGTGATTTTATCGAACATAGTATTGCAGCTATGGTCTTCGGGCCGTGCGTTTAGCAAGCGATGCCTGGGGATTTTCTGAGGTTGTCAAATACTATGGCATCTCCGTGGCTCTGCGTAAAACCATTGGTTTACGATGATTACCTACCTGCATCATACAGATCCGACGCTGCCTCATTATCGCATCAATGCATAGGTCATTCTCTCGAGGTGCCGCTGCTACCGTCGATCGCGATTTCCTTGGATGGCAGGGCGACTTCTTTTTGCACGGTGTCGCACACTTCCATGTCATCCACCACTTCTTTCCCAAAATGCCCTTCTGTAAGTCCGCCTCTATTCAAATGTTTTCGTTCTGTAGAAAGACGCTCACCGCGCGGATAGATCACGGCCCGGAGGCCACCAAGTACCTCAGGGAGTTCATTGGCGATCATTATCACTACTCTGACAAGCCTGCCTTCAAGGCCTTGTGGGATAATTATAACGCCTGCCAGTTTGTCGAAGATACCGGTAAGATAGTTTCCCGTTGAATAGTCCAGACTACCCGCACTGACGTCTCTGATCACAGGGGATATTGTTTCTTCTACAAAAATAAAAGAGGGCAAGCAGTTTTGAAAAAAAACCGACGTAGAGCTGATCCGAAACGGTGAAAAGAAGGCAGAGTACTCCTGAACATAGAACGACGTCCACAGCCGACCCGAGTGGCACTCCCGATTGCGTTGACGCATGATACTACAGACATGTAAGTTCTTTCTAACACAACGCTAGGGCTACACAAGGTCGCAATCGTCATCCTACAGCGGCGACAAATAAGGTGGTTCGTCGGAGTGACACTGAGGTGTGTAAGGTGGGTTCTTGTGGGTCCAACAGTCGTGCTTGGTAGTAGGCTGAGTCCGTAGGATTTAGCCAAGTGGGCGTTGTTTCAGCCGTTCGGTGATCGTGTTGCTGTGAATGTCCCTCCCAGGGCCCAGACACAGAAATAAGGGCTTTAAATATTGCCGCCCGCCGACCAAACTCTGCTCATCCATCGCTCGAAAGAATCGTTCCTCGAATAGTACCACACCTAGGAGTTCGGCGGCCATCGCCACAATGCCTGGCCGATTGTACTCCAGCCACACTCTATCATCAGACTATCGAGGTCAATGGACCTTCGCTGCCCGTTGTGGCCAACAACGCTTCTTGGTGGTGCCCGGTCGTGCCGCGGAGGTTGGGCCGAGGTATCAGGGGCTTGGAATCTCGCAGCGAGAGTAAATACGACTCCGGTGCTTCAGGTAAAATCCTAGTATGGCTAGGGCACTTGCGTCGTGCAGAAGCGGAAGTT
This sequence comes from Phlebiopsis flavidoalba, assembly GCA_035772785.1. Lineage (NCBI taxonomy): Eukaryota > Fungi > Basidiomycota > Agaricomycetes > Polyporales > Phanerochaetaceae > Phlebiopsis > Phlebiopsis flavidoalba. The sequence goes on from JAOCPU010000004.1 coordinate 299,860, forward strand.
GCGGCCGCTTGCTGCAGGTGTGTGTGAGTATTGCTGCTGGTTGCTTCAACCAAAAGCCGAGATACACGCTTGATGTGTTCATTGTAGGCGGGGCGCACTTGTTGAGGTATGATTGGAGGTTTGTCATCCGGCTAAACGAACTAGGTTCACAGCAAGTGAGGGCTTGCGCGCGGATTTGGTTTGAATAGCACAGGTGGTGTCTAGGACCAGGTCCGTGAAGTGTTTGGGAGGCTATTGTTCTTCTAAGAAGTTTCGCGCTGTGTGTGGGCTCCGGAGTCGGAAAGGTTGGGCGGTCTCGACGGGAAGCGCCATCTTAGTGGGGGCGATTCTGACGGAGTGAGCAGGACGTTTTGTTATCAGAACCAAAAGCTCGCGACATAAGCAGTCTTCCGTGAGGGTTGCCTTTGTGGGACTGTTGCTTTCTGGCATATCCCGCCGTTTTCCAAAATAAACTGTGCACTGCACTCGTGAAATCATAGTTTCCGAGCCTTGACCTTCAGCTTGCCGTCCGGCCTTTTTGCGAGCTTTTCGACCCATTCTTTCTTCGCGCTTTGCCCGTTTTGGCTGCGCATCGCACACACCGGAGACGACTGGTTTCCACCACAACGTTTTTTGCAACACCAGTTTTTTCTCATTGCCGTCTACGTGCGTTTGTTTGAGTCTATCACGCTCTAGCCGATTCCCGCGCCACACACGATTGAACTCCACTCCATAGTGGTACCCTCGTTCCAATGGGCGTGTTCAAATCGTTCGATGATATTTCGTCATGCGAGGGAAGCGTAAACTCATAGAACTGTACCATGTTGGTATAGAGCTGATCGTCTGCATTGTCTTAAAGGTTAACGTACCTTGCTTCGAGCAGCTTTTGATGTGAAGCCTGCTCCATAGACTTCGCAAAGTAACGCTGGCCGTAGCATCACGGAAGGCTTGACTATCCCATGGTTTCAGAGAGAGAAGCTATACTGAAGCTCTGCGGAGGTCTGATACATAGAGTTGTGAGTTTCGGCACGGTGCGAACTTTGGATAGCTACCGTGACGCCGCGTTTCCGACAAAAAACCTAACGTTGGGTCGGAGAGCTCTTGAATCCAAGACAGTATTAGCCCTCTTCAAGCTGCGCCCTACTAAAGCGCCATACGTAAACCGTAGAGATCTAGACTTTGGAAAAGTGACACTTCTTGTCCAGCTAATGTTTCCCATTGAGCAGTATAAACCATCTGTTTGTGTACGTCTCTGGACCAATCACATCGTGTGGACTTTCCGATTCCGATCCTTCCACCTCGAGCACCGACATAAAAAAGTGGTAAAGGTAGATCGCTCACTGCCAAGGCATATCAGCTCCGACCGCGGTCTACGTTATATGACGCATGCCACTGTACCTAACTACCTCTCGCGCCCTTTCCTTATCTCCCATCCCGCTAACCGAGCAGGACCATAGCTAAGCAATTCGCCTTGCGTCCTCGATGTCAATACCTATTACAATACTCTGACGAATCATCGGCACTTACCGTATCCGGGGATATAGTCAGCTTTGAGCTACAAAATTGTGAGACGAGGGTATCAATGTCGGTATTCCAAGGAGACTCTACCTGTCCACCCATCGCAACGACCAATCGTTGTATTTTGCTCTCATCAGCCTTCAGGAACAGCGCCTCTACTGGTGGATCAGCTTTTTGTAATCCCGCGAATACGTGTAATAAGGTCGTCCGCCGCTTGATCCTTGTACGGTCTTGGACCAATGGGGCACCCTTCGTTCCGCGAGCATGGCATACCCGGGCCGAAGCTCTACATAACGGGCAACTCGAGTAGCGCACGACGTAGTTCCTTTGAGTACGGTTCCCAGAGATGAGACTTAGAGTCTAGGACCCAGAAATGGGTCGAAGAAGACGAGAGCAAGGTGGCGCTGGAGTACCGTGGTCGTCACCGTCAGATACTAACGACGAACTGAGAACTATTAAAAGAATCAGCTATGCTCTATCGAGTGCAACGTATGGAATTACCAATCATTTTCTTGATGATTCTAGGCGCAATCGTTCTTACGGGCGGTACCCTGACATCCCAATTGTGCCGTTGACGTCATGAGGCTTCCTTACATCCGCCAAAACTCTGGATATACCCTCCTCAACACTATTTCTATGTAATACGCAGAACGTGTCGAATCACCGTCAAGTTCGATCCAGGGGGGAGCTGCGGTCTGAAGAAAGCCACCATCTCCGCTTCGAGTACAACGTTTTGTGTTGAATGCGGGTTTGCGCGGTGTTTGTTTTCTGGATTTTCTTTGTGCCACAGAGAAACTGGAGGTGGACGTGTCGGTCCGGCAAACCCTCTAAGAGCTTCTCTGATTATCCTCCAGGAAGACTGGGTAGTGTTAGTTGTGCCCCAGCGCCTTGCCAAACATGCCCGAGAACGTACGGATGCACACCGAAGTCGATCAAGCGTCGAATCAACGTTTGCTCTTGCTGAAAATCGTAATACGAGATTTACCGCTTTCGTCCACGCCTGAAACGTGTGATCTGAGCACGCTCGCCGTCGTACTTCGTCTCGACCCAGACTTTCGGTTGGAATGTCTGAAGTGACTCAGTGCATTTTTTGCAGCCGGTCCCCTTTGACACCCCCCATTTCGGTATCTTACGGAGAGATTAGAAATTCAGGACACCCTTCTATGTAAGAAGAGGATTTTACCGGTATGGGCACGCCGACTTCGGGTTGCACAAACGCGTCCGCGTTGTCAAAAACAGCCGTAGCTTCTTCAAGAGAAGCACGCATACGGTACGCTTGGGCCATCCTCGCCGCTGGAGGGTCCCAGACCTTCATGGCCTCCTCAATTTCGACAGCATACACACAGCTTTGGAGTTGTACTGCAGGAGCTGCGCCGTTTGTAGAATGCGTCTCCTTCAGAGGGTTTTTAGCAAGCAAGCGGCTTCCGGAGGTCCTTGAGGATGATCTGCGTGAGGAGCGCGGCAGAAGCACCGGGAGTTTCGATGGCCTTGAAGATATCTGTAATGATCATACGACGCAGGGCTTGCCGCGCGAGGGACTGACGGGGACCACCGAATCACGACGGCGGAGGAAAAGTGCGAATGTCGGGGCGGCGAGCCTCAGTGTGAAGGAGACGCAGTCGATACCCCCGCCCACGCATCCTCGGTGTCAGTAGGTGTTGTTCTATATATAAATGTTAAGCTCGATGACGATTCGACCGACATTGTAAGGCCCCACGAAACCTTACCGGGAGGAGGCGAACAAGCGGTGCCATTGCGAGAAGTTTCTTGACTGTCGGATCACCAAGAGCACCCAACCGCCCCACGTTCTTCGGCGTTACACGCCCCTCAAACGCCGCGCCCCCTAATTCCACTATCAATCGACGTCACGACACACACCAAGCCCATCTGCAACTGTAAGTACCCGGAGAGACGCAGTCTTCCTGGAGCCAGTGTACTTGCGCCGACACGTTCCTCCTCGGTCAAAAAAGAGGCGGAAAAGAAGCGGTGCGCGTGCCGTCTACGCGCGGGATTTTCCCAGTGCGTGCGTCACTGTACAGTTTTCACCCATTTCCCTGAGTTGTTCTTACGTCGCGAGAATCACTGGTCTTTGGAGTTGTGGCCTCGCCGTGTTTTCGGTATTACGTCCGCAAATTGTTGCGTTCGACCAGATGAAACGAGGCTGAGCAAGAGCGCCGCACCTTAAGTGAGCACGATATAGCACGGATGATAGTGGATGTGATGGGGAAACTGTTAGCAAGCCCGACATGTTTGCGATGATGGGGGACTGTCTCGGGATCCATGGTAAGATACATAATATATCTGTTCAACGAGTGTTCCTAGGTGTTACCATGGTACCAGAGCAACTCTTCCGGCGCAGAACCCTTTGACGTGCGCTCGGGTCACTTCGTCGGGAGCACAGAAGCTTCCGGTTGGCCTAAAGCGGCAGGATGTCGGCCTTGTCACCCGTGGCTCGCACCATGCGTTCAATCATGGGGAGTTTCGCATACAACACAATCAAATTCCGCTCTATCTCTGACGTTTAAAAGAATGGATTGATTGAGAGGAGCTTTAGTATTGTGCTACGAACAGTTTTGTCCGAGCGTCTGCTGCCTCCTGAAAGCTACCACGAAACACACAGACCGTCCACATAGGCAACTAGAGAAGTTACACAAGAAATTACGCAAAAACGAATGTACATCGCGAGAGATAGTATTAGACTTACATTGTGAGAAACATGAAAAAATGCACTCTATGTGAGCCCAGTTGTAGAGATTAAATTGACTTGGCAATCAAACGTTTAGGGAGTACTGGAGACGGCAGCTTCTCGAGACCACAGAGCATTACTCATGCACCAACTCTTCACGGCGCCAGCCGCCCGCTCCTCGTCCTCTGCAAATCGCTGCTGCTGCCGAACGACACCGAGACGGCCCAGCGTCTCGCCGCTCGTGCTCGGTCCCGCACCAGGGACGTCCAGCGTGTCCTCTGCTCGTCTGACACGCGCAGCTCGGGCTGTCCGAGGCGCGGCGAGACGGCAGGTACGGCGAGCGGGAGACACAGAGCGCGGCGAGCCGGGAGCGTAGCATGGCGGGTAGGGCGGGTTCAGCGGCATGAGCACGGGCTGCACAGGCTTGACGTAGCGGAGGTCGAGCTCCTCGCAGGGTCGTCTTGAGGTAAGCGCATGACAAGCAGGTCTGCGGCGCGCCCAGCGGCCGCCCAGTCCTGCCCAGTTCGGGCGGTGTTCGAGGCCGATCTTGAGGGTGATGGCATTTTGGAACTCCATCTTGTTCGATGTTGACGTTGATGTTGGACCATTCGCGACGGTTCTTCTCGTCATTGATGTAGTCCTCGAGCTTGCGACGGAGCATTTCGGAGAGTCTCTAATGGGGTGTCATACGAGACAACGAGATCTTGTATACTCCCACCTAGCGGCAAAGTCAGTGGACCTGTACCTGAGGCCGGGCATCTAACTTTGCACATGGAACCACCTGCGGCGCAAATTGTGTACAAGCTTGGAGCTGGCGAGCAGAGCGTTTGGTGCGATGATTTCTTGTCCGTTCGACTCGCTTGAAAGTCGTCGAGAACAGTCCGAACTCGCGTACATTCGAGAGGCTGAAGGGACACGTGAGCGTCTGTATGTCTTCCTTCGGAGACAAGCACGTACCGAGTCATCAATCAACACCAAGTCGCCGACATCGAAGACATGGGTGGAGGAAGATGAAGATAAGCTACACTCGGAAGTCAGTGGAATCGAGACACTCTCACGCGGAGAATACATACCGATTCGAACAAGGTTTGTGCCGATGGTGGCCGAAGATGAACGAGAAGCCAAGGATGATGGTGGCCAGCGGGACGAGAGAAGCAATGGTGTCGCTTCGGTTGAAGATGAGCAGACAGATGAAGATCAGGACGACGAGGGCGCAAGCAACCAGGACCGCATCTAATTTCGCTACTGCGCTGCCGACGTCCTAACTATAGTTGAGCAAAAGGACAGGTGGAAAAGACAATGTATGCGTACCTTGAGACATGGCCGTCAGGGCCCGTCTCTCGCGGTAGATCCTACGGACTGCTTCACACGCATTTCCCTGGTCTTAGAAATGTCACCGTTGCTCACCCGTCTTTGTCGAATACAGCAAACGCTGCTTGCTAAACAGAATGTGAGGTTATGACGCTTGTGGCAAATGATTGAACGTACTGCATCGGAATGGGATTTGAAGTAGGGGTAGAAATCTGATTCGCACGTTAGCGCTCGGGAGATCGTGATGATGTCGAAATATATACCTTCCACGAGTAGGTGTTGCCTTGGGGGATATACATTGCTCAATGTGTGCTAAAACAGCTTCCTCGCAAGCTTGCTAGCAGAGTACAAAGACGCGTCGCCTTCCTTCTGGCTCTTGACAAGGTTATCGACAATGACAGCCGTAATCGGCCTATTCTTCTTCTTCTGCACCTCTTTTTTGAGAGGGGTCTTCTGGTTCTCCTTCACCTTCTCCAGCTCGATTTGCATCTCCTCGCGCTTCTCGCCGATCGGCGACGTGCTGCTCGAGCTCCCCCGGCTGACTGGCCGCGGCGCCGAAGGAGAGAGCGTTGCGGAGTTCAGGCCGGAGCGGTGTCCCCTCTTCCAGTTCTGTCCGTAAGGGTTCTTGCGAGACGAAGGATTCGGGGGGTCGCGTTGGATAGCCTGTCCAAGGCACGCAGACCAATCTGGTTCTCTGCAATACGATCCGCTAGAGCTCGACGGTGGAAGTTGATAGCGACATAGCGAAGGAAGATCTTCTCTGCCAGAAGGAGTATTGACGCGGAGAAAAGGGCCTCCATGACGCGGTTGATAATCGTCCAATAAGCTTGTGGCGGCTTGTAAACAGCTCGGATGAGGGACAGCGCAATCCATGACCATGAAATGTCAAGTGTTAGCTTGAGCCAGCCCCAACACGGCGGAGGTAAGCTGTACAAAGTACGGTCAGACTGGGGGACCGACTGCATGCGATCACACGGACGTACCTCTACGGTGATCTGCATCCGCTCAAAGCTGTGACTAAAAAGACGGAAGACACCGAGCGCGAGCATGGGGGCCAGGTCGACGACGAGGTACGTGACACAGCTCGTGGCCCACGTAATGGCAGCCCACAGCGACCATACGCGCGCTTGCACGCGTCCGGGGGTGTTCTTGAACTTGACCTCGAAGAGAACGAGCGGGATGATGAGGATGCCCGTGCCCAGCACGGCGATGATGATCAGCGTGCGGAGCGGCCTCGAGAGCTTCATGAACGCGCGCCACACCGCGCGGCCACGCTTCGCGTTGACCGGCACGTCAGAGACCTTGCGCTGGCTGCGTGCGTCGTCTTCCGCGTCCCAGTCAAAGTCGTCGTCCGAGTCTGTGGCGTCCGAGTCCGTGTCGGAGTCATGGTGCGAGAGGCGCGTCGCCTCTGCGAGCCGCTCGTCGTCGACCTCGGGGAGGCCGTCGATGTGCTTGCGTGGCCCGAAGTCGTGCGGCTTGGGGCTGCTGTCGAGTTTGGGTAGAGGAATCTCCTCGGGAGAGTCCTGTCGGGCGCCTGGCATGGCGGCGGGAAAGGGTTTTGCGCGCGTTTGGGTGAGACGCGGCGACCAAAGAAGGCTGGATTTTGTGTCCGAGACGTTGCTCGCTGCAGAGGACGATGTGGAGGTTGGAGAGAGAGAAGAGAGGTCGTTGCTGGCACGCCGGCAGCAATTTACGGATGCGTTTCGAAATGATCGGGGGGTCACGTTGACCCGTTTAGCGATGTGTTTGTTTTTTTTCGCTCAGAAATCCTCGGAAAATACGGTCCCCCTGACGTCATTGGGTTCCGCCGAGCACGAAAATGAAAGCCGACGCGACGGCTTTGTGGCACTCCGTTCCAGCCTGGCTCTCCCCCGCAGTTTTCGGAAACAAACCATTCTGTCTGATCATAATCCACGATAATCCTCTGTGAACTTGTCGTGTTTATCTGCGAGGGAGCGGAATACCGAACTTCTGAGTGAGATGAATCACTCCACAGCAAGGCGCCCGTCAATCTCCGTCAATGCAGACGGCGTCGGCTGGCGATCAAACACCAGCGACCGCATTGGCAACGCGCGGTGTTCGCAACACCTTGATATCCTGCAAAGGCAAGACACATCCTATACCATCCGCCGCAACCTTTACACCCGCAGGAAACTCTATTTCTGGGCCAGCCCCACAGCCAAATCTCACGTTTGCGCAGTCCCCGGGGTTCGCAGAATTGCTTACACGGACATATAGGCGCGATGAAACGCATGTATCAACGCTCAAACCTTTTTCGGAGTGGCCTAGCGTACTTGATAGCCACGAATCGAAAGTCCCCCAAACTGTCTTGAACCTGATGCACACGGCATGATCTCTACGAATCGAGTGGTCAACACGGCCCTTGGCAACGAGAGAAACGACCTTTTTATCAACACCCTTCAGCCACAGGAACGTGGAAGCAAACCCCAGATGTTAATTGACATCTGCTCCACACACCTCGAAGTTGCCGTGCGGCAGCCACTCACTTCTCCGAAACATATATCACGGACACAATCTGATGATATAAATCGGTTTACACAAACCACACACCGTGCATCGTACACCTCTGTTCTTGTTCGAGCTTGTTCGTTGTTATCCTACCCTCGTCTACTCCATCGGCGGGGCAAGCGCCAGCATGCTAAAGTTGACACTCGTCGCGTCCTTCACAAAGTTGTCGCGGATATAGTTCGCCGCGTCCGTGAGCAGATCCGTGCACACGCCCGCGGTCAATCGGCCCGACGCGTCGTCCATCGAGCTCGATGAGCCGCCGCTAGGGTCGTCCTCCGCCTCGATCCCCTCCTCGCGCGCCGGCGGGCTCGGCGCCTGCACGAAGCACGTAAAGTGCAGGTCGACGGACTCGCTGGCGTCCGGCACGGCCGTCTGCCCCGCCGAGGCGGCTTCGGAGTGGATGTTGGCAAAGAGGGGCGTCGTCTCGAGGAGCTTGGCGCGGTCTTGTGGAGTTTTGTCTGGGTGGCATGGGAAGGTGAGGCGGACCACGGCGGGGAGGGATGGTCAAGGCTGCACCTTTGCATTCTTCGATGAATTGGGCGAGGGCACTCTCCGGCTCCAGGGTGACATTCGACCTATACACAGTTTAGCGCGTAGAACATATCAAGAAAACTCCTCACACATACGTTCGCCAATGCATGAATAAGACCCATCGTTTCCACATGCATTTCCAATCTAGAAGAACAATCAGTCACGTTGAGCAGCTACCTATTCCACTACGTAGTACGCACCGTCTGTCTAATCCAAAGAATTGTGTTGTCGATTGGACGTTGCCCCTCGTTAGCGATCTTGATGTCCTCAGCTTTGCGCTTCTCTTCATACGACTTCGATATCGGGAACAGGAGAACAACTGCTTTTACTGGTTGTGGGGACCATTCCAAGCAGCTGCGAATGTAGTGTCACTGATACGCACGACACCACGACGAGATCTCGCGGCTGACATACGTCGGGATCGAATCCATACACCATCGCAGAATTGGTCTTGAGATGTAACAAGGCCAGCTTTACTAGCCCACTATATGCGCATATACCTAAGTCGTTAGTTGTAAATGATCTATGGGGTTTGCCTACAGAGTTCATAACCTGTGTACATTAGCATGTCAGTGGGGACGACGGGAGGTGTATCAGGAGCTATACGAACATCTGGGTTACTTTCGAGGGGAATCCAGCGTGATGGAGCCATTGAAAATATCAGGTATGGTTAGTCACTGTGGAGAATATTGGGAAAGTGATCAAGGAGTCGAGGTCAAAGTCAAGTCGAGCAATGCGGCAGCCTTGAGCGCCACACTGCGCCTACGTCACCAAAGCGCATCAGTTGATGCGCCTGATGCGCATAAACAGGCCAATACACTACAATTGAGTGATATCCACCAGCAAGATACACGACAGTGTGTTTGGTTGATGCATATACGAGATTTCAGCAGCAGGATAACATACTGACTGATTACCTTTCCTATTTTGAATGAGAGTGTAAGCACGAGCGGACGACTCCGAGCCTTCGAACTCACCACAGTACTGCAGACACTACGCGATAGTTGTGGTGAACGAACGCGTTTTTGCGGGAGAAAGCGTGCGTCCTCCTTTAATATGCCTTTAGTCTGTAATAGACCGTCCCGTTCGAAGCCAGAAAGCCAGAATGTAATACCTGCCCTCATGGTCACCTTGAAGTTCGAACGGGTGCCGTGACGCGTGACGCGTGACGCCTGAGTCGGGCGGCTTCGTGACACAGCGTGACGCTGTGATCGCTTGTGACCCGACGGGTGAGCTCTCCGAGCTCGGAATATATGTTACGCTTGTCCACGAGAGACATGGCGGAACCTCCACATACCAACGTCGCATCAGTGCTGCATATATGGCCAAAGACCGAACACTTATACTCGCTTGATCCTGCATGCATCTCTGCTCTGCTCTATCTCCAATTACTCATCCCGGGCAAGTTCTCGGTTAACTATACACACAATCCTGACCTTTCACCGAGTGGTAGGTTGGTACATGCGTAACAAAGTCAAGATATTTTTTCTTATAAAACTTACTTTCTTCCAGGCCAGCTACCGTATCTCTCACACGGATCGCACTCTACTGCGGGCATCGGGGCAATCATCAAGTACGGAACCCATCTGACGGGCGGAAGGAGTCTCGACGATGCACTAAGCCCGGAGGACAAAGCTCAAAACATAGCACGCTTGGTACACGTGGATTCTACGCTCGGTGACCTAGTGGTACGTTGATATACTTGCTCGCTTGTCTATTTCTCTTATGTTGGACTAGGCACACGTCTATTACGCTCTCAGCGCGAACTGGACGCGTCAAACGCGACACAGTCTTGCATCGGCGTTTCCCTATACCACAATGCTACTATGTTCCAGAACGAATCCGAAGATCATATCAACCTCGCCTAGAAGCAGCAGAGCTTTGGAATGTGGCAGGAATCGAGCAAGAGGAGCAGAGCGAACGAGAACGCTTCTCGTTCAGGCGGCCTACGAAAAAGAGCAAGAAAGCGCAAGAGAAGGCAAAAATTCAAGGAGACCTTTGAGAGGAAGGAGGTCAGCCTTATATAACCGACGGTGATTCTCTGCATGATGGTAATCACCACCATTCCGCACAGGTTTCTGAAAAGGCTCGCGCGTTCCTGGATATTTATTCCAGACTCCTGGGACACAAAAAATACTTCTATGACACAGAGCAGTAAAGCTCCATTCAATATTGACACCATGCCGCTCAATGACGTATATACGCATAGCCCGACGACACTCGATGTCATCTTCGCAGCGCACATCCATATGCTTCGCTTACACCAACCCGACATGATCATTGCCACTCTCCTCGCTGAATCGTACCACACCCTCCTCTCTCATTGCGACCGGGTCTTCGGCAGGGCGTTCCACGACTCGACGCTTTTTCCTCCCTCAATCCGCGAAAACCGTAACTTCACCATCCAGTCTATTCTTCCGAAGGTCCATACCCCTACCGAGCGAAAGAGTAAACCTACACTACCTGCCCAGAGCGAACAAGAACATAAGTTCAAGCTCATGCGATGGGCGCTTTTTTTTGGAACAGCCGGCCTCATGTTCGGAGCCTATGTATATTTTGCGGGATTGAGATTTGATCCCGATGTATATACAAGCCGTAGATACGGTCTCACGAGCACTTGCTCTCGAGGAGGCTGGGAAAGACGGGGATGAGGGCGAAGATGATGACGAAGACGAGGACGAGGATGAGGTACGAGGATGGGGGCGAGGATGAGGACGGCGAAAGCTAGGTGATGGATTATTATAGTTGCAATGTCTGTCGCCTCAATTTGACAGAGCCGCGCTTTGCGTTTAATAATAGGTGTTCCTGCGTGGGGCCATCCCTAAACTAAACCTGGTCCCCAGTACCCACAGCATCTGAGTTGCGAGCAATCCGTCTGGTTGAGTTGGCTCGCTTGCCAACGCGACCCGCGACCATCCCCATCGGCAACAGCATGGCACTGAGCCGCCACGGCCGACGATGGGGATGAGACTGTGCAGTGAGTTTATATGTTGTACTATTACTCTATCTTGAGTTCGATTCCCTTCCTACTCTAAATATAAGGGTTTTGACAAAGTTTCTGTCATTAAATCCTGAGCTCGTACCTGTCCCGCCGCCCTCGCATACATAAACGATAATGCCGGGAAAGGAGGAAGAATGCTACACCAGCGAGGACTGTAACCTGGAAGACACCTGGGGCTCGAAATAGCTCAAGACCATAAAGCCAACCACGGACATACCCCGCTGAATGCTACTGGCTTCCCCCAGTTGTCTCCTTTGAACAACAACCCCGCGCCCTCCCCCGCGATGGGTGTGCGGATTCCCGGTGAGGATTGCGAACCGACGTTATGAAATACACTACGCCAATTCTGACACTGCCAGATATTGATGTCACACTGAGTTCACATACAAAAAAAGAGCACGCGCTTACCCGACCTCGTTCAAGTCGGGCGACATGACCGAAAGTGTCGGCGGCAAGAGTGAGAAGTCTATGGAACGTCAGCTGCCTGTGGTAAAGGAGGAGTAATTAGCTTACATTTCCTCCTGTGAGAAGAAGAACCCGTAGACTATGGCAAAGACAATTGCCTGCGCTCCGGCCCCCGCCGCATTCGAGGCACCAAACATGGTCAAAAATGAGAGCACCGGTGTGATGAGTGCGACGGGGCAGATCATGTTGAAGGGACCCGAAGACGTCCGCTAGCGCGTTTAGCATGATGCGACCGAAGGTAGAGCTGGCCGTTTTTGAGGATCGCTAGCTGTTTGATCATGAATGAAAGATGTGATGGAGGCATGGGAGAAAATGGGCTCGTTACTGTGTAGAAGGCTAGAGTAGTGGATACGCTGTGTAGTCTAACGAATAGTTGTAGGTAGAAGTCTTTTTGAAGCGTGTTTTTGGTCAAGTTTTTATTATTGCAGCTAACACAGTGGCGAAGACCTACATGGGAGGAACATTCCCCAGAATATCAAGAATATTCTACTCACGTTTATTGAGCCCACGGCTCGTCAAGAATATAGTGCGCGGTGTCTGGCACGCACCCTACGATTGCTATAAGTATATGGCACATCTGTGAGTTTCTTCAGGATGTCAAGCTTCGGCCGCGAAACCCGGCCTTTGGGTATGCGTGTCGTCATTATGCAATTAGCGATGACAAGTAGACCCAGAGTGAGGAAGCCGGAGGCCCGTACGCCCACTTGAATCCGGGATTCCCATGGAGCAGCTGATTGAGCATGATAGGGAACACAATTCCACCAATAGAGGAACCTGATGCGTACATCAAGCAGGGAACTCTAAAAAAGAGGGCTAGGAGAAACGGACCAGTGAAGGTAATGCCCATTGCTAGCGCACGTCGCTTCTTCCAATGGTGAGCTTGAACAGAGATTGCAGGAACGAGGATTAATCCGCCACCTATGCCCATGCCGAAGCCTTGCGAGAGGAGAAGTTGGTAGTAGTGGGGACGTGTCAGCTAGTGACAACATAAAGATCCTAACATAGTTATGAGAAGCCTGAGCATATGGAAAGACTGAATAACCCACGAAAACTCGTAGAGAATGGTCCCGCATATCATTATGTGTCTGAAGTATCCCGCATCTAGAAGACGGCCTGAAACGATACCCAGCATAAACAGAAGCGATAGTTGGATCGAGCCTATCCAACTGATATTGGAGTCTGAGGCCGCGCCATTCAGAGTGTACAAGTCTTGGAATACGCCGAATGAGCTTGCATAGCCAAATGTCGAGAATGTCACGAGCCACCTGTTTGCCGTCAGATAATAGTGAAATTGTCGAACAACAAAAGAACGTACCCGCCAGCGACAGACATCCATGCGCGTAGCCCCCCATCTGGAGGCTCGATCGTTTCTAGATCTCTTAAGTCGGGAAGAACCTCAGTAGCAGCGGACTCGGAGTCCCTGCTGGGCTGCAAGTTCTCCTTGAGCTTCTCACCGGCAAACGTGGTGTCCATGCCGCTGGAGGGGAAGCATTTTGACGTACACAATGCAGTTTTATATGGGGGCACGCGAGCTTAGCGGTTCCAACATTTCCCAAAAGGCGTTAAGGTTGTATAGGATTGAGTGCACGACACATTTCCGAACGCCTTCTGCCGTGGTTCGGCAGAACACGTGAACCCTTTCCTGGACAGGGACATAACGTAAGATATGATTCTGGATGCGGAAGATAGAGAGAGTTGAGCTGCCGGTGAGGGGCCATGGGAGGACCTGAGAAATCGATGTGGTGAGGGTCGAGAAAGAGAGAAGTTGCATTGGCCACATTTGGGAAGCGAAGACTTGGTGGCGCAGAGGCGTTTGATCGGCGCATGCCGCGCCGTTCGCTCAGGCTCGACGTCACTGTCCCCGAATCGTGTTCGGTCAATATTCATATCTACACCCACCCACCATGTTCAGACATCAAGGCCTCGGATTGACAGCGCGTATGGCCTCTACATGCTCCATACGCATGTTCTCGACCTCGCTGTCGCGTTTCGCGAACCGCGCGGTCGTTTTTATAGCGCGACTGGCGACCCGAAGTCTGTCCTTTCAGTGCTTACCTACCCCGACCTCCCAAAACCTACACCAGAGGCTCTCAACGTCCGCTTTCTTGTACTCGCCAATAAACCCCTCCGACATAAATGTCGTCGAGGGCGTGTACCCGGCCAAGCCCATACACACCGACGAGCTCTCTCTCAGGGTCATAAGATCCAAGAGTCTGTGTACCTATGCGGGAATGAGGCCTTGCGGGAAGTGACGGAGGTGGGGAGTGGAGTGAAAGGTCTTTCTAAGGGAGACTGGGTGGTTATGGCAGGCTCGCAGCTTGGCACGTGGAGCTCTGCGCGGGGTCACTCAAGACGGCGGACGTCATCAAGGTGTCCAAGGATGTCAGTGAAGTACCCATGGATCGACACTGACTGTACGTATCTTCTTCAATTTAAAGCTTGACTGTGACGTGAATTATATTAGGTTAACCCGCCCACAGCATACAACATGCTACACGACTTTGTTGACCTAAAAGAAGGCGATTGGGTACTGCAGAATGGTATGTCTGAATCGTGTTCAGTGAATGACTGAATGCCTCATTTACATTACCATGATTAGGTGCGAATAGTGCTGTATGTACATAATTCTTGACGCAAATGCCGCCCGAATTCACCAGCCCAATACTAGACCGTCGGAACAAATGGTCGTCCAGATCGCAGCGCGGAGAGGACTGAAGACTCTGAACTTCGTTCGAAATAGGTTGGCGCTGCCTCTCAGACCATCTCCTGACAATGAGTCTCACTATGCCTCCCAGGGAAGATTTGGATACCCTCACGGGAAAGCAATTGATCTCCCTGGGGGCAAACGAGGTGTTCACGTATGACGACTTTGAATGACAGATCCCTGCTGCGTGACCGCATCAAAACAGCTCACTTCGGGGAAGCCCATCCGACTGTTCCTCAACTGCGTCGGTGTGGGACTCGACGACACAGATGGCCAAATTCCTCGGTGCCGACGCGCACATTGTGTCTATACGGCGCAATGTCAAAGCGGCCACTGACGCTCCCTACGTCGTTGTTTCATTTTCAAGAATCTGAAGACGCATGGGTTCTGGCAGACGAGGTGGTATGCGCAGAAGTCAATAGAAGAGCGAGAGGAGCTCATGCAGAAACTTATTGCGATGAAGGTATGTCGCCAAATCGCCTGAGAGGAAACAGTGCTCACATAATTTCTGTAGCTGAAAGAACCTGAGCACGAAATCGTCACAATTCCCGCTGGCGGGAACGATGTCTCCCAAGCGACGGATAGAGTGGCGCGAGATCATGGCAAAGTTGGCTCAAGGGCAGTATGGGAAGAAAATCCTGCTCAGCATCGAGCAACCTGCATGAATTTGAAACCATGAAGGTGTAATATATACGACCATGCTAGATATAGATGGAAACAGCCTATAGGAAGAAGGTTCGTCTGGTGGTTTCCAACTCGGCTGCGAGACGGTATGAAGGTAAGTCCAGTGTCTGGTAGTAGAACATAGTACAACGCACCTTCCAAGCCCATTGGTATTCGTCGTCCTTTGGCGGTACCACCTTCTTTTGATTTCGCTTGTGAAGTACCAGCTCCCTCCTCTGCGTCCCCATCTTGCTCCTCGTCCTCATACTGGGCGGTACCCTTCTCCTTGGGTGCAGCCTTAGGCTCTGCTTCGTCTTCTGCAAAGTCGTCAAATTCAAGCGGCTTCCCAACCTCTCCCAGATTCTTCACCGCAGGCAAGCCCTTCTTCAGCGAGCGTAATTTCAGGGTAAACCGGGGTCCAATCTCTTGGAGCTGCACCTTCTCTACCGAGCGGAACGCATATCGGTGACGCCGGAAGAAGAGAAAGTCACGCTGATTGTGCAGAGTCACGACTTGTCGACCTTGGAACTCGGCATCGGTGGAACATGGTCTGGAAGAGACGACCAACGGTGTGGCCTAGGCGGGTAACCAAATCCGTTAAGCACAAGTTCGGGGAAATGCTCAGTTTGCGCGGGCGTGTCCCTAGAACGATCCTCGAAATTGAGATCACGACGGACAGAAAGGCAGTGTGTGCACATACAGAGATTTTCTTGGAAAACGCTCGATAGAGGTTAGCTTGAAGTATGCAGTGGGTCCGTCGGAAGGTATACTATCGTCATTGCGTCTGCGTGAAGCTGTCAGATTTGAGCAGCACCAAAGTAGAGCACAAGACCTACTTGGCTTCTTCATGTCTTCGTTCACACACTACCAAGTGACTGAAGTCTCTCCCCGCTGCCCAGCCTGCGATGCGTCCCATCTCGAATCCCTTCCCCTTCTTCCTCCTGATCAGTTCCGCGCCAGGCCATATCGTAATGAGCTCCTCGCAAAAAACTCATATGTGACCCGCGTCGCCTTCGGAGCACGTAGTGACAAGAATTTTCGGGGGTACTCGTGTAGGTCGGCAGCACCAGAGAAATATGAGGCGAATGGATCCGCTGCAATATCAGCCGCGGACTCGTCTTGGGGCTGCTGATCATTTTGTGGGTTGGAGGATGAGGAGGCTACGGGTTCAGAGGGGTCTTCGGTCGGGGCATTGGGATTGGCGGTGAGGAAGGAAGGGTCGAATTCTCGAGTATTGTCAAGAGTGCGGGGTACATTCTCCAATTGACGACGCTGGAGAAGATCCGTAAGTTCTTGTTGAGTAGCCTAAGTTAGAGATCCAGTTTACCGACCTTCTTAGCAGCAGGGTTGTCGGACTCGGCTTTGGCAAGCTCAAGTCTCCGTTTGAGCTTTGACTGTCCTTTCTCCCGCTTCTGCTTACGGGCAACCTCCTCCCGTTTGATTTTGTTCTTGATGGTGGAGGGTTCAAACCTATTCGATGGCATCTCGGATACTTTGCTCTATGAGCAGGAATATAATGTGGGGGGGACGTAAGGCTCAGAGAGCAATAACGAGAGCAGCCAAGCGTCTACGAAATTCTGTGAAGCGGGATGGTGTTCGCCACGTGGGGGAAGCTGAATCTGAGATCGCGCACTGCAACGTCGGTGCTTGCCTTCACGGAGACTCTCTTACTCAATCCCGCTTGGGACACCCAGCCATGTCGAGACGACCGCCACACTTTACGTTCTTTATTCTTCTCCTCGTCGCTGCCACCGCGAACGCACTTCATTTCTACCTCGACGCCGACGAGAAACGATGTTTCCCTTGAAGAGATCCCTAGCGACACGGTCGTAGAAGGTGTGCCAGCATGCACGCGCTTCGGTTATCTCGCGCTTTGGCTCACGCAGGAGGACATTTTCATAGGTCACTACAAAGCCCTTGAGTGGGCTGAACAGGAGCAAAAATATGTCGAGAACCCCGGGCTGGGTATTCTTGTGGAAGTAGATGTACGTCCCGACTAAGGACACACAATAACCCACGTCCTGAAAACGTACATAGGAGCTCGCAACGGGTCACAATGTTGTTCGGACACGCGGACCCCACGACAGCAGGTTCACCTTTACCTCACACGAAGCAGGAGACCACGCGATCTGTCTCTCAAGCACGTCGGGTACGGCCTGGAGCACGGCATCGCACATCCGGCTGTACCTCGACATCGTCGTGGGCAGCACAAAGCCCGACAGGGACCACGACCGGTCACATGTCACGGAGCTCTCAGCGAAGCTACGCGACCTCAACCAGAAGCTCGAGGACATCCGGCGCGAGCAGCAGTACCAGCGCGAGCGTGAGGCGAACTTTAGGGACCTGAGCGAGGCGACGAACTCGAAGGCGGTGTGGTATAGTATTGTGCAGATTTTGGTTCTGGTCGTGACATGTGTATGGCAGATGAGGCATCTGAAGGTGCGTCGGTAACCTCGTCTCCATATAGTGTACGGCTAAATGTACCTGTTGTAGCGTTTCTTCGAAGAGAGGAAGATGTAATGATCACGTATATAATGCTTTCGAGTCTCTTAGACCTCTTTTGTCGGAATTGCCACATCGGTTCAAGACCGCCATCGTGGTCGTCCTACTCCTAGGCGACAAGCGCATGCTGAGATAGCATACGGTTTGATGCAGTATGCTCCTGACCGTGAAACCCACTTACATTCAGCATATATACACGCACGTGGTTTCATTAGCTAACAGGCCGGTACTGGACGGTAATGAACGGCTCTGCTCTTCCTGCTGTCTCCCATCCACCGTGTTCACATAGGGCACACGAATCCTAGTGAGTGATACAACCAAGGTCTGAATGAGATGCGAACTAATCCTCGCGAATGATCTGTAGTATATTGGAGTTCTTGGCAAACACCTTACAGATCTAATGAGTAGCGAGGAGAGATGGCCTCACGCTTACTCTAGCCTAGGACCGGAAAGAGAGCTCACTCTTAACGAAAGATTGGACTCAATGTTTATCACAATCGAAGACATAGATGAGCGCAGACAGAGTATTCAAGAGGCCATTCCGCATCTAAAGGGAATACTCAAGTCTACCGCAGCGCCTTTGCTGTGAGTTTGATCCTGTCCCAACGCTATTTGTGCTTACGACATCGCAAGCTCTGTACGTGAACCTGGGCTTCAGGGATCCTCGCTCCGGGACACTCTGTCCATATTGGTGTCAAAATGGCCAGGCGCGATTCATACATTCTGTCTTTCCCCGGTTACCGTCGTTCCCCGGCTGAAAGGGTGTACTCCAACGAATGGGCTATCCTGCCGAGCGAAGTGGCCAACATCGCCTGTTCAGCGAACACGACTGAAACCCTTCTCCGTGACATGAACGTTCTCCTCAAAACTCGATTCGAGATGACAGTTGAGATCAATGCTTCCCTTCGGGAGTTCATTGACGACGGGTGTGACCTTGGGCAGGTGTACGGGTACCTGCGTCCTTGGGTGCACCCTCAGAGAACGATTTTTCCCCCGATTTCCGGACCCTCAGATGTCGACGAAGTCAAGCCGACTTCGACCTGCGCGCCAAAGCCATCAACAGTAATCACATCATCAATTCCAAGGTGCCTCCTCGTCGCGTCTGGGATCTGTACGCTAACCGCGTCATCCCATATTACATGCTACCTCAGGAAGGGACCCAGCTACCCGAAAATCTGTGGCCTGTGTCCCATAGCTGGGTGTCACCATCTCAGCGGCAGTATGTGCTTACTCCGATCAACGGCAGGGCGTGGCATGTCCCCATCGCTCGAGGCACGACGCTCGATGCTATCCGAAATGAGCTACTGGGCCTCGGAGCCGAGTACGTCTGGCTGGACGTGCTATGCTTGAGACAGCAGGACGAACGTTTCCGGCAGAGCGGGAGTCCACTAGGAAAAAGGAGTGGCGGCTGGACATTCCCACGATCGGCTTTATCTACAACGAGACTCCAAACAAGCCGACGATCGTTTACTTCAATGGGCTTGGTCTCCCTTTCTCTAGGGGCCCTGTGGACCCCACCGATCGTTACCACTGGCTTAACCGTGCTTGGACATTGCAGGAGTGTCCCCTGGTCATTATTCCCGCGGGGCTAGGAGCTCAAAGCGTCGTACGCCCTATACAACGATACGACATGGACCCATCTTTGGCGTCGCAGCAGCAGAAACCCGAACTAGCTTGGGCGGATGAATATTTCCTCCACGACTTCCACTCCAGGTGCATCCCATCCTCCGCACTCTCATTCACCGCTCTCATCACCCATCTACAATCCCGCTTCTACTCCAACGAAGTCGACAGGGTCGCATGCCTCGCCTACCTGCTGGGGGTGCTCAACGCTCCCGATTTACGACGCAGACATGGACGTCGAGTGGAGACCGCATGGCGCCTTCTAGTCGAGTGTCTCAGCGACGAGCACCGCGGCGACCTGCTCTTCTGCGATTTTGGTCACAGTCCCGGCTGGGCCAACTCGTGGACCCCAACGTGGTCGCATGTTGTGGCTTCCACGCCGGTCCACGTTGCGCGTAGAGAGATGGCGTGCGAGCCGGGTTGCGGCGCGTACCCAGCTCATCGCCTTGTCTTGGCTATAGGCATAGCTATGATGTGTATTACCACAAGGCGTATGTGATCATGGACGTGCACGTCGAGGGTTTGGCAAGCCCTGGCCAACCCACCTATTCAAGCAATTGCATGCTTCGGATCCCTGACGCACAAGGAGATACCTTCGCTCTCCTTTCCGTTCTCAGCTGGGGCCCCTCTATAGCACATACCCGCGTGCAAGAATTCCTGGCAACATCATCTTGCGTTCTTATCACTGTCCCGGGGGCGCCGTGTTTGGATCATTGCCGGCGTTGAGGGTCTGCGTCGTATTGGCGAGGAAAGGGCGGTAAAACGTGTTCAAGATGGCTACTCTTCAGATCGACAACTTCTCCGCTCGGATATTGACTCGTTTCCAGTTCGAACAGCTATTGCAGCCGTTGAGACACGTACTTACATACGTTGTCTACCGGTTGAAGTTTATTAACGCCAAATCCATTGTGGCCTACGTGTGAACGTGCTGTAACCACACACGTTTCATTCTAGCTGAAGACGACGAGCGGGCTCGGCACACCGAACCTGAAGTTCATCTGCATATGTACCCCCGACGATAACGGAGACACGAGCCAAGAAGCACAGAACCGTCGCGCATACTTGAAGTTGTATGTGGGAGAACCAGTTTATAGCCTTGAGACGTATAAATGCATTGACCGAATATTGGGATGTTGCTAAATTGTTGCGGGCGCATCATGCTTAGACTTTCAATACATACTTAGGGAGCAGCAATGTCCGAGTCGGTTTCCTCCTTGCAAAAAGATGACAAAGTTGAAGCGCGGACGTACGTGTCGCCGCGCGCGCCGCCGCCGTGGGACGCGTCTGTGACCGCATCTTCGAGTGACCAATCAGCCGCGTGAAGGACCCTTAGTCAGCGCGCGGGAGGTCGAGAATATATGGCTCGCTGCAGCCGTTTGCGCCATCCCGCCCTTCCTCGTCGTGCTCCCGTCCCACGACCGCTGCAGGCAGAGCCATGCAAACATCCCTCTCATGCAGGGATTCGGCCGAGGGCTGGGGTCCTGTCTCGCATCTCCGTCAATTCGATCTCACGCCGTGCTTTGAAGAAGGCGTCGTACTTTCCACCGTCCTCGTGGTTTTCATTGTCCTTGCTCTGTTTTAGAGCATTTGTTCTACGTTCATTCGAAAACCATACGAGGAGCAAAAAGAGCCGGATAGTACTATGGACCAAACTGGTGCGCACACGCTCTAATGATCTCATACGTCGTGTGCTTACCCCGGATTTAGACGTTCCTCGCGTTGTCCCTTGGGGCTAGTACCGCGAACCTTATCCTTGTCATTGCGACGCATAGACCCGTCGCTTTGATCCAAAGCTACATTCTCGAAGTCCTTGCCCTATTGCTGGCGCCCGTTCTCACCTACCGCAATCATTACCGCTCCCGCACATCCTCCAGTCTCTTGCTTCTCTTCTGGCCAATTTACACCGTCTGCTTGCTCATATGGGGGAGGACAGAATGGACTACCAACTTGCAGGCCCTTCGGATTTGTACTCGTTCTCAAGGGCGTCGTCGCAGGTTGCGGTCTCTTCGGCGTTCGGTCTTGAATATCTCGGCTCGGAGTTCACGGCAGAAGACTGCCCGGAGAGTCATGCTAACGGACACGTTGAGAGCCCGCTCTTGACGGCGAACATATTCAGTATTTGGACGTTCGCATGGATGTCAGGTCTTATGAAGAAGGGAGCCAAGCAGTTCATCACCGAAGATGACCTGCCCTCCCTTGTGCCTCAAGACGAAGCCGAGAACCTCGGAAAGAAACTGCAAGCGTCCATGAAGAAACAGTACGTCACCCCGCCACATTACTGTGCCCGTATACTCAGCCTGTAACAGCAAGCAAACCTCACTGTGGCGCTCTTCGCGGCGTACGGCGGGCCATACGCGTTCGCCGCGCTGCTGAAGATCATACAGGACTGCCTCGCGTTCCTGCAGCCGCAGCTCCTCCGCTGGCTGCTTGCATACATCTCGGCCTACCAGAGCGCACGACCCGACGGCATCGCGCAGGACGGCGCGCCCTCGCCTCTTGAAGGCTTTGCGATCACGCTTGTGATGTTTGTTGCCGCAATCGCACAGACGATCATTTTGAACCAGGTATGTCGGCAACCTAGCCTCGCCCACAGCTTGCTCATGCTTGATCATGGTATGTAGTACTTCCAGAAGTGCTTCGACACTGGTATGCGGGGTGCGTGCAGGACTCGTCGGCGTAATCTATCAAAAGGCACTCGTGCTTTCCAACGACGGACGCAGCAGCCAGTGCCTCGGGTGACATCGTCAACCTCATGTCTGTGGACGCGATGCGCCTGCAAGACTTCTGCACGTACGGCCTGATTGCAATTTCCGGCCCCTTCCAGGTGCGTTGGCTCTAGTGTACGACTGCTGAGAGAAGACGTGCTGAGGCAGCACTTGTAGATTACGCTGGCATTCTTGTCGCTCTACAATATTCTGGGCTGGCCCGCGTTTGTTGGTGTGGGGATCATGGTCGTCTCGGTCCCGCTAAACACGGTCATTGCGAGGCTGCTCAAGAAGATGCAGGAGCAACAGATGAAGAACCGAGACCAACGGACGAGGTTGATGAGCGAGCTATTGGCAAACATTAGGAGGTGTGTATCTTTGTTCTGCGAGGAGCTGGCGCTAATGCTATCGACATAGTATCAAATTATACGCGTGGGGAGAACGCATTCATAAAGAAGATTCTGTTTGTCAGAAATGACTTGGAACTCAAGATGTTGCGCAAGATTGGCATCGCAACTGTACGTACATCTGGTGTTTATATATACTCCTTCGAGTGTAATGAACACCTCTCTAGTCTCTCAAACATGGCCCTCTGGAGTGGCATTCCCTGTATGTTACTTGTTGTCGTTGATAGCTCGGCGTACTGACGCAATCTCACAGTGCTCGTCGCATTCAGCTCGTTTGCCACAGCAGCGTTGACCAGTGACACTACCCCTCACCTCTGACAAAATCTTCCCCTCTATCTCACTCTTCATGCTGCTCCAATTCCCTCTCGCCATGGTAAGACTCATATACTGCTTTCGCATATCTCACTAACACCTACGGAACAACAGTTCAGCCAAGTGACCTCCAACATCATCGAAGCCCTCGTCTCCACCAACCGCCTCTCCGCCTTCCTCGCCGCCGACGAACTCCAGCCAGACGCACGCCAAATCGTGCTACCCCTCCGCGCGCCTCGTGGCGGGCGACGAGGTGCTCAGTATCACCGGCGGTGAGTTCACGTGGAGCAAGGACGCCGCGACGCCGACGCTCTGAGGACGTGAACCTGCATGGTGCAGTGAAGAAGGGCGAGCTCGTCGGCGTGCTTGGCCGGGTTGGCGCGGGCAAGACGAGTCTTGTGAGTGCGATTGTGGGCGAGATGCGTCCGCGACGGAGGGGACGGTGCGGGTAACGGGGTGTGTGTCGTATGCACCGCAGAACCCCTGGTGAGTGGATTTTCTTTTTGCGCTTTGGCTGCATATTGACGTGGTCGGGGTAGGATCATGAGTGCAACAATCAGGGACAACATTGTGTTCTCGTACGAATACGATGCAGGTGTTTTATAACCTTGTCTTGGACGGTTATCGTCTCTTGCCTGCATAAGAAAAGTTACGAGCTCATCATTCTGCAGCATGCGCTTTAAGACCGGATCTCGCTCTCATGGCACAGGGTGACATGACAGAGGTTGGTGAGAAGGGTATCACCGTGAGTTTCGTTTCTTACTGTGAGAGCTGGAACGATGCTAAAGATTCCCGCAGCTTTGAGCGAGTGGTCAACGTCAGCCAGAATATCGCTTGCGAGGGCCGTGTATGCTCGCGCAGACTTGTGCAAGTGTACATCTCAGCGCGGCTCCGCGTTTATTTTACTGACAAGCTGTTAGGGTTTCCTGGATGACGTGCTAGCTGCCGTCGACTCACATGTGGCTCGCCATGTCTTCGGTGAGTTGCGCCTCCTTCCATGAATGGCAGCACACTCAATCTTTTCTAGATCAAGTCATTGGTCCTTATGGGCTGCTTGACACGAAAGCGGTGCGGATTAGTGTCGTCACGAAACAGGCGATTGCATTCAGAAGATGAAGCACTTTGATAAGCTCCTGTCCTCCGTTCGCCCCCCCGGTCATCGGCTATCATCCTTGAGACCGGGACATATGATGAGCTGACGGGTAACTCTGAGACGGTGAACTAGAACAATGGGGTTGAGGTGTACGTACACGCATGGAACGTGTACATATACAACTACTAACGAAGCAGATATAGCAGGGTCATGGCTCGTTGTCTAGGGCTCATCCGTGTGGGCATCGCACGCCCGTTCCCCTTCCTCCAAGGCGACTCGAGCTCTACGGTGACTAGCGCCCTCCTCAGGCACCGCCGGGTCGACACCCGCGAGACTCACCGCCAGACAACCTCGAAGACGTGAATGAGGAAACTGCAACGAGAATCCAGCTTTCACCAAGGGGCCGTCCTCCCGGTGAGAAGCCCGCCGACCGCCCGCGCGCTCGGGGCCGGCGTCTGCGCGAGGACGGGCCGTGACGAAGGAGGCACAAGCGCGAGCAGGGCCGCGTCAAGCGCGGACGTGTAGGGGCGTGCGGGGGTGTAGGCGTGCGAGGTGCGGTGGCGGAGGGGGACGAAGAGCTGCGTGTCTGCGCCATGCTGCTGTGGGGTGTCCGCCGCGCTTGGCGCTCAGCCAGATCGTGTCTGTCTCACACGCGAACAACACGCTCCGCGCATGGGGCGAACATAACCGCGAGGCGGGCTCGAACAAGGGCGTTGGCGGTATTTGTTGGCGTATGGGCTTGTTCTCGCTGTCTTCGACGCTGCTTGGTCGGCTGCGGCGATTTTGATCTCTGGTGTTTTGTTCGATTCGGAGTGCGAGGAAGCTGCATGACCTCGGTAGGTGTTATGCTCGTTTCGGGTTCCGAAACCATGGACATCATCTGCTCTATAGATGTTGTACTCTGTGATGCGTGCGCCCCATGTCGTTCTTTGAGCAGACTCCTACTGGACGGTGAGGGTTTCTATGATTTTTACCCGTCATGCAAGGGCTGACTAAGTTTTGTCGACAGTGATCTTGAACCTTTTTCTCGCGCGACACTATACGTCGTTGATCAATCCTTGCCCGAGTACGCCCCTCCCGTAAAAACTACGTGAACATGGTTACTTATCCCTTTGCAGGTCATCCCAAACGTCGTCCGAACTTTGTTTGTCACTGTCATGATTGTCTTGGTCATCGGATACAGTTTTCCCACTCATTTTGTAAGTTCTTTCAACCAATCAATCACTGTCTTGCCTTACACCCTGCCTAGTTGGTCGCCGTCCCTCCACTAGCATGGTTCTACTATTCGGGTCATGGATGGTAAGGTCTTCCTCTCACAGGTGCCATCACTCAGCCCGTGGTACCCTGTAATTTACAGCTACTATCTGTCCACCTCGCGCGAGCTCAAACGCCTCGACGCCGTCTCGCGTTCGCCCATCTTCGCCTGGTTCTCCGAGTCGCTCAACGGCCTCGCGACGATCCGCGCCTTCTCGCAGCAAGTCTGTGTTTCATCACACAGAACGAGCGGCTGGCGTCGACCGCAACCAGATATGCTACCTGCCCAGCATTTTCCGTGAATCGCTGGCTCGCGGTCCGCCTCGAGTTTGTCGGCGCGACGATTATATTCCTCCGCTGCGACGCTTGCGGTCACTGGGGGGGGGGGGGCGCTGTTACGACGGGCCGTCGATGCGGGCCTTGTGGGATTCGTGCATTGTCCTAGCGCTGAACACGACGAGTTCTCTGGTGCGTGGTAGGCCCTCCCCGATGCGGAGTAATGACTGACTTGTCGTATAGAACTGGGTGGTCCGCTCGATGAGCGAGGTCGAACAAAACATTGTCAGCGTCGAGCGTATCTTGCACTACGTCAAGCTCGCACCCGAAGCGTTCCTGCCGAGCTTGGCCCGGTGTCGACCCAGAGGGCTGGCCGTCCGAGAGGGCAGCCGAACTAAGTCGAGTTCCGGTGAGTATTATGACACAAAAACGGATGACATACTAAGACTTGTCCCCCAGCGACTACTCGACGCGCTACCGCCCGGGGCTCGACCTCGTTCTCAAAGATCTCAACATCAAGATCGTACGTACCCCAACGCTCCTTCTCAGCCTCCGTCATCTCATCCTTGTGATATCCAGAACGCGAAAGAAAAGATTGGCGTCGTCGGGAGAACAGGATCTGGCAAATCATCCGTACGTCCGCCTTCTCTTTCCCTTCGCCGTGTCCCCGCGGCTGATGACGCCGCGCCCAGCTGCTCCTCTCCCTGTTCCGCATCATCGAGCCCGCATCGGGCACGATCTACATCGACGGGCGCGACGTCACAAAGGTCGGCCTGCACATCTGTGAGTGTGCTGTGATTCTTGGCGCGAGAGAAAGTGGTTGGCCTGAGCGGCGTGGCGTAGTGCGTTCTGGCATCTCGATCGTGCCGCAGAGCCCGGACCTCTTTGAGGGCACCATCCGCGAGAACATCGACCCGACGGGTGTCTCGCAGGATGCGGATATCTGGGTCGCGTTGGAGCAGGTGCGTGTTTGGTGTTCGTGCGCGAATAGAGGTGAGGATGCTGACGCTTGTGGTAGACGCATCTCACAAGCAGTGTGTGGGAGTCTCTGCCGTGGTGGGCATTGACGCTGCGGTACGCGAAGGCGGATCGTCGATGTCTGGCGGGGCAGAAGGCAGCTGCTGTGTTTCGCAAGGGCGCTGTTGCGCAAGGTTAGTGTGTCGTCGTCTGTGCTCCCTGATCGTCTGGCTCATGATTATAGTAGTCCAAGATTCTTGTCCTCGACGAAGGTTCGCATCCGTTGTTCGCGCTGATAACATTAGTGCTGACAAAGTATGTTTGCAGCGACATCAGCCGTCGACCTCGACACCGACGCCCGCGCGATCCAAGAGATCATCCGCGGGCCCCAATTCAAAGACGTAACGATGCTCACAATCGCAGTACGCGCTCCGCTACCCTTCCTCTCTCGTGACATACTAACCGACCCACATTTCCAGCCACCGCCTGAACACTATCCTCGAATCAGACCGCGTGTTGGTGCTCGACGCCGAGAAAGGTGCGTCTGGCTCCTCTTTCCGCTTGCGAATGCCGCTCACGGAGCTGTGCCAGGTCATCGAGTACGACACGCCCAAAACGTCTACTCGCGAAAAAGGACTCGTCGTTCTACATAGGCCTCGCGCTCGGGCGGGGCTCGTCTAGACGTCACGTCTCTCTCCGCGCCACGCACCTCGCTCCACCGCCATCTTACGAATCACGGGACCGAACACAGACAACTCTGGGTCCAGCAGGTTGAAAAAAAAGCCTTGGATTACGCCCGTGGCAGAAGGAAAAGAATACCAATCGTAGATAGCGTGAGATGCCGTAATTACCGCTCTCATTAGAGACACTCGGCTTGTAACATAGCATATACACACAGAGAAAAACCGTCATTTTGGAAGCGATTAGATGTGAAAGCAAAATCCGGTGCGAAAAAAAAAAACCCATGTAGGAATGTCAGAAAGCGGGGTGTGGAAAACCTCCCCGTGGCCCTAGTGTTGAATGCGATCAGTGGTAGTAGTAGTGGTGGTCGAGACAGTGTGATGAGTTGGATCATGTTGCAGACGAGGATGAGTTGGATCAAGTCGCAGAGGCGTGAGTTGAATCGGTACAGCGGGTGTCATATGCCCGGATTGCAGAGAGCTCTTGAGAGCTGGGAAATAAGTTAGATTGATCGGGCCTTGTTGAAGGCGCGTGCTTTAAAGGTGGCGGGTGTGTGTCGGAGCCGGGGCCCGTCTATTCGTTGTGGGGCGGGAGCCCCCTTCCCTTTTCTCCCCTTCTTCCCTTTGTTTTACTTGTGCGGCCGGGCCCCTGATAGAAAAAGGTGGCGGGCGTGCGAGCGGCTTTATGCGGTCTACCGGCTGCGAATGAGCGTGAGGAACTCTTCGCGGGTCTTTTGCTGCGTGCGCGAAGCACCCGAGCATGCAGGACGTGACGGGTCGACTGAGCCGGGCTTCTGCACCGCCGCGCATCGTCATGCAGAGGTGTCTGTGCAGCCCGTGTTAGTATCCCGTGAGTATGCAGGGTGTGTGTGCGTGCGGGGACTATAAAACGTGGATCCTCCATCACGTGACGGCGACGCCGCGCGATGCTTGATCGCCTCCTGCACATGCGAGCGCGTATCTGACTCGTCGTGAGGCCGCTCCTGCACCATGGAGGCGGCTTGGGATGAACGTCAGCCTCGGCGATGAGCTAGCGCGAGCTTGGAGATGCCGAGCACGAGCTATTGTTGGGGATGTACGCGATCGCGATAGCGACCTTGCCCGTGAATGGCACGAGGTGGTGCTCGCTACAGGCTATCTACGACTGAGTCGTGTTGTTCCGTCACGATCACCATCTCGTCGTGGTCCTCTGCGAACACGGCGTCGTTGATGATGTCACCTCAACAGCATCACGACGTCAAGCCAGCTGTCGTCAGCCTTTCGTCAGAACAATCAGCGCCTGCGCGTACCGAAACAGCGGCGTGCGCACGAGGGGCACCCTCCTGTCTAGGGCGTTCCTCGCCGATGTGCACTCGAGCAGCGTGCGCACACGCGGCACCGCGAGCTTTTTCCTCCCGCGCGGCAGGAGACTTTTCTTCATTGGGGGGTCGCATTCAGGCGTGCAGTAGCGAGGCGTCGACTTTGGCTGCAATTCTCCCGTCAGCTACGGCGACTCATCCCTCTACACAAGTAGAGAACAAGCACCCTGGGCCAGCCCAAGACCGTTAGGGTCTGGGATCGGACTGGCGGTACCGTGCGCAGTGAGGGTGCGAGGGCGTAGTCGCCCCCGAGGTCGGCCTGAAGCCGTACCCCTCGTACACCATGGCGCTGCACGAGGCCGGGCGACGACGGCACCTCGCCGTTGAGCACCGACTCGTCCCGCCGCAGAGCTGTCGTCGCCGCCGCGCTGAGTGGGCTCGGGACGAGCGAGGACGGGACCACACATCTGCTCCTTGAGCTGGAGGCGGCGGAGGCTGTCCGAGTGATGATCGTGCCGCTGGCGCGATACTTCGTCGACGGGCGATGGGACGTACATGATTTCTGCGCCTTTTACGGTTCGAGGAGGAACAGCGGGTGGTGGAAGAAGGTGAGCAAGGGGCGAGTAGGGGAGGGGGTGGCAAGGGAAATGGTGAAATGAGTCGCTGGTGGTTGGCAGCAAATGAGCACGATTGGGCGCCTCACTCTTCTCTGATAACGGACTCTGGACGTTCCGCAATCGGCGGATCAGCGTCCTTCGGCTCGTACCGCCGCCCGCTGCTGCAGAGTTCGGTGGTGTCCCTTTCAGGCTAACTGAAACGTCCAGGATGCACTGTGCAAATCCAGCAACAAAACAAACCCAATTTCGAGGACGACAAACGCAGGGGAGACGACAACGCACTCGAGCTCCATTCGCACCGACGTGGAACCCACATCCAATCGCTCGGTACATCACCCGCAGACATAATCGTATTGCAGACGTTGAGAGAGACAGACCAAGCATTGCGTATCCGATCCACCAAATGGCCACGTACGAAGCAGGCCACACACACGAGAGAAAAGAAAGAAATGACACTGAAAGTAGGAAGTGGGACACAAGTGGAAGAGAGAAATGGAGCCGATGAGATGCAGAGAGCAGAATACATTGATGGGGCGCGCCGTAGGACCGACGCATCGTAGTAGCGAGCGGAGACACAGGCGGGGTGTGGATGATGACAGACGGAGGCACTAATTACCAAGTGTACGGATATGATATATGTAGGAATATAAATCTGAGGAGGGGAACGGACGGCGAGTCGGGACCCAAGAAAAAACGAGCGAACGGCGGCTGGGAAATAAAGGGGGCGGCGAGAGGGTATCGTGTGTCCGCCGGCGACGGGGGATGCCTCTGCGAGCGCGCCATAGGGGAAGGTCCAGTGCCAGCTGAGGGAACGTTGGGGGGTGTCCGGACACGCTGCCGGGGCCACATATTAATTTAATGCAGAGATAGGAATAGGGATATATGTGCGCAACCAAGAGTGGACGAAGCGGAGAATAAAGATGGGAGCGCATATCCAGTAGGCGGTGGCGGGGGGAATCCAAAGGGAAGCAGAACACACGGAGCGCGCGGGCCTCTAGCAAAGCCAGCCCCTTCTCAGTGCTCGTCATCTCGTTCATCGAGGGCACCGCTTGCGAGTCGGTCGTGAGGTCGTCCGCTTCGTGTGGCTTGTGGCCGTACGCACGAGCCAGTTGTGTTGCTCTCCATGTTGTGCACCATGTCGACGTCCCCTGCAATCGTATTTGGAGTGACTGGCCGCGAGGAAGCAACGCCGGGAGGACGAACCCTGGGTAAGCTGCGACAACAATCTGCTGGTTTTGTGGGTAATACGACCGACGCTGCATCTTCTTGAAATCGTATGACGTGAATCTGCCATCCCATCGTTAAGAAGCTGATCTCGCGAATAGAGTATGATGGCCACTTACTGGTTCTTCCATCTGCCGCATCTCAGCACTGAGGTTGTTCAGGTCCTGCACCTTGCGCTGGCGCGCCTTGAGAGCGGGTTGTCTCTCGAGCAGCAGCTCTTCAAGCTCATGTGACGCATCGAAATTGGCCTTCTTTGACTGTGGGCAGACACGACGCGGGGCGGAGCACACGCAGCATCAGGCAAGACGTCAGTGATATATACCCCGTCTGATTCTCCGCAAAGCAAATAAACGGGTACGCACGTCAGGAACGAATGGCGCCGTCTGCTCTTTGCTCCCCAGAGTCTCCCAGTTAATGTTCTGGAACCACGGGATGCTGGCGCAGCTCTGCAAAGCCCTCGCCGTTGGGCTTGCAGCCCAGCCGTCGTTGCGTGTCGCGGTCGAGGAACTGCGCAGGGGCATCAGCGTTGTGCGACAGGAGAGACAAATGCGAGACATCAAAAAACGCAGGCGGGCGCCACAATCAGGTCATAGCGGACACGAGCGCGCGTGGGTGGATGGCATGTGGGTACTCACCCCCTTCAAGGCCTGCAGTCCTGCCCTGCTGCACTTGCTCTCTCTGCGTCCTCAGGGGAAGCGCAAGTGGTCCTTGGCTATGCTGTGGGTGAGGTCACTGTTGGTCTTCCCACGGAACGGCCGCCGTCCCAAAAATAAGTTCGTAAGCGCAGACTCCGAGTGACCCACCATTCTACGGTGTATGTGTATCCACGCTTCGCGAGTATCTCCGGGGCCATGTACGCCATCGAGCCCGCCACTCCATGCAGCAATTTTCCGTTCCGAGTAGTGTACAGCGATGTTGAAGTCGGTAATGTGCGCATGACCCCGCTCGTCAAGAAGGATGTTGTCCGGCTTGAGATCTCTGTAGTAGCACCGCCGTGAGAACGGCGTATGGAAGAGCAGGCGATACACATACCTGTGAATGATCCGCTTCTCATGCAAGAATGCTAGTGCAGATGACAGTTCTGCCATGTAGAAGCGCACAGTCTCTTTCAGATAGGCTGCCCCCAGTCTCTCGAGATGGACTGTCGTGGAAGCGAATCTGGGTCAAGTGGGGTTGGTAACTAGATTACGACAGGACTCACATCGAAGATCGCCGCCCAACATTAGATCCAAAAACGAAGAAACAGTTCTCAATCGTCTTGGAATGCATACCGCAGGTTGACGACAAATGGAAATGGTCGATTCTGCACAGACGTGCACTGTCAGCCCTGGAGTAGTCATTGATAAAACCCGCACAAGCGCACCTCCTCCAGCAGCCTACGCTCCTGAATGATATTCGCCACCGCCTTCATGCGCACCACACTTCGCCTTGTTGATGTACTTCAGTGCGTACAAATCCCGCGTTTTGCTTGTGTTGGACGACGCGGACCTGCGGTTGCGGACATACCAAGTCAAGTGGTGCGCCGCAGAGGGTGTGAGAAGCTCAAACCTTGCCAAAATGCGCCCTTGCCTACGCAGCGAAGAAGAACAAAGTGAAAGAGGTTGACGTCTCCATCGAAGTCTATCGGCTGGCGAAAGGGAGCAGGCAGTCAATGCTTGTCAAGAAGTATCGGGAGCAAATGGGGCGCAACCGTTGGTCGACAGCATACGGCGCCCATGATTGTCGTAAAGCTCTTTCGTGCAGAGGGGGCCAGGAGTGGAAGGAGGGAGGAGCGGAGGAGGGCGACCCAGGCTTGGTGGAGGAAGGAAGGGGACGCTGACCCGAGAAAACGAATGGTGGTCGGAGACAAGCAAAGGAGTTGCTCGCCGCAAGAGGAGCGTGACGCCGCTGAGCGAATCAGTGCCTGTGACGGCCGTGACACAGCGCTAGATGCAACCGCGCGGGCGCCAGCGGTGCCGCCCGCACTGATTACCTAAATTGATACGCTCGCTACACCCCGATCAGGAAGGGGGTGCTTTATTCAAAAATCTCCTTGTTTTCCTACTGCGACCACTCCTCCAGACCACGGTCCCTCGTGCAACCTCTGGTGTGGCCCTGCTTGCGTTCAGCTAGCCACGGCCACTCCTTTGTCTCGTCCAAACCCTTTGCAGTACATGTCAGCCTCTCACCCTCGACATTATCCCTCCGACCCCCACCCAACCCACACAACACAAACAATCGTCATGTCCTGGCACACCTCTGGCGATGGAGCAGAAAAGCCCGCACGCGTTCCGTTACGACCATGTCTCTATTTCGTCCGAGTTTTGCCCAGACAAGTATCAGGAATTCAGTGTGTCTTCGTGTAGACACCTCTGGGCTCTTGTATAAATCGACGCCCCTGCGATTGAAGCTCCTCCCCGTCGCTAGACAACCACCCGACCTTCCTGCCGGCGTCCCCTGCGAGCTACCTCACCTGGCATAACGACTACTACTATTTGTCTTCGGCGCGAAGAGTTCCTTCGGGCTCAATTACGACGAGGGCGCGTTCATCGAGCAACGCCGAGTTCTCTGGGCAACCTTTCTACGTGCAAACGTCCTTCATGACCGTGCCGCGAGGTCTTCCGGCCCGGCCAGCCGCTGCATCCTCGTACATTGAGGCCGAAATTACCTTGTGCACGCAGACGCTTATGGCGCTGGCAACGCTTGCCGCTGGCTGATACGCTCCTCGCGTGTCCCCTCGGGTGCGTTCCGGCAAATCAATAATACCCAGCGTGTGTACGCACTGTCTACCTTACTTTGTCCTCCCCGCCGTCACTGTCCAAGCCCTCCGCGCCACTATCTGCAATGGGCCGCTGGGCACCGGGGGGGGGGGGGAAACTGAAGCGCTCCCTTGACGCCGAAAGCCGTTTCCTCGCTAACGGCTCTCATGGAGATTGACTATATCGAAATGAAATGCGCCGCAACGATCCTGGTTGCAGTGTGATTTGAACGACCTCTGAGCGCGCGTTAAAGACCTTTCTGTCAAGCGCGTCGCGCTTCTGGCGAAAAACTCAGAGTTCCGAACAAGCTTCCAGTCCTACCACTTGTAATGACTGAGGCCTATGTGGTAGAAGAAACACAAAAGAAAAAAAAGCTAAAAAAAAAGGGTCATTCCATGATAAATCGGAGTTTATTAGGATACTAGATGGTTGTCTGGGAGCCGCACCGTGAGTGCCAGAGCGGTTGTGCACGCGCAGGATCAAAATAAAACACTTACCGGTAAAGACAAAATCAGTGGACGGCCGTGCTCCTCGAGGAGCAACTTTGCCATGGTTATTCGATTCAGCCTCTCCACCGCCCCACCGCCCATGGCAGTTCGGAAAGCACGGTATCCCAGCATCACCGTCCTTCTACACAGCGAGCTGTGCCTTCCATGTCCTTCTGGGCACCCAAAGACAATGTTCCATATGAAGCGTAGCCGCGTTTCTCAGTGACTCGGAGAAGCCGGTGCGATACCGCCATATAGTCCAACGCATAGCTACAGCGCCCGGTGACTATACAGATATCAGACGAGGCAGGAGACAGGCAGAGGGCATCGTATACTCACCGAAAACCAACGATATATTGGACGTGATTTGTACGCCTAATAATCTTGATGATCCTAGGTGAACTCACGCGATAGATGCGGACCAGTCGTGTACATACGCTTTGTGGACGATTGGATAGATGTTCGGCGAGGGCCGCAAATCTCCTGCTCATGTCTTGGTGTCCACCTCTTGATCTTGGAGAGGCTCTGCCCCGCTGCTCTGGCTCGCGCATGCGGCCCTTCTTCTCGAGGTTGAGGTCGATCCCGCACGCCTCCGCCCTGCGTGCGCCGTGGATCATCCTCGCGCGTGAGCCCTGCTTCGCTTCTTCAGAGTCCGTCATCAGCCGGTCGTGTCTCCGCCTTGAGCATCGCGAGGTCGTTCTTCTCCATCAGCTGCAGCTCCGACTATGAGCTGTGCAAAGTCGACCTGCTGTGTGTAGTGGTGCTGCAACGCGCCTGTTAAGCGTCGTGCGCGGGGGCGGGGGAGGGCGGGGCGCACCTTCTCCTGGTCCGCCTTCGTGACCATGTTGCTCGTCATGTTCCGGATGCTCTCGTCGATGACCTCCGCCAGTCGCGGTCATGATCCCCCTCTGCCTGCGCCCGGTTCAGCCCCTCGCGCTCCAGCCGCTGCACAAAGTGGTGTGTGTCAAAGTGGAAGTCCGTCCGCCGTGCGGAGGCGTGGAACGCCCTCCTGCCCTCGCTGCAGATGCGCCCGGGGTGGTGTGCGCGTGACCGTGCATGAGCAGACCACCGTCGACGAGAGTTGCTTGAACATATTATAGTGTGAGAGTAAGATTATGCGCGTGAATAGTGTCGAATCGAGAGGTGAAGAGAGTGGTGGGGTGGTCCAGAAGATGCAGTGCGTCGCGAAATGAGTCGTGCGTGCTGCTGCAACCGCCGCCGGCCACCTTCGCTCATTGGGCGCACTCAACCACGTGGACTTCCCAGCCAATGAGCGTGCGTAGCTCAGATTTTCGTAGAGCGCTTGCACCCTGGTGTGCCTGCACTCTCTCGTCTGGTCTTTCTTTCCTCCACCTCCTGTTCTAGTTAGCCGCATGCAGAGCGACGACCGTAATATGGTCTGTGATCAACACACAGTTTTGCTCTTACAAGGTCAAGTAGGTGTGACCGAACTTGCATGGCAAAGCGCGGGCTTTACTCCTGCCGTAGAACTGCGACGCAGAACTTCTGCAGAAATGAATACAACGTAACAGGTTTCTGTACACGACAGAGCTGTCCGTTGGCAAAAACTCCAGGTACGCCAACTGTGCGAGAGCACGAAGGTACGTTCCTGTTCTTTATCACCAACTAGATGTATCTCACGGACAATACCCTAGGTGTTCTTTACCTCTATGTCAAGACAATCGAGCGTGCGCACACCCCCAAGAACATGTGGGAGAAAATCCGCCTCTCAAATAACTACTCCAAGGCTCTCGAGCAGGTGCGCCGCCCTCATGTCTCTTGAGTGCCCTGTGAAACTGAACGAGGAGCAGATTGACAAGGAGCTCTCATACACTGGCCGAATTTCACGATCCACAAAATGCAAACAGCGTGTGACGAAAATCACGCAGTACCTCATCAAGATGCGCCGTCTGCGGCTGCGCCAAGAGTACGCCCTCTTTATTATTACAAATGAATTCACGCTAATAAAACTCTGCTAGACCGATAGCTCGTAGGCGTAAAGAAGAAGCTCGACCGGCGTCGAGGCAACACGGGAGCGCAAAGCACTCTCCGCCGCACACGAAGCTCGAGCGGTGTGGGGTCAGTGAACACGATTGCGGCGGAGCTGCTGGAGCGCCTCAAGAGCAAGGCGTACGGCGACGCGCCGCTGAACGTGAACGAGGAGGTGTGGCGGCAGGTGCTCGACCGCGAGAAGGCGGGCGCGGGCGGCGTCGAGATCGAGGACGAGGAGAGCGAGGAGGAGCTCGAGGAGGAGCTCGAGGAGGACGAGGACCGGTGGGGCGATCGCGAGTTTGTGAGTGATGTGAGTGGGGACGAGGACGGGTTGAGTGATCTGGAGGATGCGTTCGTGAGTGTCGGCTTCTTTCTCTACTTTATGCTATATATTAAAATTGTTTACAGTCGTCACAAGGCGAAGAGGACTCTGACGAGGACGCTGACTCTGGCGACGAAGACGCAGATGGGTCGGACGACGAGGACGACGGCGCGAAGCGCAAAGTCGCACTCGGCAAGCGGAAGGCGCCCTCGCGGCCCACAAAGCCGCCAAAAAAGGGCCCGGAGAAGAAGGCGCGGCGCGGTCCGCGGGTCGAGGTCGCGTACGAGCGCGAGGTCGAGTACGAGCACGAGAGCGTCCCGCTCACAAAAGAGGCCCTGGCGAACTGGTAGCCTCACGGCACATTATCTGTATCTTACTACTTATCCTTGTCATACCCACGCTGTTTATCCTCACGAATGCGCGCACATGAGCAGGAAGAGAGCCGAGGTGAGCGATGTCTATATTTCAGCGTGTGGGTAGCGTTCCATTATGGTAGGTGTACAGTAAAAACAACAGCGAAACCCAAGAATACATACTCCGAGAGAGATCCAGTCGATTAGGGTGGAAACGGCCTAGTGTAACAACGAGGACTACTCGAGTTTTTTTGGGATCCGCTTGCGACGGGCCTCGATGTCTTGACGCGTCATACGCGTGCCGAGGAGCACGTCCCAGTGCACAAAAAACGGCTGCGCAAAATTGCTCTTGATACCGATGATCTGCAGCAAAAAGATGAGATGGATTCAGTGGAAACGAGCGTTGGAGCTGACCTGGTGGTGGATATCATGATAGTCGGCGTTGTTCTGGGAGAACATCTGGAGGGGGTCCCACGGGAAGCGGTACCCGCAGTGGTCGTCGACGGTCTTGAGTGTCGAGACGACGAAGAGGAGCGTCGCCTCGCGCGTGCTCATGCCCGCGAGCAGCTCCGCGATGCCCGCGCCGACGCTGTCGAGCAGGAAGCCCTCGAGCGGGTGGTTGTAGAGCGCGCCAAAGGCGTACGGCACGTACAGCCGGTGGTGCACCGAGTGGAACGTCTTGTAGAGGTACGTGTTCATGTGCATCGCGCGGTGCAGGAAAGTACTCCCAGGTGTCGATCACGAATCTGCGCTGCGTGTGAGAATAGTGGCGTGTGCGCGGGGGACGAGGGGGGGACTTACGTGCCGAAGAGGAATTTGGCCGTCGGGATCGCCCACCAGTACACAAAGTAGGCGATCTCGTGCCCGTGCGTGAGCCAGAGGCCCGCGGCGCGGTGCTCGCCGAGGACGAGGCGCAGCGCGCCGAGCACCAGCCTGCTCTTGCGCGCGATGCCGGCGAGGTGGTCGACGAGCTCGCCGGCGGGCTTGTCCTCGATCCCACAGAGGCCCATGAGCGTCTGCACGACGTGCTGGAAGACGACCGCCTGGAAGACGTCCCAGCGCGAGGCGAGGTTCCGCGACTTGACCTCCTCCGAGTCGTGGATGCGGTACGCATCGAGCCACACCGCGCGTCCGAGACGTCGAACAGGTGGAAAAGAGCAGCGAGTGGCCGCCCAGTATGCGAGCACCGGCGCCGCGAGCGCGAGGGAGGTGGGTCGGGGAGCCAGGGAGGAGAGCAGCGCGGGCCGCCCGACGTAGTAGAGCGGCCGGCTGTCGAGCAGGTAGTGCAGCTGCGCTTTGGAGAGCAGCGCAAGCGTGGGTTCCGAGGCGTTCATGGGCAGGGGCCCTGTGCTGTTGTGCCGTCGAGGGGGGCGGCGGGCGTCGCAGAGGGTGGCGGGGGATGCTGCGAGCAGAGAGCGCGGGAATCTAGATAGTGATCGACTGTCATCAACTACTATATATGGGTCAGCTACGGAGACTAGCGGGAATCAGGAGATATTGGTGATTTTGGTCTGAGTTTTGCCGTTTGCCGTGTTTGGGCATGGCGGCGAGCGCCACGAGGGTGCAAACGTGATGCCGCTCGCGTCAGCGGCGGGCCATCTCTCCCTCGCTCAGGCTCGCCGTGCTTTCCAGACGGTGTCCAGTCTGCAGTGGCCGCGTCGAGGGGCAGCCAAGGCACCCTATCCTGGGCAGCCGGTGGAGCGAGCGTGTCCCTCGTATTTCTGGCAACACTACAGGGTCCATCTACGTAAGGACGGGTTTTGTAGAAGCATCGCAGTGTGTAAGCAGTATCTGTGCAGTTTTGTGTGTTGCGCCCTGCTTTGAAAGACTCTTATACAGCAGCAGAAGCGTCGAAGTGTTCGAGTCTCTTTGCCAGCACATGCCAGTGTGAACGCGCGGCGACGTCTCAACGGACTCGGACACCGCTCTCGTGTTTCGGGCAGGCTTTCCGGTGGACAACCGCCGGGCTGTGGATGCCCACGGACGTCACCCATGACCCGCATCTTTGATCGCTGCCGTCAAGGTTCGCGCACACACATTGAGGCACTGAGCCTGCGAGGATGGCCCCGGACACACGAGCGCGCGCGTCATACGGGGGTGGAAGCAGGCCCATGTAAGGCAACTTCGCCCTGGAATACCAATGCAGCACCGTGGCCTGTCCGCCTTCCCATCCTTCAATCCCTCAATCCACCAAGGTCGATGCTGGAGGGGTAACCTTACGTAGCCCCTGTGGAAGCTGGCCCATCTTCTCTTGACCGACCCTGCATGCAACACAGACGCGACAGCGCCGTCGGGTACCGCTCCTCCCCTGGCTACCGAACCAACAATCACCTTCTCCAGTCGCGCAGACTTCGCGGAAGAAGCCCCAGGCCTCGCCCCGGCGCGCGCGCGCACCTCACACGCTGGCTATGGGGCCTCCGCGGATGTGTACAGCTGTGCGGTGCCCCGCCTCGGCAAGGCATCAGCCCCCAGCTCACACCCCCGCTGCATATAATCAGCTCTGATTCGCCTTCCGATGAATGGGCAGGAAACCCGTCAATGCATGCAATGCCAACGCATGAGCTCATCGACATTCATGCTGTGATTCCGACGCATAGAGATCGCTATCAGGCAGATGGGCCTTGTACGTCGTCGCAGAACAGACAGACAGACGAACGTTCGACGGTCGCATCGAGTACCGCAGTCCACCCGCAGACGGTCCCCCCCCGCCTCGAGGCAGCGGCCGCCCCGCAAGGACATGCATACGCCTTCGCCGCACACAGCCGGCTGCTCCGTAGGGTGATAGAGTGTGGCGAGTGTGGCATCCGTTGGCGCGTGCCAAGGCGCGGCACGGCGCGCGCACACGCCTGCGCTGCCGGTGCGCGCTGCTCCCACCGTCCTGGGACGCGCCGTGTGCGCTGTCTGACAGGCCGCGGGGCCTGCAGTGACAGCGGCCGCGCTGTGGTCGTCCGTCGATTGACGAGTCGTCTGCGGGAGACAAGGGTGTTCAACTGAGATTAAAGCGCAAGGTTCGGTACATTGATTGTGTGTGTGCTCGCCAAACGGTGCCGCGTAGACTAGGACTAGATTAGAAAGTATAGGCTATCCAAGATTAAAACTCTAGGGGTGGCGAGCGGGGAAAAAGGTCCGGGGAAGTCGCTCGCAGGGGCATGTGTGCTCGCCAGGGTGGTAAGATAGTGCAAGGGGAACCAACGGGAATGCGGCCTCCACGAAAAGCTCAAGCTCGTCGCGCAGGCCCGAGAATTACACGATTAGAAAGGTACGTCTAGCTGGAATGCGCAAGCAGGAAGCAGGGAGAAAAAAGGAAAGCGTTCCGTCCAAAGGGGGCAGTCCGAGTGGTCATAAGAGAGTCATGGGGCGCACGGCCCTGAGGAACAAGGTGTTAGACGGCGGTAAGCCAGGGGCACGGAGCGCGGCGTACCTGATTCTGTGTTTTTTTTCTTCGCCTTCTGCTTGCTGCGCTACAGCCGCGCGCGCACTCGGCGACGCGGCGAGCTCGCCGCCGCGGCGCGCCAGAGGTCCTGGATCTCACGCCCCAGTACCGCGCGGGCTCCTGCTTCGCGTGCGAGACGTGCGTCGTGTGCTCGAATATCTCCGCACGCACGAGGTCCAGCCCCCGCGCCGCCGGCCTCCTGCATGTGCGCCTGCACCTGCGCGAAGCGCGTCATCGTGTCCCGCCTTGCTCGCGATGTACCAAGGCCCGCGGGATGTCCCTCTGTGCCGAAGTTCGGTTGCCTTGGGCGGGGTGGGCTGGCGTCTGCGGCGGCTCTTGGTGCGAGCGCGTACGGTTAGCCGGCCGGCGCGTTCAGCCGCGCGCGCAAAGTGTCCGTGAAGACGGCGGGTCGCGCCGTACGCGAGCGCAAAGAGCGAGTACAGGAACGCGAGCGCGGGGATCGCGACGCAGCCGCGCGAGAGGCGCGCGCGACCACGGCCTGCAGTGAAGACGACGACCATGCACGGCGCAGGCCGTTGCTGGTCGGTGGCACCGTGGTCGAGCACGAGCGCTGACGTGGGGTCGAGCCCCGCGGACGACGCGGCGCGTGCCCGGGCGCCGCGCGAGGGAGCTTGGAGAGCACGAGCAGGCTGCATGCCGCCGCCTGGCGGCGTTGTGTCAGCGCGCGAACAAAGGAGAAGAGTGTGGGCAGGTGCGTGCGGACGTGCCGTTGGACATGGCGTGGAGCAGCAGCGCATCCCAACGCGCCCAGCGCAGTCGGACTGCTCGCGTTTTTGGTCCTGTCGAGGAGGACCGCGACGGCTCGAGCAGGGCCTCCTGTCGTCACAAAGTCGATCTAAATTCGGGTGTGCACACAGAGCAGAGTGGGCCACGCACGCGGCATCCGGCCTGCGAGGTCCAGGAGCCAGGATCGTGTTCGGGACTTGACGAGCACGAGCGTCGAGCGTCGGGTAGAGGGCCTCTGGGAACGTGACTCGATGTACTTTTTTATCGTGCGTGAACACCTGCGCACTATTGTGACTGGGGCGCTGGTCAGCAGGGCGTTGGCGGAAAGATGGGGGCACGCACAACCCCAGCCAAAGACTACATGACCACGCTGTGGAGACCGGGTGAGGGGCTGTCGTGCGGCGCGCGAGAGAGACAGGGAGACGGGACCAGGAGAAGGAGGTCTGGGTCAAAGCCCGGTAGTGCTGCCGTCGTCTGCGGGGCGAGTACATTCAGAACGTGCCAGATTTGAGGCGGTTCCGAAAGGACAGCGGGGGCCAGCGGGGGGTCAGGCGCGGTCGAGCGCGGGGGAAGTGGATGGGGCGCGTTGGGGCTACGCGGCGTGTGTTGGCCCCGGCCGTGACGACAGGTGTGCGGAACGAAAGAGGAGGACGCTTGGCGACGGAGTTGGCCTACCGTCACATGGCGGGGGCAGGCATGCAAGAGGTGGGAGGGAAGCGATATGTAAATCGGGGACGGACCGGGATGGATTTAAAGGAGAGGGAAATTGAGCTTTGCGCCGAGGAGCTAGGATCGTATGGACTTGGTCGAGGGTGATCCATTGTCGGGGCCAACCCCGTGCGTGAGGACACTATCAGTCGCACAGACGTACGCGTGGGTGTCCAAGCCAGGGCCCGAACCCCAGCCATCTTCTCCTCGGAGGTCACATAAAATTCCCATATACACGTGTTGCTGGCCATCTGCGATTTACCTCTCAGGGTCCACCGAACTGTTCTTCCGCGCGGAAATAACATTAACACATACTCGAAAACGCGTGCGTGTGACGAAAGAGGACCTAAACATGTCCGCTAGCACCAATCCAGCATCCCGCCCGCATCTCCCGTCGAGAATTTCCAGCGGTTTTTTGGCAGATGCAATTTCTCGCGCGACCCGCCGCGGCGAGCACGCCTGCCAAAGCGGGCAGACTCTCTCGCGGCACCGCGCGCAACGGCGGAAACGCCCTCGCCATGCGACGCTCGAGGGATTCCGCCCACGCTTATTTTCCCATCACGCCACCCACGCAACCTCTCTGCCCACGACCACCACCGCGTTCGCCCACC
Source organism: Phlebiopsis flavidoalba (assembly GCA_035772785.1). Lineage (NCBI taxonomy): Eukaryota > Fungi > Basidiomycota > Agaricomycetes > Polyporales > Phanerochaetaceae > Phlebiopsis > Phlebiopsis flavidoalba. Next base: position 341,587 of record JAOCPU010000004.1, read on the forward strand.
CCCCCGCCTACCCCCGCCACGCCCCCGCCATGCAGGCCCCAGCATCGCCCTGCCGACGTCCGCCACCCAAGCGAAGGACAGACACTACATGCTCCTGGGCGGGCACAGGTGAAGCCTCGCACGCTCTCTCGAGCGGGGGCCGTGGGCCAGACCGCCGACCTCAGCGAGCTCCTCAAGACGACCCCTGCGACGCGATGAAGGTCCTCGCCGCGACGCACGCCGCACAGTGAGCACTCACCGTTTTGTCTATCACAAATACGCCACATCATCCCCGCGCAGATTCATGACCGTCGCCGCATGAGCTGGCGCCAGAGCCCGAGGTCGAAGAGGGGCAAGAAGACAAGACACAGTAGCGCCGCGCACTGGCACACCTTTGTGTGGACCGCCCGCTCGCGACAGAAGGAGATAAGAGGTTGCCAGCCACCAACGGAAACTCCGACGGGCCACTCGAGCACAATCGGTGCCCGATTCGCCCATCGCTGTGCCCACCCAGCACACCTGCCTGTTAAGGCCGCCCGTGCCAGTCCTCTCCGCCACTCTGCCGTCTGTCTCCTCCTCCCACCACTACTTGCCATTGCCCTCCGGCGGACCTGCTCGCCGTGTCCCCGCGGGAGCTCTTCCACACGCTCGTCGCCGTGCTCGTTGGCACCTATATCTCTACCCAAGTTCTTTCGCCCGTCAGCTTCCCGCGCGCCACGCGCCCGATACATCCTGCGCTGCCCCCCTGTGCCGGTGGTCGCTCCCAACACTGCTGCTCGACCCCACCCCCGTCTCTCGTGTATCTGATCTCGGCAGCTCCGGAAAAAAAAACCACTTTACAATGAGTTTCAACTTCGCTGCTGACTGCACGTTTCGCCATCGCGCCCATCTGTTCGATGGGATCCAACTGCCAAAGGCCGAGGCTGATCGCTGCACTTGTCATTCTGCCTCGCTGTTCTTACGGCCCGCCATACTCCTTGTTTTGGCCTTTTATGCTTCCGCACGCCACCGGCGCGCACGGACTTCAACTGTCAGTTCCTCCGTGGCAGGCAAACTCTACGAGACCCTCACCGGGTGGCCCTACGCGTCGGCCTACTGGGAAACGTGCTCTCCGACCCCGCCGCCTCCCTGAACTGGCCCACCGCCGCGCCCGACCCCCGCCAGCCCCCCGCGTCGCACACGCCCCCACCGGAAAACGAAACCGGACCCCAACCGCGCGAAGAGCGCATATACGCCGCGTACCTCGACGCCCGCGCGCATACGACGCTGATTCGCAGACCACCTCGCGGCCGCGGCTACTCCGACTTCGCGCATCCTGGGCGTTCGACATCCACCGGATCACCCCGCCGCACGGCGCACAGCGCAGTGACAGTCGACTTCCCGCTTCACCGCGCCGCGCACCCGCGCGTGGGTTCGAGCTTCGTCACGCGTTCAGTCTTGCGCTTCGTTCTTGCGGACGGCGGACGTGCCCCAATTGCGCCGTGCCCCGCACGCTTTTTTTTTCCGGCGCGATAATGCTTTATGCTCTGGGGACCTCGGCGCGGGGTGCTTGTCGTGCGCGCGTTCGAGGTGCGCGAGGCGGCGCTCGTTGTGCTCCCCGTCGACGGGGGGCGGACGCGGAGCGCGAGCAGGAGAACCGCGAGGTCTCTCCCTGCGCGGAGCTGCCTTACCACAGTGCTGCTCATCGGAGGAGGAGGGGCTGCTCCCCGGAACGGCGTGCGGCGCTTGTGCGCGTGGCCTCCCACCGCGACTGCGACTCCCACCCGGTCCCGGGCTCGGCAAGGTGGCACGCTTCGCTGGCCACCCGTTTTGCCCTCGCTACGCCCGCGACGCACCCGACTGGCTGCGCGCCGCCCTCCGCGTCCGGACGCGCACCGCGCGGGCTCCACGCGCTCTTCTGGCTCTTCCCGATGACTTTTTCCCGCTGACGCACCCCGAGCCCTCGGATAGCCGCGTCACGCTGCGCCCTCCGAGACGGCCTTGGAGATGTGGAAGATTTGATCCCAGCCCGTTCCGCCCTGACTGTGCGCTGGTGCCCCCAGTCGGAGCCCCCGCCGCAGCACGATTTTAGCCAGCGCGTCGTGTCGGCAGCGTTTGCGGACGTCGGCCGTGTCCGCGAGCCTCGTTTTGCGGGCTGCGACGCATCCGCTGGTGGTGTCCTAGAAAGCCGGCTGCCGTCTCTCTGCCTGTGCCAAACTCGGTTTATCGCGCTCACGGCGAGAGCCTCTTAGGGCGCGCCCTGTGCTTCTCAAGACTCCCGCGCGAGTATCTGCGTGTGTATCCTAAGCGGGAGGAGTTGGAGGATGATGTGTTTATTGGTCCCGCGCTGCCGCCGTGCGAGTCTTAGCTCGGTGAGGGTGCGATCGTCGCTTGTGTTCAGTCGTGTTTTTTTATGTATGAGTAGCGAGTCCGGACGGTTGTATATACAATACATCGGTATATGTGTATTGATACATCTCTATAGTACAAGACTGTATTTTATATCGTGGTCAATCACCGGCGGGCTGTGTGTCCGGGGACGTGTCATGGCACCGCGGGCGCAGACGCAGGCTCCTCCTTCGCCTCCTCCTTTTTCTCCTACCCCTCCTTCTCCTTGTTCGCCTCGAGGTTCGGATCGCCCTCGTACCCCTCGACCTGCATATCATTCAGCCCGAGCTCCTCGTTCTGGTCCCACGTGCGCTCGTACTCCTCGACGGTCATGTTCGGGTCCGGGTCGGGCGCGTACAGGTTCTGGAGGTACGAGTTCGCGAGCGGGTCGTCGAGCAACAGAGCGTAAAGGGCCGCTCGGCGCTCTTGACCGCCTTGAGCTGCGCGAGGAACCGCTCGAACACGCCCCCGTCGCGGAACCCCCGTCGCGACTGCGCGTCGTTGAAGAGCTTCATCGACAGCTCCTCGTACACCTGCTCCAGGATCCCCTCCAGCGTCCCCCGTGAACCGCCCGCCGAGCGTGCCCGTCTGCAAGCACCAGGTCGATCTCGGGAATCGATAGCCCGCAGGACTCGCTCTGGACGCATCGATCAGTCGGTGTGTAGGAGCGCAAGGAGCAATGCGTACCTTGAGGATATCTCGGCTCAGATCCTCCTTGTCCTCCACCTTGAGCGTGATCTTCCGGCCGAGCGGCGAGATGGCGGCGCCGGGACTTGACCTCGTTGTCGCGGTACCCACAGAGGTCGCAGTTGACGGACATGATCAAAATATCCTTGAAATACGGGATGTTAACCTTCTGACGAGCGTGTCCGACTTGTGCCCACAGCTCGAGCACTCTCCGGGGAAAATGAAGATCTCCTCGTTCTGCCCCTCCGTGCCCCCCGCCGATCTGCTCGTCGTCGTCGTCCTCGCCCTCCTGAGCCTCGTCAGCAAGCTCGCCGGCGCGTGTCCGCGCTCACAAGCCCGAGCTCGACGTTCTGCGCGCGCGTGCGGCACTTGAAGTACGTGCGCAGGTTCCAGCGCGGGTTCCGCCATGCTCCCGACGAACGCGAGGAACGAGTTGCCCGCGGGGTCGTCGAGGCGCACACGTGAACGGCTTCAATCGGCACGTCCTTTTTCTCGGACGCCTTTTGCACGTGCCACGCGCCCCCGCCGCGTCGTCGCGTCGTCCTCGTCGTCGTCGTCGCGAGGATCGCCTTGACGCTGTCGATGATCGCCTGGATTTTGGTGTAGGCGGCTTCGTCTTGGATGCGCCGCAAAGGGGCTGCTCGGGCTCCAGGTCGCGCACGACGTCGCGCAAGCAGGCCCTCGATGGTCGTCAGCTGTCCGCGGTGTGGGGGGATTGTGAGCTCGAATTCGCGGATCGTGACCGTGCAGGATTCAGATTTGATGAGTGGTGGCGGTCGAGGTCTTCGCGGTCAGGACCGTTGACCGTGTTATACTGTGCCTTCCGCTGTGACAATTGTTAGAGCGTCTATCATAGGCATGATGTATGAATGGACTCACGTCGGATGACTCCAGCGGATTGGACTTCGTTGTTCTGGAATCCACAGTGCTCACAGCAGGAAGGACATGACAATGACCTCCTTGAAGAATGGTATGCTAGTGAGCAGCAAATCTAGTGACACCCTTGCGATCAGATGAGTTGGGATAACGGTACACTAGCAATGATAGACGTACCTGTTCGTGGCATTTCAATGCACAGAGACTCGATCTCTTGGAACTCGCTCTCTCTTCGTCGTCTTTTGGTGCGGTTTGAGTCGCGTCCGCCGGCTCTTTATTCCCCACCTGCTTGGCTGCCTCATCGACAACCTTGCCAATCTCGGGGAAGAAGTCGGGCTTTGGTTCCGTCATCGCGAGTGAACTGAGCGAATGGCAGAGAGAAGATGTAAGTGATGGGCAAGAAAAAGAAGGCAGAGCCAGAGCACGGACCTATGCAGAGGGCTTTAAAAGCCTTTCGACAGATTTTTGCTGGTTTAGTCAAGTGCAAAGCTAGAAAGCACGAGAAGATCTCCACTCGTCCATTTACCAAGCGCCCTGTTAATCTCTTGATCTTTTGATCGGAGAACATGAGATCGGTGTCACTCTCTGACGCGTTATGGTCACAGATCGCGGTTCACCGTCACGGTTTTGCCCTGCCGTGACGTGACAGTTCTTTGTGGCCGGCCTGCTTACTGCCTCTACGAGCAGTCACACCGCTCCCCGTCCACCCACACTATCTAGTCCACGATGTACTCAAGCACGTCCTACCCGTCCAAAACAGCGCTTGACTCCACAAAACCCAAGACCACCGGCCTGCGTTCCCCCACTCGCACTCGCAGACCTTCACGGTGGCCGGCATGCAGAACCAGAGCGGGATGCACAGCAGCCCGAGTCTGCGCTCGAGCACGCTCGCAGGCGGGAGCGGCCTCGGTATGGGCGGGACCACTCCGGCGACAGCCTCGCGCAGTCGCGCAGCCACTACCAGCCCGGCTACCTCATGCGAGTCCTTTCCCTTGTCTGCACGAGATGTGCCATCGCGCTAATGGGAGTGTGATTGTGTGACGTATAGTCTGCGAGCCAGAGCCCGGTGCCCTACTCACGAGCCACTCGGATTTATTTTCTCCTTGCTTTCTTTGTTGGATTGACTTGCGGTGTAGACTGCCCTCCCAGAGCCCACGATACGACGAAACGCGCCGATCGTACCGACGAAAGCCAAAATGAACCACACGCTCGCGGGAGGCTCGGCCCCTGATTTCGGGATGGACTCCATGTTTGCTACCTCAAAGTAGGTGGCCTTACGTCCGTTGCTCAGTGTCTCAGCTAACGCGGCTGATTATAGACAACGGCTTAGAGGCAAACTCTCCCGGACGAAGACGCCCCGCCCTTGAACTCGATTGGTCAACGACATTCCTAAATGAAAAACCTAACGGACTTCTCGTACCCACGCCGCACGCAGACCGAACCTGTCTCTTCGACTCTTCCGCTCGTGCCGGTTGCACGCTCTATTCTATCCCTCGCAAAGCGCAGACTCCTGCCACGCCCAGGAGCGCCAGGGGCTCCCAGTGCAAAGCCCATCTACATCATCGTCTTTGGCTGAACCCGCCAGACCGGTAATAAGCGCGACCGCGGAGTTCTTCCGCCAGCTTGGGGACACTACGGTCCCGGACCTTAAGAATGTCGAAGTCACTAACTGCTTCAGGATCGGGTTCCACAATCCCGGTGAGGCCATGCGTGCCGTCCGCACCGAATGGCGAGGTGCTCAAATGGCTCATGGATGATTGGTGTCACAATGGGCAGTACGTGTACATACTTCCTTGCACTAAATCTCTGAGATACTCTGAAAACACCGCGACTGTAGGACCCCAGCCCAAGCAGAGGCCACCCTAGGCATGTCCTCGGTACGCAGTCCATACGCCTCGCCACCCAGAAGGCAACCTCCCCTCCCGAGATCTCCATGCTCGCTCCTCGCCCACGCGCGGCTTCGGGGCCTCAACCTCCGGCAACAACGACATGGCGCTCACCCACCGTCCGGCACGGGCGACGACGCCCTCCGTGTGGCACGCCCATCAAGCTGGCGCCTTTCCGCCGCTGCGTTCAGGAAACCGGGCTTCGCGCCAAAGCTGGATGTCCCCAAGGCGGACGGCGCTGTGCCCGCGGCGCACTGCAGCCGGGCGGCGTGCAGCCGTCGCTCAGCAAGAGCGTGCTGGGGCAGGTGTCGGATTTGATTTTTGGGTGGTGAGGATTGGGAGCAGCCGTAGGCGTGCTCTTCGTGGTTTGTAGACTGGTGTAACACCTATATGCGGGATCATAATACCCTTGGCATGTCTTCATGCAAAGCGCTTGCGCCTGACGAATCATCTATGCATTTCTTACCTTTACTGTTCATAGTCCCGGCGGTGTGAATCAGAGAAGCTCGTCCGAGTGTTTGGCTGGGACTTCAGTAGTAAGTGTGCTGTAAGGTTCCACTCTTAGGTCCCTCGTTCAACTTGCATTGGATGGTAAATGTCGAGCAGGGGTGTCCCCCGCGGGACATCGATCTATATTGCGTGTGGGAACCTCCCTGCAAGGCTCAGTGGTCTAGTAGTATGATTCCTGCCTTCGGGGGCGTTGCCTCAGCTGATTCAGCTGATAATTGCAGGAGGTCCCGGGTTCAATTCCCGGCTGAGCCCTTTTACGTGACGTGGTTTGTCGCGCTTTTTTTCTCCGAAACAGCTTGTGTAAGGCTCCAACTGTTTAGTTTATGTTTACGAAAATTTTGTAAATAAACAGTAAACAGTTATAAACAGTTTTATAAACAGTTTATAGACAGTAAACTAAACAGTTTATGTTGTACTTCGAGTAAAAAGCTTTTGGACAATGTCAGAGCATCATTCAGTGCTGAAAAAGGGTTACCAACGAGTGTAACTACCTCTCCATTGTGCCGAGGGTCGCAACGCGGAAGATTGGACAGCCAGCTGCCTAGCCCAGTCATAAGCGCTGGTGCTACACTTCCGGTGCGAGATGTTCCCTGGGCTGAACTTGACCGACCAGATGACGGCAGATAAATGTCATGCCTGTAGAGGGGCGGCAGATGTACTGAACTCATCGAGCAGCATGGACGTGAGCAAAGAGATAAGTACTTCAAACCCGACTCGAAGCTAAGGATTGTCAAAGGATTGTCGCGCCAATTCAGAATATCTGGGCATTCTGACCTTTAAAACGATTATTGTGAGGAGACTCTTTAGGACAGTTTGAGGCTAACATGCATTATTATTCTTCTCGTTGCTTCAGCCGAGGTATTGTAAGACGGGATGATGGGCGGCGCCATCCCCGCCTCCTTGTCTCGTTATGGTAATTAGACGCCCCGCCGACGCGCGTCTTGACCGCCGTCTCGTCGAGCTCAATACATCGTGGGGTTCAGATGCATTTGACAATTGGAGAGTGCAATATAATATGAGGCAGCTCGATGTTTTGTAAGGCCCAAAACAATCACGCATAGAAACTGTTTAGTTTACTGTTTATAAACAGTTTACGCCATATTTACGGACATTTTCGTAAATAAACATAAACATAAACAGTTTAAACTGTTTATAAACAGTAAATAAACTAAACATTGGAGCCTTACGCTTGTGTTACCAATCAATTGTAGAAAAAAGGTGTGGCGAACCTGTGTTACATGTAGCTGCGCATGCAAGCACAAATTTCAACTTTCAAGCCTCAAAGTTGAAAAGTTCGAACTTTTTTCCTTCTTTTTTTTTACTGAGTCGATGATCGTTATTCGAGATTTGTTGGAGAAGTTGGGAAACGGGAATACCGCAATCTCGACACACGATGTCTTCAAGGCGAGCATAGCATAATTCTGTCAGCGAGGACTTATACCTGCTGCATGCGTAAATCCTGCCCTGTGATCCACGGCGAGGCGTCGAATTCGGCGTTATCGTTACCAAGGGCGACATACATCCTTGTTGTAAAACAAGTGACAATACATTTTAAAAAGAGAGGTAATGTACCACCACAATCTCTACGACAAGATTGTAATTTGTGCAGAGCTGACACGGATTCAAAATTTCATACGTTGTTCATATCTCATGTGTCACCCAAGCCCCACCAACCAGACGATGGATGAAAACATTGTATTGCTTTAACTGCGAGATAGAAAGTACATGCTTTGTATTGCGACAGACGAGGATTCTTTTTACTCTTCAACACACTCTAAATGATACAACCGGTCCCAGGGATATAGTAGCGAATGGTACAGCAGCGCAAAATGAGGATACCTTGCAACGACAGACGAGAAGCGTAAATGTATTTAGTGCACGAATCGATCGGTGACGAGGTCGCCCTGGCTGATTGAGTCGCCCTCGTGGACGATGACACGCTTGACGTGGCCCGAGACGATGGACGCCAGGCGCGGTGACGGGGGACTCCATCTTCATGGCGCTCATGGACTGCAAAGAGAATATGGTGAGGCGAATGAACTGTGTAGAGGAAGCACACATACCACAGATGGGTCGCCCTTCTTGATCTCCTGACCCTCCTTGACACGGACCTCGACGACGACACCAGACATCGGCGCACATCCCGACGGAGCCGGGGTCGTTGGTCGCCTTCTCGCGCGAGACGGTCTCGACTGCTGAGTTCTTGTCCTCGACGACACGGCAACGGACCTCGCCGTTGACACTCGAACCAGACGTCCACGCTGGGGCACGACCCTCGACGACGGGGCCTGGACGGCCATGAGACGGATGATGAGGGTCTTGCCCTGCTCGATCGAGATGTGTGCATATCTCCTCGCCGACGTCGGGCGGCCGAGGAAGTAGCGCGTGGGCACGACGCTGAGGTTTCGCCGTATCTCTTTTTCTCGACGAACGCCTGGTAGTCCTCGAAGGACCTTCCGGTACATGACGTACGACGTGCCGTGACGTCCGAGTCGGTGATGTGCTTGCCGAAAACTTGGCACGGAGCTCGGCCTTGATCTTCTTGAAGTCCAAGGGCGCGAGAGGTTGGCACCGGGGCGGCCGTCCGATGCGGGGCTTGTTGCGGATGATCTTGGAGCGCAGAGGCTCGGGGAAGCCACCAACGGGCTGGCCAAGGTAACGCCTGGAAGAACTCGTGACGATCGACGAGGGGAAGTCGAGCTCCTCGGCGCGGTTGAGAACATCCTCCTTCGAGAGCTTGTTGGACGTCATGAACTGCGCGAAGTCACCGACGACCTTTGAGGACGGAGTGACCTTGATGATGTTGCCGCACTAGGGATAGGAGAGAATTAGTAAATGTGGGAAAGAATCAAAGCATTTCACTCACAAGCTCGTTAGCCTCGATGTACTTCTTCTTGATTTCAGTCCACTGAGTGCCCAGGCCGAGCTGAGAAGCCTGGAACATGAGATTGGTGTACTGGCCTCCGGCATCTCGTGGTCGAAGACGGACGAGTCGGAAGCGCGGACGTTGGCCTCGAAGCAGCCATAGAGGACGCGGGACTTGGCTCCAGTACAAGTTGAGGGCCCTGGATGTCGGCGTAGCGAATACCAGTGCCGAGCTTGGTCTGCTCGAGGGCGGAGCAGACGGCACCCATGGGGGGCTGCGAGGTCAAGCCGGACATGCCTAGAAGAACATAAGTGTCGGTTGAGGAGCAGGCAGCAAGGTAAACTTACTGTCGATGGCAACGTCGACGACGTCAGCACCAGCCATACGCCCGGGCAGCGGCAATCATGGAGGCGGTCGAGATACCCGCAGTGTCGTGCGAGTGGACGTGGATGGGGAGGTCAGGGTACTTCTCGCGGATAGCGGTGATCAGCCTGTAAGGTTGTCAATAAGGGCGTGATCCCACCAAAGAAAGGACGACTTACAACCTTGGCGGCCTCGGGCTTGAGCAGGCCAGCCATATCCTTGATACCGAGGACGTGGATGCCCTCCGCGAACGAGCTGGTCGACGAAAGTCGACGTAGTACTTGAGGTGGTACTTGGTCCTCCTTGGGGCTCGCGACGTCGCCGCTGTAGCAGACGACAGCCTCGCAAACACCACCAGCCTATTCGCAGGCGTCGATACCGAGCTTCAAGTTCTCTATATCCGTTTATCAGCATGCATTCTACACGCGACAACAACGAAAACATACCAATGTAGTTGAGAGAGTCGAAGACACGGAAGATATCGAGACCGTTCTCGACGGCCTTCTTCGAGAAGTCGTAGATGGCGTTGTCGGGGTAGCTCGTGCTAGCCGACACCGTTGGCACCACGGACGAGTGGGCCTGGAGGGGAATGTTGGGGACGAGCTTGCGGAGCGTGCGCAGGACGCTCCCGGGAGGGGTCCTCGTACAGGAAGCGCATCGCGACATCGAACGATCGCGCCACCCCAGCACTCGATCGAGTACGCGTTCGAGAGCGCGTAGCTCGTCTCCTTTGCGCGATGTTGACCATGGTCGATGGCGCTTGCGGAGACGCGTCGCGAGGAGAGACTGGTGGGCATCACCGCCAGGTGGTGTCCATGATGAGCACACCGGGGTACTCGCGCGAGGCCTTGGGCGAAGGCCTCGGGGCCGTGCTCGACGATGATGTTGCGCCCAACCCATCGTCTGGCACGGCACAGAGGCATCGAGCGGGGGGCCCTCGGGTCTTCGCGGCCCTGGAAGGTGGGGACCAAACGAACGACCTCATCCTTGAGACCGGGGCTCGCCGACCTGACCCTGTGTATAGAGCCTGAGCTGCCGTTGACAGCGATCGGCTCGCCGAGGTAGGCGAAGCAGCTTTTTTTTTTTTTGCGCACGGGTTCTGGCTCTGGACGAGCTTGAACAGCTCGGGGAGTGTCGTCGATGAAGGTGGTCCCAAGTCTTGCCGCCGATGAAGACGTCGTGGGTGAGGAGACGGAACAGGAAGGGGATGTTTTCGTCTTGACACACGGATACGGAACTCGACGAGGGCAACGGAGCATTTTGCGGCGGCGACCTCGTAGGTAGTGGCCACTGACCACTGCACTTGACGAGCAAACTGTCGTAGTGAGGGGTGATCTGGGCACCCGCGCGAAGCCGGAGAGCTGGCAAGTCGAGACGGACAAGCCGTTAGGACGACACCGTTACCACCAGCGCCTGCGGTAGTACCTCGGCGATTTTACCGGTGGTTTAAATAACAACCGGTGTCGGGCATTGGAAGCCTGCGGCGGGGGTCCTCAGTGGTGATACGGGCACTGGATGGCTAAAAGCCGCGCTTTGGTGATCAACGGCCATCCTGGGTGAGGCCGACAGCTGAGCAGGGAGGGTGGCTCCAGCAGCGATCTGGATCTCGAGACGGAGCGACGATGTCGAGGCCAGTAAAATTTACCTCTGTAAGAAAGCAATGAAGTGTGAGTGGCTGAAATATATTCGTGTGAAATTCTACGAACCAGTGATGGTGGATTTTTTGCTCGCTCGACCTGAATACGAGGGTTGATCTCAATGAAAGTAGTGGCGTCCCATCTGGTCACCTAACCAAGAACTCAGCGGTGAACCGACAGGCGTTCCTAGTATCCGAACGCTCTTTGCGAGCTTAAATGGCGTCGGCGGCGAAAGATAGCCTGACGGACCTCCTCGGGGAGAGTGAGTCGCCTAGGGGTAAAGGCGACTTCGACGACCTTCTTGGGTGGCGACGCTGAACGGATCAGTCACGCTCGAACAGTCAGTGCTGAATGGGTGTTGCCCTGAGCATCAAGCGAGGAGCTGGACTTCAATGTGGCGGGGGCGCTCAAGCGAAACGCTCGATGAAAGACGCGTGCCGTCACCGAACGCGGGACCCTGTTGGCCTCGGGACACGCAGCCGACTCGAAAGAGTTCTTGAAGTCGGACATTTCGCGGACTAACATCGCATGCCACGGCCTCCGCCGCCACCATCGCCACACCGCCTTGATGATGACTGGTAAAATGCTTGGGTTGAATTCTAGTAAATTCGTCGCAATGCAGACAAGCTTACCGGGGAAACACGAGGCTCGTACTCAATGAAGGCGTTGGCGTCGGTGTTATTCCTCGACGAGGGACACGGGGGTACCGGGTACCAACGACTGGCACCACCGATCTTCATCGCTGTCGTTACAGGGGGTCAGAAATCGGCTTTTTAACGAAAAAAGCGTATATTACGCGTATTCTTACCGATGGTACGCGCATTGGTCTTGTCGCTCAAAGAGCGTCGATACTTCGGGGCTGGGGCCAAACGAAGGCAATTCTCCGTGGCTCTGCTCAACTTTGCGAGCGAACGTTGGCGTTCTCGGACAGGAAACCGTATCTGTTGGGGGGCCGATGGAGAGCCCACTTCATGCACCCAAGGATAAGGAGGCATACCAGGGTGGATCATGTCAACGCCGTGCTCAAGCGCGATTCTGATGATGTCCGTCTGGGGGTTGAGAGAGGTAGGCACCAACTGGGGTGAGACCCCCTTGCGACGATCTCGGTAGGCCTATCATCAGCCTAGGATTGCCCATAAGTGCACCGTTCCACGGTAGAGTCAGGGGGGAAAGAGCTCGTTGGTTGTTTACCTTTTGACGGTGAGCAGAGAGACGATCCTCGAAACGAGTAGATCGCGGACGGTGTGCATCGCGAGCTCGTGGGCTGGTACGGAAGACACGAATCGCGATTCTCCTGTGGGACGCGTTTTAGGCATCGCACGACGTACGATTGGCCGCGAGGTGTGTAGCGGTGGGACTACGCGAGACTTACACCACGCGTTCGCGACTGAGGATCTTGGTCAGAGGGCCGAACGAATGGCCCGCGGACTTCCTGCGCATCGTCTGGATGGCTACAAGAAAGTACGCACAGGGGTGCCTGGGCCCGCACTGGGGCGTGACCGCAAAGAGCGTCCTGCATGCGGTGCCAGCCGTGGCGGATGGAGAGTCGACTCGGACATGGTGGGAGGAGGAAAAGAGTCTAGGGGGCGGTCAATCGATGCGGCCTTGGACTTTATCTAGAGCGGAGCCAGCAAGCGCGAGACGCGGCGGGAGTGACTCGAGCGCGAACGGCCGAAGGGGAACTGGGGGGGGAGAAGCGATAAAGTGCTCAAACGACGTCAAGGGCCCTGTGCTCGCTGTAGGCGAGGGTGGACAGGGGCGGGTGGGGGACAGAGGAAGAGTCGGGGGGGACGGTCGAGGAGAGGGGACTCATATAGGCTGGGCGGCAGACGCTAGGCGTAACGTCACTCTGCGCTGCTCTGCGGTCGGTGCAGCGACCCATCTGGACGCACTACGCTCACTCCTCGCACCCATTTTCGGGGTTTAGCGCGGCCTCTCCGCTCAGCATCCGCTCAGCCACTGGCTGCACAAGACAAGAAAATAGTCGCTATCATTTCTACCACTCCAGATAGGCTGGCCAAAGCATCACCCCCGACGGCGCAAAGAATCAGACTCCCATCGCGACAGAATCCGCGAATTACCCTCTACCAGCGACGCACAGGCCACGGCCCTATCGATCCTCTTCGCCCCGCCCCATCCGACGCTGCTAGCCCCTGCTGACAAAACCCCACGTTTGACCCGATACGGCCCACGCGCACATCCTGGTGCCACAGATCGCTCACATCGTCGCCGTCGCCATCGCCGTGTCGCCGTTCCAGAATCCAAGCCTGTCCTAGAGTTCAAGTATGTAGTGGTTAATAGCGGTAGCACTCGCTCCCTATGCTTGGCCTAGGGGACAATCATTACGGCTTGCGCGAGACATGACATGGGGAGGATATTCTCTGTTTTGCGCAGACGCCTCCGCTTTCTTCTGGTTGTTCTTGGCCACACGCGTACACCACCCCGGCGAAGAATCCCACCGCGACCGCCCGAGACGGAGCCAAAGGTTACAGCGTCGCCGAAGAAGATCATTCCAGAAGCCGCCACAGGCAACTTGTTCAGGGCGCCCACCATACTATACTGTGACCTGTCTCAGCCATCGGGGGCTTATGCGGCAGTCACGAAGCTTCAGTTCTCATACCTATAAGTCGTGCTGCTCGTGACACGGACGCACCACGCTGTGGTGTACGAGATACCCACTGCCGCCGCGCCTGAGAACGCCAAATCGCGAACAGCAAGAAATTCCGCGTGCTGCTCGGGGCTGTCGATTGTGAAAAAAGTCCATTAGCGCGGATGGCGCCACACCGGACGGTCGTCCGCGAACTCACAAATTACGGGCCAGATTGGCAGCACTCCATGTCCTCCGCGATAAGGGGAGAAGAACTGCGAGGACTGGGATAGACAGGAGGTGTGTTGTTAGAACATGGAATCCCAGTCAGAGAAGCCGGTTATCTTAATGCGCTTTCGCATAGTGAGGACCTAGCAAGGTCGGTGATGGTGAGGCGAACAATGAAGGATCTTCGCCGATTATTATGAACCTCAGACGCACGTAGGCAGCGCTCGTAAGGGCAATTCACAACGCATCCAGAAATACCCCCCACGTTAACCTTCGACACGGCACCTTGCAGGTGCTGAAGGCCCCATCCCCTCGCTCTCCCTGACCGCGGCTCGGGGTCGCCATAGTCCGCAGTCAGCGCATCGCTTATGTCCGACCAAGCAGCGATGACGGAGGAGGAAAAACCTATCGGGGGCGGATCGAATTAAGGACTTGAGCTGTGCCAACGGAAACGCCCCTTACCATAAAGACAAAGGAGACAAAGTGTGAGATCGGTCAGCGCCCGCACCGCCAAAACAAAATGACCTCACCAAAGCTACAACAGGAACTGCTAATTAGTCTATCGGATTGTTTCTACAAAAACCTGAGAAACGTACAATCAGCGATGATAAGTCAGGTTCTGTGAACGATCAGTATACACTGGGATGATTGAGATCATTGCTACGTCAACCTATAAACTTGGTCCATGAGTTCATGAGTATATTCGCGAATTTGGTTTAAATCACGAAAACGCACCAGACTTTTCGCAGCCTGTTATAGATTCCACTTGTACACACGACCCTAAGAAAAATGATAGAGAAACCCACGGCCTTTCGCCGTCCTCTTTCATATCGAATGCCAACGTGGAACAGGATCTGATGCCACAGATTTCTTGGACGACATAAGCCACAGCCACGGACACGCATACAGTTAGGACTGAATGCAGAAGGAGGAAGAAGTGCATATTGAAATCTGTCCCCGACAACGATTAATACTATGCGGGTCGTTCAGCTGCCAGCAAAGCAAGCAACCGTTGGGTATAGAGTGAACTTGTTAACCACCGTCATAAGGGGATGGACGCGAAAAGCAGTTAGCATACAATGGGACCGGTACTGTAGGGGCATCGCAATTAGAGCGCGCTTTGGGGTACGGGAAGCATTTGCACATCGCGAGGATACTGCAGGGCCAATCTCTGGCATTAACCTAGCCAGTAGCAATGGCTTTCCTCATGTCAACTACCCCCGTCTTCCTCAGCCTCTCTCGAATGCTCGCCTATCCGAGGACATTATGGATTATAAGGTTGGTTGCACTTGGGTTTGCACGGTTACTCTGTAGTTTGGGCCGGGGCAATGAACGTGGAGGATAAGGTGTGAGATAGGTTGGGAGGCGGATATACCGCCCTTTGAGCTCAAACACTCAGAATGGTTTGGCAGAGGCACAGTACGGCGAGAACGTGGTGGCGATCAATCCAGTGCGGAGGCGCCCCGCTACTCTGAATGTCACGTGCCCAGGCCACTAGACAGACGCGAGCGCGCGCCGCGCCGCCCCCGCGGTCGGGTCGCTCGCGTGGCTTGGGGCATTGACACTGACACAGTCCATTCGGAGAACGGTGGGAAATCCAAGAACATTTGCCGGTCTCCCTCCACGTCGCCTCTCACTTGTCTCTACACGCTTGCCTCCCTCTGCTACTTCATCATGAACTCGGAGGCGGCACCCCGTGCACACAGCGAGGACCGTGCGGACGAGCTTAACACGGGCCCTTGCAGAAATGGTCGTGCTCGGAACACCCACAATAAGGGAGTTGGAAGGAAGAAGAAGGGCAAGGCTACCACAGGTGAGGGATAGTCCAAGGACGAGAATCAAGGAAGAGCCGGTGGAAACCGATTGTGAAGCAGGAGGACGTTCCAGTTGTTATACCGCCAGAGCCCACTGAAACAAAACCGGTTGCATTATCTCTCGTGGACCTTTCATACGCTCTGAGTTTGGTTTTTCGGAGGCTGTTGTAGGTAGGCTACAGCATCATTTTCCGCCGGGTCTCATCGCTTATTTTGCTGTAGTAATGCCTGGACATACGAATATCTCTTGAAAGTAGATCCAAGAATGGGTAATTCGATCGCTCCTCTCGCCAATTGTGCTTCGATATTCATGTTTCTATAGGTACAGCTCCTCACCTTCTCTCAGATGGCGTTTGTAACCGCACAGACTCTACCATCGTTCCTTGAATTCAATTCACTATTTCCATCGCTGAAGCCCCGACAAGTGCCACGTATATCAATGGACACTTCAAGTCCTTGTTATGACAGCTGGATCTTTGCTCAATAAAACTGGGCTTTTGCTTTCTCTGTCCCTCTCACCATACAGATTATCTTCGCTCAGGAGGTATGTGGCGTATGTAGATGATTCGAAATGGCTTGATTATAACTGTATGTTCTAGGTTTAGCGGTTTCCATGCTATTGGGCCGAGTCTTTCTCGGAAAGAAATACACTCTACCTCAGATTGTATGTACCAATTTCATTTGCTTGCCCGTCATTAGGCTGATATCTTCAAACAAAAGGCATCTGTGCTGTTTGTAAACACTAGGGATCATCTTTTCTAACAACATCGCGGCCGTCCGCTCCAGCATCCATCGCAAGCAGTAGACATCACTCAATATACCTCGGAATCATCATGCTCAACGGCCTCGTTGCTCCTCTACTGGTGTTCTTGGCATGCTTGCCAGGACGAAGACCTATGGTCAATACGGCCCCTGCTGGAAGGAGGGCCTGCTATACACCGTAAGCACTTTCTGTTCCTTGTGAACAGAGATGATGATTGGAAATCTCCGTGCATAGCATGCCATTATCGCTACCCATGGGCATTGATATTTGCGCTCACATCAAGCATGGCTTCCGGAAGCTTGCGGGGTGCCTCAACGGCGTCGCTCTTTCCTTGTCGCAACACCCCTCGAGCGAGGACTCTTCCCCCTTTGTCAACTACTGTCTACAGTTTGGACTGGGCGTATTTCACTCCCTACATAATTCTAGGTGCTTAACCTTTTCACTCAAACTCATCTGTGTCTCCGGCGTTAACCAGCTGACCTCCGTACGTACACCTTCTCCTTCTTCCATTCTATGACTCACACTCGAGCCCTACCAGCGCGTCTCTTCGGGTCTCAACGAATCTCGTTGCTCACAACGCGCAAAGCGATCAGCCTCTGCCCTCGCCAGCGTGTGGGGTTCGGCAACGGCTGGAACGCGCAGCTCGGACTCGGCGCGGGAATGGTCTTCCTCGGTTCCGTCCTGTACACTTAGCTGTCACCTCACGGGAACCTTCTACAAAGCACCTACTACCACCAACTCTGTCGCGGGACAGAGACATAAGAGAGAATGACATGTGCTATATATTATTACTTGGCGTTATTTCCTTTGCTGTAGAGCGACTCCAGCGTGTGGCGAGTATTATGGTGGCGCTGAGCATACGAGGTGTGACAAAACATCTGCCTGAGTAGAATCCACTCGTAAACGCAGAGGAGAATGTAATAGTCCTCGGTGAGTGGTTCTACAGTCCAACTGCGATCCGTGGCTCATCATGCTTCTTCTGCGGGAGCAGTTTCCATCTCATGATCACAGTCGTGTTTGAATCGAAATAAAAAGAACGATACAACTCCGAAAACCCAAATTCATCTAACGAGTGGCCACATATTTGCGGTTCGTACTATCGAAAACCTATACTGATGCTATTATTTAGCTCGTGGCCGTGCGTAGCTTAGACGCATGGGGCAAGGTAAGTACTCGTTTCCACAAACCCTGTGCATGTTCACGACATGAGTAAGCTCCTCACTCGTTCAACGCAGTCTGTGAGATCACTAACGTGCTTTTCCCACATATCCCTGCGCTCAATGCACACATGGACCATCTGTGGATTCCGACGCCTTCACCTTGGGCAAAGGGCATCTGACTTTCTCACATAAAAGAGATCGAATACCCCGTCTTCTCTTGGATCGCAGCTTCACCCCATACCTCCACCGTATCCTCATAGAGCCAGAGGCGATACGTGTAGCCCCAGAGTCTCAGCCTCAAACATGGAAGAGATCAGTACACGAGGTACTGGAATCCAATGCTGAGCACAGTCGCGCGACGGTGACATCCTACGACCGTTTCACAAGATCGTCTATAAGGTATGTCACCGCCTGCGAATAATGTATTCGGTATCTGACATAACCCATCCCCATACGTTGACCGGATAGTTCGACTCTGCGGCCGGACGTCGTCGAGGCATCAAAATCCACGCCCAAGTTTACTCTCTCCGTCCTTGCCCCAGTCCCTTTGTGATATTGTTGTAGATCTCGGGATGACGCGAGACTCGTGTCATCTCGAATCCACACGAGAATATCCTGAAGGTACGGCAAAATTCATGGTTCTTAGGCTGGACGCAATCGATGCAGTCCTGATGTATACTAATTATGGAAGATTGTCTGTGAGGTATGTCGCTGCCCGTAGGATGAACCTGCGTGATACCGGGTTTACCACTCCTTTCATGTGTTTGCTACTATTATAGATGATACCAGGGTTAGACGTCCGAATGGCGAATTGGAGACAACTCCGTGTTCTCATTGTATCTTCTTCGATGCGGAGGCGACGCGCAAGCCCGCGTTGCGTCAGGATCAAACGAAAAATACTACTGGAGCACGAAGCTTTGGACCATGACTCTTACCTTCCACGCTTCCTCCCTTGAATGAGAAACACCGTTTGCGAATTCCGGAGTACGTCTCAGCCCGTATATAATAGTTATGCTCAACAACTGGTATAAATTAACTCCAGGTGTCTGCCGGTTTTGCGATTGGCTCCATGCGGGAGGACAGGACTGCACTACATCGAATCCGACAAGACTCATGCCATAGGACGTTGAAGATGATGTATTCTGTTGCCGGCAACTTCGTGTCTTTATTATATTGCTGTGATCCGGACGCGATGTATCGAAAAAAAAAAATAGATCGCATCAGGATGACCACGATCAATATTATAAGGACATGGGTTATTGAAATATGGCTCTCCATGTTTGTAACTCCGTAGATGCTTTCCCAATACGAGTCTCTCGAAGATCATTTGCGAAGCTTTGTCGTGATTTGTCAAAGACGGTCGAGGCCACTCAACAAAAGTCAGAAGATGTGTGCCAGCCAATACCGCCTGTACCAGTACACGGAATCCAATGAGCATCCTGTGGGAACGGTTGCTGCCGGTGATTGGATATGCAGCGCGTTTTGGCTTCATTTGGATAATAGTTTCGAGCTTCTCGGGCTCCTGCGGTCTCGCCCCCACATTACGCAAGTTGAAATATACCTCTTACGTACCCGACGACCTTGTGACTGGAGTGCCAACTCTTGCAGTTGCGGCTCATTGAGTCGACGATGAATTGTGCGAAAATGGAAAGAACCACGCCATTTCAGTCAAGGCTGATAGAGGGGACCGATCCCACGAAACACCGTCGACCACTGCATGACACGTCCATCTCACGACATGCGCCCTGAGTGTGTCCAAAGATCCACATTTGTCGATGACCGTTACAAGCGTACCGCACTATACCCGGGTGAAGAGGGCCTAGACACTGTGAAACACCAAGTTGCTTGTATTCGGACGGCTGTGGAGACGAATAGAACCTTGATGAAGGGCGGTGGGTCAAAAATGCCACTGAAATCCGTACCGACGGACCAGCAGGGATATCTCATGAGCCGGCGGGACTACCGTCACGCTCTTCCTTGAGCACGGAAATTAAACCGAGATGCCGTTGACGTGACGAATGTCGTTTATTTTCCTGGGAAACATCCTGGTCCGACTTTCAAACATACATATCGGGGACAAATTACACTTCTTGATATTCATGAGCTAAAAGCCGCGTGCCGCTGGCCTGAGAGCGGTCGAGAAGCTGGCGCACGGCCTGCAGCCTCTGGAGCAGCTCCTGGTGCAGCTGATGCATAAGATCCTGTTGGCTGGATCTATCGCGCCGAGGCACACGATGCAAAGGCATGTCGACCCACCTGAGCGTGTCACCCTTGATCTCATGCATCCATCTCGCCCACGCCTGTTCCAGCCCAGACGACGGCGTAATCGGATCCACCGCCTCCGCCTCCACCCCTCTTCACGTTCGCCGCGAACGCGCGCGCGCAGGGTTGGCGAGGTCCACTGGGCCGGCGTCGTAGTCGCGCACGAGCCGGGTTGCGCAGGCCCGCGCCCGTCGAAGCTTGGGGCGGCCCAGCCGCCCCTTCCACAATCCCCCTCATCACTCCCCCTCTCCTCCACCTTCCCCACTACGCTCGCTACACGCCAGGCCGTCACTCCGCCAGCCCCGAGCGTGTCGCGCGCGTGGTCGAACGCCTCGCTGCGCACCGTCGACGCGCACTTTGTGCTGCTCGCCGCGAGCAGCGCCGCCTTCTGCGTGGTCCGAGTACAGGCTCTCGGGCGTGAGCAGTCGAAGCGGGTCCCGAACACCGCGCCCGAGGCGGGCCGAGCGCGAGGAGCGCGGCGGCCTGTGCACCCGTTTGCGAGGCCGCCCGCGGCGAGAAGAAAGCGGGTCCGCGGGAGACAGCTGCAGGGGCAGGATCGAGGACACGAGGGCGAAGGTTGCGAGGGGCGTAATTTCCGCCGTGACCGAAAAGGAGGCTTCCGCCCTCGATTCGCTGATTGTGCATATCCCCAGTTAGTCCGTTGCTTGACAATTCGATTTGTGGGGTGCTGCAGTCCCCCCGTCACCGTGTGCGCTAGCGATCACATCAAGCGGCCATTCTTTCGCTGCCGTCAAGGCCTCGTCACACAGAGCTTGACGAGCGTGAATAAGAAAGCGGTCTTCTCCTTGTGATTGATCAGCGTGGTCCTTGGAGCGAACGTATTCAATCCAGGGGCGGATATTTGTACCGAACGAAAGCCAAATGGCCTGCACCTGGGCCCTCGAGAGCGATGTCGAGGCAGCTCTGATGCAGTGGCTGGATCCTGGTCAAACTTCCATCCGAAGAACGCGATGCCAATGGGTAATTTCCCGTTGTCCTGCACACGTCCCGCTGCGCGAAGGATGGACCGAGCGGTCTCGAGCTCTTCTCGCACTCTAGAGGCGGTCCAATAACCCCTATATATCACGGTGAACTTGTTGATGTTCACCGACACGCGAAGAAAGGGAAGAACCTGCGCCTATGAAGCCAAACCCGCCTCCCAGAGTAGCTTGCGCCTAGCTCGTGGATCAGTAAAATTTGGTACTGAGATGATTTTTGTGGTCCCATACCGCAAGCGTGGCACCGCCATTACGTTGGGCCATAGGGGCGCAAACGATGGGCACCTGTGACATTCATCACACGTCAAGAGACCTAGATTGACAGATATTTGCGTTGTAACCCAACCTGAATGCCTGCATAGAACCAGATGCGCACGTCAGATGTGGCATCGCAAGCACTCGCAAGAACGTACCAGTAAACGGGTGAAATCATTCACGATCGCGGCCATGATATCTGTGAGTTGTGATAGTCAGTGCTCGTTCGAGTAAGTCACTGTCCGTGGTCAAGGCTCGAGTCGATGACCTTTAACGGAGTCAACATTGCGGAGTGTTCGGAATCCGCAAGGACCGCTGAGGGACCTTACGGCCGACATTGCGCACGACTGACCAAGACACCACCCGGCTTCGGTCTATGATACTAATGCACTCCGCCTGCACGAGTCATAATGCAAGAAACGAACGTTGCACGGGAGACAAAGCCTGGCTAGATACAAACGAGTGTTCCATGCTACCCCGTTTCGGCTACGAGTCTGATGATTGTTTGTACATATTTGGCGCCTCCTCCTGGCGTTGAGACTCGTTGTTGCAGGCGTTCTCCAAGCCCTCATCTTCCTCAGCCAACGCATCGCCCATCATGGTTCGCTCGCCAGTGTTTCAAATCACATTTATGTATGTGACTGACGGAATGCTCTTGTAGCCGCCGCCGCCGAAATCCAAGGGAGGCAAAATGCTAAGCCTCATTAACTGGAGGTTGAAGGTCACTGTGAACGACGGACGCGCGTTCGTGGGCCAGATGCTCGCCTTTGACAGACATATGAACCTCGTCCTCGCCGAGTGCGAAGAGTTCAGGCGCGTTCGCCCAAAGAAGAAGGCCGGAGAGGCGGAAGCGGGCCCAGTGCAGGAGATGAAGAGGACGCTTGGTCTCGTGATCCTGCGCGGCGAGACGGTGGTCAGTTTGACGGTGGAGGGACCCCCGCCGCGGGTGACGACGACAAAAAGAACATGGTGCGCACCTCTGATCAGCGTTCGCGCATCTTTTGCACGGTGCTGACCAGCGTGTTTGTCGCGGTAGCTCCCTGTTGGACCTGGACGGGGCATGCCTGCCGGCCGTGGTATGGGCATGATGCCACCCAGTACGTTGCGCTCTTTTCTTGGTTCAAAAAACGTAGCTCAAGGAAACGTTTTCTACTCTAGTGGGTGCGCCTTCTCTCCAGCGCCCTCCTATGCCTTTTGCTCCTCCGGGCATGCCAGGACCGCCTCCCGGCTTCCGTCCCCCAGGCTTCCCTGGTGCGCCGCCGGGCATGCCGTTCCCTCCTCCTCCAGGGTTTTGGACCTCCGCCTGGGTACGGTCGCCGCTGCGCCTGCCGGAGCTTTCAGACACACTGATATTGGCTCTTTGTGTCACGCGCGCAGTTTTTCCAGCCGCCCCAGTGATAGAGTTCTCTGTAGCTATCCGCACGTCTTCTCTTGTTGTCTGTTTGTGCACTATTCCACCGCTTTCGATGCTTCGCTGACGAGCACAACGAGACGCGGTGTGGGAAGGCGGCACGCAGGCCCCCTGCCGCTGTCGAGATGTGCGGTCAGGTGAGAGGGGCCGTTGTTGGAAGGCTGAGCGAGGGAACGATGCGACGGACAGGATGTGAGGTTATTACGTTTGGAACCAAGGTTTGTACATAGGTGACCACGCCTGCGGGCCATGTTCCGAATCCTGGCATTCAGTTCCACCGCGTCTGTGCGCTGCGATGACGAGCTCCGTGCTGCCCTGGCGCTGTGCCGTTTGGGCCAGTCGAATAGGCATACTGAGCCATGGCGACGCCGATCACAAGGCCACCGAGGAGACGTCGCCTGCGAACGCTCTGAGGCTCACTCATGGGCCGGCACGACGAACTAAGGACGAGAGTTTCCCCCAGCCGTGCCCCTGTGCAATTGACACTGTATCGATCCACCTGAGAACAAGCCACAGGAAGATTGCATCAAGGTGGGAACATTTGGATATCCTATTGTGGGCCCTTGTTCACAAGCACCATGTCGTCTGTCACAGAGATATCGCTCTGCCGCTGAATGCATTCTTCGCTGCGCTG
Source organism: Phlebiopsis flavidoalba (assembly GCA_035772785.1). NCBI lineage: Eukaryota > Fungi > Basidiomycota > Agaricomycetes > Polyporales > Phanerochaetaceae > Phlebiopsis > Phlebiopsis flavidoalba. The sequence goes on from JAOCPU010000004.1 coordinate 364,870, forward strand.
CTCGGCCGTGCCTCCCGACCAACATGCACGAGATCCGTAAGCCTGCGAGGAGCCGGGGGTAGGCAGCCGTAATTCCCCAGTTTGTGCTGCAGCCCAGCGCGGGACCCCGGCCCCCGAGTACCCATCCGAACTATAGGACTTCCTGATAGACGGCCTCCTCCCCATTTCTACAGGCCGACCAGAGCTCCAACGGACGGGAGTGACAGGGGTCCCCTCTGCGGTAGCAACGTGCGGGGGGCTTCTACGGCAAAGAAAGAGTGTGATCCTGGCATAGCCGCCTCAGCGTAAATGTACGTGGGAAGGGCCTGTGATTAAGGTGCGAGTCCCGCTGACGACAGCAATATTTGGCCAGCACACCCATTTGGTCTAGTGCGAGGGCACAGTCGAGATGTGGATGTTGCTCAGCGATGCCGGGCGTGTTCTGAGCCAAGTAGGCATCGTAAAAGGCTGAAAGCTCGCTCCGCACTACTGGCCTCCCTCCTTGTCTTGCCTTGGATCTGTTGGAATCGCCACGCAAGAAACAGGGCCGTATAAGGTTCGACAAGCTTCCAAGCCGATGATAGGTACTTTTTTCAGGTCTATGCAAACTGCGGCCCCTTCTCAGGTATGGAAAGAGTTTGCGCACCGTCGTCATCGACCCGATATGGATCGACATTAAACGGGCAGAAATCATCATTAATAATGCAAATCTACGGGTGAGAAACACGATTTCTCCGTAGGAGTTTTTGCCAAAGCGTGCCTTGAATGAACGTTTGTCAAGGCACTAGCAATCACGAACTGCTGGGCCCCGCAAAAAATTAGGCTGCACGTCCCACCAGTGGGCAAGAACGGTCTAAAGTTGCCTGTTGGCCGGGGGCACGTTGGCGGGCTGGACCAAGGGGGATCCGGGCCGGAAACGACCAGACCAGAGCTATAACCTCTTTCTGTCTTAGCGTTTCACGGGCGGCGCCCGCGAGCTGTTGCCGGTCCAGAGCCGCCCAGGCCAGCCAACGAGCCAACGAGCCAGTCGTCTGCGCCGTCACGACCCTCTCAGCTCACGCCCGCGCGAACTGCGTGTCCCGTAACCGACGCCCTGGGACACCCTCGCCCCGCCTCGATCAAAGCGGTGCAGCTGCGCGCCGGAGGCATCGTCGCGACGACACGCCTTGCCCTTTTGCGGCTAGGATCGGCGCACACGTACGTTTTCTGCGTCTCGACCATCTGCACCTCCTGCTCAGTGCTAGTGCGCTGCGGGCAAAACCGCGCGCGGTCATCAGACTCGCCGGTGCGCACAGACTCGTCTCGTCGCCCAGAAGCGATAGCGCGCCACCCGCGCTAGAACCGCATCCGTGCGCGGTGGCCAGGCCCGCGGGTGTTGCCCCCCCGCTTGCGCCATCGCGCAAGACCAGCAGCAGGCATCATTTGGCCCAAGGTGCGAGGGCGCCATCAAATGCAGCTTATTATGTATCGCATTGCCAGAACCCTTTGGCCGTCGCCTCATCGTCAGCAGGCGCAATGGAAGACGAGCGGATCGCTATGGGGCACCGGGGGGGGGGGGGGGGGAGTCAAGGAATCGACCGGTGCAGCGCAGTGCTCCGTCAACGACAAACACAAGAAAGCTCGCAACCAACTGCTCCCGCTAGGCCAGCCATAGCAGTGCAGGGCCGCGTCAACTACGCGCCGGGTCGATTAAATCCGGAGATGTTCCCGCTCAAAAGACGGTGTCGCACCACCACGCCCTTTGCACCGTGCGCCGTCACTGGCCGCGGCGTGTCCGCAATCGAGAAATTGGGGGGTGCCAGGGGGGGGGGGACGCTGATAGAGGCGCATCAGGACAAACGACTGCCTGCGCATACGCGCGCGCGCTAAAAGAAACCCGAGCGTAACCGTCGTGGCGTGCAGCACGGGGGTCGTGGCCGCCGGGTAACGGCGTCAGCGCGCCGTGCACGGCGGCGTGGGACCCTAGTCGGCACCTTGCCTGGCTTCGATCCCTCGCGGTTCGAGTTCGCTGCTGGGGGACGATCCTCCGCGCAGGAACTGGTGTGGTGCGCGAACGGATAGGCTTCTGTATGTTCGCACTGATAGATGAGCTTGTCTGACGTACTCATTCCTCGCGCGGTGCTGTGCAGCGATAGTGCTGCACACCTTTGTGCAAAAAAGCACCCAGGGCATTGCGCAGGCCCGGTGGGCATGCAACCAACGAGCACCCCCCTGCATTCCTCGCCTGAGCCCCAAAGCCCCCGAATCCCCACAACCTCTCGTTGGCAGAGCCGCAAGCGACGCCAACCGCACGGCGACCGCGCTGCGCTGCACGCGCACAACAGTGGCGAGTCAATCCACACGTGGGCTGATGTCCATCGCGTGCAGGTCTCGCCCGCGCCCGCGGAGCGCGCGGCTGTGCGACGCGACGCGAGGGTCGCGACGGCGACTGACTGTGCGCCCTGCGGCCCGGCGCGTCTGCACCGTCGCATCGACCGCCGCCGCCGCCGCAGGGCTCGGTGTTCTACTGTACGACGCAGGGGCGCCGCGGTGGCCTGGCGTCCCGGCGGTATCTAGGGATATCTGGAGTTCGCGAGGCTGGCGCAAAGGCGGCCGGCTTTGGATAAGCACGGTGGTCTTTTGGGTCACCACAGGTGCCCCGGATGCGACGCGAGCGTGCTTATGTCGCTGCTTGACGGCTAGACGCTACGCCCTCGGTCTAGAACTCGGAACCCGTCCGCGGGCAATTTTTCGTTCGCATTTCGCGCGCAGAGTCCCTGTTCGCTCTGCGCGCCTGGGGCGAGCGGCTGAGGCGAAGCGGCTGGAGGCGCCCATGGGTCGCGCGCGCAATAGCGCGCCCAGAACATGCGTCCGGTGACCTCGTGCCCGTGCGCCCCCTCCTGACGCACGCCACTAGGCGCAGAGCACGAAAGCCACCGGCATTCAACTAGAAGACTCGCCTTAAAACCCATCGCTGTCCGCCCCACCAAATGCAAACGCATGCGTTTGCGCATGACACGGCAGCATCAAAAACTGCCAAATTTACTGCACTGCTGCGACGCGCGCCGGGCTCATGGGGGCCCCTGCGATCGACGGCTTGGCCGCGCTCGGGGCATTGGCCTGGACGCCTGACCTGCGCGCATGCTCCGAGAGGCGGGCTGGGTCACATTTCCCATTTCCCGTTCTTTCTGGTGGCCTGTGAGCGCATCGCGTCATGCGTTTGGGCTTCTGCGAGGGTTTTAGACTACAGCGCGCGCTCTGACGGCTGCGCTCGTGCTTGCGAAAATCCGCTCTCTCTCGGCTTTTTGCTGCTCGGGCGGCGGGTTCTGGGGCGAGATGGAACCCCGCAGAGAGCTTGCTAGTGCCGGTTTGTTTTGCCTTCAATTGCCGCGAGATCGAGAGTTCCCCACGGGACAGCGTCCACCGAAACACACAAAGAACAAAACCAGAACACTCCTTGTTTTTTTTTTCTGTATGTCTCGTCCTCAGGAAACACAGTCTCAAACTCTACCCCGTCCCGCCCCAACGCGTCCAAAAAATCTCACCACACCCAGTTGCACGACGACCCGCCATTTTTTCTCCAAGCGCTCTCTCGATCTCAGATACGCCCACAATAAAAGAAAACAGGATTTAATAATATTATTAATAAATGCGGAGGCGCCGGCGTGTCACACTCTGCACGGCGGGTTCCCACGCCCGCTCGCCCACTGTGCCGGAAAGGCAGGTGTGTAGAGTCAGCGCGCGCGCTCCCCGCCGTCGTCGTGTGGCATGCTGCCCAGCCGACGCCTGGGGCGCATCGAACAGCGGGATTAGAGGTGGGCTGCATCGGCGCGGGTGCTATGGGTGTGCGCGCGCTGCATCGCGGTGAAGAGGTGAAAGAGCAGCGGTGCCGCTGATTAGGTTTGCGGTTGGCCCACCACCTCCCGCACTGGCAAGAAACCTTCGTACCGCGAACGTGCCTGCCCATCTCACTGCTCATCGAAACCCAAGGACGACTATCATTGGCGGTGGCAGCACGACGACGAAACTGCACCCGGGCGGCGCGGCGACGCACCTGATAACGAGGACGAACCCCTGAGCTCGCCGCGCGATGCCCAGAGCCCGCGACACACCGATCGCGCGACGACGCGGTCTGATAGAGTTGTGCGGTGCGCCAAGAGGGTCGCGAACTGAGATGAGGGCAAAAAGGGACGAGCAGAACCCGAGTCGGGAGAGGCACGTCCGGATAAGGCCCTGCGCAATGTGTGCTGGTCAAGTGTTTATGCTTTTGCTTCGAATCGGGGCTGCGATAAGTAGTATGCGATGTGCGATAGCATAAGCTGCTTGTCTTTGTTCATCTTCGTGTTGAATTTGAACTCGGTTTGTCAAAACGAAATACCAGACTCGAGGATGCGTATACACCTCGCAGGGTCGCGCGGCGGGAGCATCACGCGGGGGCCCCAGAAAGCCTAAAACCACACACACGTCCCATGTGGCCTGGCCAGCCAAGCCCACCCACCCACCTTGACTTGCCCTGCGCTGCATTCGCTGCGTCTGCCGCTGACGTCGAGGGGCGGCTGCACCGGGGCGGTATCACCGTGGTGCGCGACACCCGCCTCGCACGCGCCCACAAACGGCTTAATGGCCTCCCAGGGTGCGTGCGGGGCCAGGCCGCCGCACGCGCGCGGCTCGCGATATCATCACGCCAGACCAGACCCAGATCGCACTGACATCGCGCATGACGGGGTGATATTGCGTGTGCATGAGTTTCTATTCCTCTATGGGAGACAGAAACAAAGGTGTGTGGGGCTCTCGTTCGTTCCTTTTTATCGAATCCGGTCCAACAGACAAGCGAAGAACTACAGAGCGGGGTGCGTGCGCGCGTACATGCGTGGGTATATCATCCTCGAAGAAACATCGGGTTACCCAGCGGGCGACAGAGAGATAAAAAGAAAAAACCGAGACGTCTATGTGGCGATGGCGAGCGGGTGTTTGTATATAGTGGTATGAGGCAGTATGATGGGCGTGCGTGCGAGATATATATATGTGCATAGTGTGTGAGGCGAGCGAGCAAGAAAGAAAAAGAGACAAACGAAGGACGTCTTGTGCAGCGGAGCGAGCGGGATGGTTGGTTTTCGAGTCGAGTTGGGCGTGAGCGGGGGTGTGGGTGGTGCGAGAGATCGAGCAGATTAAAAGTACAAACAAAGACCGCGCGCATGCGTTATTTAATTGCGCGTCCTCGAACCGGGGCAAGCCGACGGCAGCCGCAAACGTGCGCTCAGCCCGCTCCGCGCGCCGCCCGCGCGCAAGACCGATCACCACACCGTGCTCTCGGCGCGAGCCCGCTGCAAAATGCGCCTGCAGGTCCCCCCGCGTGCGCGTGTGCGGCAGGGCCGCGCCGCGTCCGGCAGCGGCGGCGGCGGCGGCCGCTTCTCGGGCTCGGGCGGCGCACGCACGAGCTCGTCCTGCAGCGGGAAGAACGAGATCGGCTCCGGCGCGACGTACGCGCGCGCGCTGCGGGTCTGCGGGCGGGGGGATCGGGCGCCGTCCGGTGCTGCTGCCGGTGCGCGGCTGCTGGCGCGGCGGGCTTCTCGTGCTCGTCGCGCCGCGGCGCGGTTGTGCGCGGGACGGTCGACGATGTGCGCGGTGCTGTAGGGCACGTGCCCAGACATGCGCTCGCCCGCGGCCCACATGCTAATCACGCCCGTCGAGACCTTGCTCATCGCGGCCTGGTACAACCCAGCAGCTCGTCTTTTTCGGCGGGCGGCTCGCGGGCGTGCGTTCGTCGGTCGTCGTCGTCGTCGTCGGCGTCGGCGGGGAGGGTCGTGTCTACGACCGGCGACGACACGGCCGCTGGAGGAGAAGCGGCAGGCGCGAGCCGGGGCGGCTCTGTGTCGGATGGAAGGACGAAACGGCCGCGAGTGGGGCCGCGAGACGGGCGGGAGGCTGGTAGGCGGTGTGACGGCGCGTCGCGAGGGGCTGCTCAGAGCTCGCAAGGTGGCGCTCTGCGCGGTGAGGCTCGGGATGGACGGCACGGGTGCGTGCACTGATGATGGACCTGGCGTGGGCGAGGCCTGGTGGCGCGGCGGGCGAGGGGCACGAAGTCGTGGCGGGAGGAACGGTGCACGAGGTCGTGTTGGGGTGAGAGCACAGAACGGAGGAGTCGTGCGAGGACGAGTGGAAGCGTTGCATAAGTGCTGTTGTTGCAGGATGGCGAGGATCGACTGGCAGGACGAAGTAAGCCGTGGCGTAGGCGGCGAGCTTGCGTGCGCCTGAGGGAGGGATCGTCGGGCGGAGGGTCGAAAGGAGGAGGCGATGGGCTGGGGTTTGAGGACGAGGACGGCTGCGCGGCGACCGCGGACGCAGACGAGGACTTGAGCAGTACGGAGTCGGGCAGATGCAAAAGTGGCTACGGTACTTGCCGTGGCACGTATACAGCGATGGCTGGTGTTGAAATTGGAGCGAGACTTAGGCAGAAGAAAAAAAGCACGCAGAGTTAGGCTTTGACACAACTGTGGTGGTGCTGCTCTATATGGACTTGTGCTGCCCAGGCAGAGGTACGCCGTTCAAGCCTCTGCCGACCCACTCGTCAGCGTGGTACGTCCTGTGGCATGGTGCGAGGGCGAGTATTATGGACGCGGGGGGGGGGGGGAGGGAGAGTCGAGGCTCAGGAGAGGCTGGCGAGGGAGGGCGAGGAAGTGCGGGCGGGAGAGGGGCGGGACGACTGCTGGTGGTTCGTGGGCATCGGTGGCATCTCGGCGGAGGCAGCACAAGGCGCTAACTTCCGTCCTGTGGGGGGCAGGGCCGTGAGCAGGCGGCGGGCGGGCGAACGTCGAGCATCGGCGACGACGAGGAAGGAACCATGTACACCTTTGTCTTGACTTCGCACCGGGGGGCGAAGGCAAGTCACCAGTCCGTGTCGATAGCCTGCATGTTTCGGCGGGGGCACGTTGTCCTGAGGCGGCAGCACAGGCAGCCTTTGTATATTTCTCTCGTCAGCTGAAGCGGGGCCCTATCCGCTCTTCATGGGTCTGTGATCGGGGCCTTGGCCTCATCTTTCTTTGCGGGCCACTATGACTGGTCGCGATTCAGATCCCCAGCGATCGCCCCCCCTCGTGTCACAGGACGTCACGGGGTGGTCACGGGCCGTCACGACGTGCGTCTCGCTCGCTCTCGTCCGTGGAGCCCATCCCAGCTCTGCACTGAAAATGCCTGCCCTCGGACGGGAGAAGCTCCTCCGTACGCCGGTGGCACACGTCCTGGTTGCCTGCCGGGATCATGCCACAGACAAGTCCCAACAACACCTTCCTCACGCGCCCACCACGCTCTCACATTCACGAGTCTCCTCCAGACAACCGGTCGATGATGCCCTGCGCCGCCGTGTGCGCACGACCTGGCGGCGACGGCACATGTGATGCACATCCCGTGCCGACCGCCTTCGGGCACACGCGCCGGACAGCGCGAGCACGCCCCCCACACGCAACGGACACCGCCGCCGCTGTGCGTCGGTCTCGGGGCGCCGATCGACGCTGCTTCTCGCCCCGCCCTCCTGACCCTCTTTCGCTCTCCGACCCTGCTCCCGGTCCGACGCGTCCTAACGTAAGCGCACGCACCTCCACCTCCAGCAGCAATCCACCACCTAGCACCCTCTTCGACCCTTCGTCTCGTATTTCACCGTTTTCCTCCCGCTTTTCGTCCTAGCTCGTTTCTCGCCACCGCCAACAACCCCCTCCCCCGCCCCGCCCCGCAGACGCGACGCGAGTACGCGACCCCCCGAGCGCCCCCCGCGCACGCGCACGAGTCCAGACCGCGGCCCCCCCGCGACACTTACGCACCACGAACACGCGCGTCGCGCGCGCCGCGCGCGAGCCCGGCAGCCACGTTCCGAGGCCCCCTTCTCCCGAGGCCTCCCCCCATCACACTCTAATCCTGCTGAGCCTGTCTGCTGCTGCTGCTGGTGGCTGCCGCCTCCTCCCGCGAAGGTGACTGTAACGTACGCACTGCAGCGCGCGGCATGCGCGTGCGCCCCGCTCTATGCGCCCCGACCTATTGTTCGATGTATGGTTTCCTCGACTCGGGCGTGGCTGGTGTTCTCTCTCGCAGCGTTTTCGCGTTTCCCCGGTCATCAGCACCCACGCTGGTATTTCTTGTCCTGCGTAGCTTCGGCCTAACCATAACTCAATATATTATTCTAACTCCAGTTGCTTGGTACAGTTGCAAGGGCGAACCAAGAACATGCCTAGAACGTATTGCGACCCTAGGGAAACAAAAACCTGCCATCTGTCGTGCCATCGCCCCATGCGCGCGACAGTGGGCGTCAAGCCCGCGCCCCCAGCATCGTCCACGCCGCCACCGCCACTACCAAAACGTGATTTTTCTACTTCGCTCTCCGGCTCTATCCCTCTTTCCATCGGGGCCTTTGCTCCACCTATCTGTATGGGACGCTCGTCACTTTCGCAATACACTCGCCGTGGGGCCGAAACCTTGTACCCAGTAGCTCGCCGTATGCCCCGTCGCCAATGGGCGGCCGTGGGGCGCGCGGGGGCCGGCAATACCGCTGATGGGGGACCCGGGGACCGGCGCAACGTGCCGAGGGCGGGGACCGGCGGGGCGCACGGGTAAGCGCGATGGGCAGGGCTTGGGTGCGTGGTTTAATATGTAGCCATGAGGGTGCGAAGTAGGCGACGGCGACGGCCATCGGGATGCGTGCGTGTGATTTAGTGGTTTGTATTACTCGTCGTCCGACGGAGGAGTCAGGTACGCGGCGAGGCGCGCGAGCGCGTCGGCGGCGCGGGGCCGGGGAGCGCAGCAGCGCGCAAAGTACGGCCCACGCGCCCGCGCACGCGCGCGAGGGGAGGCTGCGCTCCGCGAGGGACCCTGCGCGGCGGCGAGCGCGTCATGGTGTTGCGTCGGCGGCAGCGTCTGTAGCAATCAGCGCGGCATCAGCATCTTTGCGTCACTGGCAGCGCGAACAGCAAGAAATGGGGAGCGTTCAAGGGAAGACGCGGCGCGTGATGCGGGGGGCGAGATAGATTGCGCGCGCGGTGAACCCACCGCCACAATTCCGTAACATGTCGCGCGGAGGCAGCAGGGGAGCTACTACCCGTGGGTGAGCCTGCCCGGGAGCGTGGTGCGCGGCGGGGGAAAAATAGACAATTGGGTTTTTCTGAGTCGGCGGGTTGTGTCCGGATTCGGAGGGCGTAGTTGCTCGTTTTGGACGGGCTGATGGGGGGCAGAAAAGTGATGGGATGGGAAGAGATGGGCGCGGCGTCGCGACGGCCGGCCTGCACGGATGCGGTGCGTCCACCGAGAGACAGTTAACGCGGCGGAAATGGGCACACATTGCTCGACGTCGCTGGAGCCGCGCAGCGACGCGCCGCGCCGCGAGCAGCGCGCAGGTCCTTGCGCGAGGCTCGACGTCACACACCCGACATCTGCGTCCGTCCTCCGCCAGTTCTGTCTGGGATTGAGCAGCACGGAATGCGGGGAGAGAGACACAGGGCACCGGCGGGACTCGCAAGGCCGGCCTGGGCTCGCCGCCGCGCGGTGTGGCCACAAGCACGGCGCCTCCGTCATCCTCGCCGTCTCTTCGCTGGTTCTGCGTCGCGCAGGGTGGAGAAGCGTACGCCGGATCGCAGCCCGTGCGCACGGTGAGCGATGCGGAATCTGCATCGTGAGCAGATAGCGATGGGCGAGCACAGAACGCGAATCCGCGGCGCACTGCAGGGAAAAGCGGCACGGAGTGAAGACGCGAAACGCAGAACCTAGATAGCACACAGACAGAAAAGAAAAAGGATGAGACCCTCGACGTACACATCGACCCACAAGCCTCACGCTACCAGCCATTCCAATCAGCACACCCACCCACGTCCCCACGCCAGCGAAGGCGCGCTAGGGGCTCCGTCCACGTCCCGCAGGCGCCACCTCCCGACAGAGACGGACGATCGCCAGGGACAGACGTGCACGCAGCGCTTCGCGCGAAGACCGGACGTCACGAACGCCGCCGGTCTTCCCGTCTGCCAGAGATCCACGACTCGAAGCGGTGGGCGAGGCCCGTGTGGTCCAATAGCCACTCGCGTCGCCTCGTCCCCGGGTGGGCCGGAACAGACGGTTGCCCCTGCGGTCTTCTCTGGCTGAATCGCTTCAAAGGAAGGCTTCCCGGACGAGTGGTCAAGTTCTGCCGGGGCCTCGCTGCTGCGCGCCCAACAAAGAGCAACGCTCATGTGATTCGTGTGTGCGGGCTCGGAAAGAACGCGCGCGATGAATGGCACGCATGGCTGCGAGCCCGGGAGAAACGGAGGCGCGACACGCCAACGGAGAAACCCTGGTGCACCAAACAAAATGAAACGGCGGGCCCAAGAATGGGATGCAGTGCACGGATGTGCGTTTTTAGATGTTTGGCGGTGGGAGACGTGCAGACCAGACCACGTCTCTCTGCTAGTTCCCGTCTCGCACACGCAACACGCACGTAAGTACTTCGCGAAGAACTCGTGAACAATGTAGAAGATAAAAGGGCTTGTAGCGCGCGGCCCATGTGCGGGCAGCCCGCGCGTCACCAAAGATCCCCCCCACACTGACGGCTACCATGCCCTCCCGCGCCAAGCTCAGCGGGCGCCCTGCAGCAGGATCAGAGTCCGGAGCAGCCCCACCGTCTCATCGCGAACCCTGGCGGCAGGCATCGCACCGAACGCATAACGCAGACAGAGGGCCATAGAGCTCAGCGGCTTGCAAACAAAAGTCCGGATAGAAGTTTGACAGGCGCGCGGGGCGAAGCAGCGGCAGAGGCGGCGGCGGCGGTGGTGCGCGCGCACGGGGAAAAGGCCAAGTCTGAACAAAAGAGGGTGCGGGAGGTAGCGGCTCTGAAACGCGTAATTTTATTGCGGTGCACAGCTCCCCGCCTGCAACGTGACGTCGAGACAACGCAAGGGAAAACGTAAGGGCCGGGTCGCGCTGCCTGGGCCGACTTCCCCACACAGACAGCACGACAAAGAATTCCCAAACAGCTGAGCGAGGCGCACCGTGATGCGTATGACGTTTGTCGGCGCGGCGGGGACGCCCGCCGCGCCGGCCGTCGCTCACTTGTCGTAGCGTCGCATGCGCGACGAGCCTGGGCAAAACCAGGTAACGAAGAATGCGGCGGGCGGGCCGGCGCCTGGGCTGCGTGCGGGTGGAGCGAGGGCAGTCCCGGCGGGCTGAAAATAGCGAGAATTTCGAAAAAAATAATAGAGAGACGCGGGCGAAATTTCGAATGTGAAAAAAAAAATAGGAATGTGCACTGTTGGAACAAACGGGACCTCCACGTCGAGGAGCGCCGCGAGGGCTGCGCTGGATGCGGCGGCGCGCTCGGGCGTCGGGGCGGAGCCGAGCCCAGCGTGGCGCGTGACTAGCGGTGTGCAAAGCACCATGTCACGGCGCGCGCGAGTAGCGCGAGGTGCGTGTGTCCTGCGGGTGAGGCTAGGATCAGCGGGGACGGCGGGCGAAAGAGGCTTGGGCTGGCGAAATCGCAGCGCAGTTGCAGTGGGGCATGCGCTGTATCGCGAGGAGACGAGTGGGAGACTACCCGCGTCGGTGGTGGGGTGCTCAGCAAGCAGCCCGTTGGGCAATCCCCCCACAAGAAAAAAAAAAAAAAAAAAAAAAAAAAAAAAACCCCAACCGCGCGCATCTGAATGTCCGACAGAGTTTCGCAAGGTGTAAGAACAGGAGGCCCATATGCGGCATGTGCCCATGATATGCGGGGGGCCTCCTGCGCATCCTGGCTCCATCTCGCCCGCCGCGAGTCGCACCAACAGGGACACCCGCGGTGAAGATAGAGCGTGTGCAGGCCGCAGGGCAGCAAAAGAAAACAGACATGGAGGCTAAACGCACGCACCTTATCCTCCGTGCCTTCATGTCGCGGTAGGGTAGATCGCCGTCCCCCTCGTCGTCATCTGCGTCCGGTTCCAGCTCGCCCTCCGCGCCCGCCTCGAGCGCGCGCTGCTTCGGCAGCAGAGCCGTCTGACCGCAGCCGCCGCCAAGAGGACGCGTGCACCCCCGCGTCTCGTTCCCAGCCCACAACGGCCACCTAGCGAGCAGCACCAACCGCGCAGTACACCCCACCGCGTGTGCGACACCCATTAGTCCCGTCACTGTTAACGCACAAATCCCAGGCCGCTGTCCGCCACACACCCCCAGGGCGCCGTCCCTGCCCGCCGTCGTCCACCGCTGGTGCATCAGCGCGATACACGAGCCCCGAATTCCCACCACCGCCACCTCGCGCAGCACCCGCCGGCACGTTAGCGGCAGCACGTTCTTCCCGGGGCACCCCGCACGAGGGCCCGCGACGCAAGAAACGTCCGCGGGGCCGGGCAGGTCGTAGCGCGCGTCGAACGCGACGGCGTCGTGCTCGTTCCCGGGGAGCGCGAACCCGTAGCGCGCGAGCAGCGCCGCGTTCGCGAGGTGGCCGCCGTACGTGTTGAACACCTCGCTGCTGGCGGCACGCGCCGCACGCACAACCATCTCGCAGGTGTGGGCCGCCTGCGCCGTCGTGGCGTCGGCGGCGCCCCGCGCGCCGGCCCTGATGCGGCCGCTTGGCGGGCGCTCGTCGTCTTCCGCCGTGTCGTCCGTCGTCGTCGTCGTCCGTGTGCGCACTGCGCGAGCGAGCCGCAGCTGACGCAGACGTCGAACTCGCTCTGTGTGGCCGCGGTTTTCGGGCGCGGGGACCAACGGCGAAAACGGCGGGGGAATGTGGCGGGCGGAGCGGGGCGGGGGAATTGGAACAATTGGGGGCGGGTGGGGCCGCCGGCAAGGGGTGGTGGGGTGGGAGTAAGCAGGAGAAGAAGAAGAAGCAGGGCATCAATGAGCAGGGTGTTCCGGCGGCAACGACTGAATGGGTGGAAGATTACGTTTACCTCTAGGTGAACATGATTGTCCAGTCGTATTGGTTGAATCCTGGCAGATGGGTCAGCACGACATGCCAGACATGCAGTGAGATCGAGGAAGTGATCCAAGGCGACGATGGGAGCCCAAAGGTTAACTGAATGGCCTGCCCATCGGGGAAATAACAACAGCACAATACAGATACGACGGCAGAGAAGCTGCCCTATTCCAGTTCGCTGAATGGGGCGTTGATGCAGTATATCCAAGCAACAAGATGCGCACATGCGTGCCAGGCCCGACTATGGTCGAGACTGGCCCAACGGACTCTCATGTCTGCACAAAGATTTTGCAAAGGGGCGAAGCGACGGACAATATTAAAGGTAGAATGAAGGAACTCACACGTCGGCAATGGGTACGTGGGGGGATCGACGAGCGAATGGTACGCATCCACGAGGAACGATCTTGAGGCTGACAAGAGAATACGCATGCAAAAGCAGAGAACGACAGCGCGGGGGCCGCAGCGGAATTTTTGCGCGGTGCTGGACAATGCCGGCACGACGACAGACGTGTAGTATTGCCGCACTTGGTCCTAGCGCAGACAACAGGGCAAGTTAGTGTACGACTGTAGGGCGGTATTGATGAAATCAGATTCCACGGGTACAAAAAATCATCAGCAGGCAGTAGCATACAGAGCAGAACACAGTTCGGGCATCTGCAAGTGGGGGACAAATGAAATACCACACCGTTGATACCGTTAAAGTCTCCACCATCAGGCCTGCAGCGGGCGGGTGCGCACGCCAGTGATGCCCAGGCCAGACAGAGAGAGAGAGAGCTTGTCGGAGCAAGGATCCCACTCACAACAACTGCTGCCCCCTATCTTCGCCGAGGAGCTCTCTGTCAATCTCCGTGCCTGCGGCCAGGGCGCCCGCCGCCTGCCTCGCATCCGCCACGCGCTGGTGGCCCTGGACGCCGCCGTGCGCCCACGTCCCGCGTCTGTTTCCCCTCACAACAGCGCGATCGCCAACCGTCGTGCGTGGGAGTGCCTGCAGGTAGCCGGCCCAGCGCGACGCGCGCCCGAGCAGGCTTGTGAGGGTGAGATGGCGCAGCGCGGAAGAAGTGTGGCGCACTCACAGCTCGCTGTACAACCGCGAGGGCGAGCCCCAGGCGGGCGCCGTGGCCGTATCGGCACGACGGGGATCGCGTCCCGCGAACAGGCAGGCGCGCGCCGAGAGCATGGCGGCCTTGGGGGTATCGTGACCACTGCGTTACGGCACGGCGCGGCGGGCGCAGACGGTAATTAGGGGTGTTGGGTGTGCAGGTGCGGTACGGCGGCGACCAGGAAGGGGCAGAAGTGAGCATAGCAGCACGGCGTGACCCCCTGGGGAAGACGCACTCACAGGTCTCGTGCGCATCTAATGGCTGACCCTGAGCTGTTGCATACGCAGCAGCCCGCCGCCGTTCTCCACGTCCGCGAGTATTACAGCCTACGGTCAATCCATATGCCATTGGCAGCGCACCAGTCAAGCAGGGTTTGATACGGGTTCCCGGTCGGAGACATCATTCGTGTCGGTCGGCTGAAACTGGGCCCAGTCGGACACAGAGCTAAAGAGATTGTTGGAAAAACACGACAGAACTTCGCAGAGAGACCCGTCAAGACAAGACGGTCGGAAGTGGCAGTCGGATGGTGTCCACGGTGAGAGAACAGAAAACCCAGTGGCAGGTCGACCGACGCGCTTTCGGCCAGCCCAGCGTTACCCGGTTCCCACGCTTCCCCACTGTGCTTTTAGGCTCGGCCCTTACGGAACCATGACCGAGCTGCAGCCACTGCGTCAGATGATCTGCGTCATGTCTTTTCTCTTTCGAAGACCTTTTTCTGAGCACCGTAGAAAACGGAAAACGGCTCCAGATGGAAATCCGCCAGAGCGTGACAACCCCATTACAAGACGTAGATTCGTAGAGATTCGGACTGCACACAGCGGTAGAACGGTAATCAGGCAACTATTGATCCTTTCTTGGTCTCCTTGCTCGCCGTCGCTGTCGCTGCCTCTGACGCAGCCTTCCTCCTGCGCAGCGAAGCGGGCCAGCTCCTTGGCCTCGGGCGCGCCTGCGATTCCTGGCGTACTCCTCTCCTGCCTGCAAAACGCGACCCCGATCAAGGAGAGGCAGCAACAGGACACACGATCAGCACACAGAGAGAATACACCGCGGTGGCGCAACGGCGGCGCCGCGAGAGGAACGCACCTGGAGGAAGAGGACCGCACCGAGAAGCGCGATGATGATTGGTGTTGCCCGCCAGAGACAGTCAGGCGCAGCGCCTCGATCTGGTCCTGCTCGCGCGTGTCGACGCCCTCGACGGGGGTCGCGATCGTCCGCGACGCGGGCAGGCCCACTGAGAGGTACACAGAGAGCGCAAAGATGTACACCGCTGGCGGCGATGATTGGGTCGTCAGCGTGGGCTCAGCGCGCGAACGGTGCGGGGTGCGCACCGAGAGAGGACCCGTCGAACCATTTTGCGCTGTCGTCGAGCTTGATGAGCTTTCCCGACCAGCCCTATTACCCCCACTCCCATGATGGCGTGCATTAATGCCTGCAGACGGCGCAGCTGTCAGTACCGAAGCTGCTGAGTGCAAAGCGAGGATGTTGACCTTGATGGCGCGTGGCGCGTGGAAGAACATGGTGTAAAACTCCATGCCATCCTTGACGACCTCGTCAGTGAGGGGCGTGAAGAGGACGCGGTAGTCCACGTTCAGACATACATGAACAAGACACCTAGACACAGAGGGCGCAATGAGCGAGCGGTCACTGTGCAATCTGCAGGGCGTTTACCAAGGAAGAAGCAGGTAGAGGAGAGAACGGCTGCTTGCCTGAATCCCATGGATGAGAACTAACAGAAATAGAGCGTCGCTGGCGGTCGTCTGCATCCCTCCAGAGATTGCTCGCGGTCGCGCGCTGTACCTTGGCGCTAAGCTCGATCAATCTTCCAGTCCAAAAAGGGCAAGTACGCAGGACCCTTTTGCACTTTGTCTGCGCAGCGGCTGCCTTGGCAGCAGCAAGATATGCTGGCCCACGAGCAGCACACGTGTAGCTCGTCGCGCAAAAACTATTCAGCCCTTGTCACGCACTAGCAGAAGCAGCCGCCAGATCACGGTGGACCCACAGAGAAGTTTCGCGTCAGAAACGGGCCCATTATACAAGGGCCTTCGACGGGCGAGCTGTTTCACTTGTCGGACCAGTCCCGAAACATCGCTATCGCGGCGGAAGGGGGACCGGGACCATATATGTGGATGAATAATAGTATGTACATTACGAATCTCAGGGTATCGTCGAACGAGGGCAGGAGAGCAAGTAGCACTAGTGCTAGAACTAGTAGTACGCCGGAGGTATATCGCGAACCATATCATCACAAAAGAGAGCCCGAGAATCGCATGAGTGGAGACCAAGGTTATGCTAGAAGCCGTGAACTAGATGCGAATGTCGATGTTACTCGTCCAGGGTAGATACAAAAGGAAGAGGAGGAGCCACGATGATCTGGGACCGAAGACAAGCGCGGACGCCTACTTCGGTGTGTGCAGCGGGCGACGGACCCGGCGACGCGGGCACGCGTTGCGGGGTGCGAGGGCTGTTCGGGGAGGGGGTGCTATGCGGAGGCCGGGGCGAGTGTGGAAGACCCATCATCCGGCTCTGCCTCCGCGTCGCCTTGTCGGTGACCGCCACGCTGAGGCCGCGGGTCGCCGCGACAGGCGGACGCCTTGCTGCGTGACGACGACGACGACACGCCGTTAGAACTGAGGTCGACGACCTGCAGCTGGGGCGTATCCGCCGACGGCTGCGCGTCATACGCCGAATCGCGAGTGGCCGAGGATTCTGCGATGGAATCGTTGTCGGCGGTGCCTTCTGTCCCGCTTTCGTCATGCACGGAGTATTCTTCTCCCTCGTCAGACTGCTCTTCAGCTAAAAGTAAGAAAGACATGAGAGAGCTGATCCAAACGGTATGTCCACACAGCGTGCGCACCTGTTAGGGTTCTGCCCGCTAGGCCGAGTAGTTGATCAGCCGCTGCGTCCGAATACCGCTTGCTGTTTCGTCTGCTGATGAAGCCCTTGTCGGTATCGTCTCTTTGTTCGGGCGGCTGCTCTTCCAGGTCGCCATCGACGTTGAACACACCGTTTGAACTCTCCAAGCATGAGACTGAAACACGCCCGCTGGGGATGCCCAACGTGGGACTGAACACAAATTCCCACGTTCCTCATGGTCATCTTGTTCACATGCGCGTTCTGCACAATCAGGATGAGGTGTGCCGTAAGAGCGCGGAGCAGACTATAGTTGGCGATTGGCAGGGCCGCTATCAGCTGTGACAACTCCGAGATGCGCTCTTGGGGATCGACAAAGTCTATCGCATTTCAAGGTTAGACATAGCCCCAAAAAGAGAGTAGGCGCAACTCACCGATCACGGACAAGAAGCGCAAATGAAGTTCACGAGTCAGGATGCTTGCAGGCAGTTCCCGCAAAAACGTTTTCAAGAGTCCAGCAATGGCGTGGGGGTCCCAGTGCTCATCGGAGGCCAAAGATCGACGTCACCCTCTGTGGCAAGGTAGGTGTGAGCTAACGTCACTGCGAACTGGAGAAGGCAAATAGACACCGACCATTGTTGAAGCGGTCCTTCAAAGCCTTGATGACGGCAGAGCTTCCACTGAGTCGGTATATGCCTTCTTCTTGCTCCGCTTTCTTCGCCTCCAGGTACTGGATGCACCGGAATACAATGGCTGGGAGGCTCGCGATCTCCGCGACGTCTAGGGACTCTTCCAAGCTCACGCCGAAGACTGCCCGGGTACGTGGACTTGGGGCATTAGGTTTGTCTAACGGAGAAAAAACAAGCGATCAGAGCTGCCCGCGGCCGACGCCTCACTGCTACGCACCGTGCCGGCCCAAAGCCCCAGAATGACCGCGACTTTGAGCCTTTTCCCTGCGCTCGCTCGACGACTGCGGGTCGGGAGGCGCACTGCTCCCACCACCAAATTTGTAGCCAGCGGTATCGGCGTACCGTTCATCGGACCGGAAATCTTAACCTTCCCATTCGCGTCGACCCGCGAGTCTGCAGCACCGCTGGATCTTTCTCTGGAGAAGCAGGCCGCTCTGGAATGGGCGACGGCTTGAGAGGATTCATGGATCTCCGTCGTTCCTTTTTTCTCTGTTCTGCAGACGCACCGACATACTTGCCTCTGCTGTTCGGCACAGCGTGTGGGTCGGCCATGTCCGCCGTAGGTGGCCCATCTCCGAGTTTGCGCGTTGGCCCACGGCCGGGGCATGTCGACTTCCTCGGTTCCCACCAGCGTCGACGTAGACGGCAGCGAGCTCGAGAGCGGAGTGTCTGGTGGCAAGGATGCGGGCTTGGCAGGGTTTTCCTCGGGGACAGGAGCAGAGAAGAGCTTCGCGTTTGTTTGCGTCAGGGCGCAAGCTCCGACACAGGCACCACCTTGGTGATCTCGATGTTGCGTGTGCACGGCGCGTTGGTGTAGAGAGGTCCGATGGGGCTTCTGGAGCTGGTGCTCGCTCGCGAGGCCGCTGCAATACTTGTCGCCTCCTCGTCGCTGTATCGCCCCGTCACATACCGGCACAAGTACATCCACCCAACTATCCCGCTCCTCGTCGCTCTCAGCATTACAGAGAACGTGCCTGGGATTGTTGCCACCTGGGCCCCGTTTGGCCTCGATGATCATGGAAGGCGTGTCGATATTCATTGTCTTCGGTCAGCGTCCTTCCTTTCTAGCATGCGCTGCTGACGACCGATTTGTGCATTGGTGATCTGGATAGAGCCTAGGTGTGCACCGCCGACGCTACCCGCGCTATACCCGTCATTGAGATGAATCAGTACGGAAGATGAGATGTTTACAGGACTGGTCCACGCGAATGACGTCCACAGACGACGGTGATAAGACGTTGGACCAGGCAAGGAGAAGGAGACTCACACTCTCATAGTATTCCAGAGAAGGTCCCTGGAGAACGAAATACCGCGTCTTCCAGCCTCCAAAGTTCTTTCTTGTCCTCTCTTCGTCAGATATCCCCTCCTTGTAACCAGCGCGCGTGACAGGCTTCTGCGCCTCATTCGCTATCCCCCGAGGTGAAGAAGGCGATCACCTCATCCTTGTTCTTCGTGGGCAAGGTCCCTAACAGCGAGACCGCAAATATAGCTCCAGGGCGGGACTAAAGATGCGACATATGAACATCGTGTGAACGGAAAGAAAAAACATGACCCGCAAACTCACTTTCCTCTGATCAACTTTGCAGGTGCCGATGTGGTCTTTTCCACAAAACGCCCCTCTGGCAGGCCCCTGACTAGCTCTCTTTTCCCCAAGGTCTTTCCCAATCGGCAGCCCGCATCCGCCGAGTCCACGTGTCAGCACTACATCACCCTGTACAATTTTTCGTATCTTCCACGGCTCTTTCCCGCTGCCTGGGTCGACCTGGATGATGAACGAGAGGACGTCTTTTGCCACGATCGTTGGGCCCGGACATGGACGAGTGCGAGACCTGAACAGTCGTCCGTGGGAGATCCCCTGAGGTAGCAGAATGGTAGTGGCGCGGTACGCAGGTTTTGGGGGTGGGATCCAGAACTGAATGGGCTTGCGGGGGGGCGGTGCCTGCGACAATCGATGGTGGGGGGTGGGACTGGGTGTGCAGCGGCGGTATGAGAGTCAGACGTGTCGGTTGGTGTGCTGATGCGACCGACTTCCATCAAACAGATTCTGGCTCCTGGTGAGAGTGGGCGGGCGACCTGTGCTTGTCATTTGGGCAAAAGGTGTCGTTTCACGCGGAGGCAGCTGGCTTGGTGAGGTACCTGGAGGGAAGTGGAAAGTCTTCCGCGGTTTTTTGCACACACGCGCGAAAAAGCTTCCGACGGTGGGGTTCTCTACATCCCTTGGAATCCTCCGTATTCATCCGGAATCTCAAGGCTGCTCGTAGACAGTCGATACCCGTCCGCGCTGTTGTTTATGCTTAGTCGTAGTTGCTGTCGGTATCGAAAAAAAAAAAAGCCTTGCCAAGTCCATGAATTCGCTGGTCTCTAGTCCGCGCACGGCTGCCAGAACGCTCTTAGTACGGGGGCTGCTGGACTCTGTGCTCAGCTTTGGCGGGTCTCAAAGCTAGCGCTCTGGCTTGTTGAGGGGAGGGACTCTGACCTCTTATCGGACAGGGCCTATTGTGACGCTTTGTCCGGAGACGCGAAGCGGAAAAAAGAAGCGGCGCGATCACAGTTGTGGGAATCCGTGCGTCGACCGAGGGACTAGGACCGGGGTGACTCGCCCATTAGATATTTGCATAATAGCGTCTCGCTTCCTCAGGGAGCGAGGTAGGTTTTGCGGGGGTCCCGGGGAACGATCGGACGGCAGGTGAGCGAGAGGAAGGTTGTTGTCCGAGCCGTTATGAAGGCCGGGTGGCTTCAGCGCCAGTGCTAGATGCGACTGAATGATTACTTGCGGGTTCAGCAATCATGCTGCATGCCCTAGGATGATCGCTGGCTCGCTGTTAGTGTGCAGTCGACGACGACTTCGGGGTCAGAGGTTGTGTTGGGTTGCCGTCAAGACTACTACAACCCCGTCCCCCTCGGTGCTGCTAATCGTTCCGAAACGACGTTGACGATCCGTCACTAGTGGGGGGCCCCGTCAGGGGGGTCTGTGTAGGACGAGCAGAAGGTACTGGCCGAAGGGGGGATGTTCCAGCCACCGTACCTGCCGCGGTTGTCGCAGTCTTTAAGTCGTCGCCACGATTACCCACTGGCAAATTGCAGAAGACGCGGAGTCGTAACCAGAGGTCGAGTGGCCGGTGCGCAGGTTAAGGGTAAGCGGACCTGGTCATTCGTCGTTTGGTCGGAAGAAGGCAGGGGAAGATTGTTAGATGACGACGACGCAGGCTGAGACCCAGTGTCAGAGGGGGACAAGGCGAGATGGTTCGTGACGACGATGTTGGTGTGATGCTGATCAAGTAGCTGCTGGAAAGCTGTGAGGTCGACAGCGAGATGTTGAGGACTGTTCTGCGAGCCCTGGCGAGGGCGTTGACGAGAGGTAGGCAGGATCGACAATACCCATTTACCTGGCGATGAGATGCTAGGAAAATATCCTACAGAGACACACGATTAGAGGGTCTGATGGACATGCATGCAGAGTAAGGCACAACGGGGGCAGAGACCGGCGGTCGTCCTAACAATAAAAGAGCAAGCATGCTCACCTATATCTTCTGACTGCTGGGTGCCTGTGCATGTTTTTGCCTAGATTGGATCGAATGGGAGCACCACCGAGAAGTTCTCCCCCGCTTTCACTATTTCGCAGATGGGTGTGGGACCGCGGCCGATCTCAGACTGCCCTCCTTTCCTCTCTCGCCGTTCTCGCTCTCTGTGCGCCTTCAGCAGTACATCTGTGTTTCTCTCCCATAGCCTGCAGTCGACCCTTGTATGCGTCCCGCTCTCCACGTACTCGCTCGAGTTCCTTCATCCAGCTGCGTGTACCCTGCACGCTGCTTCTCGATTAATTTCCAACAGCTGGGTATTCTGTCCCGACAAAGTATTACGGTCTACCCACCACGGCGGACTCGAGGGGCGGCAATAGACGGATCTGGCGCGGATGCGTGTGTTGACAAAAGGGCTTGAACGGTGACCGGGCCACCATGGATGGTGGTGTGCCATTTGTGGCCGCGCTTGAATGCGAAGACGAAGTGGCCCTAGGCGCACTGGGGAGGCGTGGGCGGTCAAGGAGATGTCGAGCGGTAGGTGGCGTTGCGCTCGCGTGACGGAGTGCTGTGGGCGCTGTGCACATCATGTTTGACGAGGACGATGCAGAGGCCGACATCGCGAGGCGGCGGCATACGATGTGGAATTACGGCGAAAGACTGCTTGGACGCCGACCGGACAGCTTAAGTGAGTGCGATGTTGAGGGTTCGTGTCGAATGACGGTGGTGGGTATCAAACAAGAGATGTAATGTTCGCTAGCAACGTATTTGTCGCTGGGGTAGTGGGGACGACGACGGGCTCGCAATTGACGATACCCGGAAAGTGTGAATGTGAGCAAAGGTGAATGCGAATCGTATCAAACGCGAATGTTTGTGCTGCGAGCTCGCGTGCGCACGTGTGAAAAAAATCACGAAACCATTGTCCGGTGGCCCACAGCTCGCTTGGGCTCGCTCAGCACTCTCTTTCTCTGACGACCACGACACAATTTTCCCTCCTTATTGTTTCCTGGTGTGCCGGCTCACCGCTGAGATCATGCAGTGAGCTACGGAGGGTCTCGTTGGGCAAGCGTACAAGTGATCCCGTCGCCTCTTTGATGCGTTGCCCCGTGCAATGACGATCCTCCTCGGCCTTCTGTGTGACATAACACATCATGAGCATGCCTCAGGATCTTCACAGGACCACGAGACGCCCCTTCGAGCTCTCTTGGTTATGCTACCAAGAACCGCCCCAGCATACCAACAGCCTAAGTGGTATACCCCGCCACGGGATTACGACCTCCTCGACACTGCGCGTACTCCGCCTTCATCAGTTTGGGCCATTGACAGCCCTGCCTGGCTCAAACAAGGCCAAACTTTGCACGGCCGCCGCCGCGCAACAAGCATCAGTTCTACCCTTGGCGTATTCTCGCCCAGCTTCTCAGCCCCAGGTGTCTTCAATTTATCTCGGAGAAGCACTTCATCACGGGCGAAGACCTACTACTTCTTGGACCGCATCCATCCGCCACACAGCGGCTTACTGACATTGGCAGTCGAAGAACCAGCCTTCCCGCAAATGCTTTCTGCGCTCCCTCGAGTCCCATGCCCTCAACAGCGTGACCATATGCAATACACAGGTCATTACTTCCCTGCTGCCACTCCGCTTTGTGGTCACAGGAAAGCGAAGTCAGCCGCCCTATTCGCTGCTTGCTCACGTTTGGGGAACAATCTGTTCCGTGTCTCAGTCAGTTCTCAATGACAAAATCGATGAAATCGTGCGTCAAGAAGTGGGCGGGAAATGCAAAACAACTCACGGTGAATTAAAGAATGAAGGAATTGGGTAAATTCCGAACCCCAAACCCTCACTCCTCCTCCGTGACCGGTACCTGCCAGATACCAAACGAGTTTCCCGGGTCGACTGCGAGGGCTAACCTGACGTGGAGTTATTGTGATCACGTCGCCGAGCCGCAGCGTTGTATCGTTTGCACCGGCGAGGCCAGGGTCGCTCGGGGATGGCGGTGTAGAGGAGAACCTTGATATTTTAGAACTTGATATATCCGAGTGTGGTTCTGTAATAGTTCTGGGAATCTGCCAATTTGTTGAAGCTCTCCAGATTGCAGAGTTGCAAAATCCTCCTCCACGTAGCACCCCCAAAGGACGTTGTATTTGGCGCAGGGTCTACCTGTAAACACTCGCTCGGGAAAGGAAGCATATCGATTGTGACTCTCGGTACATGTGGATGATTGCGAGGAAGGATATATCGTGCAAGGTCTGCTTCGAAGGTCGTCGAGCTGAGTCTGTTTCCATTTGTTGAAAGCTTTCGACGTTTCTCCTCCAACGCGACAGCGTCCCCCAGGCCTGCACGCACGGTTTGCTCGTTGATCTCTTGCCCTGCATCCTCTGCGGTCTCCTTGATTTTTCCCTTGTCATTCCGCCGCCGCGCGGCCTCTAGAATCTTGAGCATCTGCACTGTGTACTCGCCCTTCTCGTCGAGTCCGATCCACGCGTCTAGACAAGCGCGATCGCAAAACATGAGACCCAGGCCTCTGCATAGTCTCGGCACGTAAGAAATCCGCGCCTGCCGCACTCGTAGCGCCAGCATTCCGCGCACCAACCTCCGTCCGGAAACTGCTTGTAAACAGTGCATGCGTACGGCGTCGGAACATCGAGCAGGCAGTGCTCCAGCGGGCAGGTCGCGAGTTGCGCGGTAGGACCTGCCTGTGAGAGGCGATATAGAGATGGAGAAATCAGGAGATAATCCAGAGGCGTTCGCAGCTATCACAGGATATCCCATGGTGAACGAGTGTCGATGGTGGTGGACGTCGCGGTCGGAGTGCTGTCAGTATCCGAGAAATGTCTCTGCGTGCCCGACAGCCAATGAGCGCACAGCGTTCAGAAATCTCTGCGCCCCCCACGTGGCGCTGCACTTGCCAAATTTAGAACCGTGCTCTGGTCAAGTCTCATCTCCAACGCATTCCAGGACGAGCCGCACACCCTCCCTGCCTCTTTTACGCGTCCCAAGGCTCCTTGCAAGCATACGACTTCAACAGAGACCGCACAGAGATGCTCACCGTCGCCCGCGCGCCCGCCCAGGATATGTGCTCTGGCTGGTGTTCGACGCTCCACTCTTGCGACCAGACCAGGTTTCAACGCGAAAGGGAGCTCTAGCAAGCTTATGCGCGAGCGGAGAGACATCGACGAAATATCGACAACCTCCTCTCCACGCTCTTCAGTAAACACCGCGCACGCGCAACGCCAAGAAGGAAGATGGTAAACGTGAGCCAAGAGGAGGACCTGATACCCGCGGACCAGTCCAACTCTCTGGGAGCCAAAGAGCAAACAGAGCAATGCGTAATCTGCTGCCTTCGATTGTTTAGCATTGAGAGGTGAGTGCCACGCCAATCGCTACTCACTTGTGTATGCTAACAGTGGAGGCATATCGAGTGGGGCCCTAGTTCGTCGCCACACTGTCGGGGGCCCCTATGGCGATAGACGGAAAGATCTTCATCAGACGGACCTGCTGTGAAACTGGGGTTGTGTGGACAATGGTGTGTAGCCTGTTGCTGTGCGTGGCATGTCCACGGCGGCGCCAGTCTCAATGAGGGTCGTGCAGAGTGTCAAAACGTGTCATAATCGTCATTGTACGTTGCCTATATCATTCCGTATAAGTGTTGATAATAGCAGTACGTAGTTGTCCTGAATATTGGAAGTGAAGGTATGGTTCAGCAGTCGACTGCCCATACAGGGTTAGTTTCCGCTTTCTCTGTTACTGAAATCCCATAATCGCAACCTCCCCTAAAATTCTGATCACGCAGGGCTAAAAGGTGATACGACTGCCCAGTTCCCACCGGTAATTTCGGCCTTCTTACCGTCGATTTACAGGTCCACCTGCGGTAAACAAACAGGACTAGCGCTCAAGCTATTCTATTAGAGGATTAGAAGGTCGGTTTTGGCGTTCGGCGTTGCATAGTGGTCCGTGTTGGCCACCTAAAGGGTCGGGATCTCCGCGTGAAGGTGCTTCTCATTCTAACTACGTTCCTAACTTACAAGGACTGCGGATCCGGAAAACTCATAGACACGGGTACGATACGCCTCCCGGTATACGGCAATCCAAGGAAACCACAAGAGCTCTCGATGCTTGGCGGCACAGCATCTCTCCTTCATTAAGACTATGGACAAAGACATGCTGTGGCGCTGGGATGCGAGGTTTCTCAAGACCAAAACCATCCAAATGGCATTACGCTTGCTCGGTGTTTGATGAGAAGGGACGACTGCTCGCGACAAACGAGTATTTTAGGTGCGCTCACCAGATGTGGCCGCCTAATACCCCGTCAATTGAATTCTCCATCAGTGTCGGCGGGTGGCTTCGTCGTGAACGAGAAGACAAAAGTTGATGAGGAAACCTGTTCTACAAGGGTGTCGACAACTAAGAGCAGTGTGCATGGCGCACGTCTACTTCAGACACATAGCCTCTCTGAGCCCGACGCACGATCGAGGGGATAGAGAGTTCGACACCCACTTCTCCTCTGCATAGGACCCGTTTGTGGTGAGTGCGCGTCCGCTCCTCGTCCAGATATTGTGGACCTAAGCTGCCGTTAGTCTGGAGACAGCCTTCTCACCTTGAACGGAAGCATAACGTAAGTGGTTTGTACGGCTTCTTTCTCCAAGTTCCTGTAGTCTAATCCGAACGGGCGTAGCTGACGATCGCCACAAATTGTAACGACAACGAACTTCACTTTGGCTACTCACATGATGAGATCCGCCAAAAGGTACTGCCGTCCTAACCCATGCCACAATGTCTATCTCACATGTCACGTGTAGCTGACAAAAATATCGGTCCGTCAATGGATGACTGCATCCGCACAGGTGTATCCACGTACCACGAGGAGAAGCTCCCCGGGAGGCTGGGACTTCGCCGACGCGCTCCCATGCTCTACAGACGGCTGATGCGTCGGGTAAGCAGTGCAACAGTACTGCCTTACTTCGCTCCGCTGCTTACTCAATACGCAACTTCGTAGCTTCTACCCCCGGATGTGTGAGTGGCCCGACGCTGCCCTCCATTACGGCTGGCAATGGTGCTACGCGCGAAGCCATGAAGGGCCCGCGGGTGAGGAGTACAACCCGCGTGCATTGGGACCGATGTCCGAGAGAAGGAGCATATCGAGTCGCCACGTCCAATCGCGGGACGAGGGTTGTTGGGTCTCTCGAACATCCAATTTGCCTATGCCGCCTGTAAGTTGGTCCCTGTGTGGACACTTGTCATGCGTTAGACTCCAGACTGATGATTCCAGGCGGGAAAAGAGAGGAAAACCATGATTCCTGCCATGGACTTCCTTTCTTGCTATGCAATCGCGTGAGCGTGGTCGTGTGAGGTGAATGCTAGCGGAGGCTAGGATTGTCACGTCCCCTACGGTACGTGACTGGCTTCGTAATGCGATGGTTCCTAGCAGCTCAGCTTCTGTCAAGAACGGTGCGGCAGGTGTGATTCCGGCCGTGCTGAAGTACATCGTAGAGGTATGATTCCCAGCTCCCAACAGTGACCTGCTTTTCTAATTTTGTTGCAGTTCGTCAGCGATGACCCGGAGAAGTCCATAGAAAAACGTTTTTATTGACTGCTGGCTGTAAAGTCTGTATTCAATTATGCACATATGATACTCACCAGGGTACAGGCTATTGGTATGCTCTGCAAACGTGGGGCACCATATCCGGCGGCGGAGGTCTGGGTGTCAAGGCCGAAGTCGGTGGTATGACTCCACGTCTTGTATTTTCCCGAAGAGCATAGCATCTGATGCTATGTACTTGATCAGTGGCGTGTTCAATGGCCAGCGCAGGATTCGCTGCGTGCATGGGTGGTACGTGACATCACATCTACTGTCTGACAGCCGTCTGAGCCATAGAATTTATAGCCGACCCGGAGACCGTACTCCAAGTGGGTTCTATCATTCGCATTAGTAACCACACTAACGAAGGAACTACTTTGTGATTACTCAGGCTGCAGAGATCGGCATAGGGTCGAGTCACAGATACTAGCTCAAGTGGAATTCTCTATGCTAATTGTTGACAATAGAACACAACCTTGGCCTAACTTGTGACCCCATCGAACGGCTTGGTCCCAAGTCCCCTGCATCGTAAGTCTACCCCATCTATGCTTAACGCATGTATGCTCACCGTTCTTTACAGGAGCGGAATAGTCTTGGCGGTAACGATGCCCAAACGTCTGCTCAACTTCCGACGCTAACATGATTCATACAGCTGTGTGAAAGCCGTCACGGCCGCCGCCCAGCTCTCTATGGCGAGTCAGAACGTCTACAGCGTGACATTGGACGAGGCCATCGAGGCGATGAGGCTGACGCGCCGCCGATATGAGTGTGAAGTATAAGGAGACGAGTCTTTCGGTAAGTTTGATTGTCTATTTCGGCTCTTCTTGTCTGTAATTCTAAACAATTTGCGTGTCTACAGGGTCTCGCTGTACGTTTCCATTCACACCTGTTCTACAATCACCTTCCTAACGTCCTGATCCCAGCGCACCGTCAAGATTCCGCTCACCGTCCCAGCGTGCTAATTATGGACTAGATGTTTTTTTTTTTTACTCTCGATATAGATTTATTGGATGTTACCCATAGAGACATTCTACCCTAGCTTTTGTCCCGAAGTCCGTCCCGATTAATGAACATTCTATCTCAGGCCTGTAGAGGATAGCTATATATGCGAATAAATAGATACGATGTCTCACATTCCGTGCCCGCGACCGTAATTGTGTTCAATGACCCTTCTACTCTTCTGCCAGGGCCAACGCTTGCTCCAGGTCATCCTCCTCTTGGAGAACCGCAGCGGGCATCGCAGCGCCGTAGTATACCCGCTGACATACGATAGCTAACGGGCCAATATTAGACGTTGTTCTTTGAGGGTGTGGGATATTTACGCACCGACGTCGATAGACAGCTGGAAGATTGCACAAACCTTGAATTGCAAAGGGCTTCCTTGCAAGAAGAAATACACGGCTCTAGAACGGCACGTGAGATTTCCGTCAGTAAATAGACTTCGAGAACGCACTTGAAGGAGTCTCCTCCAACCCAGCCGATTAAAGTTGACATGCGGAAACCGTACAGCGACTTCTGTTTATAGTTACTAAAGCAATAATCAGCCGTCAAAATATTGTTCAAGTAGATAGGAGGCTACCTGACGAGTTGTGGTATGGGCAGTGTGCTTTCCAGACCGAGCGCGAAGAATCCGAGGATATTGACGAATAACCATGCGCGGCCGAATATCAGGAAAAGGATTGCGAGGCATAGGCTACAAAGAAGTGAGACGGGTTACACTGTTGGGAACAAAGTACGCACATGAATCCCGCGAGGAATTCAATGTATTGCGTATAATTCTGCCATTGCCAGAATGAGAGCGGACGAGTGGATGATCCTATGTTCTCCGGACTTTGTTTTGGCCGGTAGAGGATACAAATGTATAACAGAGCTAGCTGACAGATACACGTGAGATTTGTATTTCTGGAGCGTTGCGGTGAGCAAACCTGTGCTACAATCATGAATAATGATTGGAATAGGAGGGCGAACTCGAAGTGGTTTCCCAGCCAGAAGAAACACCGCGTTATGTTCGCCAGGAGTCTAGCAGTGAGCCCAAGGTGTGAGTCCATACATAATGTGCACTGCAAGCGTAAACGTACAGAATAGCGCAAACATCCCTTGAGAATCCGATGGCGTCCCTGCGCGGTGGGAGGTTCACACGTAAGTCGTACAGAAACACGGGTACATCATAGATACGTACTTCTTGCGCACGATAGAGTAGGCCTGATCAGCGTAGACCAGCGGCGGACCTACAGCCATACCAATAGAGGCTAATGTTGAGAGCCATGAGGGGACCATATCGCGCGGTGGTGAGGGCACACTCAAGAGCTGTACGGCGTCTGTACTACGCGGGTCGCGCCCGAGTCGCGCCTCCGACGCTGCGTGTGGCGGTACACGTGTGAAACCCTTCAGCACGTACGTACGGTATGCTGGCGGTTTATAACGCTGCCGTAAATCACTCTTGAGCATTATATACTTGAGCGCAATTTCCGGTTTGTATTCCAGAAATGACTGTCTATAAAGTCTATACAGTTTAATGTTTAAGAGCAGTTATCAAATCATTTACCAAAATCTTGTAGGTGCACAATACATCGGGGGAGAGCAAAACCTAATGGAGAAGATGACAGCACGCAGACATCGGGATTGATTTTCACTCTGCGCAATTGAAAAGGGCAAAAAATCAAAATGAAAGCAATTCGAATGAGCACGGAAAAAGCATGACAAGAGCGAGATTCGAACTCGCGCCACTTTCGTGACCGGGAATCAGCTGACAAGTTGTCAGCAAGCTATTAGCTTGAATCCGGCGCCTTAGACCGCTCGGCCATCTTGCCTTGAAGTCCGAGTACATGGTAGCGTGATAATCATTCTTTCCTCGAGAGGAAGTTGCAACCCGTAGTGTCGCCAAAGTGTCGCCCCCTACGAAACTTAGTCATTTGTAAAGTATGCAAAAGTACAAGGGGTAGGGGGATAAGTACAGGTATATAACATGATGTGCAGAGACATGTACGATGCGAGAGCCCAAAGCGTCAATGAATGCGAGAGAAACGATAAGAAAGCGAACGATACGAAAAGTCCTACCAGCCGAAAGACGTATAACGAGAAGCATAGAGACAAAAAAGGTTCGTAATGATTCACAGATGAAGAATGAACGCGGGTATCGCTCTATGCAATAACGCATCCTCGGCCGTTGCCGCCATAAGCACCAGAGCCTTTCGCTCGGGTTGTGAGTGAAACTCGGGCAGCTTCGTAAAACACCTCATTTACGCCACGATTGTGCTTTGAACTGCACTCTGTGTGGTCAAGACGATTCAGGATCGGAGCACGTTGCACTAAGAGTGGGTTGAAACGCACCCAAGTACCGCGAGGCACGTATCCGGCGTGCGACCGTGAGGCCTTCTTCGTATTGTACAGTATGCATGGTATAGCGGGCCAGCCGCTCCTGCGTGGCACGGTCGTCCCGAAGGTCGCATTTTAGCGCTAGTTACATTCATCCTGTCAGCGGAAGAAGCGACGATGTTGGACACCGAACCACGCATACCTACGAGAACCAGCTGTGAGGCGTGTTAGCTCTGATCGCGACACTGGTGGCAAGGAGCTAACCTTAACTCCAGGGCAATATTCGAGTATCTCGTCTAGCCACTATAAACGTGTGTATTAGGGATTGCGGATAGTTGCATCGGTAACGACGGCCTACCTTGGATTCAACGTTCTCCAGCGAAAGTGGGATTATCAACCTGGTTCAATGTGGTCTTAGTATGCCGACCTGCAAAGCGCGTGTAAGACATACAGAGAAGCAGAGCATGATGACATGTGCGTTTCTGCATAACTGAGCGATCGTAGCCTATCAAATTCCTCCTGTCCTAAGATGAAACTAGAAACATCAGAAGGTGCATCCCGTTGTACCAGCATGTAACGTACCAGCAGTGTCCCAAAGACTTAGTTCCACCAAGGTATCATCCACATAATGTCATGTACATAATTTCTCAAACACGGTCGGTTTCGCTGAGGACAAGTGCTCTTGAGTTAAAAGTCGCGGTACAGCCAAAGTAGACGTACTATACTTGGGTAAAGAAGCCCCGTGTGAAGACGTTAAGCAATGAAGTCTTGCCTATGCGGGGAACAGCTCAGCCCGAGTACGGCCTGCATATACCGTGTTGTGAACAACGTAACCACACGCGCCGTCGCCGCATACAACGACCTTTCGTTGTATCTGCTGCAAGCTGTTCAGACACCTGCGACACGTACAAACACGTCGCCACGTACAGGCCTGCCTCTACCAAATGAAGGGCTACGCTGGAAGGTCCGCATACCGGCATCACTTGCAAGGGATAGTCCGGTCAAAAGAATTGCACTAAGCAAAAGCGAGACAAGTGTCGGTTCGTATCGCGACAGAGAGTGAGTGTCCGATGATGTGGCGGATGTTCCGTAAATTGGTGGATCGAACAAGCGAGACCGTAGCGAACAGTTCGTGAAAGGCGAAGGCAAAGTATGGGCGTCTACGTTTTAGTGCCTCAGCGCAGGGCGCATTCGTCATGGGGTTCACATGTACACAGCCCCGTCACGGGCAGGCAAATACCCTGAGAAAGATGATTATATTACAACCAGCCCTTTACATATCCACAAGAGAATACAGATCGCAGCAAAGAGGTATACACAGCAAGAAACAGGAGAGGTATCGTCCAAAAGTTTGTACATGTTTTCAGTTAAGTAATCTCACCTCAATAGCCTACATGCTCGATCTGCGCGATCAAGTCTTGCCATACGTTTTGCATAGTACCCTCTGGTGAGTACCGACCGTTGACGTCGGCCTCTGCACCGAGCGCGAAGCCGTTGCCGTTGTCCGCATAGCCATAGTCGAAGACGGGGAAGTACTGCGGTAGCGACTGCTGTGTCATGGTGAGCGGCGAGAGCTGCTGGGGGCCCTGGAACGCAGGACTAGAGTAGCTGGAGGACGCGCCAGCGGACACAGGAGTCATCTCGGCAAAGCTCTGGTGGTCGTACGGCGAGGGCATCGAGGACAGCGGCTGCATCTGAGCCTGGGGCTGCGGCTGGGGAGCCTGGTGAGCGTTGTTCGCAAAGGTACGAAGATACTCGAGCACCACGGGATGTGTCTGTGCGTCAAGGTCTTGCTTGATGGGGAAAGGTACGATCGGGTTGGATGAGACGGGCGAGAAAGTTTGCCGATAACGGGGGAGAGCGATTTTTCCTTCTGGGCGACGAGACGTGTGCGGCCGCCAAGGACGTTGAGCTCGTCGTTGTCGTCCGCGGGGGTGGACGGTTCCGAGAGGGGAGCCCTGGCGGGAGGGAGGGGTGTTCCTGAATTGGGCAAGGCTCGCGTGGGCCTTGTCGCGGAGGTTGAGCATGATCGCCTGTGGGGAGTCGGTGAGCATAAATTCCGACCAGGATCGGAGGTTTGGTCAGACGCACCAACACATTCTGCGCGCGTGAAAGAGATGGGCCGTCTTCGAAAACAGATCGCACGCTGCATCCAATTGGACGAGCGCAGACGGGGCCAGGCTCATCGAAGGGCAACGGGTCACGATCGATCCCAATATAATCTGCAGATGTGGTGAGTGTCGCGCCACCGTGCGGGGACAGAGTAGCACTAACGGAGCACGAAAACAGATGCGTCCACAGGAACCACATTCGCTCAGACAGCTCTTTGAGTTGTGAGTGGATATTCCGCACTAGGGCGAACCAGCGACCCCGCACTGCGGTACGCGGCTATAAACGAACTACCGTACGGGCTGCCCAGAGGATCCTTCGGGTGGTCGCTTACGGCTCTCGCAAAGAAGCCCCTGTGCATGTCTAGTCGCATGGGTCATATGAGACCAATTGATAGAACGATCGGGTAAGAGCGAGGGACGTACACAGCAAATCTGGAAGAATAAAGTTAGATTACCCTGCGCACACGGGTGTCCACAAAGACAAGCAAACTCACTCGACTCCCGAATGGCCAATACCAAATGCCGCTGCAGAATCAGCGGCACTGAGTCGTACGAACCTGCGCGAGCATCTGCATTGCCGAAACCGGCGATTTGTAGGATGGGAGGAACGTGGAACCCTCGCAATTTGCGATCAAGTTGTAGAACAGTGTTGTATGTTGGCGTTTTCGCGCCCAAAGGCCTGGTCGTACACCTGATGCATGCATTCGGACACGTATCGATGTTTCCACCAATGAACTGGGAGCGGGTTAGGCAATGCAAAGTGTACGTAGGTATTGTGACTTACAAGTCTCTTCGTCGTGGGGCTCGTCCGTGTGCGGCTTCTTGCAGTCGACGTGGGCTAGGTAGAATGACGGTGGTCGGCCCATGGTATAACACTAGATCAGGGTTAGTATTCGTGAGCGAAAGCGACCGAGGTCTTCGCACCGACCTGTAGCAGGTCATATACATAGAGCTCCCAGAACGCTTGCCGTCGTCTCTGGATCTCCCTGCCATCGACGTTTTTCCAGCGCCCGGCATCCTTGTCTGTAAGATCAGTTAGTCGATTTCTCCGCTTTTCGCACGGGCTACGTACGGAGTCCCATCTGCGGAAAGGGGAGGCGATAATTCAGTCAAGATTCACGTGCACCAGCCGCGAGGTTTACTCACGCTTATGCCGAGCTTTACTGCGAGCCCCATCAGGGCCCATCGTGAGCCCCACTCCGCTGCCATATCTTTCTGACAAGAAGAGGTAAAAGGCCATGAGATACTGTGCGAGCGATTAATTGGGTATCTTAGATGTATCCCAAAATTATAACGACGTACCAGGACCTGGACTGCGAACAATGTCGGCTCCTCAAATATGGGGCTTTGGAATAGCGCGGCTCGCGCAAGTTGATGGTACTTCTCAGCTTCAATATTGTAGGCGACCCGCTTGGTGTCCATCAAACTGCCAATGGCTAGAACCATGAACATCAGCGCGAGTTGATGTGATAGGAGCGGGTCGTCGATATCTGGCAAGATATTCGGGTTGTAAAACTGGTTGAAAACGGTGTCGTTGAACTCGTCAAGTGAGATAATGTTGTACCTGGGTACAGAGTTGCGTCAGCATGTTACCGAGGAGGAACAAAAGCAAAGGCACTTACTCCCATGCTGTAATGGAGTCATGTGGCGTTAGAGCGACTGATGATGCCATCTCACTGCGAACGACGCACCGGCATGTTGGAAGTATATGTGACGCAGATCCGCAGCCATGCTCATCTGCAGGCGGCAGATACCAATATATGCTCTTCAGGCGAGTCCCACGCTCCTGGACCAGGTGGTCTGAGTGTCTGGGAGTGGCGGGAATGTTAGGTGCTATAGGGAAGAAACCTGACATCGAGAGGATCTCCGCTGGTATTATCTTGCGTAGTAGACCTAGTCGCGTCCTCCTTTTCCTTCTCATGCTGTTTCGTTTCTGCGGTATCCGCATAAGAGCTGCGCCCATAGTAGTGTCAATGGCAAGGGGCGGCATACCTGCAAAAAGTACTGCGGCGCGCATGTCAGAGCAGTGTGCCGTCATTAGCACAGGATGATGAAACATACCCAAGAACTGGTCGCTTGACCAAAGTAGCTTGTGCGGCCGGTGTCGCTGATGACCAACGAGGAGCCAAACGCGTCGACAACGTCACCGCCTGCTCGTCAGAGTTGCCATTCGCAATGGCTAGATTTTCCCGCTGCAGGGGAGCCTTGATCCGCAGGAGGTCTTCGGAGAGGAGCGGGTGGTTGTCCTGTGAGTGCATAGCATGGGACGCTCTGAGCCCATCCTCCAGGTCTCTCACACGGGTAGAGAGTTCTTCAATCTTCTGGTGTAGGTCCTGCGTCGAGGCAAGAACAAAGCGTGTTGCACTGTTGTAGAGACTGCATGAAGACTGCTTGCAGTACTTCCTAGGCACATACTTACCGGTTGCCCTTCCCAGTTGTCAGAGACCCTACGGGACAGGGGTCATCGAAATTAGAGTTTGGGTAATAGTAATGAATGAAAGCGTACCATCTGGACATATCGCAGCGCATCCTCTCTTAACGCAAGAGCCACAGGGTATAGCACGGTCACAGCGCAGTTTCAGTCTGAGGGGGGGAAGCCGAGATAGTTTAGTACCGCGGCGGTGATCGTCATGTGGGGACCAATGGTGGGGAGCGGGGAGTACCTGCGGCATTCAGCACATGATAGACGCGTCGCACCTCTCTTGCGTTTCTTGACCTCGCCGCCAGGGGGTCTGTTGGCCTGACAGTCGGACCCATTGAGATTGGTCTCGGGCGACGACATGGTAGAGCTAAAGAAACCTGTGAAGGAGCGCGAAGAAGCGTCCCGAGTGATGCATAATAATTTGCATCTCAGATGGTCACCCAAGCAGCATGAGGCGGCAAAGAGTAGGCAGCAAGATCCCACATTCGGTAATTCCCCCTGAGCCCCAGATGGATCCCTTTCCCGCGTGCGCTGCGCCAGTGGGAGAAGCATCTTGACCCAAAGTGAGCCCTACCTGACTCCTCTCGAGGGCCGAGGCTATTAGCAGCTGTACACACTACGGCGACAACCAGGGGCACGGTGTAATGCCTTCACACCGTGCGGCAACTATGAAAAGCAGGAGACGCCGGCATCGGTTATCCGGCTCATTTTCCGAACCTGTGTCTGCGGAGGCTCAGCGCGCTGCGCGGCGGTCTCAAGATACCCTCAACCATCGCCGACGTCGCCTGAATTCGTAAGATATTCCAAATAATTCTCGACGCTGCGGTGATTGTTCATAGGACCATAAACAGCCTGACGTGCCGCCGCGGAGATGCCCCGGGCAGCACCAATCGGGGAGCCACAGGGCCTTGCGTTGCGATTCATCATGCTTGCTCTGGACGTATAAGCGTCCTCTTGTGAGCGTCGAATGCCGCGCCGTGGCATCTGATAGGCATCCATAACGGCCACGGACAGACCCTTACGAATTGATCCCCACCCGCACTGCGCCGGCGTTTCTGGCTCGCTTCCCCGCGCGTGGCCATTCCGTCTCCCAGCATCCTCTTGGCGGACTTGCATACGAGCTGCTCAGCGAGGCTCGCGGAGGAGGTTGAGTTTGCAAAGGGGTCCGAGTGGAATCGGTAGCCAGGGGGAGGGGTATCGCACACCTCTTTAGGACTTGCGTGGGGAGGCCTCGACAGCACTTCTCTATAGAGAAGCCAGTTTTGGAGAGCACGAGATCAGCTTTGCTTCTATGGCAAAAGCTTTTTGTCAACTGTATACGTTGCTCGGGATGAGCGCGATAGGGCAACCGGCCATATCAACAAACTACATGTATTGGCTGATTTCCTCCGAGCCAGCGCGTGTGACGCTAGCGCATCGTCGTTTTGGACCATGAAATAGGGAGGGGAGGGGGGGGAGATACGAAAAGGGGAACGCATTCATCCATGCCTGTAAGCAGTTGGGTCATATTAAAGAGTTTTCGCACATCACGTATGATAGGATGTCGACGTTAGTACCATTGACTTCCTTGCAAAGACCCGTTTCAGACTTCGCAGCGGCGTCGCATCAAGACGTGGAAGGTGATGAAGACAATACTTGCCTAATGTGGATGGCAGTGAAGTTGTTTGGCAGATCCAAACAATTCATAAGACCAAAATTTGCGAGACGCCCCTGACCTTCACACCTGCCTCCTGCTGAGGACCTCTTGACCAACTGTGAGTAGAATTTTCACGCCCGTCTCTTTTATGATGATCCTTCAGATGACGAGTCTGAAAGTGTTTGGCCTAGAGGTTTCCTCTTGTCAACCTTCATTTTGACGACACCATAAATTTATACCATTCATGCATTTCTGATCCAACAAACATCCCGCGAAAACCCGTTTTCGAATCCATACTTATACACTTTTTTTTCAGTAGCTGACGTTCGCTTCCCATGGCGCCCTCCAATAGCGAAGACGATTGGTCGGATTCGGATGACGAGGAAGCCGTCGGACACGGTAACGGCGTGCAGCTGGGGCGTTCCAGATGGCCCACTGAACGCTGAGAACTGACCTGTCGCGATGCAGCAGTTCTCCCTCCCGAATAGAGGCGCGACTCCCCGTACGAGCCTCTCGCCACGGCATGTACTATTCTCTTCTTTAAATAATATCTTTGTCTTCTCTATGCCCATAGGAAAAGCATTTTTGACGTCCGCCTGAACCCCCATTCGAGTCTTCAAACATGTCAAAGAACTGCTCAACATCTATGGAACGATCGTGGTGCAGGTATGGTGCCCGTTGGAAGAAAGCCCTCATGATATGGCTTTGTATGTCTGGGCTTGCAGTCGCGGTGTTTGTCAAGGGCCTGGCGCTGGAAAGGTGGCGTGCAGTGTGCCTCGCCGAATCGCATTAGTTTAAAATCTGTGCATTACGAGCGTACGCGCGTGGAGAGGATTTGCGTTTTCAACGAAAAGTACGCAGCAAAGCTAGCAAAGAAGAAAACACGTCGAGCACAGAAGGTCAAACCCGTGGTTGGAAGAGAACAAAACCGGTCGTCGTCAAGTCCAATCCTTTCTCGGATATGTCCAGGATGCGAAAGAATACAGGATGAACTGACAGGCCATCAGCTCGGTGCTGTGCTAGCTTCACCAGGAACCGTTCGGGTTGGGTTCTCAGATATTTGGAGGTGTTGTCCCATGCCAAAGAGGCTGAACCACCGCACCAGCCTCGTAGAGCAGAAGAGACGAGTACCCAGTCAAGCGAGGATGGTGAGGATGGTGAGGACAGCGGGGAAGATGAGGACAACTGACGATGAAGGAAGACGAAACGGGTCGTCACGCCATGGGCCTCCACCACCAGAAAAAAAATAATAGAAACCTCAGATTGGTCTACGAAAGCTCCTTCGTGTATCCAGCGCTGTACTTGTCTACAACAGCAGAATACCTACCACCCGAAGCAAGAGAGCAGCAAAACCAACGCTGCTGTGTGGTGGTCGATGACATCCCAGAAGACAAAGGACTGAACGGGCAAAAAGAGCAAGGAGTCTACGTGGGACGCCCCCCACTCCTCGAGGGTTAATGAAAACTACCCCTGGATAGTCGACGCTTCGGGGGGGGGGGGGGGGGCTTTTCGAGCGGTTTAGCAAGCGAGTTGGATATGAGGCAGATACAATGTAGTCGGTAATTGTTTCTTTACGTCCGAGCCATTGAGCATGAACATTGCTCTGACAACAGATGCTCAAGATATGAACTGTGGAGGCAACAACCTTGCCCCTTCCTTTTGCGAGCGACGAAGTCTTCGACCCCGCCTCTTCCCCTAAACCTCCCACAGTCGCCCTTCCGGTGACGAAGCCCGACTCCATGGTTGCTGGTGCCGCCAGCGCGGGAGAGAAACATACAGCACGTCGTCCATTGCCGCGTGTCCCGAGCTTTGTAGCGAGGAGGCGTGTATTTGAATGTCAGCTCATGGCCGAACCTCATCAAACGTGCCTTCGGGATTCTCGCGTAAGCAAGACGCGAAGAGCACTCAGACAGATGAGGAGAGAAGGAAGGAGGTCGAGCGGGTGCTTCAAAAAGGGGAGAAAGAGTGTTGAGGCGGACTGGTATGGGCTGGGGCACCTGCATGGTTTTCCCTCGTGTGAGAACGATTGTAGCGAGGAAAAAGGCGCGTCCCTGAAGAGCTGCTTGGCGGGAAAGAAAGCTCGTCCTGGTCCAATGGGATCAGTAAGCTGCCTGGAGCCGGTCAGGACCATTCTTACGTCCTCTTGCGCGCAGGGCTTGATCCTTGTGTGATTTCCGCCTGCTGTACACGCGCCATGACAGGCACATGAACGCAGGTCTCTCACAACCGCTCACCCTCTCGAGCCAGCGAGCTCTGTCTGTAGCCTACACTGTATCCATAGATTATTCGAGACATCGCGCTACAGAGGTTGACAACGCGAAAAAAATCGGCTCAGAGCGCGACTTCGAGGCGAGGCGGGCGACGAGACAGGGTCTCAGCTGCATCCAGCACGTGTCATGATGCGGAGGCATTTGGACGCCCGATAGGCGCCAACTGACATAGAGGCCAGGCCGGCTCGGTTCGCAAACTCGACAACGAACAAGATCCTCCTCAGCCTTTCTTTCGCTGCCAGTCCAGCGTGTAACATATCCTCTTCCTACTTTCTTGCTTATGCCACTCAGCCAACATGATGACTTGCTCCTCCTGTCATCTCTGTGCCAAAAAGTGACCTCCAGGCTCGTCCTGATTCCCAGGCCGCGGCGACCCCGCAGGAACTGTCGCCCCGCCGCGATTTCCTCACACTCGCGCGCAGCTTACCGCGATTGCTCGCCAGTACAGACCATTAGATAACTACGACGACGAGAACGAGGACGATCCCAGTCGTGTCACGTCCTCACTCGTCGTTAGAGTCGCTTCTTTACTCGACGCGGAGCGTGAGGAGGATCTTAAGAATCTACTGAGGGAGACCTTTGGTCCCGCCATCGACGACGATGAGGTGAGCGAACAGAGTCGGTGCATGTCCACCTAACTCACCTTTCTCAGCTGGGCGGCCATGTATTGGACCTCATGCATCGTCATCGCGACGACGTCGACAATGTCCCATTCCTGTTTCTGACGCCAAGCAGGCGTCCCATCTCTCGACCCTCCTCTAGAGCCTCCACTCATTCTTCCAGAGTAATTGCTCGTCCAGATACACCTAATTCCGCTCCTGGCTCCCCACTCTCCATGGTATTTCGTCGCCCACACACCCCACTCGTGTCTCCTCTCGCTCACGCCGCCCAAGCCCAACTCATACATCACTTGCGCGCAGCGAGTCTCCTGCTCTCTCTCCTGTCTTTTCCTCCAGCTCAGTTCGCGTCAAGTCTCCCAGCCTCTCCTCTATCTTCGCCTCGTATATTGAACGCTAAAGCTCATGAATTTAAACCTATTCAACGGCCGCTCTCAGCAGCCTCGTCCAACCCAGGTTCACTGGCTTCACTCAGGGCCGAAACGCCTTCTCCCGATCTATGGGCACATAAATCCACAGAGACCGACGTCCAAACTGGCTATAGCTGCCCCGTTAACTCCTGACAGTGCTCTACTTCCCAGGGCTGGCACTCCCAGCTCTCTCAGACTGTCTCTCCGTCCGGAGGACGACGAGGACGACGAGGATCCGTTTGATCCGTTCGGCCCCAAACCTATCCCGAGATCATTCCTGTCCGGGGATGTTGACGCTACCCCGATTCCGCCATGGTCGCACTCTCCTCTGTCCAACTCCTCGCTTTCCGCCTCTACCGATGACGCTCGTTATAACTACTACAACGACGATCCTCAGTTGCAAACATACGGCTCGCAAACTACTTGACTCCTTGCAGGACGACGCGGAGTTCGATGTGGAGGCAATCGCGACTGGTGGAATGCTGGCAGACGGCATGACGCCTCTGGATGTTCTCAGCATGGTCTTCGGCTCTACTCTTTTGCACCGTCTGAGCTGGAAGAGGCATTGTCCAACAACGGCTATGACTTTGACCGTGCTATGTCGTGGCTTGTAGACCGTCAAATCGCGACCCACACGCGAACAACGCCGGCATTGCGCCTCCTAGGCTCCACGCGCCCGGTGGACGTGTCAGCGTCATTCCTCGAGAGGGCTTCGGAGGCCACTTCCGCGGAGGGCGAGGATTCTACAACGGCGGAGGTTTCCGCGGCAATCGATTCAAAACGGTCGGCCTGTCCCCGGTGGGGAATCGCGTATGTCGCTATTTCCTTGCAGGAGAGTGTCTTCGTGCAGATTGTCGCTTCAGGTCAGTACATCCTCCCACTGTGTTCGGTCGGGTTTCATTGACGGAATTATAGCCACGACCTGGAGCGTGCGCTCTGCCGTTTCTGGCTCCGTGGGACATGTGCAAAGGGCGAAAACTGCGAGTTCCTGCACCATTTACCAAAAGACATAGACGTACCAGGGATTTCGCAGGCCATGGCTAGAACTGATTTGAGCGCAGGTAGCGGAGAGGGTGTAGTCGCAACCCTCCGGTTGAAGAGTTTCCAGCTCTGAACAACGCCGTTAGTGCTCAGCCCAAACCTAGACGTGGGTTCGGACACGATGGCCCTACCCAAAGACCCAGCGCATTCGCGGTTCGCCGCCGCAGTAAAGAAGGGCGCCGCCGGGGGCCCTGCATCCAACGATCCCGTCTGGGCTCTCAGGCTAAGGACGCTCCAGCCTCTCCTGCTCGCCGGGATGGCGGAAGCAGCACACCTGACCCCGTGCAAAATAAGGTCACTGTTGTCGCTCCAAGGCCCTCTCCACGAATCAAACTGCGGTCGCCGACCCTACTTCCCACACTAACCACCGGAGAGTCCGTCAACAACTTGTACATGGCGTACCGGTCTAGGGCGCACCAGCTGGGATCAGCCCGCAATGCGTGTCTCGCGCGGGCCGCCGAGGCGTGGAAGAAGGGCGACGGTGCCGCCGCGAAGCGGTTTAGTCGCGAGGGCCACGACCTGAACGCGAAGATGAGCGCCGAGATGGCGCAGGCCGCTGGGAGACTTGTCCGTGAGCGTGCGAAGCTCGCTGAGCAGGGCCGTCAGGGCTAGGGACTCGCTCTGGTCGGACGACTATGGAGACCGGACGGCAAAAGGTAGAATCATTGGAGCCGGCCTGGGGGTTTGTCTAGGCATTGCCAGCCAGACAGTTGGAGATGGGAAGAAGCTTACCCCTGAGGAAACGCACGGAGGTCATGCTCGATCTGCATGGGCTGCACTCCACCGAAGCCACTGAGGTGGTCGAGAGAGTTTCTTGCTTGCTGTGAGTCTGCCTCGCTACGCTCCTACACTTACCTGACTGATGTGACGTAGTTGGAACGCGACCACTTCTATGGCTTGGGTAAGCTTTAGCTTGCTGTAAACACGAGCCGTGTGCTGATTTGTTGCCTTGCAGCATATCTCGTCGTCGGCGAGGAAAAACACACGGGTACCCAGGACCCTGCGCGAGCGTGCATCACGCGCGCGGCTTGCGGCTGGGCGTCCGAGAGTGGCTACACCTCTGGGCTATCCCTGGAGCGAGCGTGACGGTGTAATTTGCGTTTGATCCCCTGACTCACGCACAATAGAGGAGGCGTTCGTATTCTTGACGTGATATATGCAAAGGAAATGTAACAACAGGAGAGTCCGATGCTGGCCATACCGCCGCATCTGTGTAGGATGTACGGTTGACAGAAATATTGTAGAGCCTCCGATGTGTGTCTTCGTTGACTACCATCTGATAGATCTTTCGTAGACGTGTGTTGCTATGTGCGCGTCGCTGTGTGATCTGTCGTTGAAATTGCAACACCGGGCTCGGCCTGTTTTTTTGGTGGCAGTCTGTTCATGTAACACGTGGGGATTCCAACCAAGCGCTTGCGGCACAAGGGCACCTGCCGCCTACTTTAGAACTTGGTTATCGACGTGGAGGAGCCTGGGGCCAGCCTTACACACCTTTAACCCAATCGTGGATACCAAAGGCGTGTGCAGGGCCTTATCTTAACCCTTGCCAGCCCTCATCGCATTCCTCAGCCGACACCTCCTCCTGCGCACACACCGCTTTACTGCCTCGGAGGGAGTCGCCGTCGACCCGTTTCGTTTTCAACCCGCCCACACATATCAACACCTCTTGGTACCTTTCCGTCTCTGCACTCACTACACCATGTCTCTACACGACGACCACAACGACGACCAGTATGTTCATGACTATCCACAAACGGAACTCTATAGAATCAACTCCTCGAACTCGAGCGTCAGCTCGAACTGTGAATCTTTACCCAACTTCTCCCAGCCGATCCGCGCTTTAAACTCGACCCTTTCACACTGGATTCGTCAGTGTTTGGCATCACTAGTCCACCCAAGCTTCGCCTGTCCATGACTGACCAGTCGAGAGGTGTAAGCGCGACGGACTCAAAGCGAAACTCGGGCGAGACCCCCAGGCGCGCGAGAGCAGCCACCGAGGGATGCGCTCCAGGACGTGACGGAGAGATGCCTAGAGCTGCGAGGGTCAGCTCTCGCCTCGGCTGCGGTCGCAAAGAGCCAAGAAGACCCAGGATGCCGTAGTCATGCTCCGCGGCAAAGCTCGAAGACAGCAGGTTGGTTCATGTCCGTCCATCCTGACTACCCTTGGCCCTAACTGTGACTCGGTTTCCAGGCGTGCTCTGATGAGGCCTGCAGACTGAGAGTGCATGGGCGAATGAGCCAGGTGTCTAATCTAGACACTTGCCATCTCTCGCGTGCGGGCCCTTCCTCGTTCAACGGGCGCCTCCATCGTCGCGGAGGAGTTCGTTCGTAGTGACCCCTTACTGGCTCCTCGACAGGGGGGAAGACGAACGCGCCACCGACGCATTGGTCTCCGTCTCCGAACCCCCGGTTTCTTATCAGCGCGCGAACTAGGCAGCTCCACCCCGGGAACACCCCAATTCGAGCAGTTGCAACTCGGCGCTGGCGGGACCATCCTCAGCGACCTCTCCCCCTTCCAGACGAATTTCCGGATTCTTTGGCAGGAATAGCCCTACGCCCGAACCTGCCACTCTACGTACCGCGATGCGTCGGAGATGGAAGAGCTCAGAAAGGAGCTGCAAGCGGTATTGAAAGAGCAGTTGGAAGAGACTCGGCACGAGCTCACGGTAACTCGAGAGGCGCAGGAGGGCGTCAGAAACCCTGCGTACTCGTGTCGCTCTTCCGATCCGACATTCATCTCGGACGGAGCACAGATATCGGAATGCCGCCTCCTACTGAGCGAACGGTGCGAGCGACACCGCCAGCCCCTGCAACTTCTTGGACATTAGCCCTTCGGCATCGCGATGGGAGCTTCAAGCTCTGGAACGACGCCCCCTTCCTGCACCTCTGACACGTCCGACTTGTCGTCTCCAGCACTATCTTCAGCATCAGTTTCTGCACCGGCTGCGTAAAGCGCCCCGGCTGCCCCCATTTCCCGCAAGCTGGGGGGCTTTTTCATCTCGGTCACGGGCAAATAGCGTCTCCTCTGCGTCATCAATTGCCACGGCCAGAGACCTCACTCGCGGGCAGCAGGGAGCCAATCTGCAATGGTCCGACTCACTCGTCGCTCGATTAGGGCACAGAGCCTGTCAGCCCCAGCTTCACCCGAGATGCCCCCCAGTACCATCATGGGTTCACACGGGGAGCAGCCTCTCGTACTCACTGACGGACTCGCCCGAGCAGCACCAGCAAGATGCTCGCCTCGGCTGATCTCGCGCACAGGTTGGAGACCACAAGCCTGGAGTAGGGACATCGCCTCTCGCATGATCACGACAATCCTATTCTATGATACCTCTGTAATTCGGGCAGATATGCCTGAGAATCCTTTTCGTTACCATTTGTTGTACACACCTAGCACAGCATGGAATTTCGGAGAATCGATTTGTAGTAGCATGTGTGTGTCCTACCATGGGCTTCGTGAGCACTGCCGGATACTTGAGGTAGACGTGTGCGGTGTCCTCGAGAATATGCGAACACCGAGATCAGGTGATGCTGGGCCCTTATACAGGTAGAGCTGTCAGACTGGCTGAAAGGCAAACAAGCCCTAGGTCGCCAGGGGCGTCAGCGAGAGCGCCCTCCTAGACTCACTCTCACCATCCCCAGGGCTGTCGGTGTCCCGCTCATACCATGGCCTCATGCAGGCTCCAGGCAATGGTCCTCTGACAAGAACAACAAGCGGCGCGGCGCGCCCCTCTCTTGTGCTGAAAATGCCGTCGTGAGCGATTCCCTGATTGGATGCCGACACGCTGGCCTGACTAGCTCTCGAGTCTCAAACTAAGGTCCGTGCTTGTCGAGTCGTTACATAACTTGGCCAGTAAGCGGTTTCATCGCACAAGGTGCTCGCGGGTTTTTCCTTGCGCGAGTTCGTCAAGAAGGGATGTGCGTGCCATTTGTCCAAAAATCACGGTCAGTGTGTGCGCGCGTCGCCATGTCGTCCACCTCCAACTCACCGCGAGGCAAAACCAGGCTCGCTTACCACGGCAAGGGCAATCGGTATGTTTTGCGCTACTTTGGATAGGCCGGTGCCTGATACCCAAGACTGCCATTTAGCTTCGTGCTGGCCAACACAGAGGGTGTTCTGCATGAGAAGATCCAGGCTTTGTCGAACCGGTTGCGCGAGCTCGAAGATGCCCTCGAGGTAGCCCATGGCCACATAAACAGTGAATCGCACCCGCTGCTGTCACACGAGCTCCGGCAGAAGTCAAGCGTCCGCTCGAACGGGAGGGCACCAGAGGCACCCCAAGGAACTACCGGGAGAGCCTTATTGCTAACTGCAGAAGCGATCGACGCAAAAAGTGGGGTCCCTGTACGCCAGATTCTTGTTCCGTGGCCCTGTTTATAATACCCTTACAAAACAACCGGCCTAGA
The DNA here is from genome assembly GCA_035772785.1 of Phlebiopsis flavidoalba. Lineage (NCBI taxonomy): Eukaryota > Fungi > Basidiomycota > Agaricomycetes > Polyporales > Phanerochaetaceae > Phlebiopsis > Phlebiopsis flavidoalba. The sequence goes on from JAOCPU010000004.1 coordinate 409,682, forward strand.
TCTATTTTCGGAAGACTGGTCGCATCAGCGAAATTCTTTATGGCGGCATGGCAAATGCCTGGGTAAGCCGGTTTTACTTCGATATGACGCCACGCTGACCTTACCACCCACCTTAGGGTATCTGCTTCAGGACTGGTAGTGATTCTTCTCGGGGGAACTCGTGACGTGAACTCACATTCCCATAGAACGAAGAAGGCGGGGACTGATGAGACAGAGAACGCTGAGATTTCTTTGCCGACCGACCTACCCTGGCTGGGCTACACCTGCGCCCCTTTGGCGACCGTTACTGAGACAAAGCTGAACGTCAAACAATCCCTATTCAATTCCCTCCCAGACGCTTGACAAGGCCAATCGTCTGGCAGCAGTCTACTTTAGGCATTGCGCCTGTGATGTACGTATGGGTTCCTCAGTCTATGAAATTGATGAGTAATAAACATGGCGCGCAGGTACACCCCAATACCGGAGGAAGATTTTTATTCTACAGTTTTTTGCGCGTATCTACGATCAAAACATTGGACTCGATCAAGATCCAGTAGAATTTCTCACCGTCTTGACGTGTGCTATACATGTGTGTTTGCGCTCGGCACGCTCTTCGACTTGGATAAGCCTTACCTCTCGCTAGAGGCTACGCAGTATTACCAGCTTGCCCGTGCTACCTTGTCGATGGATCCAGTGCTTGAGCACCAAACGATCCCAGCCATCCAGGCGCTGGTGAGTGGTCTTTCTACGCTATCTTCGCCGTCCCGTTTTGCGCCCTCCGACGTCCACGGAGTCTTGCTGATCACACGTGAGCAGGTCCTAATGTGCCATTTCATGTTCATGTCTTTTCGCGACGGCCTCGCTGGGCTTGTGATGGGCCTCGTTGTCAAGCTCGCCCAAGGGCGTGAGTCTCCCTTGAATACCAAAATTTTACATCCACTAATATGCCGCGCACATTGTAGCTTGGACTTCGTAAGTCGTTGAACTTCGTTTCTACCCACAGCAAATTCAGACGCCGCTTTCCCAGACCGGGACGGGGGAAAATGGAAGTTTGGATCCAGAGGAAGCCTATCGCAGGAGGTCGCTGTTCTGGGAAGTGTATACCTACGACTCGTGGCAGGTGAGTCGCGCGGCCCACGCCCAGCATCCCGACCCTCCCTGATGCACTAGGCAGAGCCTGACCTTCGGCCGACCTCCGTCCTTCACCAATGCGTTTCATCGACTGTCAAATGCCCGAGCCGGAGCCGCAATCTTCCTCAGAGAAGGATGAGGAGGTGGAAATGTCATGTGCGCGATTATTCTTACCACTGAGGTAGTATTTACGGATGGTCTCCTCCAGACTCCGCATGGAAGCATCGCTTTGTTTTCTCGCTTGCCTATCAACCATGTCCCATGAACAGGCCTTCGTGGCGCGTATTCCAAGCTACAAGACGATCCAGGAACTTGATAAGAAAGTACGCAACTTTCCATATCCCCACCCTCCCTCCGGGTCCCTGGGTTCGGCGGTGCCAAAATGATGGAGGTCGTACCACCGACCATTCAACTTACCATGCAACGACACATCGTCTTTGCTATCAAGGAGATTAGTGAGTCATACAACGCTATCATTTGCGCCCAGGACTGGCTTATGGATGCTGGCAGGCATCTTCTAACCTTCACACCGCAACGGCTTCTTTCGCACGAGCTATCGAGGACAACCTGAAGACCCATTGAGCAGCAAATTTGCCCAGTCTGTGCTCGCCGCGTACACTAGTGCTTGTACTTTTTGTTGGCTTGGTCAAGAGCCTTCAGCCTCCCAACATCCACAGCTGACCGAGCGACACTGGTTTTTTGTTCACTCACGTGTTTCTCCTGTGCGGTAAGTCACTGCTCTTGCATACACCAACCGGATACACCGGCTCATTATGACGCTCGTAGATTGTCCTTGGCTCTATCGCCGCCAAGTGTCCCGGTATGCCTTTCGCTAGGTCTGCCTTGATGAATCTAGATTCTGCATACAACCTCTTCGAGATGGGTAAAGGAGACCGATCGCGCTGGAAGAGTGGTGGTAGGTTTTGCTTTCCACTCAACGTCATGTTCATCTGAGAAAGCTCATCATGCGATACATCGATCAGCCCGTCCTGCAAAAACTTCAAACTGAAGGCTATGAAACGCCATGAGCTCGCATCCGCAGTCAAATCCAAGCAATTACGCAATCACGCCAATCCTCCGGTGACTCCATCATCAAAGAAGAGGATGATGAGTTCGCCCGTGCTTGGTGGCAAAACGAGACTGGTGTCTTCCCTGCGCAAATCACCGTCACAGCCATCGTCACCCCATGAGTCTGTGCAGCTACATCAAACTCCGAGCCCCCAAGCTCGCCTGTGCAGCCGTACACTGTCAATGGTCATGCAGTGCATGACCACAATGGCAACCACTCTATAAGTCACTGGCCAGCCTACCACTCTGCCAGCTGACGAGATCAATGGCTAATGCTGGCCATTACTACCCTACACATACTCAAAGCACGACGTCAATGGCAGCAAGGGAGTTACGATGGTCAGGCGCACATGGCGTCCCCTGTTTCAATACCCGCAATACAACGATCCCATGTCGCCAGCTGGAAACGTATACATGCCGACCCACTCGCCCCAATCGAGATGCAGATACAGGGCAAGACCCACAGGCGTCCTGGCAGAGTTTCTATGCGCAGTATCAGTCGGGAATGAATTGAGGAATGGAACGGAGAGAATTTGTGTACTTTTACGTTTTTTGCTGATCCGGCCTTGGGTTTCCTGCATGCTTTGCTCTTTATACCTAGTGAATGTAGATTTGTTACGCCTAATTCGAACGTTGTTTGAATTGGTTTGGACATGTTTGTTCTCATCGTTGCTTGGTTCTAGAACATGGCAAGGGGCGATCACTCCTCCGCGTGCTGATGAATAGTCGGTGCATCGCCAGCTCTACCTTGAGCGTCTCATATCTCGTCTGTAGGCTTAGCCTTGTTGACTTCGTTTCGTTTCACTATCGTATGAGGGTTCTCCGCAACGAGGCGAGCGTCGGGATGAATGTCGTGGACACCCAGGACGCGCAGCAAGCAAGGTTGTATTGGAGAATGGTGCTGGACCGGCAAGGAGGTGCGTTCCCCAGCACATCAATCGTTCTTATACTTAGGCGAACTCACCTAACACGCCTCAGCCCGTAGCCTACCCAGGAGGTCGACCTGACGCAAGTCGCAGTCTCGAACATTCTATATTCCTGGCGTTCTACCTTGCGAAGGCGTCTTTGTCCGACTCAGGAGTTCTGTGGTCGGTGGTGGTCCGGATACTAGCTGTTGGGGCTGCCGGCAGTCTCGTGTGGGGGTTTCGCGGGCAGCGGCTCACGGAGAGGTCTGTCGCAGGTGCGTGTTCCCCCCGGTTGTTTGTGCTACAGAGCTGAATGCTGTACCACTCGCAAGTGGCCCGCAGTTGGTCTGGCGAGCATTATTGCTCTACTCATTGCGATTATGTGCAGTTATATTCGCTGTAACGCGACTTCCTGCTATCAAGTGTGCCCGCCACGAATACGTGTTTATCGAACAGTGACTTATTTTTCCACAGAGTTGTGATAATCAGCCAATTCTCCTCGTATGGATGCAAAGTGTCGTCAACAATATATCTGTGCGTTGGCAATCTGCGAGTGTAGCTGCTATAAGCTCACGAAATGTTTACACTCATCAGCGTCCGCAAGCATTGCTGATCCTCGGACCAATTGGGTTTCTCCTTCATGTATGACGCATCCTTCGCTGTAGAGAGCCTGCAATTCATCGCTCACGGCTACCTTGCCCTCGCGTGGGTTGAAGCAATTTCGTCCAGCATTGCTCGACCATACGCAAGGCGTGTTTTTTACTCCCAACACTCGCGGACCCCTGGCAGCGAACACTCTCGTGACTATCGGAGCATTCATTCTGAGCCTTGCAGCCCTCGTGTTCACATAGACCCAATTCTTGGGTCAGTGATCATCATCCCATACATGCGGGTCACTCACGCATCCATAGCCTAATGCCCACATCCCATTCGAGCAAGTACTACATGGTACTACTATGCAAAGCTGTACCGTCCGGTATGCTGGCGTTGGCTTTATTCTACACTAACACCCGCTCTTTCCAAGAAGCTATCCTATGGTTCAATTTCTCGTGAAGTCGCTCTTTCGTACACCCACTGTCGTTGCTACTGCCGCCGTCTTCAGCGTATTCCCTCTTTCTCCCTACGCTGGGCACACAGTGGACTGTCTTGTGGCTGGGATGTCTTGGCTTTGGTATGAGATTCCTCATCGCTTCTAGTCTAAGGCTCAGAGCGTCCAGGTATCAGCAGGATCCAGTCTCGAGAGTCCATGTCCCGATCCCCCTACAACTCCATCACTCAAGTCGCTCGTGGTTATTTGAAGTCAATCCTCGCCAATCCAGAGTCGAGGAAGATATTTTACTTCCTTGTGGCTCAAACATGTGCTACATGCTAGTCCAAATGCTGTACGGAATTTGGACAAACAGCCTCGGTCTGATCTCCCGACGGTAATAGCAGTTTTTGTCGATGCTCTAGTGTTGCTCACTCATTGGTGATAGCAATTCATATGGCGTTTGATTGCATGGCTAAATCGGTGTCGTCGACTAATCGCATCACAGTCATGGCACGGTGGGCCCCGAATGAGCGGTTTACATATGGGTATGTTCAAGCGTAATAACTGTTGGCGGGTTGCACTCATGGCACGCGCAGATATGGACGCATTGAAACTTTGTCCGGATTTTCAAACGGCATATTTCTGATCCTTATCTCAATCTTTATCGTCTTTGAGGCCTATCGAACGGCTGTGAGCTTTTTTCCCTCTTCACGGGGAGGTGGATTCATCTTTGCTCCAGCCTCAATCCACCCGAAATGAACACAAGCCAACTCTTACTCGTGAGCACACTGGGTCTAGGAGTCAACTTGTTTGGAATGTTTGCCATGGGGGGTCACCATCACCATGTAATTCGTCTGTTTGAAATTTTTTCAGCCTACTTCTCACTTTTCATACCCACAGGGTGGGCATTCACATTCACACTCACACTCGCATGACCAACCCTCCCATGCTTCAGCCCCTTCGATAATCTTCTGATCATGGTCATGACCATGGCAGTGGTTCTGCATCGACGTCGACATCACATGAACACCATCACGGACATAGTCACAGGGTCATGGCCATGAACCCGTACACTCGCAGTTGCGAGTTGATACGGAATCGCGTCCCTCGATTCAGGTCACACCATTCTCATAGCTGTGATGATGGAGAACACATCATGACCATGACCAACGGCCCACGATCAGAGTCATCAAGAGGGGCCCACTCCCAGACCACCCTGGTCACCTCAAGAAGTCTCAACTCTATTCCACTGTAAGTGAGAAAAGGAGGCGAGGCCGCTTTCTACCTTACACATAGTTATTGTAGGACGTCAAGTCGACGCCCGATCACGCCCAATTACAACTTCGAATACGATGCCCACTTTGAGCATCCACCATGCTAGCTCACAAGGACCCAACCTGCATAATCATACGCAGATACATGACTCGGTCCACGAAGGTCATAGTCACACAACATGCGTGGGGTGTTTTTTACACGTCATGGCAGTAAGTGATCTTCTTTGCATGAACCAAACGCAATGGATTGATTACGAGCCTAGGATATACCTTGGGCTCTGTAGGAGTAATCATCTCTACACTACTCATTCAGTTCTATGGTTTGGACAGGTTTCGACCCCATAGCCTCGTTGTTCATTGCAGTCCTCATTGCGGCCAGCGTCATTCCCCTGGTCATCGACACAGCAAGGTTTTGATGCTGGACTTGGATCACAGGACGTCCAGCGTGGAGAGAGCGTTGACTGAGGTGGGTTCCATCACTATCTAATCTGCGATCACGTCACGCATTCACTCACTCTTACACTTTAGCTTCATCGGGTTGATGGCGTAGCATCCTACTCGTTGCCGGTTCTCGGTTCTGGCCGAAAAGACGACAGTAACATAATTGGGTCAATTCACATTGGCGTCGCTCCTTCTGCGTCGTCGCATGACCCAAGTGGTCCACATTCCACGGTAAATGGGGCGTTATCAGCAAGTTGATCGTATTGTCGAGCGAGTTGACACGCTACTACGGGGTAGAATATCTGTGCCTGGAGGAGCTTACTATCCAGGTAGAAGCGGCTTCGATTTAGGTAGTTTATCCTGTGATTAAGGATAAAACTTATCGCGCACGAGACGGCCCGAACTACGCGTTTTGTAACTAGGCCCTCTTCACTATATAAGCATTCTCCAGATCTGCATCGTCTGCTTTGTCCAAGTAGGCTTTGAAGGCAAGTATAGGATGCACATAATTACAACAACAAGCAATCTGAAGGGACAGTACAGGGGTCGGACTAGGTATCAAAAAGGGTGGGTATGAAATGCACAAGGACCAGCTACAAACCTCGCAACTGTACTATGACAGACACGATTAGCTCCTGAAAAGGCAAGAACCATATGTTAACGAATTGTTGATCGTAGGCATGAGATTTTCCTACCTTCTCTTCATCATCATCGGTAAACATGCTCCAGGTTACTCCGTTGACTGTGTACACCGCGAAAGAGTGCGGCAGGCATTCGAGTTCTTCAAGACCATCACCGCGCTCACATACGCGCTCAATGGACGCGAGAGGGATTGTCTCTGTAATATCAGACACCTGGTGCCCGAGATGAGTCGGGAAGTGAAGATATCAGGAGGGGTACTAACAAGCTTGTCATCCTTCAGTAATGTGATGCGTTCCGCCGTCCACGCGACAGTAGCGTCGCTTCCAGGCAATAGAGTCGTTGGTCTGTATGGTGACCCACCCCGCGTATCCAAACATCAACGCCATGAGATGTGTAGGTCTGAGTGGGAGAGGTCTGGTTCGAACGTTCCTCTGTGACGTGTTGGCGAGCCTCGTCACGTCTACGCTTCTCCGCTTTCCGATTCTCTGTTAAGTTGATCCACCCATTCCTTCTGCCTCTGCGCATGTCTTTGCCTACGTTGTCGGTCCATGATGCGACGTCCGCTCAATCTCCCGGCGTCGCTCCTCCTCTTCCCTTTGCTCACGCTCGGCCCTATCCCTCTTAGCCTGTGCTGCGTGACGAAGATCTTCTTCAAGAGCGAGCTTGCGAAGTCGTTCCTGCTCTTCCAGCTCACGCTGAAGGCGCTCTTTCTGGAGGCGGGCAAGCTCTTGGTGGCGAGCTTCAGGGGGATGTCTCCCGGGTGTGAACGGTGCTTCATCCTTCTGGACTGCAATTTGCAAGCGTCGGCGGCGGATTTCCGGGGCTGAGAGCATTTGTGGAGACATGTTAGGCACTGTCGGACGCTGTGGCGCGGCACGAGGTGGAGTTTGAGGCAGATGTGTTTGGGGAGGCGAGGGGTGTGAAGGGAGACTGGTGGCCTGGATGGCTGCGAGTCCACGTGTCGCGAGAGGAAGATTGAACACGCTGCAGGTTACTCGTTGCGAAGCTCTATTAAAGATGAGATTGGATGTCTTCGGGATTGAAGAGATATGAACGGACATACCGGCAATAGCAATCATCAGCCCTCGTCCGTCGTGAAGATATCGCGAGATGTCCTTTGGTGGGGGTGGGGAGGGGGGGAGCTCATATGCGTCCTGCGCCAGACGGGAATCGCCGAGCGAGATGAGGCCCCCCACTTGCTTTACGAGCAGCTTAAGTCGGCTCGGATACGTCTACCCCGCAAATCCCGGATGCGGACTGGGCGATATGTACTGAAGGCTGTCTTGTCCCCACCATCTGGGGCGTAACACTAACGAAAGTGAGGAGTTACTTGGAGGTTGCAGGAAATAAGGAGAGCTCGGAGTGGCCGTGCACATCACGATGTCTATTGTTTGGACTTGTGCAGAGGTTGCCATCCTATGGGAAACGGTCAATGGGATCAGGTTGAACCAATGGAGGCGCGAGTCTCAGGGTGTTGTCTGTTTTAGGACAACTCCTTTTGTTTACGTAAGCATCTGATGAGGTCGTCCTAGGCGTGTTCCTCTACGCTTGTCAGGAATAGTGTCGATTTTTCCCTCATGTTTTCGGGCCTTGTTCTCTCCTCGACCGCAGCTACCATATACAACCTCCTTCAATCCTTATGCTCGCAAAGCATTCCTCAGACCTACGCTGGCTCCCCGGTCAACGTTTGGGCAGCCACCCTATTTCATACGCCCAATCAAGGCGTAGGACCCTACTCCGGGGCGTCGCCGGCTCTACCTGTGGTTGCTCATGAAGCAAACCAGAAGGTGTACGGTCTTTTATAGAAATCTCTTGAATCCAGAAAAACCGAAGGAAAGTGCTTTACTGGAGCTGGAGTAAGAGAGGGGGAGTCAGTATGATGATCTGTGGCCCTTAGTGTTATGGCATTCCTTCTTCGAGGGGTATGAACTCCTGACGTCCCTGAAAACTCATGATTCAGGTATTGCCTCATCACTCAGAGCCTGTCTAGGGATAATGGCCTGCACTTCTGCAGGAGATAGTTTCTGTCTACCCTCTGCTCTCACCCCACCTAATCTTACTGCTCATGCCTCAAAATTCGCGTCGGTGTGTAACGCGCTTGCAGGCCCCTCTGCTGCAGTGTTGTCGCGTCCCCACCCGGAGACTCGTCAGCTGTTTCTCAACGGTACGCGATGAAATATAGCTAGAGGGTCGCTTTCATAACATTTCATAGCCCATATACGCGCCGCTTTTTCTTGTACACGTCGTTTTTTTGAACACTACGTCAAAGACCAGACCATTTTGAATACCTCCGACTTACCTCCCTAGGTGTCATTGGCGCATTGGGTGAAAGTGATAGTCCCAAGGCACTTCTGCCTGGGAGTCGTGATGGGCACCCCCTGATTTATCTATATTTTCCCCAGCAAAATGATAACAACACAGTAATCCACTTCTTGTTATCGACGAGATTATCCCGCTCTGTGCCTTCGCATCATGGAGACCGGGTCCGAGTTGTCGAAGACGGTCGCAATCTTCATTGTCCGCAAAAGATTTTACTGGATGAAACCGGCCTCACGTACATCATGGGTCACACCTACGAACGAATTCTATTGCAGTTGGCACTGTGAATGTGAGCAACACATGGTCAACCAACTGGTTGAAACTCAAAGCTGTTCGTCTTTTGAAGCACGTTGTGAGATCTATGTTATTTGCGTCTAAGTGACAAATTTGACGGTGGGTAGCCTATTATTACTATGTGTCAGCTCATCTAATATCTCCACTGGTATAGAGCACGTGAGGCCCTTAGGGCCTGCCTACCCGAGCCTCTTCGCGACAATACTTTTGGCACTCTGCTCAAGGTCAGCCACTTCATCATATGACTCAAAGTGCTTCACTCATGTAGATTGTGCAACCAAAGGGTGACATGGTGACAAAACGTTGCCTCACGACTCTTCTCAATAATCTCAATGAATAAACTGGACCCCTTGCGCAAGTCTGTTGTGTTAATTGGTGTACATGTATTTGAAGTCTGCTGGACATTTTTGGACTTGATTAATACTTTGAAGCCACGTTATGGCAACTTCTGGATCTTGCAGTATTCAGATAATTGTACTGTATTGCAGATATCAAATATGCTCATAAGCTATCATGCTCCTCTAAAACTCTTGGACATATAAAAGGCTTCTTGTGACGGGTATGGTTTACAGTGTATTCTTTTTTTGTGTCTATCCTTTTCTTTCGCAGCTCGCGCGATTGCTCGTTGGCCTCACTCGCTGCCAGTACACTGCAGGGGAAATTACCATGAATCCGCCGGATTCATGCTAGAGCAGCACGCTAGACGCTGAAACAATGTGTCTCCTATGTCTTTGGTCACAATAAATTGCAGAATATATGGTAGAAAAATATGAAATAAACCTAACAGTAAAGTGCATCAATAAATCCAAAAAAAATCTGCTCTGTGTTCTTTCATTGACCAATAGAATGATTCTGTTAAAAGACATTATAAAGATATATCTGACTGCGTATTTGGGGACGACAAATGCGGAGAGATATTCTGAATAAGTCTGCTGACAAGCAGATACTTTGAAAAATGGCCAGTAGTTATATAATGGATATATTTGATTCATGTTGAATGAATAATTCTTACCATTCTCTGAACTATTTGCTCTGTGATCATTGTGGATTTTGTAGAGAGATTTAAAAAATTAATCCACAGAATATATTTTAAACTGTGGCGTGAAGAGTATTTTGATACTTTCCCTAGCTCATATATTCATAAATGTGCTGCAGTGAATTTTGGTCCTGCGAAAATATTTTGAAAATATAGCACACACATTAATTACAAATAAATCTGCTATCAAGATGTATCTGCCAGATATAGCCTAATTTAGAAAATTATCTGACAGATACATCTTGATGGCAGATTTATTCTAAATGAATATGCCACTATGTCTTTGAAATCTCTCTCACTAGTGTCTACAGTAGCATCAATAAAATGTATGAGCTCAACATATATTAAAATAATCTTGACAGCATAATGAAAATATGTCCTGTGAATTTATTCAATAAATCTCCCAATAAAATCCACAGTGATTACACAGTGAATAGTTGAGAGAGAATGGTTGAGAATCATTTATCAAGTATGAATCAAATACCCACCACATCACTGCTGGCTATTTTTCCACAGTATCTACATACCAGTAGATTTATTCAGAACATATCTCTGCATTTGTCCTCAGAGCAGTAGTCAAGTATCTTTCTAATGTCTCTAACAGGATGATCCCATAGGTCAATTAAAATGTACAGGATAGATTCTTTTGAATTTATCATTTCAATTTATTGTCAGGCTTATTTTATATTTTCTACCATATATTCTGCAATTTATTGTAACGAGACATAGGAGACACATTGTTTCAGCATCTAGCATGAATCCAGCAGATTTATGTTAATTTCCCTGCAGTGGTACAGTGACTGACAAAAGTGTGTCACACTTAGATATTGAGTACTCAAAGAATTTTGAGTAAGATATCCATAAAAAGAGCTGTTGCATAACTATAATAAGGATTGTATAGAATAGCACAAAGAGCTATTTTTGATATACACACATATACCATAAGTAGTAATAGCCATTGGATAATGAGCAAATATACTAAATTTGCTCTTATCAGATATTCTTTTATTATACAGCAATAAAAATGTTTTGCATTTAAAAATTGATATTGAAAAAATACCTTAATATTGTCTCTATACTGTATATATGGTACATTAAAGCTTACTATAGCTAGCTACATATTATAGCCACAATCATTTAGAGCTAGCAAGATCAGAATGGGATTTTATTTCTCACCTGCCACACTTGACAATAGGAAACTTGCCCTTTTTCCCACACATTCTGTGTTCAATTTCTTATAGCTGACAAAAATCAGATATTACCACATACTCTACTACAGCTAATATAAATTTAATGGTATTTTACATATAGGTGTAACAGAAAGAATCAATATACATTCACTAATGATATCAAATACATACTATGCATGGGCATTTTATATAATTACCCATGAATCAAGCTATTTTATCAATAGTACGTATAATGCATATCTTTTTCTTTGGTGGTGTAATAAAGGAATCTTTCATCAGTGCAGTTTTAATATATTGTTTATTATACAATCATAGCTGCCATATATGGTATATATGTGAATATTGAGAATAATGTTCATTACTATAGTATTCCACAAAAAGACTTGCTTTTCATTAGTTGCTCATATGAATATCTTACAATATATTCTTTAGATGTTCAATATCCAAGTGTGACACATTTTTGTCAGCCACTGTATTTACTCTCGCTAGGCGCCGGTGTTACGGTTGTGTTGCATTTTGAATTGCTAAGTAGTTGTCATGTAAAATAAGTCACATACATGTTCACCTTGAGACCCCTCTCTTTTAGAGTGGGAGGCAGCCTCAAGTGAATGCCATTTTTTTCACCCATTGCCCCATCTGCGCTCACTAATAACTACTGGCGGCCAATATGTGAATCCGAGAAAACTCAAAGTTTCTGCTACCGCTTGCTCAACAATCAATATTGTCATGTATGTACTCCAAATTATGTCTCTCTGCCTAGCAAAGTCAGCACAACAAAATACGTGTTTAGCCCTTTGTTCTCTAGGCTGACTGCCTTCTACTGCTTGTTCCGCCTTGCAAGACTTCATCAGAATCCCCTTGCACAACAATTTCTTCCTAGTCAGTGACACACTCACTACTGTGCATCACACTTACATTAACTGACAAAAGTATGTCACACTTATATATTGGGCACGTCAAAAAATCTTTGAATAAGATATTCATAGAGAGAGCTGTTATATAACTTTAGAAAAGATTGTATAGAAACATCAGGTAAAACTACAAGTCAAGACCGTGGTAGATACCGCAAGGTGAAATTGATAAGCACTGTCTTGCATGGGATGATTAGATATGCTGAGATCTACACATGCCGTGCATGGTTTCCAATGTGCATTGTAGACTCATGCAATGAACATTGGAATGTATGGTATTTAGAAGTCATATGAGATTGTGAAATCTAAGAAACCCCCAAAATCATCATCTGTCCTGTACGTGAGCAAATAAACATAATACATGTATACCTTACCATGTTTGAGCACTTGCACTGCCGAATACATTGACACGCTTTGCTTTCCTTGTATCTATCTCCCCACAAGAGTTGTCTTGCTAGTGTGATTATATTATACTTTAGTAGCATATCTCAAATTGTTGTGTATTTTAGTGCGACATTCACTGCCCAGTGTTCTGTGTTCAAGCTTTTGTAATTGAACTTGGCACTTATGCCAATAAAGTTTGTAATGGTCTGTCTCTGTTATACTGTGATAGTGCATGCAGGTGACTCATATATAGATGTAACAAGCTGTGGCGCATGCTCTTCACATTCTAGTCCTCGCCAAGATAACTGTGGGCTATGGCAGCACATTGGCAAACAGCGCAGGCCATAAAAGCTGGCCAGGGTAATGTCCATCTTCTTCCACCCTTGCCATCTTTTCTCAGTTTCATCCCAACTATCTCTCCGGAGTCTGTGGCTTATTATCTCACCACTATGCTTTCCCGCGCTCACTTTTGCCAAGTCATTGTGAGGCCTTAATCAATGCTCTCGTAAATGTGCCAGCTTCATAAAATCATGACGTGTGAGTCATTTCCACTTCAAAAACACCCATGTACACTATCTACATCCTATTGTGACCCTTAGCTTGGTCACTGCTATCAAGTGTCCCCTCTCTATTCCAGCGTCTGATGTTCATCCCCGCAAAGTCAAACCTGATTGCATGCATGAAGGGCTGGAGAGAACTCTCACACCCTGACACTTTTGATGAAAAACCTGGATGGTACGCAGTGGGTTTGGTAACTAGAATTATCTAACATTGTACTGTCTTAGATTTTCTCTTAATGTTTGCAATGGTGGTTGCCAGTAACTAGACATGCTGATCCTGTGTATTTCTTTACAAAAATTTGCTCCCAAGTCCCCCATTTGGCCTCCCACCCCATCTGTCTCCTTTCGTGCCTACTCCCATGCACACTGCTGTACCTGCCTCTATGCCAACTTTTATGGCCACTTCTGCATTGGCTTCTATAGCCACTCTGTGCCTACCCTCGGAACTGTCCGCCTTTGCGCCTGCTCTCTTTGCCTCTCTCCTTGCTGCGCTGTCCATTTTGGTTATTGTTACCGTCACTTGTTGTTTTTGTGGTAAATCACTGATAAATTGCGATGAATTTATGATTTTTATGCAGTGCAAATTTGGTGTGAATTAAAATATGGGGTGATTTGAACGAACTATTAAAGGAGCAATATCAGCTGTGATGGCATTGTTATTGCTTACCATATAAGATAGTCAAGATAATTTTTTGCACCTGAGATATATAACTGTCACCCCAGGCTAGTGCAAGTCATTTTAAACTACACAAGAAATCAATTATACATTTTGTCCATCCTAGATGTTTATTAGAAGTGCAATATCTCGCAATATCTCAATGTCTCTTATGAGACCATGATGATTTTACAAGATTGGAATGATATCAATAGATCTAATCCTGACATTTTACCCAATGAATAGCATACATTATATACACACATATACCATAAGTAGTAATAGCCATTGGATAATGAGCGAATGTACTAAATTTGCTTTTATCAGAGTTTCTTTTATTATATGATAATAAAAATGTTTTGCATTTAAAAATCAATATTGAAAAAATACCTTAACATTATTTCTATATTATATATATGGTAACATTACAGCTTACCATAGCTAGCTACATATTATAGCTATAATAATTTAGAGCCAGCAAAGTAAAAATGAGATTTTATTTGTAGCTTGCTATACTTTACAATAGTATAACTGCCTTTTTTCTTACACATTCAGCGTTCCATTTTCTATAGCTGACAAAGCTCGAATATTATCACATACTTTATTTCAGCCAATATAAATTAAATGTATTTTACATATAGCTATAACGGAAAGAAGCAATATTCATTCAATAATGATATCAGATGCATACTATGCATGCTTTTTTATACAGCTACTAATAAATCAAGACATTTGATCAATAGTATGTAAAATGCATATATTTTTCTTTGGTTGTGTAATAAAGAAATCTTCTATTAGTGCATGTCACAGATTATGCCCTAATAGTCAATTTCCTTTTATTTTCATTCATATTCGACACCAAGTCTCAAGTGCTCACTTAAGCGCCTTTCTGCGCTACAAAGCTTGTGCCATAATATTCACATCAACTAAGGGTCCGGATGGGTAAATGGATGCATCACATGTATTTTGGTCTAGGTAGGGACTGGAACGAGGTCTATGGACTGAGGTAGATAGTATAATATCATAGACTGAGGTAAAAGGATGGAATATGGACATGAGAGTTAAAGATCTGTCATAGTTTACCTTGGGCAGGCTATAGAATAAACATCGCCAGCAGGTCACTCTGGTTAGCTGTCGCTGAGCTGGCACTCTTCGACATGTATGACTTACACTGCCAGCTCATCGATGACATTGTTAGAGACTGGCTCACATGTATATGAAGAGGTACGCTTGTGGCCTTAAGCCCCAAGCTTAACAACATCATTAAGATTCTCTCCCATATTTTTGTCACTCTTGCTCTACTTAGTGTTTTACACTTTTCCCCTTAAGCAACATATACAGGTAAGTAAGGGTTTTCGTGATAGTGCAGTTTTAATGTATTTGTTTATTATATCATCATAGTTGCCATATATGTAAATTTTGAAAATGAGGTTCATTACCATAGTATTTCAGAAAAATATTGCTTTTCTAAAGTTGCTCATATGAATATCTTACAATATATTCTTTAGATGCTCAATATCCAAGTGTGACACATTTTTGTCAGTTACTATACATGAAGGGAATGCCTAAAACAATGCCCAATCAATAGGAAGCAATGCCCAGACCCCAGATTTTTAAAATACCCGGAAATTCACAACAATTCCCAGGATAATAAAAATGTATCAGATAATGTTTCTATGTTATAGGCATACTTAGAGAACATATAGAAGCCGAAATAAGAAGCAAGCAAAGCCGGAAGAATGTAGGAGAAGTTGAAACCCAGAGTACCCTATTGAAAATTGCGAAAGAATTGTAATAAAATCGAAATATATTGGTAGCACCTCTGGCAGGCTGAATATGGTAATTCCATTTGGTTGGCATGGCATGTTCTAAACATATATACAGTGACTTACAAAAATGTGTTACATTTGAATATTGAACATCTAAAGAATATATTATAAGATATTGATACGAGCAACTACTGAAAAGCAATTCTTTTTGTGAATATACTATAGTAATGAACATTATTCTCAATATTCACATATATACCATATATGGCAGCTATGATTGTATAATAAACAAATGTATTAAAACTGCACTAATGAAAGATTCCTTTATTACACCACCAAAGAAAAAGATATGCATTATATGTACTATTGATAAAATAGCTTGATTCATGGGTAATTGTATAAAATGCATGCATAGTATGTATTTGATATCATTAGTGAATGATATATTGATTCTTTCTGTCACACCTATATGTAAAATACCATTAAATTTATATTAGCTGTAATAGAGTATGTAGTAATATCTGATTTTTGTCAGTTATAGGGAAAGAAACACTGAATGTGTGAAAAAAGAGACAGGAATATTGTTTGTAAAGTGTGGCAAGTTATAAATGAAATCCCATTTTTAACCTCGAGAATTCCTGATAAAAGCAAATTTAGTACATTTGCTCATTATCCAATGGCTATCACCACTTATAGTATATGTATATATATCAAAACTAGCTCTTTATGCCATTCGATACAATTCTTATTACAGTTTTGCAACAGCTCTCTTTATGGATATTTTATTCAAAATACTTTTGAGTGCTCAATGTTTAAGTGTGACACACTTTTGTCAGTCACTGTAGGTACTCAAACTACAATACAGCGCTCTAAATAAGCAAGGAGAAAGCTGGGAAGCAATTCCAAATGCAGCCCAAAAGCAGAATTGATGGGAAGTGGATTGCCATCAATTCCCAGCCTAATTGGGCAAAGAGGTGCATTGTGGGTCCACTCACAAAGTCCAGCCGCGTTCTCGCACCTTTTGGGCGCTTATTTGGGGTGTAAAAAGTTGTGTAAAGAAAAATTGATGGCATCTTAGCTTATTTTATTTCTCTACCAAATTTTATCATGCTAATATGTTTAGGAAAGCTAGAAAGCAGTGCTTCAAAAAATACCATTTTTGGAAATTGTAAGGCTTTTTTGAAAAAGGTCACCTCATTTCAAAAGAAATGTCAGCCTAGGCCAATATAGCATTTTTTTTTAGTTTCCACCACTTTTACAATTTTATGAATAATAAATCGTTTCCAATGCATCTTTGGGTATTGGGGATCTTTTCCTAACCCAAAATTTTGTAGTAACCGTGGGAATGTGTGATTTTTGCTACCGTTTAATTCAAAATTGAGCGTGTCTCTCAGGTGTCTGCCGACCTTAACTCTAGAGGTTTCCAATACAAATTTGAATCAAAACTTGTCCAATTTTTTGATATTGTCATACATGGATCCACACCACTGAATATTGCTATTAACTGCGCAGGACCCCTGAAGCTACCCCCTGCTCAAGTCGTTATACTAAGCATCTAATGTTTTCAACTCTTGCAGCTTGCACAAACTTCAATGGACTTTTGTTCTAGAATTAGCGCCCGTGCGTCCGCCGCCTTACCTTCCAGAGAACATACTCTGCTGTGCTAGTGGGTATCTAGTGGTCTCTGAAACATTTATCTCAGTCATAAATGTATTATTCAATTTTATATGTCTCTGTTGACATGGGCCAATTGACGTCAATGTGTTTGTGTTTCTGCACTTTGTCAAGTTTCGGCATTTTCTATACACCACAACGGTTCTGATTGCTTTCTGGTTTTGGAGAGTACAGTGTCGCGACTAGAAGCTTTTCATTTGTTTGTCTGTTAATTGACTCAATACATTATTCTATTTGGCTCTTCCGACATTTCACATATTATTTGAGGATTAGATTATAAAATGCATTTAGAGAAACTATGTACTGCACAAGAGGGAACTGACAAGGGAAATTATATAGCTAGGCCCAGATACACCTCATACCAGCCTTGCTGTCCTCACCTTCCACGTTGCGTTGCAGTTGTGCACATTGTAGATAAGCCTCAGCATCCTATAGTCGGCCTCTCGCTACCCCCATGTTCAGCCTTGTCATACTAGTGTATGTAGCTGTTTTGTAAAAGGGCTGGACATTCTTCATAGACCATATTCAAAGAGCGGCGGAAACTTAAAAAAATGATATATTGGCCTAGGGCTAGCATCCCTTTTGAAATAGGGTGACTCTTTTCAAAAAGGCTGATAATTTCCAAAAAAGGTAATTTTCTTTTTTGAAGCCCTGCCTTCTGGCTTCCTAAACATATCAGCATGACAAATTTGGTAGAGAAATGTATGAGCTAGGATGCCCACCTAGTCTCGTGACCAGGTTCTCATTGGCGCCAATTTAGGAAATCACACTGTGAGAGTCCGGTGTCTAACCAACAGCAGGGTGGGGGGTCTGCATTTGCGCGGTTTCACGTTGGGCGCCAAATACTAGCCCTTGCTCTTGTCTACTCCCATATCTTACAACCCAGCCTAGACGGCCTCCTGTCCCCATATCTGTCTCACAATAATCTAATTCATACTATTCTGACTACTTATTGTTTAATGACAGAAAACTGCCAGTATCCCTGCACTGTATGGCCTCCACCAAGCCACCATTGGAAGCCGTCCCTAGCAGACTTGGAACTACCAGTCACTCCTTCAAAACCTGCACTATCATGTCCGTTTAATGGTCTGACCGGCTTCAGGGCAGCCCGTTATCGTCTCTTCCAAAAAAGCTTGAAAAAGCATAAGCGATACCTACATGATTATGTCCGCACCCCAAAGGCACCCAGCTACACACCTTATAAACTGCAGCTCTCAACTGGACACCAGCGGCTTAAACCTTTCAAGCACAGCGATCCCTACCTCCATAACCACACGCAGCCCTTTTGGTCGAGCAATGGCATCAGCTCCTTGATGAGAGTGGAATCAAGCTTTCTAAAGAAGCAGTGAAGGAGTTTCATGTTCAGGGTCATTGAACATCATCATTGAACGTGGACGGGATATGGTAATAGTGGCCCCCAACTGATGCGGAGAAGTCATATGTATGGGCACTACTCTTACTTGTCGACCGAAGCGTGGTGTCTCTTGTCATAACACCCTATACGAGCTTGGGAACTGAGGGTGAAGACAGATACGCAGCTATACCATCTCCCACTGTTATAAATTGACTATGATATTAGAATAAGTAACATGGGCATTTCTGTGATCTATGTGAATGCCAACCAGAAGTGAGACGAGATTCTTGAAGCCGCTGCACACGGGACGCCATCAGGTCATATTCGTGTGCACTGAAATGCTTGAGAGCCCATGTTTTGCTTGTATCCTTCACTTCCCTGTATTCCAAACCATTCTTCAATGCATATATCTTGATAAAGCACATCTGGTACATGAATCACACGAGTGGTAGATGCCATATGCACACTTGAAGAGTCTGCGAGCTATCCATGGTCTAGAAGGTTCTCATGGTCGCATTGTCCGCTGCCCTTCCTATCTCGTACCGCTGCTCATTATGCAAACATGCTGGTCTCGGCGCGAGAGCAATGCATTC
Organism: Phlebiopsis flavidoalba; assembly: GCA_035772785.1. Lineage (NCBI taxonomy): Eukaryota > Fungi > Basidiomycota > Agaricomycetes > Polyporales > Phanerochaetaceae > Phlebiopsis > Phlebiopsis flavidoalba. The sequence goes on from JAOCPU010000004.1 coordinate 428,891, forward strand.
ATTAATCTGGGCAACTTCCACCCTGAGCTTTCAATTGTCATCACTCCTCTCAAAATACCCAGTTGCAACCTTTCAAGATCTTGCGTTCACCCTTCCCGAAGATGTTTCATCAGAAGACATCCCAATCACACTCATATATTGCAATGATATCAATATGCTGATGAAAAAATGTTTTTGGTGGTACCCGCGGCGGCCGTCTTCGCAAATTTGGTCTCCCTACCACGCTTTTTGATATTATTCATGCTGGTCTGTCGAACATCCATAAAGAACTTGTCATAGCCAAAATTTGGGCATCATCAAGTACGCATCCTTCTGGTAACAGAGAAGATTGGTGTGGGAATCAATATTTCAGGAGTGCAGAGAGTTTTGCTCAGTATCCAACACAAAACGAGCTCACACTATCAAAAGCGGCACAACGCCACAGTCGAGGAGCTCGAAACAAAGAGACAACCTCGATTGGATATCTTCTCATAGAGTCTGATCTTCTTTGCCCTGAGTACACTGAGGGGGAATGTTGATGCCAGAATTCTCAGGCTTGTCCGTGAGCCCAAGGGTGTTATCAAGAAGTTCTCAATGCTCTTCTCAAAAATTCTCCTCGTCCCGCCGCCATCTTCCTCTACTCAACCTGAAGAGCAGAGACTTTGCTGCTCTCATTGTAATCCCAAGCTTCTCTCCCATTGCGAGAACACTTGTGGGTTATGGTGGACTCTGCGGCTGATGACGCTGAGGAGGTTAAATCCACTCTGAAGCCTGCAGAGCACAAAGAGATTCACACGTTCACCTATGTATGCAACGTATCAATCAGTGGCGGACTCAATAGAGGGATCTGTGGCCAAGTTCAGATCCTCATGATGTTCTCTCAGACGATGACCTATGGAATGTTGCGAAGGTTGCAGATGTGATATCAAAGGAGGAGGATTTACGGTCATTGGCTGTGAACTCCTATTGGAGCGTGGTTGCACCTTGGTTAGTTTCGGCAACCCAATCCATTGTAAGTGCAGTATATAATAGCTCGCAATAAAACCAGGTGTGTATAGCTACGGTTACACAATATCTCTATTAAGCTACAGAACCAATCAGATCATTGTTACTGTTCATTAGAGTATATTCAAGGTTATTCCACATTGCCACTTCCTCATCCACACATTCTTCCATGTCCACTATATCACTGCCCTCATCAATTTTGTCGATAGCGCTACTTTTGTACCGAGAACGTAAACACAACTTGTGTTGATGAGCAGATGCTTCACGTGACTGCCTTTAGAGCCACTATCACGCTTACGACCATCATGGAAAAGGTCCTTGGAGTGATGTGAGGACATACTATCCTTGTTGTAGTGGAAAATATAATGCTTTGTGAAGTGCACCACTAAGATCTCAACATCTTTTGTCTGGCGAATGTGCTGGTAACATTGATATACTGCATTAACTCCAAGATCCTTAAACAAGTGGTCTGTGAGTGATTTTGCTTCTCCAAGTGCCGGTATAATATTCTTGAGTAAGTCTGGAGACACATTGACATCATGGGCCCCTGCCTTGATTACTTCGTTTAGGTGCTCGACGTCAAAATCAACCTCTTTGAATCCATCTGCATGACCAGTTATATTTATCAACATGCCTGCTAATAAAACTTGTGCCACCTTGGGTGGCCAGTTGTGCTGAAAATTGTGCAATAGCTCCATTGTTTTGTGTGCGTAGTTACAGCTGCCACCATAGTACATCGGCATCCAATTTTTCAGGATGCAATGGACACGGCCAGGGTGACTGTGTTTGATGGCATGTCACATTTTACGCAACGTCATGAGATTGTGCATAAGTGAAGTTGCATTGCTTAAAACTGTATGCCCGGTGACAGTCTTGACTCCATTGGCTTAGAGACGGTCTCGTGAGGGCAGAAGGTACTGATTGACAACATTTGCACAGTGGGCCCAAAAGCTTACAGAATTGTAGTAAGCTGTTTTCATTTGGGCCTCGGAAGCATTAGTGACATGAAGGTGAGCTAATGGGGATGCAATGACAAGCAATTGAAAGACAGCATTGAAGAAGCGTAGCCACGCGTAGAAATCGATTTTTTGACTGTTGACCTCACCACGGTTTGGTAGCAAATTGTGCAGAGTACCCAAACTGAAGACATCTGTCTTCTTTGTGCTGCTGATATAGTTTGCGGCAATGCACCGAATCATGTTAAGGCAATAATGCATCAGTCTACCTGTCAACATGAAGCTCGACAGGTGGTCGATGTGCCACAGAGAACGGTCAACGGCTCGTTGGTCTTGTGCTGCGCAATCGCGTGCCGTAGTAAGCTAATCACCTAGAACAAAGAACATCTGGTCTTCAAAAACTGACTTCGGGAGCTTGAGGATATCAAGAAAGTAGCGTGATAGAACCTCCATATTTCCGCATGTTATAGTCTGCTCCTGGTCCAGTGTTGGCAGATAATGCCATTCAGTTTTATGCGGCAGAATAGCGCTGGGATTCATGAATGGTTGGAGAGATTTGCAAAAGTGTTCGAAGATTTTTGTGACAACATGTTTAATCACTGCGTCACAAAATGCCTTCTCATCCAGTGTGCCGGGAAGAATTTGCTCGAGCAAGACTTCGCCAGGGATGGTGTGGCAATGTCCTTGGGTACTTCATGAAGCGAGCAATGCTCGCAAGATTGGCGGGGGACTGTAAGCTCAGATTCTCAGGGATATGGTGGTTGATAAGCATGGCTGAGACCTAGTCATGCCGGATTGTACTGCGTGTGCAGACACTTCCCATGCTCACTGACGCCAGTTGAAGTTATTGTATGATAGCATCTTGAGCAGAGCCTTGTCAGCCGCAAGCTTACAGCAGATGCAAGTTGAATCTTTGCTTGGAATGGCACGGTGTAATTGATGAACTTATAAGATGAGGTGATTGCAGAATGATTAAGGGCTTCAACAAATCATTCCAACACACATTATTCCCAGTACACAAGTCCCGTTAATGACAGCGTGGTAGTTTGTGGTACGGCTCCGTATATTTAAAAGCATAGACGTAACAGTAGTACAAACCTAAAATCAGATTCATTAGTTAGCAGACTTTCAGAACATGAGATAGAGCAGCATACCTTGTCAGGACTCCGCGCTATGGGTGCAGCACCATCACAGTGTCCATCTCTGAAGTCTCCATCTGTTGTTTGCGAGAACAATGGTTGCTACTCTCTCCATTCATATCCAGGGCTCTTTATATAAGGGCTCTGGTGTGCCTCCTCTTGTTTCTACTGTATACGGGACCATCCAACCAACGATTTGTGCCGCTCAATCCCGCACTTCGGCTACCCGAACAACGGCGACGCTGCCAACAAACTCCAACGCTGCAAAAGCGTCGGAGAACGCTGGATCAATGCACTAGGTATATGATCCAGCGTTATCACTGGTCTTGTATGCTTGCGGGCACTGGGGTCAAAGGTACGTAGTCATCTGTGTTTGGCAGCCCTCCAGCTGCTGACTGCATTCCCCACTGTCGGATAGTGTGGAGGACAATTTGAATCATTCTCTGAGTCACAAAGGTGTGTTTATGTGTATGTATCAAGTGTGCTAAACATCTCTTTGCGCCCTCTAGCATGACCCGCCATTGCCACCTCTACCCCCACTTTTCCCAGTCCACTACCACCAACGCCACTACCATAATGCACCAGAAGCAATGCATTATGGACGAATATACTTGTATAGGGCGTACAGACATGTATGCTTACATATATGCCTCTCGCAGCCTGTCCCAGCTGGCTGCCCATCTGATCTCCCCCACTTGCCTCTCACCGCCTCCTGCCGCCTCTGTTCTGCGTCAGAAGTGACGCAGGATGTATTTTGCACACCACACTATGCGGAGGTGCAAGCCTACCGCTCGCATGTGCCTTCCGCCAGTCCCAGTACATGACAAAGGCTCATTCGGCCAGCACATACCAGTGCGCTGTCGCGGAGGCAATGGCTCAACACATTCACGAGGCAAAGTACAAAGAGAACACGTAAACTAAATGAACTTGGCATTGGCAGGCTGTGAGGGCCGTGCACAACGAGTCTCAGTTGGAGTTGGCAGCACGCAGGTCGAACTGAGTCCAATGACCAAGTTAGCATTCGTGTGTATGTACAGACATTGGAGCTTACCTAAGTCCAATGACCAAAAGGTCGAGATGAGGACTTAGGCAGCGATAGGCTACGCTTAAATACTAGTTCACCGGAATGATTACTAAGTCTATGGAAACAAATGAAAATGGATAGAAAGTCTGAGTCATGCCTGAGTCAGCAACTGAGTAAGCATGTCAGCGTGTACGACTAGGCGGGGCTAGACTGTGACTAAGTGTTGTGCCTTTGGACCGAAGGGGCCGCTCCAGGTCATGCAGAGTGTTACACTAAATCGAAAAATTGGTGGGTGTCTGTGCACGTTGCAACATGCGCGGAGAAATTTTCCGCTGAACTCTATATGCGCCGCCACCATTCAAACCAGGCCCCACATCCTACCGCAACCTCCACCGCTGCCGTCGCGGCCTGCAAGCTACCCACCCACCTCTGCTACTCCAATCATACTATTGCAGCATATATTTCTATGGTAGTATCATGTATATATACAGTAGTAGAGTTAATATTACCAAGGGTTTCACACAAAAGAGCCAATAAATGCGGAGAAAAGCCGCGAAATAATCAATACTGCGGGTCAAGTGGCAGCCGCGCCATTGAGCACGCCAGCAGCTAGGCAGAGACAGTGGAAGCGCCAGCAAGCAATCCAGGGGCCGGGGAAATGATAGGTGGGGGCATGCGCCATCAGTACGCGTGGGAACGGCCGAGGCCGAGGCGCGGCACGATGAGAGGACTTAGGGGTTTCCCTATAGGATAGTTGCGGTAGTTCCAGATGTAATTAGTGTAGTCGCAGGCACCCCCTTACCTAATTTATACTCGCTAGGATGCGAAACCCAGGCAACTACAGTGTGCTTACAAGGATTGATTGATGTGAGATCAAGGTGGGCCTGCAATGTAATAATTTCACTCAAAAGCTCTTCATTGGTGTTTTTAGATTTCAACTCTTGAATTCCAGCCAAATCTCACATGTAAGATCCAGAACTTTTGACATATATAAATGGATTGCCCTGTCAGTAATGCAAACTAGCAAGCTAGTAGTACATTTTGGAGTACTTTCATAAGGGTTTCTATGCTGTCCACTTTGTATAAAAAATGATCCCGCGCGAAATTATCTAGTCCCACGAAATAATTTTTATATAAAGTCATTATTTTGGCTCCCTAAGAGCTACCAGCTCAATCTAAAGCTCTGGAACATCTTACATACCAGACTCGCTCACTGGGAGACCCATCTCGAGGTATCACAAGACATCTAGAGCTTTGCTAGAGCTCGTGGGACTTCTATCAGTAGCCGGGCTCCCAGACTCAATGGTGGGCTCTAGGGCCGATTATTCGTCCAGGCTCACAGTGACAAGTGTTCTCACAAATGGTATAGCTCCTGTTGTGTGTATGCTTACTTCTCTAATACGATTACTCGGCACATACTACAGTGACTGACAAAAATGTGTCACATTTGGATATTGAGCATCTAAAGAATATATTGTAAGATATTAATATGAGCAACTACAGAAAAGAATCTTTTGGGCAAGTAATACAGTAATGAATATCACTTTTAGAGTTTACATATATACCATATATGGCAGCTATAATGGTATAATAAACAAATACATTAAAACTGCACTAATAGAACATTCCTTTATTATGCAACCAAATGAAAAGATATGCATGTTATGTACTTTTGATAAAATATCTTGACTCATGAGTATCCGTATGAAAAGCATGCATGGTATGTATTTGATATCATTATTGAGTGAATGTTGATTCTTATTGTCACAGCTATGTGTAAAATATTATTTGATTTATTTTGGCTGTAATAAAAATATGTGGTAACATCCGATTTTCATCAGCTATAGTAAAAGGAACAGTGAATGTGTGAAAAAAATAGACAGGTATATTGCTGTAAAGTGTGGCAAGTTATAAACAAAATCCCATTTTGACCTTGCTTGCTCTAAATTGTTGTGGCTATAATGTGTAGCTAGCTATGATAAGCTGTGATGCATCATATCTACAGTATAGGGATAGTATCAAGGTATCCTTTGATATCAAGTTTCAAATACAAACCATTTTTATTACCGTACAATGAAAGAATCTCTGATAAAAGCAAATTTAGTCCATTTGCTCATTATCCAATGGCTATACTACTTATGGTATATGTGTATATATCAAAAAATAGCACCTTATGCCATTCTATACAATTCACATTATAGTTTTACAACAGCTCTCCTCATAAATATTTATTCAAGATTCTTTGAGTGCTCAATATCTAAGTGTGACACACTTTTTGTCAGTTACTGTATAAAGCACAGGTACCAAAGAATATAGGATTGGTATTGAACGTGTCTATCTGGTTTTTGCATGCAACATATATCGTCAGGAGGGCAAAAATCCTTAGTTGTGAACTTCCTTTTTTTGCCTTGCAGCTTTTCTCAAACTATCTTTTTTGCCACTCTTGGTCTTCAATGGTCCAATAAGACTAGCTATGAAATAAGGCAAGCTGATGAATAAGAAGCTGCATTAGTTGGTCGAGAAGGAGCAAAGAGAATGATTGTAGCTTCCAGTTTTGAATAGTGTATGGTATGCTATACACAATGGGTCAAAACTTATTTTGTTTTCATATCAAGCTTCCAGGCTCCTGGAGAGGCAGAAGCAGAACTTGCGCATTTTGACAATGTCAGCGTCATTGATGCTGTCTATTCAAATAATGTGGACACCTTTCTTTTTGGTGCCAAAATGGCCATCTGCAAGTGTGTGAGATGCTTTAGCACCTTGAGATAGTTACGCACATTTAAATAGTTCTTTGCAGAGCCTTTCTGGGAACTGTCAGCATTGCCAAGCTAGCAGCAATTGCACTGCAATACACTCGGCTGATGACATTGTCTCCCATCTCAAGGTTCTTTTCTGGATTTCTAACTGACTCTTGATGATACCTAATAGTGTTCTCCTCAGATAAAGCTCAGCTATAAAGATCTTATCCTTGTGACTCTGCTTAGTGGTGAGGATTATCATGAAAGCCTTGGAGTATATGGCATTGCTACAACAGTAGACCTTGGTGCATATGCAGGCTTTGGAGAGAGCTCGGTTGCCAAGGTCAAATTTTTTGCCTTGAGTATGTAGCATGCAGAAGACAGACACACAATGGTGACACTTTACAGTGCGGAAAAGCAGGAACTCAAACAGTTTCTTGATAGGCTGGAGGGTGGGAGGTTGTCAAGAAGCTTTGCAACAATTCAAATAAGCTCTTGTTGAAGGGAAACATTCAAGCTGCAAATAGCATTCCGGCAATGGGCTCATTATTTCCCAATATCAATATCCTCATGGCCTATATTAATTCTGTCACAAGTAAAGAGCGCGTTGTCGCAAAAAGCTATCAGGGCCTATCTAGCAGCATTTGGCACCAGTCCCACTGCGCTTGTCAATGATGCTTGTGCTGGTGTTGCCTGTAGGCTTCAGTAAAAAAATATCACTTGGCCCAGAGAGTTCAGTGTTGCAGCAATAGCAAAAGTGTGTAAAGAAACACTTTGAATTGAGGTATAGAAAAAGAATTATCTATTGATTTGGCCTCTTACTTTGGGACAGTATTGATTGCTGGGGTATTAAGGAGAAAAGCAATAATTATTAACTCTAGTAAGGTTAATTTTATCAGTTCCAAGATTGGTAATGACATCAAAGCTAGCACATTACAAAGCTATAGAGGACAAGGATGAAGTTCTCAAGATTTTATCACAGCTATTGATTATCAACATGACCCTCCATAGAAAACACAGTTCCATAGACTAACATATCTGAATATTGCTTATTAATTGACCCTCTCCTACTCAACAGAGCTGCTGAGGCCAGTATTTAAGGACATTATTGTGTGCCAGTGTCAGGTTGGAGTAATGAAGAAGAATCTTATAAGGCTGGAAAACAGGGTAAAACAGCAATAAAGAGGAAGATAATAGAGTTGCAAGCCTTCTTGAAATATTGGCTGCCTGCTTGTATAGTGGAGAAAGCATATCCTCATCTTGTAGCAAAGTATGAGATAACCAAGTACAACAAGAACTTGAAACTGACTCAATGAGATAGTCGAGGAAGACCACAAACTATGGAGACAAGCATGGCCAATTGGAGAGTAAATTTGAGGTCATTGACGGAAGCACTATGGACATGTAAAAAGAATGTAGAAGGGACTACAGCAAGCGTGGCTATTTTTTCTTCTCCTCTTGTTGTTTCAAGAGAGCTTCAAACCTGATATTATGCCAGAAAATAAAACCCTTGGTTTTCCTGGTATTTGTGTGAGCTGGAAATGCTCATGTGTAAACCAGACCCAAAGGTAGGTTTCTGCTGTAGTTCACCAAATCTCTACACTGGGCTATCATAGTTGTTCGTAGGGATAAAGTAGAAAATCCATGATTCTTAATTATACCATGTGCTAGTGAGTATGATTAATTGCCCTACTAATCCCGTTTCTAAATAGGAATGTGGAGCTCCTACTTACCAAATTCTTTACCAGTTGATTATTTTTGCCTATCACACAATTAATCATATATAAGAAATTTAACTCCTTTTTTTAAAATGTGCAGTATTTGCTTAAATGATATGTAATTAAAATCAAGTAGTATGGGTCTCTGTATACTAGCAGAAGCCAATATTTCTGTCTCGGAAAATATTCTAGATTCACTTCTTCAAGATATTTCTATTTTTGAGGTAAGAGTTATTTTAGAATATTCAGCTATGCTTGTAGCAACAAGTAATTGCTTCAAACTGCCTGTTAGCTTAATGGCAGGAATGCTTCACCCTAGCTTTTGTTGCTTGGTAAACAATTGTGGTGAGCTAGTTTAGCTAGCCAATGGGAGTCTAATTATTCAGCAGATCGGTAAGCTTCTGTGGAATGTAGGCTAATATTTATTACTATCAGATTCAAGCTATAGATATTATATAAAGTCTTTGTTTAAGTAACATTAAATTTATAATTCAATATGTTCCATTATTTTTATTTTTAGCTGTTTTTATTTTGTGCCATTTAATAATGGTGCAAGATACCGACTGCATTATAGAAAAGAGAGCTATGTACCCAATTAAAAATTGCAATAGTCTTACTAGTTATTTTGCTGCTAACAATATATCAATTCTAAACAACATACACTCCCAGAAATTCCCAAAGCCTTGTGTCCTGGGAATGTACAGTGCATTAAGTATTTTGTAGACTGTTCCAGAAGGCAACATCTGTACAGATGTTGCCAATGACAGCACCACACAATTTCTTGAAGGCAAAAAAACCACAGCTCTCAAGAAGCCAACTAGATCCAGTGATAGAGTCAACAATGTGGAGAGCTTGAAACAAAGTATTTGGCACTACAGAAACTCTGTAGGTAGCCTATGGCAAAGAGCTGTTGATCCCTGTTTCTTTGCCATATGTCACAACATTTGCCATATGTCAAGACATTTGCCATATATCACACATTTGCCATATATCACACATTTGCCATATATCACACAGGAGGGGAAAACACACATTTGCCATATGTCACATATTTGCCATATGTCACACGTTCGCCATATGTCACATAGTCACTATATTTCCCTGACTGCTCTGTGCACTCTAAAACAACCTTATAGCTAGATATTATTGGATTCATTTCCTTCAGTATAGCTGCACCTTGACCAAGAGCTGATGAAAAATGGTGCCAAACTCAGAAATCAAGAGCCACGTGAGTAGTGAATGGAAGTCCACTCTATTTCCAATGTCAAAAGTTGATTTAGCACATCTTTATCCCCCTGGATCCACTTTGCTGCCTACAAGTTTACAACTCTCTATATCTCAGAATATCCAGCTTGCAGCTTCATTGAAATCCCCAATACAGGATAATATAGGCAAATTACACAAATCTTTGTGCACATGCTGACACCAGGCCTCACCACATATATGTGCCAGCATGAGTCTAGTTCAACAATATGCTACAGGGGAAGAAAGCACCTCTGAGCCCTTTGATACTCTGCAAATTATGAAAGGAAAAAGAAACTACATGCATATGGTCCTGTCATGCTGTCAAAGCTAGATACCATGCAAAGAAAGTCATAAAACATTTTGAGTGACTCTAAGTGATTCCCTCCGTCACCTCAGGAACTGTCTCCACAGAAACAGAGACTACAGATAAGACCCATGCTCATAGCCAAGAGGATTAGTATAGTAGCTGATCAGAAAGAGCAAATTCTTTTTTTTTTGGGAGCATTCAGAGCGAGCTGCTGGCATTGGCCTAGCACTTGCCCATTGTGCGTAAGGGGAAGGGGGTCGCCTTTTGGAGACAAATTAGGAAATAGGGTGGGGGCTGAGCAGGCAGGCAGACGGGGAGTGGCAAGGAAGGTGATCCAGGGCTCCGCAGGGGGATGCATTACTGCACACCACTTGCGCGGTAGTGTGGGGCATGGAAGCTGTTTGGCCAGGGTTACCTACTAAAATCCCCTGCTTTCCCAATCCAGTCCTTGTTGGGAATGTTGGGCGGGACAATTATGTGGGTGTCCACGTGTTTTTCACCGTCTCACGCTTTAGCGCCTTCTTTCCAAATTTTTTGTTTGTCAGTGCCTGGTCCAGAAGGAGGCAGTTTTTGGAGGGCAGAGAGTACCATCGTCGAGTAAGTTTCTGTTCAAGTGTGCCAGCTTTCATCATCGTTGTTTTGCTGGATAACCTGTTTGCACCTGAGTTTCCAGATTAGATAGGTGGTCTCCGCGCTGTAATAATCTGGAGGTGACAAGAGGCTCCCATGTCCTTCTTTCCGTCGACGCTGAGTGTGGGGCGGATCAGGTTGCTCCCTAGGATATGGCCTATGGTTGGCTTCCTCTAGGGGATCCCAGAGGAACCCCAGAGAGTTTCTGCCAACTTCTATAGGTGTCACTGTGCAGAGAGGCCGTCACAGTCCGTGAGGATATGTTCGAGATCTTCTGGGACCAGACAGTGAGTGCAGTTTTTTCGGTGTTCTATCTGGGGTATTTTCGACCAATACAGGCCTATTTTGTGGGTGCCTATTATGAAACTCTTATTCACCTGTATGTGTTGCTTAAGGGGAGAAGTGTGAGACACTAGATAGAGTACGAGTGACGAAGATATGAGAGAATCTTAATGATGTTGTTAAGCTTGGTGCTTAAGGCCACAAGCGTACCTCTTTATATACATGTGAGCCAGTCTCTAACAATGTCATCAATGAGCTAGCAGTGTGAGTCATACATGTCAAAGAGTGCCAGATCAGCGACAGCTAACCAGAGTGACCTGCTGGCGATGTCTATTTTACAGCCTTCCCAAGGTAACTATGACGGATCCTTAACTCAGGTCCATACTCCATCCTTTCTACCTCAGTCCATGATATCATATAATCTACTCCAGTCCATAGACCTCGTTCTAGTCCCTACCTAGACCTCAGTACATGTGATGCATCCATTACCCATCCAGACCCTTGGTTGATGCAAACGTTGTGGCGCGAGCTTTGTGGTGCGGGAACGCGCTTAAGTGAGCACTTGCAACTTGGTATCAAATATGAATGAAAATAAGAGGGAAATTGACCATCAGGGCATAATCTGTGACAGTGCCGTGGATGGCTTTCCCGAGAATTCCTTGTAAGAACAGCTCGTGAGAGAGAGGTTGTCCGGGGGTGCGGTCTCCTGGATCCCATTTGTGGCTGAGGGAGCTTACGAGGCATTTTGCCATATTGTAACACCTGAAGGGGTGGGCTAGAGAAGTGTGCTTCTGTCATTTCTGCAGTTAGTGCATGCACAGTTTGTGCGTTTGGAGCAGGGGTGGGAGGCGTCGGGATGTTTCTTGCGGTGCCGGGTCAGGCGGTATGCGTCTCCAACCATTTTCACTCCTTGGCGCACCCTGAGGCATTTGCTCTCGCTGTTACGGTAGAGGCTGCGAAGGTATTCTTCCGCTTCGATGTGGTACCATACGGGAAGGGCTCATTTCATTTGCGGCGTGAGTTTTAAGGCCCCGAAATGCGCGCCATACTTTTTTGCCAAGGCTAACATCTTCTTGGTTGCTGGGGAGGTCTGGAGAGGCGGGTGTCCCACAATTGGACGAAAACATTGAAGGAGCCCCAGTTGGCTAGGAAGTCGGGGGCGGACTTTGCTGCGTCAGCTATGAGAACATCTTCAGGCATGCACCAGGTAGGTCTCGTCAGTGAGAGGTTGTGTGAAGGGGACCAACCAGCATAGGTTAATGGCTTCAACCCTAGCTTTCAGGTCGAGAAGGTTCAGTCCTCCTTGATTCTCAGGGCGTTCGAGAGTTGCCATGCTGATGGCAGGACATTTGTTCTTCCACATGAAGGTGCAAATGAGGTCGAGGAGGGTGTCTTCCACATTCTTTGGCATTCCTTGGACTTGTGTGAGGTATTGAATCTTACCCCCTATTACCCATTCAACTATAATTTCTCTCCCCAGCATTGTGAGATGAGACTTCTCCCAGTGGTGTAGGCTTCTGACTATGTCGTCTAGAATTTTGGTCTAGGGGTTCAGCTCTTCTGCAATGTGGTATCTGATTCAGGCTCCCAGAATGCGGACCGCTTGTCCCGCCACGTCATCGACTACGTTTATTGTAGGAGAAAGGGGGGAGGGATGGGTGTGATGTAGCTTTCTCGTAGAGCGTACCATGCGTCGGTACTCTTCAGTTCCGATCGGAATTATGTTGTTTTTCGCAATGTTAAATTTTTCTCTCACTGCTAGGCACCATCTGTCAAGTATTTTCCAGAGTAATTTGCAGTCATCTCTTTCCGAGAGGTACACTGTGGTATCGTCGGCGAAGTGTGTTGTGATGAGGCGCTCCTTCGCACCTGGAATAGCATAACCTAGCGTAACCTTCAAGTTTGGATCTCTGGAGCATGTTAGCCAGGGGTTCAATCGCAAGTATGAAGAGGAGGCATGAGAGGGAGTCTCCTTAACGTACATCCCTTTTAATCTCAAAGGGGGGGCTTTTCACTCCGTTGATTATCACCGAGGATTTTGCTCCAGTGTAGAGGTTCCGGATGGTATTTATCAGCTCGGTAGGTATGCCAAAGCAGTCAAGGGCTTTCTATAGGTAGTCGTGACCGACTTTGTCTAGGCTTTTTCTTGGTCGAGGGCCACAATGGCTCTGTTTTCCTCGGTGGCTTCCGTGTATGTGAGTATGTCGTGTGCGAGGCGTGTCTGGTCGAAGATGTTTCGTCCCGTGACAAACCCAGCCTGGTTAGGGTGGACAAGTTTGGGTGTCACAAGGGCAAGCTTAAGCTCAATCGCTTTTGTTATAATTTTGTAGTCGGTGTTGAGCAGTGTAATAGGGCGGTAGTTTGCTATGAGGAGGCGGTGTCCCTTTTTGTACAGGGGGCAGATCCATCCGTCCGTGAAGTTCGTTTTAGGGTCAACGCTGTGTTCTTCAATTGTCATTGTATACACGGGTAAGGACAGAAATGACATTGAAAGCCACAGGGGTTGCGGGATCCTCACCATTCTTGTCCTCCTTCTTAGCCCGAGGACTCGAAACGGTGTTGTAGGTTTTTCCATAGTTTGTAAGAGAGTCCGTCGAGGCCCGCTGCCTTGTTTATACTGGTTGTTCTGAGCGCGCTTTTGACGTCCACCGTGGTAAGTTTGGTGGCAAGTGTTGTCCAGTCTTCAGGTATAGTATGTGCCCTGGTCTTCTTCAAGGCCCTCCTGATTTGGGCTGCACGTGTTGCGGGGGGTTTTTGGGAGGTTATATCTGCGTACTGAAGGGTATTGTGGTACTTCCTGGCGTGGCTAGCCACGTTCTCTGTTCTGGTAAGAAGTTTTTTCCCCTGTGGGGTCCACGTCTTTTAGGGCAAAGAAACGTCACGGGGGGTTTTTGTTTATTTAGGTTCAACCAGTACTTGCTTACCATTTCCCCTTCCAAGCGGTCTCGTGCTGCGATGAGTTGTTGATTTGATGTACTTCAGTACTGTTGGAGGCTTTTAATTCGCTTTTCCAGATAGGCTGCGTGGTGGCTTCTGGCGTTGTTGTCGGGCCAGTCTGCGTGGTCATTCAGGGTTTTTTTTCCTATCTCCCTCAAATTTACGTATGGTTGCTTCTATTTTGGGGATGTCTCGTTTGGCTCTTGCCCTGATGGCTTTCGTCACCTTATTTTTGAAACGTTGGCAGGCCCTTTGTGTGCTGTGGTTGTTGGCTCTCGTTTCTGCGATGAGAGTCTCGAGATCTTCTTCAAGTTTTAGGCCCAGGTCTGAGATTTCTGTCAGCATCTCCTCGTTATTTAAGAGAAAGAGAGGGGCCGACTATTGGCCTTTCCCAGTGAAAGACATTTTTAAGTCTGAGAAAGTGAAAGATACCATACGGTGGTCTGTATGGAGCGGTGTTTCTTCCATAGTCCAAGCGTGACTCCCTCTAAGGACTCCGTTGCTGACGTATATTCTATCTAGGCGTGAGCAGTTGGGGTGGTTGGTTCGGCGTATATGTAGTCGACTTCCGATGGGTAGGTCTGTCTCCACCCGTCCAGGAAGTTGTGTTTGAATCGGAAGGAGCGGAGGGCTGCCACTACGTTCGGTGCATCCCCCTGATTGGAAGGCGGTCGATGGGGTCCTCGACGTTGTTGAAATCCCCCATGAGGATGTCCGGGGCAGGGGCGCACGCGGCTTCTCAGTTCTTGTTCAGGTCGGACCAGAAGTTTTTATTTTGGGAGGGGTCCATGGGGGTGTATATTGCTAGGATGTTCGGGGTTAGTTCTTGGTGCCATGCGACCGAGATCATAATGGCTTGACCAGGGATCAGCTGGTAGGTTTTCAGGTTTCCGATGTTGGTGATTTCTCTATTTAGGACCAGGGCAATGCCTTGGGCTCTGCTCCCGTTTCGGTCTGCTCTGGAGGACACGACGTGGAGCCTTCTCCCATAGAGTTCTCGAACACAAGTCTCATGTTCATCAGAGAGGTGGGGTTTCCTATAGTGCAAGGATCCCGATGCATTTGTTTCTGACTAGTTGGTTTATCTGTTGCCATTTATCGTAGCCGTCGGCAGAGGTTCGTCCTCGCATGTTTAGAGAGGCAATGGTCAGTTGCGCTCTAGTCTTCTTTTGTGAGGCTGGGGTGTGTGAAGGTGCAGTAGTATGCCGCCGCAGGGTTCAGGGGGTGTCGCGAAAATCTCCATTCCCTCTGGTGAGAGGGACGTGGGAGTGGGGGTCTTGGAGGCGTGAAGTGCGTCCCCCAAGGATGGTGTCCCTTGGGCTTGGTGTGGCCCTTGTTGTGCCCTGCCACCGAACTCAGCAGGACCGTCATTGGGGGGGGTGTTTACGGCAGGAGAATAGACTCTCCCTCTGGTCCCGTAAGGCTGGGAAACTGATAAAACCGTCAGTGCAACCGTGGGTAATGTTATGTGCTGTGTCAGTAAGGTGGTTGCTGAGATACTCACTTGGTCGTCAGCCAGTGATTCAAGTGAGCAATTGGTGGGTTGCCAATGGGTTGTCCGTCCTCGCGGCCCTTCCGGTGGTTTCCCTTTGGGATGTACCCCGGAGAGTCCAACTGATGCTCTCCTGAAGGTCCATGGACCCCGCCGCGGTTCGCTTTCCTGTGCTCCGGGAAGCCAGTAAATTTGGCTTGCCGCGGTACGAGTGCAGTCGGTTCGAGGAGATAGGATGCACTTGCTTTTTACCTACAGGTAAGTACTGTTTGAGAGGGGCTCCCCTCGAGGGAGGGAGGGGCCCTCCAGTTACTTTCCTGTCCGCGGGCCCCAGGTCCCAGGTGTGGGGGGGGGATCTGCTTTTGGAGGACTTTTATGTGTGAAGAGTCGCTGTAGCCCTGTTTATTAGGAGGCGTGGGGGTTGTGTATGTTCAGATGCGAGGTATTATGTATTTGTATTCTAGGTTATTTATCATTCGGGCCGAGAGGGAGGAGGGATTGTAGAATAGGGTGGGAAAAGAATATACAGGGGACATTCTCAAAGGGGTGGCTAAGGGAGCGGTGCTAGTAAGGTGTCATTTGGGAGGAGTCTATCTAAAATTTTTGGTGAGCCACGTCCTGTGTGGGGATTCGGTTTGGTGTTGTTTACATAGCCAGATTGGGATGCGGAGCAATAGTACTGTGAGGAGGTTCGCCAGCCGTGAGAGATACCATGAGGTCATGTGACCATGGGATTGTACTGAGCTGATCACTCCTACAGTCCCCAGTCGTTCTCCTTTGTTTAGCCATAGCAAGACGAAATCACCAATCTCTAAATGACCCCCACCGTCTACCATGCAGGCTCGGGGGGAAGATCTCATCACGTCTTTGTCAGGTTTGTTTCAGGATTTGATGAAAATCCGTGTCCTTTTAACAAGAGGGCGCGGCGGGCCCCAAGGTGGGTCTAGGAGTGTAATGTGGGGTGCATGTAATAGAGTGGGCTTAGTCCGTGAGCTCCTTCCTAGTTGCTGATAGTATCTTCCGTCTGTCATCAGAGGTAAAAATAGCCTTCATGGGGATCGGCCGTAAAGGCTACAATAGAGCTAGAGTCGGTGGCATTGATGGAGAAAAAGAGAGGGTTGGTTTCTCCCATGTTGGGAGTGTTGGGCATTTTTGCTAGCTATATGTTGGGTGTTTTTAAAAGGAGGGGGTAGGCAGAAAGAGCAAATTCTAATCAGCGTAGGATCAGTGAACACCAAGGTAATTGATCTATGCTCTGATTGATGTCCTATGCAATCTAGTTCAAATGGGCCATCAGACCACTAGTCCTATATTTATGCTATGTGTGATAGTTATGCTAATTGAACAAACTGTAGTCACAGGTGTGATCTCACTCCTGTGCAATGTGTATACCAGTACTAATAATCATGTCGTTCTCATCTACATGATTGAGCAAGTAACTGGAAAGATGCCAATGAGGTACCTTCAGATCACTCAGCAACATATCTAGGAAACTCAAAAATATGCTCAATACTACAAGATACACTATATGATACACATTTTTGGACAAGATATTATATGTGTGACAATAAGATATAGCGGCAAGATGGTACAACAGCAAGACTACATAACACAAATAAAAGAGAGATGCAAGAGTTGGCAAGACAGAAGTGGTGCAATGGTCAATCTCCCCAAAAACAAAAAAACAAATGATATAGCTGCTTCCTTCTGCCCAATTGTATATTCTGCAGGCTTCGGCCATAGACAACGCTGCCTTGATCTTTCCATAGAGGCTCAGGCCCATGGCCATCACTGCTTGATAGCTAGCAGAATGGGTGTGTCAAAAATTGGAGCAGAGGAGCACGTCTACTGGGGATACACAAGCGTGGGCACAGACTCAGGGAAGGAATTTTGAGGTTTTGTATGTTTCTTTCTCTGATATTTGCACATTGATGACTGGAACCCCTTACTAAGGGTATAGTAGCAAGTGGCTGGTTTCTGCATGAGTTGCGTGGGCATATTTGCAACATTTGTGTTCCCTCTCTACCTCAATACTATACACTTTTCTTGCTACATTTATGCACTGTTCCTCATTCTGATTTTGTTCTACTTGGGAGTTGTCAGCGCTCGGTTCAATACTCAAAGAGTAGTTTGTTTCTTGCGCTAATGATGGGGTAAGCATCTTTTGTTGTTTTCGTACTGATATGTCTAGTCTACAAGATTCATGCAGCTGCCACAAATAGTGATGTGTGGGCCTGGCTTAGCCTGAAAGCCCCGGCTCAGGCCTGGCTTAGAGGGCAGACAGCCTGCTGTAAGTGCAAGCCAGATTTTGAGCCGTCAAAGCCACAGATCAGGCCCAGCCTGATATTACATCTGAAGAGCTGTGGAACCAATAGTGTGAGTTCAAATTTATGTTATAAATGAGCTTTCTTACCTGATACAATGTTCTAGCCTGATGCAAGTTATCTAAATTGCGTAGGCGGCGGCAAAAGCAGTCACTACAAACTTGGACCTCAAAAAAGACAACAAAGACAACGCAGACAATAACTCAGACAATGACAAAGATAAAGACACAGACAAAGATGCAATAAACACATCTGAAGATGGTGAGCAATCCACAGAAGACAATATGGCAAGTGGCACAATGTTGGCAGATAATGTTAATGAGCCCAAATTCAACGTCAACAAGAACTGCGAGGCTTGCTGACAACGCCGATATCAATATGATCATTGCCCCTATTGAAGACAGGCAAAATCTCACTGACGCAAACCAGAAGCTGGGCCGTTTATCAGTTACCAAAGTAAGTATTAGTCTATTGCATGCGTCTTCATCTATTCATCACACCATGGCTTGTTTCACAGTTTATAAAGCTGGCAAAGCAAATCTTTCACTCATAACCCTTTACAAAAACTTAGCCATCAGCAAGGCAGGCGTCTCTCAAAAAAGATAATTCAATTAGCTGCAATCCACCGGAATTTCCTCACTCAGGCAATCCAATGGGCTCCGCTACTTAAGGTGGTGATCAAGAAGCTTTTCGACATAGCAAAGTACAATAAGGGCATCCCAGGTAGATTAAGAAACCTGAAGCTCTGGCCACTTGAGTAGCGACTTCTTACCAGGTTGTGGCTACTCTTGAAGGTAAGCTTCTGATTTGTGTACACTATGTTGCACTATTTCTAACACTTTGTTTCACAGTTCTTTTTGCAAGCGACGGAGCACATCTTGAAAATGCAGACACTGCTTCTTTACATAGTCATTCCCATTATTGACGAGCTCATATCATGACTTGAGAATGCTGTCGCAAATACGCTACTCCTCTGGCCAGTACACGTGGCCGCTGTGCACAGCATCAAGATATTCAGCAAGTACTTACAAGAAGACTGACCAGTCCATTATATACCACATGGCAATGAGTAAGTCTTTGTTTGTTCTATTAACCTGTGCTAACTTTCAGTCCATTGCTAATGCTGTATCCAAAGCACAAGAAAACCTACTTTGTCAAGCAGAACTGGCTGATCAAATGAATCGTTAAATTGGAATGAATCTTTCGCAAGCAGTGGGAGGCCCACTATAAGCCAAAGCCCGTTGCACCTGACAGCGTGGCCAGAACGGTACATTGTATGTGCCTCAGAATTCAGAAAACCTTATTTATATACGTTCACCTTTTGTTAGCTTGAGGCCGCTACTACTACAGACAAGGACAACAATTTTCTTCAAGCCATCAGCACCACCTTGTCTAATGTCAATCAGGCTAGCTATGACGTGATTACAACATACTTCACTACTGGACCCGTTGCAGGACCCTACCATATATTGGAGCAGCTAGCTCACAAATGGGAGCTCCATAGCGCATATGGTGTTGGACTTCCTGTCTGCATCTATCTATTTGAAAGACAAACAGGCTGTGATTAAAGTGACTTAAGCCCTGATTGTTTACTAGCTCACAATACATACTCTGTTACTTACCAAACCCTCACATTAATGTAATATTTCACCTAAAACTTGTGATGTCTATTCATTGTGTGCACAGAATGTCATACTATTGTCGCCGAAGCAATGGCTCAACACGTACATGGGCAAAGTACAAAGGGGAGATGTAAAAACTAAACAAACTTGATGTTGGCAGGCAGCGAAGGCTGTACACAACAGGTCTCAGTTAGAGCTAGTGGCACGCGGGTCGAGCTAGGTCCAATGACCAAGTTAGCATTTGCATGTGTATATACAGACATTGGAGCTTACCTAAGTTCAATGACCAAGAGGTTGAAATGTGAAGACTTAGGCAGTGGTAGACTACGCTTAAATACCAGTTCACCGGAAATGATTACTAAGTCCATAGAAACGGATGGAAACCAACGGAATGTCTGAGTCGTGCCTGAGTCAGCGACTGAGTAAACATGTCAGTGTATATGACTAAAGCGGGGTTAGACTAGAGGGGTCATCTATTGTGACTAAGTGTTGTGCCTTTTGGGCCGAAGGGCCACTTCGGGTCGTGCAGAAGAGCGTTACACTAAGTCGGAAAAAATTCCACGCCCGTGGGTGTCTGTGCACATTGCGACAACTGTCTTGCTTGTATGACATTGAATATGCTTTCTCTTCACTGTATGAGCAAACTGACTTTGCCACTGTGGCCATAATAAACACATGACACCTGTTGCCTTTTGGCATGTGATGTCTATTTGACTTATTTCACAAGTGCGCATGCAAGTCACTGTGGCACCTATAATTCTGGCACAAATGCTCTAAAACCGATAAATAGTGTTCAAATAATCAATTGTAGTATATTACAAGTACACACAGATTGTGTTTGGAAAAATACCTGGAGGTACCCAAAATACCTGCAGACTTTGCCAGAGTCTAACCTGGATCTGCAAATCAATACATCTGTGGGTTTAAAAGAACCAGTGGGTTATTATGCCTGTGGGTTATTATACCTGTGAATATTGATGGCAGATCTACCTACAAGTACTCGCAGATTATCCAGGGCTGTGCTGAGCTTTATGCTATTTTATACAACTTTTTATTATAGTTATGCAATAGCTGTCTTCAAGGATATCTTATTCAAAGTTTTTTGAGTGCTCAATATTTACATGTAATACACTTTAGTCAGTCACTGTACAGAAAAATAAGGGTTCCATCAAGATTGTATTTTAGTTTTGTCATAGTGATTGCAAAAATATTATTGCAATCATAGATATTCAATATTGAATGTTTTAACTAGCTCATAATATTTTTAATATTATATCAGTATATAATGCAACACCATTATATTTGTACTGTTTGTATTATTATCACTTTTGTTTAGCCATTTGAATAAAATACTTACATATATTTTTTATATAATCTATTGGTTTCTAAGTGGTTAAAGTTCAATTGCATAGTGTTTTCTGCAACTGTAAGTCAAACTGAGTCTTATTTCCAGATACTTTGCTCAATGATGGTAATAAAAGTAACAAATAATTGACTGATTAGTTAGTAACGGTACTTAGGACAGAAGGTCTGGTAACTTTGGACTGGAGAAGTGTAGGTAAGCATCACATGTGTCACCTCATTTGTATTGAAGTCAGTGAGTGGTAAGACAGAAGTGTAAAATGGTCCATTGTGACCTGATTATGTTTGCTTAGTCAATATTTAGCTTCTGTGCTTATTGGCAGTGTCATCCTGCTTCACTAATATGTTCAATATATGTTGCTTGTTTATCAGGACTCACTCTCCAAACATTGTAAATTTTCATTCATTTCTTGCATTTATTAAGTGACATAGAGTCTATATCCATTCCTGGGTCAAGATATATTTTGAAACACACTGGACTCTCGGCACTAACTCCAGTTATCTGAGTTTATTTTACATACAACAATAAATAGTTTTAGACGAGTTTTAAAGAGGTCAGAAATATACAATACTGCATATGCATGACAAGGCTAGGAAGACAGATCAAAAAGAATGTTGGCTGTATAGATGCCGAGTCAGGAGTGCTTTTGTATTTTGCGCTGAGCATTGACAATGGAGTTTTTTTGGGCCTTCAGCGCATTTGAAGCTGCACTATATTCATTCTATCTATCTGTAGGCAAATGTGATATTATATACCTACATCTGTCCAATCCAAAGTCATCAGATCCTCTTGGGAAGTTCCAATTGGGTCAAGTTGCTTACTCCGTAAGTAGCTAGTGACTAGTGCTCAACAGTGACTAATTTTACACGTGGTGCCTGTTCTAGAGTCTACTCTCATGGAATGACTCACAAATTTTTCAAAATGCAGCTGGTATTATATATGTCTTGTAACAAAACTTATGAACATTTCATAGACAGAGCCATGAATTTGTTTGCAGGTATAGAGAGCTCTCAGTCACATGCATCTCTATGCATATCAAACTCCCATGCATGAAATCATATCAGTTACTAACACACACATTTATAGAAATAAAGGTATATAAATGGCTTCTGGCCACTGTGCTTGCTACCAAAAATAGCAACCAGCTACTAGGCCTTTTTTGAATGCACAGTGAAAAATATGATCAATGATAGCAGTCTCTGATATCAAACCAGGAACTGGCTCATTGGTGCTGCTGTGAGACTCAATGAGATTCAAGAGTTTATCTGTGTATTCAGTGGATACAAGCAAAATACATTACCATGAAAACAGGCCCAAGTTGATTGGGAATTCTATTGCCTAGGTTTGTTGTATTTGGTGAGACTGACAAGTTGCTCCAAGTGGCCTGAAAATAGAGGGCCTGTTTGATAATAGATACCAGCAAGTTCCAATAAGTTATAATTGCCCAAACCATTTTCTCGGGTGTTTAGTTTGGAATGTGGTAGCTTACAGCTAGGTTGTCACAGATTGCAGAGCTCCTTCACAATTTCTGTAAGCTACAATATAAGTGAAAGAGCAATTGATGTAGCGGAAGAAAATTGTCAACAATGAACCTTGATAACAGGAAAGTAGGCCCACTGTTTCCTTCCAGGAATTAAGCTTCTTCTCAAATGTCAAGGGAAAGTTTTATGTGTCACTTATTTGCAGCCTTTCAGTTAGTGTCAAGCTCTTCAGAATCCTTGTGCTTGTGATTGGTGGGGCCTGGCCCTCTTCAAAGTCCAAGTGTGATGTTAATATTTTATAATAAGGCTGCTGTCTTCCTTGTTACTGTTATCCTTGTTGCAACAACTTTGGAACATAGTCTGGGGAGGAAGTAAGAGATGAAAGTCAATTCAATGAAGTATATAATATATATGTTCATATTTCCATATATGTACAAAGCAAAGGATATTCGTTCACTCCATGTTTTCACCAGCCTTCAGTGTGGTGCTCTGGCACTCCACTGGTCGAGTTACGGCTCCCAGTTGAAGACATTGAGCCATATGAGTACAGCTAGGCTTCACATGCCTCCATGGAGCTGTGTTTGTGGGCCTGTTCAGTTGCCAGACTGAAGGACCTTCTCTAGCTTCCTTGATATTTAGCAGACTTTGTGCACATCTCCAGGTACTTTTGTTATGTAGCAGACGAGCTTTGCATATAGCATGCAGAAAATGTCAGACAGTGTGTTTGTTTAGCTATTGTATGTGATGCTATGCCCTTGCTTGCTCCTTTATAGCCTTCCAGGGGGGGTCCAATGGCCCTGCCATATTATTTCTCGATCTTTCAGGGTTTCCCTCTATTTCCCTAAGCTCTGGCAATAGTGTTCGGGTCACTGTGTGATTAAGCGCCTGATTGTGTCTTAGGCTGGATTCTCTTCAGTTGCTTGCTGCAGTCTTCAGGCCAGTATAGTGATGCAATTGAGTTAAATGCTTATTTGGTGTGATGCACTCACTAGCTAGTGTGTGTATGTCCGGACAAGCATTGACAAAGTTTATTTCTCCAGATGCAAGCAACAAAATATAACAATGGCACAAAACTCAGTTTGAATCTAACACAGATGGGATTGACTTATGGATGCATTTTACAAAATTGAGTTCTACATGAGTTGTCAACGGAGGCCCACTCATTCATATGGTAGCCTTGTACCAGGCGTTAATTAATAACTGCCTAATAAATTTGTGACTGATAGAGGACCAGGTACTTGCTCAGGTAGGTCCTTCACCACTTTCACTAATAGTCCAATGCTGTGTGGCGCGCATTCTCATGCTTACAGATGATAGGTTTGATGACCACCTTTTATGGAAAGAGTTGGCGTCTTATTTCATTCCTATCAGCAACTCCATTGTGGTTGTAGGCAGGCAAGTGCAATGCTCATGAAGGGGTGGTGCCGTTGTTGCCCAGATTGGCTTTGCACATTCCTTACAGTTTGCGAAGATAGAGCCTGACACTTAAAGCTATAGCTTTGTGATTGTTGTGAGATAAAAATTGTAACTGACGCAACTCACAGAACGCAGGTGTACTTCCAGTCCAGCCTCTCATAGAGTTCCTGTCCAATATAAAACAAATTATGCAAGATTAAGCCAGAATCCCGGACATTCGATGACAAAGGCGAACTCGCATCTGTTGAGGTGGAGCCCGGCCCCCCTCATCGGTTTGTTGAGGCACATGGTGAATGGTGTACCACTCAAGTAAGTCTAAGCTTCCTCCTCTTAACTACGGTTTGGCATTGGTGCCCCAGTGAGCACTTGACAGGTACATGAAGAGGAGTGTATGGGTATGGCTAATTTGGATATAGCTACCTCCCAAATTACCAGATGGAGGTTCAGAATTCGAAATGGTACAGTGACCGAAATGTGAGGTGCCAGAACTCCAGATAGAGTGAGCAACACAATAATGCATTACAGCGAGAATACAGCATACTGACCTGAAGGCTGGGGTCACAAACTGAAGAGAAGCCTAAGGCCATGCCCTGAGGTGGAAGCTGCAGAGATGTGCTGCATGAAGCGAGAGTGTTTGTTGCTCTCTTGCATGGCAAAGTCATGCCTTTCTCAGCTTCCATATTGCCCGTTTCTCCGTTGTGTGGGATGCCACGCCTTTCTCTGCTCCTATTCGCATGGCCCTTATGGCCTCTCCGTATTATATCACGATTTCTCCGTATTTCCCACTATTTTCCTAGCTCTTATTGTAGACTTGCATAATGCTCGAGTCACGTAGTGATTAAGCACTGGGGTGCGTCTTATGCCGCCAAATCCATAGCATTTACTTCAGACTCATAAGAGCTCGCAGTTTAGCTACCGTTGACCCAGGCAAAGCTTTGGTCAAGAGGTCTGCCACTATAGTCCCAGTGGGTACATGGCCTGGGGCAATGTCCCTCCCTCTTCAACAATATCACACAGCCAATGAAGGCGCAATTGAGCGCATTTCAAAACCTTCCATGATGCTCAGGGTTTTTCGCTACTGCGACAGCACAGTTGGTTCAAATCTATATAAGACCACTTAACTAAGCTCAGTGGACAAGTTTGCGCATCCAGGCAATGTCCCCGTAGCTGCCAATAGTAGCAAGATACTCCGCTCAAATAGTTCACTGAGAAAAAACTACTGCTTGTAGCTTGGAGCCCCCCCAATTCACCGCTCCAGCTACAAACCTGAGCATGTATGCGGCAGTAGATCACAAGATGTTCTCATAGCGCCAGCATAATCAGCATCAGTATGTCAAAAAGAGCTCATCCTGCTTTGAAGGTCCATAAATCAATCAGAGATCGACAGGACCCTTGAAACACCGGAATGGGTGCTTGACTGCTTGCCAGCGCGCCTTACCAGGATTCGCATTAAAGCGAGCCAGCAAGGCCCCAGCATAAATGATGTCAGCCAGGTACAAATAACCTGGTGCATGAGAGAACCAACTGCACTAAGGTATGGAACTTTTGTCATGAGCGCCTTATCCTTATCAGTGGAGGGCTATCAGAGGACGAAAGGTGAACCTAGGCACCATAGGCGTCTTTTACCAGTGAGCAATCCAGGAAGCCATACTACTCAAGCATATTGGTAATATGTACACTGATGCCGTGATAGCAAAATGCGGTGGTTTGAGATGGTCCCTAGCACTCTTTAAAAAAACACCTAATAAACTGGGGGTTCCCTGTCTGTGTCCAGCTCCGGCCCAGACTCCACCTCGCCACCAGTGCCTGAAATCCCTGTCCTTTCTTTCCGTTATCATCTCCTCATCCACCCTTCGACACAGAATGTCTGCCTAAGGCATGACAAACACGCTGTGGTGTGGCATATCCGCATCACCATCTGCGCCAGCGTCGGTGTCACCCACATTGACCAATATACAGGTTATCATTTAGTGTGAGCACAAAGCAAGCTGTTGAGAGCCATAAGGCTTATCTAATTGAGCTTATAGGAAAGGTCAATGAATAGCAAAAACATGCTCTAAGCGGGCAGGCCGCACATTATCAGCTGTGCCTAAGAAAGCTCAAAAAGCAGCCATCTGATATTGATATTCGCAACATAGAAGACTCGTTTAACTTGAAAATCATCTACAACTCTCATTATCAATGCCTAGAATATCCAATAGGTGGAGTTTTGTCCCAAATAAGGATATAAACCATGGCGCGGAAATCGGACAACAATGCAGATAGTTTACGTAGCATGATTGGTATGATGTAGGCGCCTGCTATGTCACGGACGCTTTGGAGCGGACAACTGGACAGCCGCACAGCTAGAAGACCGGAGAGGCAGAATCCTCATTTTTTGTATGCTCTCCATTCTTTATACCCTGTAGGAATGGATTGAGACCAAGGTTGCGTGGTTAAAAAAGCTCCTCCACTATTCGGTCAGACTGATGCTGTCAGTGGAATCTGACATTGTCAGAGGCACAGTCTCAATAATAGATGTACAGTGACGAATCTGAATAAGGCCCCAACTAAGTACAAAGCTTCATGTTTGTTTCTAAAAACTGTTGTATGCACAGTCACGCCTCTCTCTCTCCGCTCTTTATATAGCTTCCCGAATCCCACAACTCTTATGACCTTCCATACTATTCCTCAAATTTCTCGGTTTTCTCTCCATCTTGTCTAGCTCTAGTTGTAGACATTGTGCACGTAGTGTTCGAGTCACTGGCAGTTAAGCACTTGTGTGCGTCTTATGCCTGAGGGCACCGGCTTAGGCTTCTCGATTCATTTTCTCACAGCGTTAAGGGGGGGCACAACAGTGGGGGGGGACTCCAGAAAAGCCTTTAGCTAGTCAGTATGCTGTATCTTTGCTGTGATCACATTCAGTTGTCTGACTCCAGCCCGTCAGTTTGGTGTTCTGGCACTCTACTTGGGTCAAGTTCTGACTCTCAGTTCAGTACCTCAACAGTGTAGCATTGCAGAGTCTTGTTTCTAAGACACAGTTCCTGCCTCCTTTAGCTCATTCCCAGCTGAGACTTCATCATTCGCTTTCAGAACACCACCGAAGACGCCAAAGTGGAAGGCATCCGGCTGGTGGCATTATAGATCTCTCCTTGATATTCACCATGATGAACACATGAGTTATATACAATGAGCGCAGGTCAAGGTTTTTCGGAGCACAGTATAGCAGTACTAAGTGGAGTGTTGCACCCAATGCACACTGTTGTTAAGCGAAGCTACTAAGGATCAGTACCAGGGCACTGTATATAGCCTTGTGGCGACCAGTCTAGGCTTCTGACACCTCAGCTCACCATCAGAAAAAAAACTTACCTGGCTAAGCACCACCCCTTGTACAGCCAATGGCCTCTTCACTAACGGTGACAGTATAAACATGGATTCCAAGTCCTATTCGCAATACCCCGTGCGTTCGATCCTGACCTCACTTGCCCACAGCTCTCTGCTTGATCTGCGTTCTCAATGCTTCATAGGCTCATACCAATTGATAGACCACGCACGATGCGCAGCAGGTCTTGTTGCTTTGCCTTCAACAGGACCTCATCATCGCTCTGATCATGCAGCTTTCATTTAAGCACCTCACCCTCCAAAGGAGGGTGATGCACAGGCTCTGCGTAGCGGTGGGTTAGGGGAATGATGCTGGATCTTGCACGAGCCGCTGACCAGGTGGCCACTATGCCCACATTAATGGCAACGGAGGGCTCTGACGAGCCAGCTGACTGTGAAGTTGATGACCTAGGTTGCAACTCGGAACGAGCTGCAGGCCTGGAACGAGACTGTGATGATGCAGTGGGCCTCGAGCACCGCTCAGAACGAGCTTGGGAGCGAGGTCAGGTGCAGGCATGTCTGGCTCATTCGCTGCAGGAGCAGGAGCAAGCACAGGATCAGGGGGCGCAATAGGGGGCGGAGAAGGAGTGCGAGGCTCAGGAGGAGGAGGATCAGCAGGCACAGGGTGCGCTGCAGGCAGACTCTGCACCCCCCCCAACACGAGGCTGCTGAGCATCTGTAGGAGACTGAGGCGAGTAAAACTCAAAAGCCCAGGAGGAGACCATCCAAGACACAGGTTCCTAGAGAGGGGTGAGAGTGGAAAGGAGGAAGACTGGCCCAGTCCTTTGTCCCAGGGAAGTAACGCTCATCGAAAACAGCGTGTTTCAGGGATAGTGACCTTTGTGCCTGGATTGTAAGAACTTCCAACCCTTGTAGTCAGGTGGATAGCCAATGAAGATTGGACTTCTCCATGTGAGAGCCCCGCGCACCACGCTTGTCCTTTGGCACATGCACATATGCCAGACACCCCCAGATGCGCAAATGTGACACATCTGGTTTCCACCATAGAAGGCTTCAAAGGGTGTTACCCCAGGGCGTGCAGAGGTGGGACAGCGGTTAAGGACGTGTACTAGGCGAAGACAAGGCCTCCCCCCCCCCCCCCAGAACGAAGGCAGTAAACGAGCTTCAAAGAGAGCATAGCAGTGATGCCCTCAGCCAGAGTGCGGTTGTGCTCTGAAACGCTCAGCAACACCATTCTGCTGACGTTGATTGCGCACAGTGTGTTGCAACCCCCCCCTCGATGCCGTGCTCAATGCAAAAAGCTTCGAACTAACTTGCCTGATGTACTTCCCCACCCCTTGTCGTCGCGCAGAGCAAGGAGCCTTCTGCCCATCTGAGCTTCAGCATGTGTCTTTGAAAATCTGCCTGGAAACGCCTAGCAAACGCCTCTCGCCTTGGTTCGTCATGAGGCAAAACCAGCTCACACGCGAGGAGTGTTGATGAAGGTGATGCCAGTAGCGATAGCCAGAGTGTGTGAGGATCAGGAAGAGGGCATGGACATCAGAGTGGACAGTTGGCGCGGTTTTATTATTACGATTAACGAGAGAGGGATGGAGCAGCGTTCAGCTTGCCTGCAAGACAAGGCTCGCATGATAGTATCTGCAGGCCTGTGAATTTGCTAAGCTTCAACCATCACTGCACCACATCAGCGAGTTGCGCACAACCCTCGAAGTGAAGTGCGCAAAGTCGGCGGTGCCAAGCGCCTTGTTGAGAGGCAGAGTATAGGTGGAGGAGAGGATGAGGCAGACTCAAGGGAGGGCAAGAACCGTTCGCTCGAGTAGGCAGATGTTGGATGCCATCAATTGTAGCGGAAGAAGAGTGTTGTCCTTTGTCACGATCAAAGTCCATGCGGTCAGAGTACATGTGAACGTTCATACGATGGCATTGAGTAAGGTAGAGGACAGCGAACAGATTTTGATCCAAGTGCAGGGACGAGTGCAAGACTCTGCTAAACTCCACAGCTTGCGCAGACACCCCCCCCCCAACCGCCTGGAGCGAACACCACAGATCCTCACCCTCAGGTAGACAATGGTGTTCTTTTCTCTATTGTAGTGATGCCACTACCTTTCTCTGCTATTATATAGCCTTCGCCATGAAACTCTTATGACCCTTATATATTACTCCTCGATTTACGTCCATATTTCCCTCTATTTTTCCTAGCTCTAGTTGTGTAGACGTTGTGTAGTGTTCGAGTCACCGTGGCGATTAAGCGCCCGGGTGCGTCTTCATGCCTGAGTGGCTCGGCTTTTGGGCTCCTCTTTCAGTTTGCCTCACACGTGTCCAGGCCCTTCAGGTCGTTATGCTGTAATCTTCGCTGTAATACATTCAGATTGCTCACGTCCGGGCCTTCAGATCATCTGGTCTTCTGGCACTCTACTGGTCGATTGTTCTGACTCCCAGTATAAGAAATGGCTTCATTGGCAAGGCGGATAGCGATGCGCGAAGGGGTGTAGTTGCGCATCCAATGGCGATGAGGAGTCATATGAGCAGTGTGGCGGCCTGTGTCTCGCAGTCCAGAGGTGTTGAGCAGGCGTGCTCTAGCTTAGAGGTAGGACGACGATAGGGAACGACTGGGGGCCTGGCCCGCGTGCTCCATTGGAGTGGAGGCTGGTGCACGTAGGCGCGGACTCCTTTTTGCTGCCAGCAGCTCGCCGTTTCTTTGCCCTTGTTGACCCCACGCTGCTTGCGACGTTCTGCGACCGAATATCTGCTGCGCAAGCGCGCTAAGTTTCCGAGGTAGGCCTTTGGGCTTTTCGGGCTCTTTTCCACGCCCGCTGCTGTGGCATAAGCGAGGTGTGTGCATGTAATAGCGATGTTGTGACCAAGGGATGGTGCAGAAGCTCGCATGGGGGTAGTGTTGGGTTGGGGTTCTCTAAGGAGGTCGAAGCCGTAGAAGCACAGAGGCTGGAGCAACAAGGTAGTATAGCGAGAGCGAAGGGGACTTTCCCTCGTTAATGTAGGCGCTCTGGAGCGTGTTCCTTGTCGAGTGTTATCGAGGATTTGAAGCAAGTAGAGCGAAAACTGCGCGCATAAGACGTCGAGCGGGTAGGGCTTGTCTAGCTCGTCGAGTGTAGAAGGGGGAAGGGCGCAGATTCTTGACCTTAGATCATAGCATGCGTCAATCCGAGTCATCAGAGACAATAGGGACTTCGTTCTCAGCCATATGGGATGGATAAGACCTCCTCCCAGGCATTGAAGCCGCATGCCAGGCTTCTTCTGCATATGTACAGCCGCGAGGGGCTTTGCCCAAATCTGCACAGGATCGTTGGAGATGTCCTCTACATGCGTTTTCTGGTCATCAGAGAAGCGATAGATAGATCTCGAACCAGCAGCCCTGAGTGCCTTGTCCTCCCAATCAGTCTCTAGCCTTGTCCTCCTCCGCTGTAGGAGCCTTAGCGTCCTTGTAAATCCGGTCTCTTCTCGGTTCCGGTTGCCACAATATGTCACCAACCACGAGGGGGGGGGGCTCCGCGTTTTGAGCGTTGCTGAGATGTTCCCCCTTCCATGCTGAGTAGTTGCCAGTGCGCAGTGGCTTGTCAAAGGCGAGGGGGGTGTGTGACTTCTTCTGAGGTCATGGAGGGCAGGAGGTTTGTCAGGGTAGGGCGATCGGAAAGCGCAAAAGGGGTGAGGAGAGCGAAGGGAGAGTGCAGCAAGCTGGAGAAAGCGATTGGAGCGGACTAATGTGTGCAGGTGGAGCGGTAAGGATAGGGGCTGTCAGCCACTAGAAGGGGGGTGGATGGCAAGGATAAGGATAGGGTGCTGTCAAGCAGAGGAGCGAAGGTAGGGGAGTTACAGAGTCGATGGTTCATTTGTAGATTTCTGCGCTTGTGATTGACGAGATTTGGTGTTTTCGCGGGGGCGCCCGTGTTTTTCTCGGATGATCACTGGGCGTTTGGGCTTCAGGCGCATGCTCGGACCAAATCCAGAGCCAGGAAAGCCCTTCGGAAATATTGATAAATCAAATCAATTCATTCTCCGGTCTACTATAAATACCCATTACCTCCAGTATGTGACGAGGTGACACACAAATCCATCATGTAACTTCTCGTTTTCTTTGTAGAATATACTAATTTTTTTGCTGCCACGGTTGCGGTGGGTACATTGTTTGGATTTAGAGTCCAACAGACACGTTGTCCTGAGGCTGGAGAGCCCGTGACAATGGTAAGCACTTCTGCTTGGCTTCTTGTCATCTGTAGCAACATAGTGGAGGCATGACCAGAAAGGAGTGAGGCGTAAAGCGTTAGGTTGTGGGGATCAAAGGCTGTATTCCTGCAGCATGCTCAGGACACTTCAGCACGCGACGGATACAACAGACATACCACACTGCCCACTCGGCTTTTTTGCCACCATGTGGACCCTTTTTTGCCTTGCCTCTTCTATGCAATTACCATGAATTTACCTCACCCAGACAGCTCTTTTTTTACCAACTTAAACTTACCCTCACGTTGTCCAAATGAAAACAACCCTCCATTGGACATTTACCATGGCTTCGTCTGCACGTCACCGCTTAGCCTGCTAAAGAAGGCAAAATCTCTATCATTTCAAAACGGGAGTGCCGGCTTCAATGCCTTGGGCACTGATGGCATATTTTACCTTTGTGCACCTTGATTTCCTCAAGAAGCTCTATTCCATGGTTCTTTTGGAGGCTCTGTTAGTGGAGAAGGTTGACTCTCTGAAGTGCGAGTTCACTCCAGACAATTAGGGCAGCATTGAACACACACAAGGTATATGCTCCTGAATGCCTCTGCGCACGGGATCCTGATATCCTCTGATTTTTGTTTGAAACAATGATTTTTGTGTATCCTCCCAGTAATCCTCAGCAGACAGTGGGTTGCTGCCTCGCATGTGCTCGGCGCTCACTGCAAAAGGTCTTCAGTAAGTAACTTATCGACAGTCTTCTCATTCTGTCGATCGCTGATCACAATCCAGTTCTATGTCCACAACTAAGGCCCAAGCGTGTATGCAAGGACGATAGCAGCCGGAGTACGTCTTAACAAACTATCAGAGGGATGGGGGCTAAAGCGAGTGCGAGTATGTGTATGCAAGCAACGACGCTGGACGGATACTGTAGCAAACGTGTTGTAGCGCTGAGGACCAAGTCAATATTGGTGTTCATATCTACTACAGTGGGAGAGGACTCTTACCTGAGGACAAGAGGTCGAAACTGAGGTCCCCAGGTAGAGTGCTGCCAGTACTTATACTACTACAGAGTCCATTTCAAATACACAGCCCGTAGGAAAGCATGTGCCGAGCTGAGTCATTATACACTACTACAGGCTGAGTAATCCGCTGACTGATGAGTCACGGTGCTCGATGACGTCATAGTTCTCGAACCTTCCAGTACCTTCCATGTCACATGACCAGTCTGACTAATACTACAAGGAATTCAAATATTGTCTTTTTGGGGAATTGAGCATTGTTCATGGCACAACCGTGCTTGAGATGAGACACTGTCTAACTATTTAAGCGCTGTTCCCTTAGCAACTCGTGACACTTTTTGAGATAAGCTTTTGATTTGTTTCAGCTCTCATAGCTGACTCGGACTTGTTTGGCTGATATTTCAGAGCAACCCCTCAATGATGCACCCGCAACTCATTGACTAGATTCCCACTTCCACCTTCAGTAGCACCCTTTCGCCTGTTCGTACACTTTTAAGTATAAATAGCATTCTTGCTGGCTTCGGGACTGGGGAACTAACCTTCCTCTCTTGCAGGGCCCTCACATGCTGCTAACTGTGCAGCCAGAACCAGTGTTATTGCAAAGACGGATTTGTGAAGCGATTGCGCATAAGTGCCCTGCACCACTCTAGTATGTACTATGTTCTTGAAGTGTTTTTAACCTTTGGTTATCTGGCTAACAGTGGTATAGAAACCATGGTCAATGCGATTACTCTCCAAGAGCAACCTGCAGCTAGCAGCTCCAAGAGCTCCAAGTCCACTTGTGAAAGCTCATCACTTTCCACCCCAATCACATTTCATTCCCAAGCTTGACTCAACTTGTCAGCCTAGACTGAGGACCACCCAGTTCAAGTCGATTTTCTGTCGCTGTGCCTGTGGTCTTATCATGACCACATTTGGTGTTCTGCTTTAGACATTACTCTTGCTCTGCCAGAGAGATCATTGACCTGACCCGCAATGAGCCAGATAATGTTGTGATTGCACGCGGCAGCAACCCTCCTAGAGTAGACTCACTACTATTACTAGAGCTTCAGCAATTCCTTGACTCTTGACTCTTGCTCTGTTGTACTTAGATGGCTATCGAATAATATCTTGCTGCACTCTCAATAATCACACTGTCATCTTATCATAGTGATTGGCAAGGGTATACCCCCCCTTTTTTTTTCTGGACCCTTACCCTTACCCTCCTAAACCCTTACCCTCCACCAAGGGTAAGGGTAAGGGTTTGGCTGCAGACCCTTAGCTGTATACAAGTGTTAGAGCATATATAACCAAGTGTTAGGAGCTTATATACACTTACAATGTGCTTTAAAGACATGAAAGGATGTCAGAAATACATTACCAAACCAATAACTGTATATCACCAATAGGTCTACTGTACCTTCCCCAGCTCAAAAGGGTTCAAGGGTCCAATTTTGCTGACCCTTACCCTTACCCTCTGGACCCTTACCCTTGACCCTCGAGGGTTACCCTTACCCCTGCCTATCACTATTGGCACCAGACCCACCAGACCATGTAGCTCATATATGTTATGGGGCTATACTATTAGCGCGCCATAATATATATTATAGGGCTATCCCTCAACCCTCAACGGCATCCTGTATTCTAGAATAGAGGTCAAAACCAATGTTGTAGCCATCACTTAGGGCATTCCAAACATACCAGAATGGTATGTTTTGATGGGAAACTGGAGGGGCTACAGTTGCGGACAAGCAAACTCGACAAATTTGGCGCCACCACTTGAGCGAATTTTCCACACATTGCAAATCATCGGAGGACAAAACTAAGTGCAGGAATAGCATGAATACTATCTAAGGAACAAAGTTGTACAATTAGATTTTGCTCCTGTGTACTTTTAAGCAAAAATGAGGGCCAAAAAATTCGCTGGCACCAAATAAATTCTTAAAATTCACGAAAATATTACCAATCGACTCCTTTTTGTAAGTACTAGCTAGCCATTCCCATAAAAGGTTTGGGCACAAATTGGCTCTTGAGCGCCCTCAATACGGTGTAAAAGTTTGAGCGTGTTGCCAGCACTGCGCGGTCACAAGATTAGCCTTCTACTTCAATGTCACACCAAGGATGTCCTCCTCCTAAGCGCGAGAAGAAAAACCACAAACACTTCTGGGCTTCAAAAGCGTCAGAAGATTGATGACATGAGTGCAGACAAAGTCCCAGAGTACGAGATCCAGCCAACAATTGCCGGTAAGAGCACAGAGGCCACCAATTTTGACCATGGAACTTTCTCATCTGAATGTCAGTTGGGAATGAAGACTTTGGCAATGATTGGAATCCCAGCATTGAGCAAGACAGCCTGCTGTTTACACTGAATGACGAGATAGATGGGGGGGTGCCAAGGAGTCAGATGTCGAGGAAGACCTTGACTGGGAAGAGTTGAGTAACACCTGGCTTTGCATGGTCATGGCGTCGATGGCAGACAAGATGGAGAAGGAAGAGATTAATGATGGAGAGTGGATTCCGAATGCAGAGAGAAGAGAGATAAATAGACGGTACACTAGAAAAGATACTTTAAAGATGGGTAAGTAATAAACATTTTTGCAGCATTGACATGCTCACCAAAACACCCCACTGCAGGTCGCATAGGCACCCCAGTATAATACAGGCCCAATGATTGTGAATAAAGCGGCACATACCCAGCGAATGCCTGTGCATAAGAGAGCAAATAAAACACAAACATACCTCGATGCCTTCTTGGTGAGGTCCACCTCATCCCATTCGGAAAGCACCACTTCTCGAGCTGCATCGCCCATCACTATCCCTTCCGATAGTGAAAATGCAAATTCTGTCATCCAGTGAAGGTGCACCGTCACAGTCCGCCTTCCCACCACTATCCAGTCGGCCCTTGTCACCTATCACCGTGAGCAGTAGCCGATCTGCGACACCGCCCAGCATACCCAATGTTGAACACCTGACCAACTTTTTCCCAGCTGTGAGCCGTTGTGCCCAGTCCCATGCATGACGCCCCTCATCCGCCCAACTTGAACTTGGCCCTCGCGGTCAGTGAATCTGTGCTGCACTCTGATGAAACACACACAGCTCAATCAAATCAGCATTCGGAT
Source organism: Phlebiopsis flavidoalba (assembly GCA_035772785.1). Taxonomy (NCBI): domain Eukaryota; kingdom Fungi; phylum Basidiomycota; class Agaricomycetes; order Polyporales; family Phanerochaetaceae; genus Phlebiopsis; species Phlebiopsis flavidoalba. The sequence continues at coordinate 464,166 of JAOCPU010000004.1, forward strand.
GCGCCAGCCTAACCAAGCAGCACCTCAGCCACGAGTACCAACGCAGACAAGACTCTGAATCTGGTGAGGCATTGGATGATGACATGGAAGAGCGGATATTTGCCGCAACAGAGCCGCGTCCATGGTCGGAGCTGCAAGACCAAATAAAAGCGGATCTGAAGAAAAGAAAAAATGTGCTCACCCTTTCACAAATCAACCAGCTCCTCATCATCCAGAACTTTGCTACCCTTCGCATCAAAGGATAGAAATGGATACCGGCAAGCATGGCAGTTGCACAACAATGGCACGAAAGCACAGAGCCTGTTCACTTTGTACGAAAGATCCATGTGTTAGCCCGTCATTATCAAATATTTGAGCAAACTACCAGACAAGGGTCAAGGTGGAAGCAAAAATGCACAGTGTCTTCTCGACAACCCCGCAATACGAACGGCAGCACGCGACTGGCTCACATTTCAAGTTGTTGGCTCAGTAACATCACGCGGCTTTCAACATGCGCTGAACGAAGCCATTCTTCCGTCACTTGGGATCAATCTCAAGCATCCCTTATGCGAGCGGACAGCACGGCGCTGGCTTGTGAAAGTCGGATGGCGGTTGACAGCATTGAGGAAGGGTGTGTACATAGACAGGCATGAGCGCCCAGATGTTGTTGAATACCGTGACAAGGTCTTTTTGCCTCGGATGGCTGAGTATGAGAGACGGATGGTGCACTTCGATGGACCAGAGCTGCAGCGGATAGAGCCAGAGTTGAGAGAGGGTGAGGTGGAAATTGTGGTCTATTTCTAGGATGAGTCGTGCTTTCACTGAAATGAGTACAAATCGGCAGCCTGGTAAGAGACAACGGCGTGTGTTGATGCCTTTGAGTTGGTACTGATTTTCTGCCACTTTGGTTAGGTTAGGCCTAGGGCAATCGGTGTTACAGAAGAAAAGTTGTGGTAGACTCATTCACGTCTCCGACTTTGTCACACCCCTCACCAGATGTGCTATCATCCGAGATTCAAATGGGAACATTATCAAGGATGCCTGCAAGTTTATCTTTCCTGGTGCGAATGGAGACCCATACTAGGAGCATTCACAGCTGCAGAAGCAGGTCAAGGAGCTCCTGGCCATCCATGAGGAGCTTCATCTAGGCAAAATTGCGTTGGTAATCTTCGACTGCTCGTCTGCCCACAAAGCTCTGCCGCCAGACTCTCTCAAGGCCTTCGAGATGAACAAGTCAGATAGTGGCAAGCAGCGCCACCAGCGCGACACCATCATCCCACAGACCAACCCCAATCCATCTTTCCGCGGTAAAGTCCAGAAAATGACCCTAGCTAACGGAACTCCCAAGAGCCTGCAGACGGTTCTCAAGGAACGTGGATTTGACGTCAGAGAAATGCGTGCGAAGTGTGTGCACACCGTTTGTCCATGGGAAAATGCAAAGTGCTGCATGGCTCGTCTCCTCAGCAAACAAGATGATTTTGCAAACCAGGTATCTATGCTCGAAACCTTGATCACTGATGCCGGCCACCTCTGCATGTTTCTTCCAAAATTTCACTGTGAATTGAATCCTATTGAGATGGTACGCATTCTTCAATCCTTTAATGAATAAACTGACTAATGACTGTTAATCCAGTATTGGGGTTGGGCCAAGTACCGGTACCGTGAGGTGCGGAAGGCGACTTTCCAGCAAGCGAAGGAAGTCGCTGTGGAGAAGCTCAATGTGTGTCCCGTTGAGGTGATCAGATGGTTCATTAATAGGTCTTGGAGATTTATAAGCATATACCGGCTGGGGTTGACAGGTGATGCGGCAGCATGGGCAATGCGAAAGCAGAGACAACATCGTCAGGTGTCACAGCGAGGCTCAAGCAATGATGTCTATTGAAGCGGTGCTCAACAAGTAGAAATTACGCTGTATCTAGTCACCAGCGCCCTATACTTGGCGTCATTTTGGCCCAAAAATTTCGCCGGCGCAATGTTACTGTGGGAAAAACTTCCGAGGGTCATTTTTGGACTCCTTTTGGCTGTCCAAGTATGATCCCGTGCTTAGTTTGGCCCAGAAAATTTGGAAACCAGCTATACCAAACTTGTTGAGTTTGCTTGTCCGCAACTGTATTCGCAAAATACATTTTTGGAGCCAACTCTTTTTTTCGCAAAATAAGCGCGTGAATGCGGGAAAGTGCGGCTAGTTCCTGGGCCAGGCCCAGGGGCTGCCACTTGCCTGATTTGGCTCAGAATTGATGGCAATCCGCTTCCCATCAATTCCGCTTTGGGGCTGCATTTGGGGTTGCTCCCTAGCTTTCCCCTTGCTTATTTAGGGCGCTGTATTGTAGTTTGAGTACCTATGTATGTTTGGAACATGCCCACCGAACAGAATTTCCATATTTAGCCTGCCAGGGGTGCTACCAATATAATCTGATTTTATTTGGCTTTTTTGCGATTTTCAATAGGGTACCCTGGGTTTCCCTGCATTTCCCTGGCCCTGCTGCTTCTCGTTTAAGCTCATATATGTTCCCTGAGTATGCCCATAACATAGGAACATCATCTGACACATTCCCATTATCCTGGGAATTGTTTCGAATTTCTGGGTATTTTTTGAAATCTAGGAGTCTGGGCATTGCTTCCTATTGATTGGGATTGTTCTGAGCCTTTCTCTCATGTATCTACACTATATTAGAGTATTTCCACCAAGTAGATCGAAGGTTTTAACATGATATGCATGTTTGGCAACATATTTTGTGGAATTGATGGCTACTCCCCTATACCCTCCAGATCAATAATCTGCTATTCTGAGCGGATGGAAAGTACCCTATAGGTGTCTAGTACATGCAGATAAATTGTGGAAGCAATAGGATAGCTGTAGCTAGTGCGATCCTCTAGATCTTGGTCGATTATCCTGGCGCTTATTTTCGGATTTTAGAGTTAAGCCAGAATCATGGTATTGCAGTACAAATGAGGCTTAGCTGATATCTCCATCGTATTCTACATCATTGAAAACTCTTATATCCAAATTTGCGAAAGGAGGGGGACATGTACAGGCTGTCAGAGGATAGAAACAGACAGGAAGTTGTGTAGATGTACAGAGATTCATGTTAACCCCCCATGCATTCTCTTATAACACTACATCAGCAAAATAATCGAGTTGATACCTATGTTTGGCTTGCTGGCTAGGGAAGCCAAGTGCTGGCGCGCGAGACGTCTCAAGGTAAACGATTGGATATTGCTACCTTGATTGGGAGGAATTTAAGTAATCTACCATGCTTGACAGCCTATTCCATTCGCTTATATGTACATAACGTCGGTGGGGTACTGTTATTAAATAATCTAATACTTTTTCATGATGCGCTCCACGCCCAATCCGAGTGTCCGACGTGTTTGATCCGGGCTGGGCCAAGCCCCGCGCGCATGCACGACCACCAGTAAGTGGCCTTCTTTTACCGTTGACGTTGAGCTCAACACAAAATCTTCGCATGCAATGCTAGTCCTCTCTGAGGTGAGACCGTGGGAAGCCCCACGGACGGTGCGTTAAAGCTCTGCACGAGTCTACCGCAGATCGACTCGGATCCGTACCCGGCAGGGTCAGTGGCATTTCTAAGGCCTGACCCAGATCCACATGGGTATTTGCGCACAGATCACCTGTGACAAACCACGAGTCCCGAATCTTATGAGTCCGGGTCATGGGTCTACCTGTCAGAAATGCTTAAGATAAAGGCTGACATGGCTGTAGTGAGGTATATATGACATATAATATATATATATATAATATTGATAATGGCATAGGTATACCTGAAACATGCATATAAGTATTATATAAGCAAATCTATAAATGCCCATGGGGTTTTCTCAAATCCAAACCCTTGACCCAGATCTGCCACTGACTCATGGCCACAGGTGACTTGGATCCACGGATCAGTATACCCACGGGTTTTCCCATGGCTCTACCCACAAGTACCCATGGGTTACCCAGACTCATGCAGAGCTTTACGCGTGCGTACGCAAATATATAAAGCGACCCGAACGCCTCCCCAAAGTGCCCCCACTCCCTTCTCTTCCCCTTACCGCCACCACTGCGACTATCCTGGTCCCTTCAAAACCCTCTACCCACTATTGGATCCCCTCCCTTAGGATATACATCGAATCAATACACTCACGGTGAGTTAGGCTGCATTATTGGTGAATTGCACTGACTGATCTTAAAAATCAGCCGAAGGCAAGTTCTCTTCAACGTGAGGGTAGATATATGCGCTATGACAGGTATGTATTCACCACGTAAATCACCTTCTTTGCTCAATCAAGTATTTTAGCCCCTGCCGCTCGCACTGCCTGGGGCGCGGCAGGCGTCTGCGAGACCGCTTTCACGGTCATCCAACGGACATCCTCTAAGGGTCGCACGCGCCGCGAGACCATTGACATGCTACCGTCTACGGACACTGCCGCCACTAGGGCGCGTATTACCGCAGATGTGCGCATAGACTTGATTGTGCCTATAGCTGTCGTGTGTAGGCTGTAGTTTACTAGTGTATTCATGTACTTTTGCCTTGAAGCAATTAAACCTATTTTGTTGTTGCTTTATTTGATATTGGGCACCTTGCGAGACATTTTCCAGAGATCCCAGATAATCGAATATGAGTTTTACAATGTTACGCCACGAAATTCAACAAAGATCATTGTTTTAAAATGAATGTCTCATTAGTCTGTTTTTACAATTCATACCACATATGACAGGTATTGGAATCTTGTGTGACGATTATAATCATCAAAGGTAGTTGATATCGCGCTACAATACTGACACTCAGGTGCCGGCACAGTTATTGCAAGACAGAATATATATTGGAAGGTAAACCTATATCTAAACATGATTTTTTTGCTGATGTAGCACATCTTTCCTCCCACTTGGGGGATTGATGTAAACTAAATTGTAGTATATGTGGGAGGGTATGTAGGATGTGTTCTATAGCTGGAAATGAATTATACTGCCCTGTGTGTGAATAGGTGCACATGTTTTCGGTTTTTTAAACCCTAAATGACGCTTCTTTTTGGATTTAAGGGCTGCAGCACCTGGGAAGTTGTTCTAAAGCTTCAGAACTGATTCCAACGCATGTCCCTACATATATAGAGTATATAGACAATAGCCAGAAGGTATCCCACTGCTGTAGAGCCCAGGGGTAAATGCGCATTTTCGCTTTTATGGCTGGGTACCCCTATTTTGCGGTATATATCGTCACTTGTGTAGCATGTGCTGTATTCATCATGCCCCCGGTATCCCAGCGTTGTATGTACACTATTCTCGATGCTATCATGAATATCCTAGATAGTTACAATGGCCTCCAGACCAATAATCATACCCCAAAGGGAAGCCTGCCCAAATATTATTTTTCCGCTTTGTTTTTTTCCCCAGAATAATATATATCCCCACACTATTGTTCCCATATGCTTGGATACGCTTCCAAACTTCATATTCTGTATTGCCCCAGATGTATGCCTATACACAATGGCAAGCATACCGGGCCCATTTCTAGACCCCCATTCCCCACGCGTTCGGTATATACCGCGCCAATGTATTATTTGAGGCGCACCGCTTTTTTTTATGTAATTATAATAGTATTTATTTTACTATGTGGGCCCTGCACATCATGTGGAACCTCTCAAAAATGAAGATCTGAGCTTTACAGATGTATATCTATGTAACCTACACAAAAGATTAGATGGAGGGGAACGAAAGGGCTTTTCCACGGGAGTGGCAGGAATAGCAGCAGAAATGGTGCAGGAAAAGCGGAATATAATGTCCAGGAGCTAGCCCATCAATATCTAATCTAATTTGAATGGTGGAGAAGTTCACGAATCTTATCTTGCGTCAAGCAGGAGGCACCATCTAGGATGCCTACAAATGGTTCAAATGGCTTTTGATCTGACGAAACCATGGTTCCTGGCGCTTTTTGAGCGCTTTTTCCCGCAAAATTCCATGGGAATTGCTCGCTGTGTTAGAAAACAATCTATTTTTTGCCACGATTTAGCTCCTTCTTCCCATCAAAACAATATGGCTAAAGTGCTTAAATGAAATATGTTTTGTTTTGATATGGGGCTATATTATGCAAACCCAATACTAAAAAATGGGGCTTCATTTTAACAAAATGCGCGTCTAGGGAATGCCCGTCATCTGTTTTACTAAACACAGCAAGTTACAACAAATGTCAGGGGCTCACTTTTTTGTAGAATTTTCTACATGCACTGGTCCTGGCCGAGAGCTGGGGCATGGGCCCAAGAACTTCAGAAGAGCGTGGGAGGGGGGCGGGAGATGTTGAAAAGAGCGTGGGTGGAGAAGCGCGGAGTGTCCACACGAAAAGGCAGGTGTTACGAGCCGCCCATGTGAGGGAGCCAGAGCCAATTTGTCAGAAGGCCGTGTATCAACAATGTTGCGCAGTGTAGGGGTTCATCGAAGAGGGCATAGAGGTTCCGTAGCCCGCAGAGTGGGCATTGAGAAGGGTAGGGCCGGCCAAGACGAAGTGAAGGTAGTGCGTGTAAAGGTGGGTTTTGAAATTGGAGTTGTGTGCATCATGATTGTTGAGGGAACAGGGCCATTGAAAGTGCACTGTGACTGATGCGGGGTATGCACCAAGGTAGTTGTATGTTTGGTCATACACATACCTGCACCGTGCATAAAACAGCCTAGCCTGGTCAGCGACGTTTGTAGGCTGCTAAGAGATTTCTGTGGGGATATTGTAACCAGCTCTAGTTTGCCACTGTGATGGGTGAGTGGTGAGTGACCCACTCTCCTGCAGGCATGCACTCGTCCCGCAGGGAGACCAAGTTACAGGGTTTATTTGTGCCTGGCCACATGACCTTGCCCAATTAGGAAGGCGTCCTTCCTCCTGATAATGCTTTGAAGTGTTTTGCTTGTTGTTTGCTCTGGTCGTCAATGCTCGCACTCTGGCTAGAATGGCTGTTGGTGGCACGGCAAGTACAGAGTGTTGCGCTGACAACCATTACTAGAAGTGCACGGCAGTTTGGTGGATTTCAAACGGTGAATGCCAGAGCGAGTAGAGAGTAGGAGGCCGAAAGAAAGACCATTGAGAGGGAAAGTCAATCAGAGGCCTTTGTAAGAGCACCCGGGTGCCTGAAAATGTAGTGGGCACGCGCGCTGGTTACATGCTTGCAGGACAGACGATCCGAGGCCAATGAAAAACCAAAGTCAAACAGTGCGCACGGTAGTTCTCCGAAAAAAACTTCAAGGGGCGTGTGTAACCCCGATGGCTTGGTCGGGGGCAGTCCCAGGTAATGAGCATCGGGCGCTACTACGGGCAGCAACCAAGAAAAAACAAACATGTACGAACATGTCAACTGAGTACATCCCACCAGACATTTGTGGTTGCAAAGGGTATGTATGTCTTGAAAAACTCGGTATGTGTTCCATGAGCAAGTGCCGGAACAATGGGATTGGTAACGGTCTTCAGGGAAGATCACTAACCAGTTACCGAGGCCACGAGCTGGTGTACAAGCGGCGGCGCCTACGGACTTAGCCACAATTTTTTGTGAAAGGCATTTGGTATGATTCTGGCAAACCTCTTGCCTTCTTGGGGTGCATTAAACCTCGATGCATTAAATGAGTGGCCTGCATTGAGGTCTTTTAAAAACTTTTTAAATCTACACCAGCCTCAGCTGTTGCATATTCATAGCACTATGCTCTATGGACACTAAATACTTGCATGAGAGCTATGATATAAGTCACTTAATTAATAAGTAGACTAATGAATAGTTCAAGAGTAAACAAACCAGTAGTTTCTTTACAATATAATGGAATAGTGATTATAATGTGAGTGTAAGTGGCATTTGAACAGCCAAATAATATATTGTAAAAGCACTTAGCAGATAAAGACTTGATTTATTTTCTAACTAATTCCCAATTAGAAACTAGATAGCTATTTAGTGGAATAGTCATTAATCCTGAGAAAGGCCTGAAAAGTGTGTGGAAACAAGCCCTTGAACCATAAATAAAGCTTTAAAAAGCTATCTGGTATATCTCAAGATAAGGGAAAAATGTTTTTAACTATCAAAAAGCCAACTTTAAGGCACTAAATAAGTTGGTCAATGGACAAAAAAACCCAATTAGAGCATGAAAGTCACAGAAATGAACTGATTAAGGGTCAAAAACAGGTTAGAAACAAGTGTCCGATTAGTTGAATTAGTCCTCAATAAGCTTAGGAAGATATAGCAAGAGTAAGTAAATAGACTGAGCAAATAATTAATGCAGTTAGCGAATTTAGTGTCTGATTTTAGCTGTCTGTTTACATCTAAGCAGCAGGTCAGTGGCATGTAAAGGAAGGGGGATATTAAGACTAATCTACACTAATTGAGATTTTGGAGATTCTTTAGATGTACTCAATTAGAGCCTGTAATAGTTAAAATGTTGGACTAATGTTCAATGGCTTTTGCTGCTGCCTAGGAATAGTGTAATTTTTAACGGAATATGGTCTGGGAATGTATTGGGCTGATTGAAATAATGGGAAATCAGGAAATGTCATTGTACATATTAATTGACCAAGTTTGCCCAGCAATGTTTTGTTTATCTTTTTTTAATAGTATAACCTAAAACATCATTATTTTTGTAATATTGTATGTGGCCATAATTGTTATATAGATTATGAAAATATGACCCCAAATGTTATTTCAAAATAAAATAGATTTGTAATGCATTACAAATTCATCATATAACAATAAAATAAATCAGTTTTGGCTCAGCCAAAGATTCTCGCTACTAATAATAAATAGTTTTTGGCTCAGCCAAAGACTATATCTGTGAAAATTATTCTCAAATAATTTAGAGACAAATGCAAATAAGTCAACTCTTATTGTTATCTTTTTGTTTGCACTCTTTAAAGGATATTTTCGATGGTAATGAAAAAAACCCATATGATACTCAGTACATCTCTGCGACACTTGCTATTTATAGTAGAGTGGACTGACAAAAGTGTGATCACACTTGGATATTTGAGCACTCAAAGAATTTTGAGTGAGATATCCATAGAAAGAGCTATTGCGATAACTATAATGAAGGATTGTAATAATAAAATAGCATGAAGAAGACTAATTTATCGATATATACACATATACCAAGTTAAAGTAGTAATTAGAACATTGGATCTGGATATAATAGCGCACAATGTACTAAATTTGCTCTTATTACGAGATTCTTTTTTATACAGGTAATAAAAATGTTTTGACACATTTAAAAAACGATATTGACAAAAATACCTCTAATATCCTTCTTATATACTGTATGTATGGTCACATTAAAAGCTTACCATAGTCTGTGTAGCTCAACCATATTTATAGCCACAATCATCTAGAGTCCAGCCAAGATTCATAATGGGATTTTATTTCTCACCTGACACACTTTACAAATAGAATACTGCCCTTTGGGGTCCTACACATGCTGTGTTCAATAGTCTTATCGGACAGACCAAAAATCATAGTAATTACCACATAGTACTCTATTAGTAGCTAAATCTAAATTTTACATGGTTATGCAAATTTACATATAGGTGCTGACCATATAAGAATCAATATTCATTCACTAATGAAATATTTTATACTTCATGCATGCTTTTTATAATCTAGTGTGCTCGCTCATTGGGAATCAATGCTTTATTTTAGAACGAATCAGTACATACTTAATGGCATATCGTTTTTCTCCTGGTAGGTCTCGCTCAGTAAAAAAAGGAATCTCAGCTTTCATCAGTGCAAATTTTAATATACTATTTCTTCAATTTACTGGTCATAGCTGCTTATATATGGTATACGAGTTGGATTGACACATAGTTGTGTCACACTTACACGATTGAGCAATCAAAGTACTATCTTGACAACTAAGGATATCCATAAAGAGAAGCTGGTGGCAAGAACATGTACATGATGACTTGTATTAGAAATGGCATATAAACGAGCTTAGTGCTTTGATATATCAGTTTTAAATATACTATCTATGTAGTGGTTAATAGCCCAATTGGATAATGAGCAAATGGTCACTAAATTTGCATCTTAATCAGAGATTCTTTTCCACTTGCTAAATAATAAAAAATAGTTTTTGTGCATTTGAATATTTAACATTTGAAAAAATACATTGACTACCATATTCTTATTACTGTTAATATATGAATGCCATTACAGCTTACTATGATGCTTAGCTACGATCGTGATTAGCCTAATCAACTAATCTTTTTCCCCTAGAGGCAAGCTTAAGGTTAAACATGGTGACCAGACTTTGCATTTATAACTTGCGACACTGTTACAACGATATATCTGTCGCTCTTTTTTCACACATTCCTTCAGTGTTTCTTTCCCTATAACTGACAAAAAATCAGATATTACCACATAGTCCTATTACAGCCAGTATGAATTAAATGAAATTTTATATGTAACTGTGACAGAAAAAATCAAATTTATTTAACAGCAATATCAAATATATCGATACTACACATGCTTTTTATATAATTACTTATGGATCAAGATATTTTTATCAATAATACATATAATGCATATCTTTTTCTTTGATTATGTAATAAAGAAATTTGCCATTAGTGCAGCTTTAATGTATTTGTTTATTATACCATCATGTGCTTTGCCCATATATAGTATATATGTAAATCCTGAAAATGATCTTCATTTACTATATCATTTCACATAAAAAATTGCTTTTTTTGTAGTTGCCTGTATCAATATCTTACAATATATTCTTTAGATGTTCAATAGTTTCGAAAATGTGACACAATTTTTGGTTAGTTCACTGTATATGTGAAATATTGAAAATGATGTTTTATTACTATAGTATTCCACAAAAAGAATTGCTTTTTCAGTAGTTGCTCATATGAATATCTTACAACATATTCTTTAAATGCTGAATATCCAAATGTGCCACATCTTTGTCAGCCACTGTATAATAATAACAATGCTGTGAAAAATACTAAATATCCATAGATTGTATATGTGTAATTTGCTATTGTGTAGCTAGTTATAGAATTTAACAAGTGCTGATCATGTTTCTCAGTGCATCAAAAGCCCAATTGCATCAATTCTGTATTTAATAGTATGCATAAAGTAGCTAGTAATATAACTCTATATAGCATTTGTTGTATTTTGATAGTATCTATCTATATAGGGGATATATCCTGTGCAGCATTTTGCAAATGCTCACGTATTCAAGTGTAACACATTTTAGTCCACTATACATGCATGACTCAGTGCAGTATATATGCAGTGATAACAATTTTTTCACAACCCCTATTTTGGCATTGCGGAGCAGTGTTTGTAGTGAATATGTGATCTGTCTAGACAATGGAAAAGCCTTTATTATAAACGGCAACTTTGAGCAAAGATTAAGGATCAAAGATTCAATCCAATGCCCTGTGTTATCCTAAAAGCGAAGCAAAAAGTTCATCTATATGGCTCATCATGCCAAGAACCCTTTTCGAAAGCCATAGGTACCATGAAGTTTTGCAACTTCTCGGTGTACTTGAAATCTCAGCTTCCGCCCTTTGCTTGCCTTGACATCTACTGTGTTTTCCTGCGTCCTGCACATGGTCTCCTGGTTTTATTGGGCGTAAACCTTTTTGTCTGCGCAAGCCAGCATCAGGTTCAGCCTCCTCGCCGTTAAGTTGACCAATGCTCTAGGTGACTGGCGATTCGCCTCACAAATGTCGCGGAGAAGCTGCTGATAGAAGTCAGTGTCCTCGAAGACTTCTCGGGTTAGGAGCATCGTTCGACGCTGTTGGGAGCCGTCGGCTTTAATGATTGGGGGAACCGTGTGCGTGATAAAGGAGCTTGTCCCAATCTGAGTGTACCGTCTCGTTATCACTTCAATAATTCCAGGTAGCGTCGTCCTGTCTGCGTATGAGTTCTTGAAGGTAGATCGGTTTGCGGGCATGTAAAACAAATTCGGCGCCACTGCTTGAACCTTCGACGACCATTTGGAAAGTATCATGGTATGAGTTTTTATGATGTATTGTGGTGGTAGGAGGACTGGCCTCGAAACTCAGAAGCGTTATCCGAAAGCGAAGCGTAAAACGTTTTATCGCCGCGTGATATGGCTGTCGTGTGACGTCTTCAGTACGCTTTGTTGCGCGGTGTGCGTAGGCACGGAGTACACCCGTTCAAGCATATGTAGAGAGGCTGATCTAGATTCATGTGTATGTGGTGAGGTTTAATCCGTATGGAAAGACTGCGCCCTTGAAGCCTACGTCTTCAAGCTCGAAGAGAAACAATGCTCTTTTGACAAGATAGCAAGCCATCGTCAAGCGTTGCCTAATTCATGCACTGCTGCAGTTGATGTCTCACTTGTTGGTGGGAAGTAAGAGTTCGCGATGGACGAGACATTTCTGGGCGGGCGGAGATGAAAGACGTGGTGTCCGCAGAGCAACGGAGAAGATGGCGTAACCGACTTGAGAACATCCTAGAAGCTGACGTAGGCACTTTTGCATAGTGTAATGCGAGCGTCCAGCAGAGCATTCCACACCCTCCTTAAGACAACAACACGTGAGTCGGATGTGAACGGCGCAAAGACGCCTAGCGATTTACAATACGATCTGACTGACACAATTGGACTTTGTCACTTTTCTCGGTTCCTGCAAACCCACCCGGTAGCACGAGACATAACAATGTTGGAACGCACAAGGCCGCGGATTTGTAATGGGACCGGAAATGCTGATGGCTCGTGCGGAGGGGTAGTGGTAAACTGGTACAGGTGTTAGAGGTTTTCGGTCGATGGCAACGATTTCGGGATATGAATTTGTTGCTTCTTTTGGCGCTTCTCTAGCCACTCGGCCACTTTGCGCCTCGTCCTGCACGGACTCCGTCCAACTGACAGTGTTTTTCAAACAGTGCCCAAACCTACGGACAGCGCATCGAACGCGGTTCCTTGACGCGAGACGCGGGTGCACGTGATATTTTGGATCGTTGATGGAGTGGTTCAATTGACGAAGAGATGAGGGTCTAGAAACGCGGAGCGCAAGGGATTAATCGATGGCAAACCGCGCTAAGGTAGGATAATGATCGCGATGCTAAGCTTCTCACCCACAACATACGACATAGTGTATTCCCTGGCTACGGCGCACCCGGGAGTCCTCGTGTACCGTCTTCATCGGATGGGAGACCTGTTATGGATTCACGTACTTGCGGGGTCAAAGTTCTCGGTGGATCGATTGTATGGTGTGGGTGAGGCGGTGGGCCACAACAGTGCATGGCATTGCGTATCACCCACAGGCCCTGCGGGTGCGGCTCCGACAGCAAAGCGATTTTGCTGTGCAAGGGAAGATGCCTGGAGGGGGGCCTTCAGCATAAGTGAAAGGAGAGGGATCGCTGAAAGAAGCGATACTTGCGAGCGTGGGTCATGGCGTAACGTACTGGAGGGAAAACAGAGACTACCCGGACTCAGTGGGAGATGACACAAGAGGAGTAGTGGTGGTGGCAGAAAATTAGAAAAACGCATATTTAGGCAATTTCGCTTCGCGATGCGAAAAATCACTAAAAGGACTCGGGCGACGTTAGATTTATTTGGGCGCGGGATGGAAGCAAAGTGGTCAAGCGCCTAGGGCTGCCTGCTTTCCCTCCTCCCCCTCGAAGCTTTCACGCTTCTCCTCTTATTACACACGCGCATCCGCCTCAGGTGGGCCGCGGGGACTTTTCACCTTACAAACTTGCAAACCCTGGATCGTCGCTCGCAAGTCAAATGGTGTCACATGTGTGAGTTTTTATTTTTTTGTGGTCTGATATAATATTTTGTGCCTAAGTATAGAAGGATTATCGCTGTAACACGCGCGTGCACGTGGTTGCAGCTACCACCATCCCAAACTACCGCTCTCATTGCCGCACTTACTGCGGGGTATTAGAAGTATAAGTCTATCCACTCACCTTTCCCAGCCCATTGGCCACTAAAAAGGCTTCGCGTAACGTACTCGCATGCTAAGCGATTCGTAGATGCTTCTTAGTCTCGCCGCAAGATCAGAGTGCCGGGACCGCATCTCAAGCCACTTTCCAGGGCTTTTCCGCCGCAGCAATAGAAGGATCTTCCGCTAATTCGTCGTGATTTCCACTCTCCCTACTGTAGATTACACGGAAACCAACACAACTCCCCAATGTCGCCAGCACCCATTATACTCATACCTCTGACCCAATAACAACAGGCGTTCAATGTGAATCACACACACTAGACCAGGAGGTGGGCGACGACGACGACGACGACATTTGGCCCGGAGCGAGTGCAACCGTCACAACAGATGGAAAATCCGGGCACCAACGCAAGCAGAATCACTGCGCCTATGCGCCCGGATACCTGACCTTTTCTTCGCCATAAACTCTTCCCCCAAGACCTATCCCAGCTTCAGACACGCCGACATTGCAAACTACCCCGACCTGTCAAGATCACACAACGTTACACGTGCCCCCCAATCCCTGCAACCAACCCTCTCCACCACACATGGCAGGTGTAGGTAAAGGGTACTATGTAACATGGCAAGAAAAATTAGTATCTTACTATCAAGCCCCACACAAATGGAACGTTCCACGTCCACGCGTGCTATAATCCAACGAGGAAAAGCATACCAGAACCAAACGTCTGCGCTTAGATAGATCCCACTCCCTACGATACCATACCCCAGAAACGGATCTCGATACATCAATAATGTCACCCAACCCTGGAAGGCCTTACACCACAGAGCTAAGCCTGACTAAGCTACCCTTACGAAAGGGCCCCCGTACCCGCCACGCGAACAAATCCCCAAACCCTATTCGATCAACACAAGTTAGAAGCGTCTTGCCGCCCAGCGGCTCGCCTCAAAACACGCGCCACATCCACCAGCTCAGAGCCATACTGCCGTTATGGGTTTCAAATCGCAAACACGAATTGGGTTCTTCCCCCGCGACCAATCCCGCAGCAAAGTGCTCCAGGTATCTCGATCCCTGTGCACCAAGCGTGGTGGACGTCCACCCAACAGCCGTCGTCGAACTGCCCGAGCAGGCCGCCAAGGCTGCTCGTGCCCTCCTAGCTAACGCCGTATAGCGGCACGATGGCTCCTCGACTCAGCAATCCGCACAAGAGGTCACCCATGGTCACCGTCACTCCCCCAAGCACAAACAGTCCACGCCCTCACCAAAGTCAAAGTGAAAGCCAGGCATTCGCCCCCAAGGGGTCGAGTCTCACAAAAGTAGCAGTTAAAGAACAGCGGGAAACGATCCATTACCCGCTCCATCCCCCTCGTCTCACATGTTACTCCAGTGATGAAGAATCACATTATACCCACTTTCATTGCCTGCCGCCATCTTCCTTTCCCTTACCAGGCTCCTCAGAATCTTCTGGCATCGGCTTTCGTCGCGGAATGCACAATGGCGTACTCTTCCGATTCTGAGCGACCGAGGAGCTATTATCCTATACTCGTGGAATGCAGAAATCCGCGCGATAAGTACTTCGTCCTCAAGGGACCAATTGGAGAACCCTCTGCAGAAACGCCGTGAACACACTCCGATGGCAATCGCTGGGAGATAAAGTCCCCTTTCCCCGAAAACGAAAGTGTCGACCCGAGGAGTTGTATGGATTGCCGATAGTGGAAGGACGCCAGTAGCTCTGAAGGATGGTTGGCGGACGATGAGGAGGATAGTGATGATGAAGACGAGGGCGACGATGGACGACGACGACGACGACGAGGTGCAGCCGAAGCCGAGTGGAAGAGGAATGGGGGACTCGACCGGGGCCGATGAACACGGGGACTTGGACGAGGGAGATGAAAGCTCACACGGTGTCAGTTTTTGGTGGCTTACCTACGGGTCTGGAGCGAAGATGAGGACAGTCCTACGTTCGATGCGGATCTCCTAGCTTGGCCAACTTGGATCCGATTCAGTCCGACTCATGTGGGTCGCCTGTGCCCTGCATTCAGACTCATTCGGGGGTGGGTTGGGCTGGCACGATTCCTGAACAGGTCATTACTCTGGAGATGAGGAAGATGACCTCGTGCTCATGGACAATAGACCCTCTAGTCCAGATTCGCAGGTCGAATGGCGAGTTCGAGTTTGATTTGGAATTGGACGGCCTCATTTTAGGGCCTGACGGTCAACTCTTGCTCCCTGCGAACTTCGGCAACTTCGCCGTCTTTGAAGGGGGAGTCGACTCCAACGCAACGTTCGATAGACCATCTCGCAGAGGCGACCTGAAGTATGACGTTGCGACCTGTCCGCGGCTGTATGATACGGGGTATTTTGGAGAGTCTGATGGAAAACGACGGAAGAGATGAACTAGTCGTGTCGAATGGTTCTCTCCACATTCAGAAGCCATTGGCCTTGTTTCGTTGTGCCCCACCATCTCAACCGTCTATCAACTCTCCACATGTGCTCTTCATCCGCTGCTGGCGAAGTCAAGATTCCCCACCATCCTCTAAATACCCTTCGTCATGCGCTTGCGCAATGTCTGACTAACCTGTAATCTTCTAGTCTTCTCTCTGATTCTAGTAACTTTCGTGATGTCCATTAGTGTTCACGTGATCTGAATAGCTGGATCCGCTCTGGTTGTGAGTATTATGAGGCCTTCTCCCCGCTGAATCCTACGAGATGGAAGGGCGCATGCTTACCCTACTATGGCCAGTTTGCAACATCGGCGGTTACGTGCGATACCCCTCATGCTGTAATCGACGGCACCGGCGCCTCCCATCCCGAAGCCCATGTCCCTAGATCTAGGATCTTGCGTACAAGAAACGGAAGAGCTGTCCAAACGGCGCTGCGTGAAATCAGCCTGACGTACGGTACCTCTTTTATAATGTTTAACAAATAAAAACGAGTCTTATTAACGGTCATGGCAGTCATTGGTGCAGCCAGACTTGTTTCGAGCCACGCACTAATTTGTCTCATTAGTACCACCGTCATCCGACGAATTTGGGTCCCACTCCCATTCCAGCAAAGACTTTGCAGACGATCCGCTTTCCATCCCCGCCGCATCGGATTTGGTTGACGACGTCTTGGAATGTCACCTTTGCCTAGACGCCGAGCCCAACCTGTTTTGATTCAACAACTACTCAAAGCCTGGTTTTACCTCCATCGCTCCCACCACTAAATACACCACGTGAGTCCTTTAACAGAGGGGACCCCGCATCCGCAGTCGGTACAGTTCCGGCGTACACTAGAAACCTCAGATGCTAGAGGGGACACCTGTTTCAGATAGCGGTCCCTCGCAGTCTTTATCCTGTCATCACGAGGTAGCGCCTGTCTCAACAACGGAATGGCTTGGCACCCTCTGAAGTCGAAACGGACATAAAGGCCGACTGCGAAGAATCCGGGTCCGAAGTCACGAGCGTCGGAGAGACTCTCGTCCGTTTCTCCTGGCATTGCTTGTACCAGTCACGCGAGGTGATGGCGACCGTACGCCTACCTGGCAACTGAGCATCCTCATTCTATGACAGCCTTTCTCCAAATCAACACATGGATCCTCCACATCAGTCAAAAATTCGCGTAAGGAGTTTACGCAAAGAAAAGGCGATTATGAATCGGAAATGTTGGAAGTCTACTCCCTCCCCACGACACATCCATAAAACACGAGCACATCGACACATCATATCCCAATACGGAAACCGCGTGGACACTTTCAGATTCAGCGCCTCGGATCCAGCGTTCCTCATCTTAATCTGTTGAATCTGCCCTACTCTGTATTGCTGAAAGTCGCCATAGCTGTCGGTTCATTGTATCCCCAACCCATTCATCCCTTTGCCGGCCATATCTTCATGATTTTAGGGGCTTCTCAATTTCAATCACTCTCTTCACGCATCCTCACTACTTAATTATCGAGTCTTCACTGTTCTATCTCTTGCTGTCTTCATAGTATCGTCTCTCCGAGACCCGATGTATCTACGCACCACCACGTCCAAGCACGCCCAAATATCACGATTATAAACGCCCACACGGCGCTGCCAATGACGGAATATTCGCCGCAGTACGCTTGCCAGCTACTTCCACCAGTGCGCTCATCTCCTACTCTCACTCGGCTCAGTCGCACATAGAGGAAATCTCAGAAAAAGAAACATTGAACGCTTAACATTGAACGGCGCTCCTGTCACTTACG
The DNA here is from genome assembly GCA_035772785.1 of Phlebiopsis flavidoalba. Lineage (NCBI taxonomy): Eukaryota > Fungi > Basidiomycota > Agaricomycetes > Polyporales > Phanerochaetaceae > Phlebiopsis > Phlebiopsis flavidoalba. The sequence goes on from JAOCPU010000004.1 coordinate 482,227, forward strand.
TATACGATCACTAACAAAGGGCTACTGCGCTCCCTCTTATCTTGGCCTTTGACGCGAATTCTGAAAACTGGACTGTTTGAGGCCGAGTAATCCTTTTGGCCAGGATGCGGATTCGCTTTTCGCTCAGATGAGCCTTCGGCGGTGGAAGGCGTGACATGACTGAAAACCATCGGCTCCCACCGGGGGGGTCACCAGCGCTTCAGTTGTCTCCCCACCCTGGCTCTCCAAACACCCCGAGACCACCTGCCCGTCTCAGCTCGACACGGCCTCGCGGCATACAAGAATGACGATTGCGGTTGCCTACGCGATCGTTGGCCCTTGCACAATCAGGATAGTACGTTGGAAATGATCTGTGTATGAGTTTTGTCGTGCCAGTTTCTCCCACTCAGGCAATTCACCGCTGATCCGCAGTCGCACTTACTCCGAACTCACACAGATTACGGAACGCAACTAAAGACTTTCCGTTCATTCTACAGCACAACGGCCTGTACATTTACATACATCATAAAGTCTGGTGTATGTGCAGCCACATATCCGTGAAGTCTTTACGCCGCTCAACGTTCATGAACCAGGACGCTATTTCACACCACAGGTACTCGGAGTTCGAGTCGTTGCGCTCAAGTCTTGGTCAAGCTGTATCCTACACTTATCATACCACCCATTTCCCTCCAACAAACATCTCGGCGATTATGCTGTCAAGCAAGCTAAGGGCGAAGGAGGATGCAGCTATGATAGCGAGGCGAAAGCGCATGTTACAGACCTTCCTCAAACCGTGTTAGCACGTCATCCTATTATTTCCAATGAGCACGTATATCATCGTTTTCTTTTTCTTGACGGGTGAAGTCTCATGGTTGGTATCGGCTATGAGTGCTTCAGTGGCGCTTTTCTGACTCCCATCCGTAGAGCGAAGTGCTTCATTCTCCGCCAATTTCATTACTACCGAAAAAAACATCTTGAAGGCCCCTTCGCATAATCCCCCCCCACCGACACCGTCGACAGCTGTAGCTTAACGCTGCGCTTTCAACCCTTCGGCATCGCATCCATTACGGCGACCAGACCAACGCTTTTTTTTGACTCCGAAGTATTTACTAACAAGTTCGCAGCTCATCTTAGCGGACCGATGGAGAAAGTGACGCGAAGGAGTATGAAACGCTGGTCGGTACAGTGACATTCTTAGTTCATTAAGCGTTGAGAACCCATGTCGCTAGATTTCGCACAAGATCATGCCGAGCTTGGTGCCGCTCTCAACGGTTTCAGTTTGAATGAAGCTGGGCCAGTTTGTCAACAGCCGTTGAGCGCACTGGCCAGGCTATCGATACCACATACATGTCGACCACTCTCCTGGTACGTGACTCCATGTATCCATGTGTTGTCCACTGCTTTAACCGGTGCGGTCAGCTACAAGAGCTCGTAACAGAACTGGGCGGAGCCTTTGCACGAGTACAGCCAATTTGCCTCAATAATCAAGAAAATCCTTGCTTATCGTCACCAAAGCATGGCACAATGCGAGATGACGCAGGATGGTCTAGAATCTAAGCGAGAACAACTGGAAGAGCTGGAGAAGAGCGAACGGGAAGCTAAAAGGCTTGAGGAGGCGCTTGGTCGCGGTCGAGGCGAGGGGCTGAGTGCATCCCAGATTCGCGCTGAGGATGACGAACAAGCCCCCCAAACCGAAGCACCTGGTGATACGACTAGCGAACCCCAGACCCTCGCGCTACCAGGTTAGGAACAGTCCAACTATCTTCCACCACATCCAGGACCCAACCCCGTTCGGCGGAGGGCTCCCGGCATGGGACTCCTGAGTGCCTTGAGCTATACACTTCATGGTATGATGGATTGTCGACCCAGAGACCGCGCGGCGCAATTCTATCAGTAAAACACGCGAAAACATCCTCCCATGTAAGCATCCAGAGAGCCGATCTACAATTTGCTTAGCATAATCTGCACAGCTTGAAGATGCGCAGCATTTGGCGGCACAAGACCTGAAATATGCTAGCTCGACCATTCAGGCTGATTTTGGACCGCTTCCAACGACAAAAAAGTTGCCGACCTTCGTGAGATGGCCATCAGCATGGCGCGTGCTCACCGCGACTGTGCAAGAAAGTGCGTGCGATACACGTTCTTGTTCACGGTACTTCATTGACCTCAATTTACTCTACAGAACCTTGAGGCGTGGGAAGAGGCAAAGAAGGAGATAGCACAATATCACCCGATCATCCAAACCGTTTACCAGAGGGGAGCGACGCAAACCGTCCCCCCTGTCAACTCTGGAAGAGACTCGACGACTGCGAACATTGAATGGACGGTAATATCTATAATATCTTCGTCATATACGTGTAGACACATATTGTATAAGTCGTCAGTCCCCCCATATACCGACAAGTCTGCAGTTGCATAGCAGCCGGATGTTTTTGATTGCTCCTCGTACTCAATCGATTTGTGCTCGTTACTGCGAAACCGTTTAGGGAACGGAATGGGTTCCAATGGTGTATGCCATGCATGTTCAAATAATTCTAGTGCGCAATTCTGCCATTCGGCCCAAATATTTGAAATAGTTACCTATGGCAGGCGTTCGATTGATATAACTTTACGTGTTCATTCTCAGTCGCGTCAGACTTGGGTCTGAACCACCCACTGTGGATTCCGAGACGTGTAACTTTGACGCATCCGCTATCCAGCCTCGCCGGACTCAATGCAAGTTGCAGAGGGGACTGCTCAGATTGGAGAACTCGTAGCTGGCGATCTCGCCTCCGATGCCGTCAGCGTGCCCTAAGGCTTTCAACGCCGAACACTCGCGTCAATTTTGCTCATTCTCGTGGGACTCGTTGGGTATGGCCCATATTCACACGTATAATATGTAGCTCATTCTAGCTCCTTCTAAAACTGAACCTGTGCATACAGTTCTGGAAAGGTTTGGGATATGTTTCATCGCGGGATTTGGAGCCAGCTGACTATGCGATGGTTCTGGTGCAGTCCACCTTTGCACATGCGCTACAGGAATGGTTTCCAAACTTTCATAGGTGTAACCAAGATGATCTAGGCGATAGGCGTGCTGTTGAAGTCCCTTGCGAAATCAGTCCTCCGATGAAGGTGCCGCTCCGTAGTCAATAGACCGCACGAATTTCAATGAGAAGGTATCGCTACACAATCGTATGGTGGTCAAGTGCTGGCAGGTTTATCTGACTTGTATCGCGGAATTTAGTCAAAAGGGCGACCTGGGTGAAGATTGCCCGTGAAGTCCCTGGATGCCTTGTCTGGGTGCTTGTGTTCGATACGCCATATGCGGTTAGTCGATCGCGGAGTCATTAAATATACCACGGAACAATTTGACTAAGTATGGCGGCCAGATCTGTGCTGAAACGTCTGCGATATAGTAAGCCAGCCATGACAAGTGCTGCCACTTCAGACTACTAAATGAGGGGTGGTTACTGTTAGGAACGTCACATCCAACTATAGAATCAACTTTCGCCATTCAGCAGGGTATTGAGGTCTTGCAGCGCTTTCTCGCTCAGTACCGCGCCCCAAGTGCGAGCGAAGGGCTTTGATCAGATACACACATTATCCATTGAAGACCAGCCCACCAAAGGCGTGTATACACTAAGATCAGATGTAGAAGAGATTCTTGCGCAATTTGCAACAGTCACCACGCATATCTCCATTGCAATGGAGAGTTTCAGCCGGGTTAGGTCGAGGAAGCCGGGGAAGGTAGAGGTTATCAACAAGGTCATTATGTGCCATCCGGAGGACGACATCTCAGAGGACGCGGTAGGCGGGGAATATCACCGCAACAATCCTGGAGAGCAGGAGGATCCTAGGGTCAGACGGTAGCGGAGAGGTTCGACATCTTCGAGGTACATTTGTGGACTGAAACCAACCGGGGTAAAACTTTGTGACCTAATAGGCAAACTGTACTCTAAGAGACATTGTCATGGTAGAAAGCAGTATTGAAAAATAGTGCCACGACATTCATCTCCCGCTTATATTCCGAATAACATCCCTTCGCTATGGCATGTAATATGAAGGCTGAACACGTTTGCCGACAGGGGCGTGAGCGATTGGAGCTCCCGGTGTTGCGCCACATCTGTCATCATGGCAAGACAATAAGCGTATGAAGACTGTCGCGTACGACCTTCCCATTGGGTATTGCGCAGTGCCCGGATGAAGTGGGCGTACTTGTTCTTTATTGGTCGGGCTTCTTGTCTTGCTCAGCTTGCGTCAACCTCTGGCCGAGAATCTTGGCACTGACCTAGAGTAAAAGCGGTCATGAGGGGCCACTTTTGATAGTAGTCAGTGAGCTCACATTACGTATGTGCATCGCAGCACGGTCAACTCCAAACTCTTTACTGCGTTTGTACTGGGCCAAGGCTTCATCGAGGTGACCACCTAACAGAGTTCGAGGTAAACTGCGGATCATAGCTATAGGATCACCGAACACATACAAGCTTCCAAGACCGCCGCAAGGTTGAATGCAATCTCAGGATCATCTGGAGCCAAAGAGACAGCGATACTGCGGCGGCATGAGGTTAGTTTCTAAGTCGCATCTTGCTAAACGTACCGCAAATGGTGCAATGCGAGGTCAGGTCTACTGACGGGGGAGATAATATAGGCACTAGCAAGGTCTAAAAAAAGAACACTGTATGAGTAGACACCATTACGGAGACGATGTAAACAGACTTGTGTGCGCATCCGGGCTGGAGGGTTGTAGTGTTATGGATTCTTTCCATGCGGAGATAGCATCGTCAAACTCCTCTGTGTGTCTCATTAGTAATGGCAGCTTTCAACTTACAGACCATGTGCATACTAAGATGGTAGTGGGTCACTCCGAGATTGAACAGAGAGCTCGCAGTACGCTTGATCTCGACGCTTCTCTGATAAAGGGCCTACCAGTGTTTACGTCAATGTGGATAGCGGACCAATAGTTTGTGACATACCTTGGCCGCCTGGACGTCGCCTTCCTCTAGCTTCTGAGTACCTTGTTCGAGACACTGCAGGGCTTCGACCTCTGCGGGATCTGATGCGGTGGAATGTGGGGTGGTGGAAGTAGCCCAACCTGGGATTACAAGACAATTAGACCTGTCAGATAGATCTCAACGGGACACAGGTTCTGAGCCAAGCTCCAAACTCACGTCTGGTTGGTTTCGGTAGGGCGGACGACCTCAGCCGGGTGCGCGTGTGAGGAGGTAACACTGGTGCCGCTGGCCGTCTACGCAAGACGTGCAGAGACCTAAAGCGGGCGGGCTGTGCGATACCCACTGTTCCGGGCCTCGCAGCGAGAGCTCGCAGGATCCTGAGTGTGGTAGACCATGACTGCTAATTGTCCTGCGCTGGTTCCGTGCAAGACACACTCAGCGCGCCCGCCACACGACTTTTCCAGGCTCCTACGCAGACCGGCCCGATTAGGGAGACAGACGCGCAAGTTCATCCACGGAACGGCGCGCTTAGCAAAAGTTGTCCCATCTGTCGCCGAGGACCTCTTGTCCGCCGTCCTCCACGTCCCGCACAAAATTACTCGTTTTTCGCTGTAATTTTATCCCAAAATGTCCTCCCAGCAGCCATCTTCGAGTCAAGACACGACCGACGTGCTCCGCAATGCTACGTTTTACTCGTAGCGACGTCGCGTGCGCCTTCTCCGGACAGCGTGGTCACGGCCTCCGAACCTTCTTCTGGGTGCATACGACCCAACAAAACTACATCCCATGGCGGATATTGAGGACAAGCTCGATTACTTGCTACTCGAAGATGACAAGACAAGTGATCTGCCTGGGTCCGGCACGGCTATTCCCTCGCGAGGCTGGAGCGACGACCTGTGTTACGGGACGGGCACCATGTATCTCAGCGGTTCGTTTTTTCTTGTTTCCCTCCCGCATAGTCATGCTTAGCTGATAGTGCCTGCTTTAAATCTTTTCCCCGCCATCTGGTACTCTCACGCGTTATCACTGACGATGCACTCTTATTGTCTTTCACCATCACATGTTCATGCCTGTGCTGGCAGGTCTTGCCCTTGGCGGACTTTGGGGACTGCGCGATGGGCTCGAGGAAACAACTTGCAGTGACCAACGCTAGATTGCGGATCAACGCCATCTTGAATTCTGTGACTCGTCGAGGCACTTTTGTTGGCAATTCGGCTGGTGTTCTAGGTGAGTGTCCCACATTCGTCCGTGTTCCTTTTGTCTCGGCTCATGCGCCGTACGTAGCGCTCGTTTACAACGGAGTAAACTCGAGTATAGATGGTATACGCGGTCAGCACGACATATTGGGCAGCATGGCGGCAGGCGCAGTAACTGGTGCTCTGTACAAGTCTACTGGTGCGTTTCAGCGTCCGGTATGGATTCATCCCAATATACTCATTCTTTATCTTCTTCAGCCGGAGTAAGGCCTGCTTTAGTCGCAGCAACGTTCATGTCAGGAATGGCGGGCTTGTGGAGTTATGTCAAACGCGCCGTATAGTATAGTATATGTCTCCTATAATCATCTTAATCCCCTGCTTGTTAGACTTCCGATCGCGTCGCTCATGAATCGAGATACCCATCACCGTTCACAAGATGCTTCACGATTACCGTGCTGTTTTGTTGGAGCCGACAGCTGGGAAACCCCCAAGAGTGGTGTTCCAGTCCGTGCCACCTCCGGGATCTTACGTGTCACATTTCCCAATCGACGAGGTCGTAGGTAAAGTCACATCAGTCCATGCAGCTGTATATATTTCTGGAGATCTCTCATGTGCCCTGCGACTCACCACCGCTGGAGCCGCCTTTCCCAACACCGTGTGTATGCTCTGGGATGACCGCAGAGTCTTGGTCGCGGCGAATTGCGGCATCCCAGTACCTCGCGCAGACGGCGACTACGCATCGAAAACGCGTTGGACGCTCTAGCAGGCCCGTGATCGACCTGCTCGCGCGTCACCCTCCCTGCTCCTCATGCTCACTGCTTTTACGAAGCCAAGATCGCAAAAGTTTGTCGTCACCGCCGACCGGCATACAATTAACTCACCTGTGTCCCCGATTGTCATAGCACTATAAGGCGTCGCGGAGTGCTAGTCTCCCCTACCCTACATCCAGACGGTTGCCCCTCTCAACAAGACCGAGGAGTGGAATAACTCAGCGACACGCCCGCGACCCAGCCACCCGGGTGAAGGATTCGTTAGCCCGCGCCATCACGGCCACTCGATCGCTCGCAGCCCTGACACTGGTTTCGATCAGTGGCATGGGCCAAACGCGACCTTTGTAGGGGGTGTCACTCAGCTAGAAGCTGGCTCAGAGTACGCGGAACGGTCATCAAGGCAAACTGCGCTCTCAACGTGTCTCCGTCATGGTCCTTACACGCTATTGTTTGCAGAGTCTACCGCCTCGAAATTGTCCAGCATCCGTTAAAGGCAGCGGAGTTTGGATCGTCGACTTTGAGTCGCCTTGCCGTCGCTCCCCCGCTCATTGCACAAACTGTTTTATCATGACCAGTACAGTCCCGACGCTCTTTGAGTGGGTTTTCATTACGCTGTTTGTTCCATTCGAAACTCACATATGACGCAGTGATGATGATTTGACGTTTCTTGTCGCGCATATAGCTTTATATAGTGAAGATGGTTCAACTGCCCTCGATGTGGTTGGTCCAGGCGGCCGTACGCCGTCCCGCCAGCTTCTCTATGGCAACCTGGTGTCCTCGCCACATGTTCTACGCAATCTGCAAGGGCGTATGGGTGTCTACTTTCTCTTTCCTGACGTAAGCGTTCGTTGGCGCGGACGGTTTGCCCTCATGTGACGCTCATGCGGCTCCCGAGGCCAGTCTCGGTTCATGAGTGAATTGGCTGTAATCTCAACCGTACCTTTACAGAATCAGCACGGACACTCTATTCACCATGGCAGAGCACGGCACTATGCTCGCCCGTGCGCGCTCCCGGACCTTTGACGTCTATTCTCGCGCCGAATATGTTGCCCCAGGTTAGCATCTTTTGTCTGCTGTCTGCCGGACGTGCGCTGACATTGAGAGCCGTGACACAGCACAGACACCTCTGACGCAGTACTTTGTGCAACAGGGTGTTCGAATGTACGCTTTTACCTCTTCCCTTCGGTTGCCGCAGGGACACCGCTGAGATGATCCACATCCAAGGACCGCGTCGTGTATCAGGCGGCAGCGCTCGTAGAGGCCGCTCTGCATTCGCGCTGCGCTCGAGTCTCCTCTCTTCGCTCTTTCAGATCGTGTTTCGCACTTCGTTCGCCTTATGTTCATCGTGAACACGTTTTTGCCTCGTGCCTTTTCTCGCCGACGGCCTCGTTTATGCCCTTCGTCTTCTAGCCTAACGTTACCCTTTATTGCCTTCGTTCACCGTTCGTGCGGACGTATCACGCGACTGTTGATAGCCTGCTCGTTCATCTTACACCTTGGACTTAGATTCTGAGTACAGCGTTATCTTTGTCTCTGTACTATGACACATGAGTGATGATGCATGACTTGAATGCTGTTGGCGAGCCTCGGTCGCACGGTGTGGGCGGGCCAAGCCAGATTGCGGCACACGAAAGTTTGGTAAGTTTGAGTTCGGCACACCCTATGCCGATTGCCATGCTCGGAAGCCCAATACACTGGAACTATCACCCGCTGGAAGGGACAAAGGCCTTCCCTCGCCATATCCCAAAGTGTAGTTGGCAAGTCGACGGAGCGGGCGACAGATAGTCAGACGATCTGACCACTGCTGGCACAGCGACGAGGAAAACGTCTGCAGGCGGTGCCAAATGGCAGTTCGTGTCGAAGCAGAAAATGCGCATTGGGCAGCTGCGGAACAGTTGTGCGCTGCGTCAGGCTGTGCGCGGAAGAAAGCAGGCAGACGAGTCCGAGGCTCGAAGGACGGTTGCCCCGCGTGCGGCACGTGCCGCAGGCCTAGTTCGGGGCATGCCGTCATGGACTTATATTCTGGGGCATGAGCCCGGCCCTGGCACCCTTCTCACTACGACCCCCCGTCCTCGCCAACTCTCACCAACATGTCCAACCAAGACTACTACGGTGGCGGATATCAGCAGCAGCAGGGACAGTACTACCCCCCGCAAGGTCAGTCCCAGCTCTGACTGGCCCTCTGTTGCTTCGTCTCACGCCCCAACGTCTGCAGGTCCTCCTCCCGGCCAAGGCGGCTACTACCCTCAACAACCCCAGCAGGCATACGGCGCACCCCCGCCACAGGGCTACTACCAGCCCCAGCCTCCGCCTCAGACAGTTTACGTGTGAGTACCAGGCCACTTGGGCGCTCCTGTTGCTTTCTGTCACCAGACGCCCGCTCACATCTCCTTCAGACAGCAACAAGAGAAGGACTCAGGGGGAGGAGGTTGCTGTGCGTGTCTAGCAGGAGCACTACTGTGTTGCTGTGCTGAGGGTGCGTCCATACCGACTATCTTGCTCGTAACCATTGCGTGCTGACGGCTTGTTCCAGAGGTTTGCTGTGATTGTCTGTTCTAAATGATGGACTCTGCTATTATATACCACTTCAAAAGGCGCTGCAACACGCTTCCAGAGCTACGGTGCTCCCTGGAATCAGCGCAGTGTTGCGTGCTCTGGAATCCTCATGATACGCCTCCATGCCCCGATGCCTACTGTATTTTTCCTCTTCCATAGGCTTGATTAATACCATGCAAATTTCTGGTTCTATCGTAATGTTAACTTGATATGTTGCGGGCAATTTTTCGAGGCTGATTCCACCGTGTTTGATTGAAGTCAGCGCACCGTACCATTAGGCGCCCAAAGGTTGCTGACCGTTGATGTCGAAGCGACATTACCTGTATGATGCGCTGAGCCTGCAAAAAAAAAAAGCAAGGGTTACCTCTGAGTTAGTAGGATTTGGCCTCGACGAAAAACGCGCCATGTATAGGGTGTAATGGAGCAGTATAGAGAGAGAGGTAACGCAGGGTGGTAAAGCGAGCGTTGCGATTGGCGAAGCGCTCCGTGTTCTTCCGCCAAACGGGCTAGTCACACAACCGTGACGGTCACTACCTCCTCGTCCTTTACCACCAAAATCCACCTCCCCCGCCGCCAAAATGCTCTCCAGGCTCCCAGCGGGAGCTTTGAAGAATGTCAGCAGCACTCTTGGTGCTCGTGCCAACGTCGCCTCGAACGTCGCCCGCAATGGTCTGGTACGTCTGGACCCGTCAGCAACATCCCGCCGTGTCCTGACCCTTTCCGCAATAACAGCGTGTTCGCTATTCGTCCACCGAGTCCTCATCGTCTTCGGCTTTTCAGGTGCGCATGCGAGCACATCGTAATGCAAAGGGTCTCAAACTGACGGGAGGGCCTCATAGTCGGTCATGAACTCCCGCGCAACTTTGGCGTCGGCAACCCTCGCGGCGGTTGGTTCCGTCGCTTGGTACGCCCACCATTCTATGGTACTCTGCCTTTCATTGGCGAAGTCCACGCAAATTCCCCTGCAGAAGAGGGACTCCACCCACCTTCCTACCCCTGGTCCCCCACAAGGGTTTGCTCGATACCTTCGACCATGCTAGGTGCGGACTCTCCCCACTCCTCCGACTGGTAGTGTTTTAACGCAAATCAATATTTGCCAGCATCCGTCGTGGTTACCAAGTGTACCGCGAAGTCTGTGCGGCGTGCCATTTCGCTTGACCGTATTGCTTGGCGCAACCTGGTCGGTGTCTCACACACCGTCGATGAGGTGAAGGGAATGGCCGAGGAGGTCGAGTACGAGGATGGCCCGAACGATCAAGGAGAGATGTTCCAGAGACCCGGAAAGCTCTCCGACTACATGCCCCCTCCCTACCCCAATGAGGAGGCTGCTCGCGCTGGCAACGGAGGCGCTCTTCCCCCGGACCTGTCTTTGATTGTCAAAGCTCGCCATGGTGCCGCCGTACGTGCATTTGACCTCGTACAAAGTATGACCTATATGAATGGTTTTTTTAGGACTACATCTTTTCCTTACTCACGGGCTACACCGACCCTCCGGCTGGTTTCGAGATTCGTGACGGCATGAACTACAACGCCTACTTCCCCGGCAACGCCATCTCCATGGCCCGTGTACTCTTCGATGGGCTCGTCGAGTACGACGATGGTCTGTGTCTAAACACGTTCTGTGTTTGTTCGCACCCTGACATGTCTTTGTGTAGGCACTCCGGCTACCACCTCGCAGATGGCCAAGGACGTCGTGACGTTCCTCAACTGGGCCGCTGAGCCCGAGCACGATGAGCGGAAGAAGACCGGTCTTAAGGCCGTTATTCTTTTCTCCGCCCTGACCGCGATTTCTCTCTATGTCAAGAGGCACAAATGGTCGTACATCAAGTCGAGGAAGATTGGTGCGTCAATAGTTGTGACACTGTCGATCACAGTATATTAACGAGTCTTTGTTTAGTCTACACTCCCCCATCAGTTCGCAAGCATTAGTTTCCGCGATGTTTGTAGATAGCCTCTGCCAACCAGGTTCTTTCTAACTAAGTTCAGCGTGAGGACCGACGTCGGTATAATCAGGACCGCCAGGTATGGCATACTCCTGGACCCAATGTCACTCGATACAAATGCCAAGATGGAGACCCGTGGGGGCGGTTTTAGTATCGGCATAGAGGAAATCATAAAAGCAAGCGCATGTTTCGAACTACATTGTCTTTCTTCGGACTGTCGTATAGAAATTGTCGAACTAATACATATCGGATACGTAACACATACGTCAATGTGTTTCCCAAGCTTCATGATCAAACTTGCCAGCCCAATGTCCTGAGTCTCAGCTGCCCTACATACATAACTCATGTCCGAGATCAGTCGAGAGCGTTCAAGTCCGTGGGAGTACCTTCCAATCTCAGCGTTACGGTAGGCATCGTGCCCCGAGTGCTTTGGCCTCTTCTCTTTCCGCTACAGTCACTCAAAGTTCCTAGTACCATTCGTTAAATCTTCCATAAACACAGACCTACGTGCTTTCACTAGAGATCGCTCAATTTGAATATGTTCTTCGGAAAGTTGGCCACAGCAACTCAAGTGAGTACTCGGTTTTCTCTAGGCTCGGTTGTCCTCTCTGATTTAAACCAATAACAGAGACTGGGTAGCAAAATGCCTCGGGCAGATGACAGATACGAATCGAGAAGAAGCTCAGGCAGAATTAAGGCAGGTAATATCTGATTCGTTTGTAAACCATACGCTTTGGACTACCGATTGGGACGGGGTACAATTGCAAAGGCATGTATATCTTGGGGCATCTCGCCTTGTCTAACTCTCTGAGTATTGAATTGTTGTAGTCTGGTGCCCAAGAAACCTATAAGCATCCAGAACACAAACGTACTCAAGCGCAAGTTGTAAGCATCAGTGTCATCCTCCCTTGGCCATTCTACTCACAACCCTCATCCGCAGCAATGAAACCAGTACTAGCCACGCCACTGTCGCCACTACTAAGAAGACGAAAAAATCGTCTGTGGCAAAGAACGCTGCGAGCAGCTCGTTCGATCCAACAGATCACGCTGCGCTCAACCGTAGAGCGATGCGATTCCAACGCGAGCACGAGATAGAGCGACGGAAGGCCGTGTTGTACGCTCTCCCCCGGCCCAGGCGTCACGCTCTCCACCAGTATCAGGATATCCTAGGGATGGGCCAGAGGAGGGTCGGTTAGTTCTTTCATTGTACGCGTGTGGCAGAACATGATGCTCTTGGGGCAGCAGCGTGTTCCTGGTTGGGATCGACACACTATTGTTGGCACAAGCCAGGAGATATTCAAGGAGTTATCTGCGCCTTACCTCGGTCAGTATCTCGTTCGCATCAAAAGATAGACTCATACACGACAATCCCCCTTTTCGCAGGAGCCGAAACCCGAAACAAATACGCCCCATACGAAGTTTTGCAGAAAACATTGGCCGAGCTCAAAAAGCGATGGCGGGAAAAAGCCAACTACAATTGGATATTTCACAGTTCAAGAGTTTGCGGCAGGATCTAACAGTGCGTGCTTTGCGACTGCGGCATTGGTTGATGTGACAAGCGTTCGGACAAAATGGTTTTACGGTACAACGTATCAAAAATGATTTCACGGTAACAGTATATGAGATTCATGCTCGTATGGCTCTTGAAGTTGTATGTGCTCCGAGTCCCTCCTAATGATCCTCCTTACATGCTGTCTAGGGCGACATGGTTGAATACAATCAGTGTCAGGCGATGCTTAAGAATCTTTACTGACCTAGGAATCTCTGGCAAAGCGGAGGAGTTCACCGCCTATCGAATTCTGATGCTAGTCCACGGACGGAATAACAGCGGTACTCTCTTCCAGGACTACTTTGACGTCGGACCACTTATACAGGCATTGACAGATCCTAAATCTTTACGTAGTCAGCTAACACCTCAACAGAAGGCCAGCCCGGCTGTAAAGCATGCTCTGTCGGTGCAGCGCGCAATCTCAATGGGCAACTATCATGCTTTGTTCGATCTTATTTGAACGCTCCGAACATGGGGGCGTACATCATGGACCACTTTATTGACCGAGCAACGCGTGAGGGCTCTCATGATCATGACTAAGGCGTGCGTACACTCTCTGTTTTGTTCTATACCAATCACAACTCAAATCAACGCCTATCTTTTCCACCGCCTGCTCTCCCACTCCATGGTAATAGATATATCACTTTGAAATTGACGTTCATTTCCGACGAACTCGGGTTCGATGCCCCTTTGCAGGCCAAAGAATTCCTCATGGACCATCGTGCGGGTTTTTTCAGAAATCCCCAATAGCCCAGACGAGGAGAAGATTCTCGATTGCAAACCTGAGCAAACCTACCGCTCGCCAAGTATTCGAAGAGAAGTATCGCAAAGTCCAGATTAAGGGAGCCGTATAGGCTTCCCGCAACCTACGGTTCGTTTCAATTCGGGGTTTCCGCCCCATCCTGCCGCCCTCCCCCTGTGGCGCTCTGCTCACTTTTTTTTTGTGTTGCCCGCTCTTCGCGGCAATACCCTACCCGCTCCGGCAAGCATCTGATCAAGGTATTGGACATCTCATGCCGCAGATGTAAGTGAAGGGCTAGGTGCTCGTGCTTGTGCTCTTCGTGTGGTAGGGAGGGCTAGGGAGTCGCGTGGGGTGCCACCATGTAATTTTAACGTCGATGACATGTGTGTCTGGGCTATGTAGTTGACCTTGGTACACGCACAGTTGTACTCAAATGCGACAGACGGTGTGTCTCAGTCTCGCATGCGTGCTGGTATGAAACGCCGCAGAACAACTTCGCGCACCGTGTAGTGCGATAACGCAGCTGGTGATGAGAGGATGCTAGGGTCCACTCTTGACCGAGCGGGAATGGTTACATATGTCAGGATGAGTGTCTAACCCGAGAATGTCAGCAAGTCACTATGATGATGGAGCATGGCAGAACATGTACCTTTTGGACTTGACTGTTCACTCGATTGACTGTACTCAACCACGTCCATGAGAACGGCGAAGAGTTACTGAGGTCGAAGGGGGATGCCTTCTGGTCTTCTGGATCTTCGTACACAGGTAGTACGACCACAGCGAATCTATGATATCGGTTCCAAGTTAATTCCAATATTTCTATCGAGTTATCACCTACTCTGCATGCGCGAAAACTGGGCCCCGTTTGTAGAGCAGATAATCGACGCAGAACTTGATGCCACCTTTGACCACCCAACCCAGAGAGCGGTAATAATGATATACCACATAATGGACCAAAAACGGGTTGTCAAAGCGATGGTTATACATTGGGATGAGGCTGGGTGGGAGACCTGGCGGTCGGTGCGCCATCTGGAATGTTACCCATATGCTCTTCAGGTCCATAGGTTTTGCCTACGTAACAGTCAATGAGTTACGCTACAGGGACACGTACGAATCAGTCTTACAGTTGATTTCTCGAGAAACTGTCAGACAATCCATAGTCCAAATCAAAAAGAATGCTTCTTGTAGGGTGAGTTGCAGATGCTCTACGTCTTCTGTTAGGTCTTCCTCTATTACCTCATCCACAAAGGTGTCTTGGGTCTGTGGTCCCGTTGGAAGCTTTGGTCCTTCTGCAGGTGAGGGCTTCCACGTAGCCCCTGAAGGAATGGCAATCACGGAGGCCTCTTCTTCCCTCCACAAATGCGGCCTCTTTCTCAGCAGCGGCCTCTGCAAGTGCTCTTGCACGGTCGAGCTTGAATTGCTGTCGCTCCTTACGACGTTTCTCTCGTACCTCTTCCGAGGTCAAGTCTATGAACTTCAATTGTTCGTCGTTTTGATCAATAGACCTTTTCCAGAGTACGCACATTTTCCTGCGGCTTTTCGGGCATTGACATAGCGCGTGTACCAGGAAGGCTCACTCCTGGACAGATCGCCTTTGCCAAAGAAGCCTCGCCTCCACAGTATAATAGCATCCTTATGGTTTGTAACCCATACTGACCGGTGTGGCGGAATCCAATACACCCTCGCAATGTGGATTCTCTATATGGACACTTGAGAACCCGAAGAGCCCCAGGGCGCGATGAGGTAAAAGATATCCGAAATGCTTGGACGGTGGAAACAGTAAAGGAAGAGGGCTGGAGTATATTCTGTTATTCTCTGCTCTGTGTGCACCGCCTTTGAATGACTGGTGTGTTTGGGTTGAGTAGGGGTGACGGGGGACATGGGTGTAGAGTCAAGGTTAGATAAATTGGGCGCCTGTTCCTATTTGTGGTTTACCGCGATGTCGTCGTTTCGCGACTCGTCCATCCTCATTCTGGTGACAACATCTCGAACGTCTGTTCGTGCCGGATTAGGCTTTGCATGAACTTCCCTACGGACGCCAGCAGCCGTGCGTTTTCATTCCAGTCGATGGCATACGCGTCGTATTGACCGTTGGGCTAGGAGCTATCTGCAACGCGGTTGGTCTGACGCAAGACCGTGAATGGAACTCACACGTCAACCAACCCGACGGAGAGGGTTTTTCAGAGCCATCGACTTCAGCAGTCCAGACTCAGAGCCTCCATCATCAAGGTAAACGACTCATCTCGTTGGGGTTCAACTCGACGAAGCTCCTTGCTACAAGGGCAAGAGATCGACGTCTTTTGGCCGTTCGAGGACGGAGACGTAAAGGACTGGACCCAAGCGGAAGCAAATATATGGTATGCGTCGTTCTGACTTTGTGTATAACGTGTAATTCATGCCCTCTTCACCTAGGAAATATAGTATTATTCAACCAGCTCCAACTACGGCGCGTTCAAATGGAATCCCCTGTCCTCCTTTCCTTCCCACCAGGCCTTTCACGCGCCTGTGCTTACGAGCACATATGTCAAACTTTTTTTTTCGAACGCTTCAATGTCGCCGCACTCTCCATTCTCGATCGCCCTCTTGCACAAATTCTACTCAGCCACGATGAGCGGAACTGATCCGCACGGCGTTGTCGTCGACATCGGCCGGAACCACACAGACATCACGCCCATTTACGAGGGCTTTATTGTTCATGGCGCACGCACGACCGTCGGCTATGGTATCGTCGACTGTGAAACATTATCTTGCGCACCTGCTGCTCTCAAATCAGTCTGTCGTCTCGACACTCTCTCCGCCTGAGAGTCCTCTTTCTCAGGATGAGCTTCGCGCTACGCTCGTCCAAGTCGCTCGACAGGTGTGGGAAGAAGGTACTTGTGAAAGTGCTCGCTGAGGGAGAGGCAGCAGACATCGAGGAGGAAGGGGTTACAGACATCGCTGCTGTTGTCGTTGCAGGTAAGGAGAAAGCCGTAATTTGAATCGGGCATGAAGAAACGCGCAAACGCAAAGGCCTCCGCCGCGGAGCAAGCTCGTGCAACAAGGAGATAGAGGCACTTGATTTTAGTGACAATGGAGTTTCAGGACAAGTCGTTGACCCATTTTTTTGGCAAAGAGCGTCATCGGTTTTGCGAACCGCTCTTCGATCCCTTGCTGCTGAAGGCGATACCAGGGCTACCCAGGAATCAAGCAGAAGAGAGCGTACGACCACTGCAAGTTGCTGTTGGACATGCAGTAGCCCTCACAGAGGTGGATGCCAAGACAGTACATTTGGCAAGGACTCTTCGTCACTGGCGACCTGACTAGTCACATCAAAGGCAAGCGTCGTTAGTTTGACATAATATGTAGAGTTTTGCTCACGACAGGCTAGGACTTGGAGCTGCTCTCCAAACGCGCCCTCTCTACCTTCATATTGAGCACGCCTGATCAGCAGAATGAAGTGCAGCCGAAAAGTATACGGTCTTTGAAAAGATCCCTGAATACTTTGCGGAGTACAGGGGAAAAGGGAGACGGGTTTGCATCATTCTTGGGCTCAAGTATCGTGGCGAAGGTGAGACTTTGAAATTCAGCGCATTTTCTTCTCGGACATAATCCTTGTCCAGATCGTTTTTGTCAACGACCCCAATGGCAAGAATTTTGTGTCGAAGCAAGATTACACTGATAAAGGACCCAAGGCTCTGCTCGGCATGTCGGCGTCCTCTTCTGTGAGGACAGTGATATTGTAGTGAATCCCAGCTCGGCTGCTGTCCTCGGTCGTGCACTGAAGCCTTAGAAAACGCCAGACATGTTCACATCGCGATGAATGATCATACAGCTAGCCATAGCAAGATGATAGGAGAGCGGCATACAGCATCGAGAACTACATAAGTGTCACCGCACCGAGCGGCACGGATTATTGCGCCGCGCCCTCGGCAAACCGTGAGGAGATCACTGTCTCCCTGGTCGAGGATAGTCATGACACTATAACAGAGAATTATTGTGAGGGTAGAAAAAAAGGACGCCGCAAAATTACATACCCGACACGGAACAACTTTCCGGCAGCAGTTCCGAGAGGCAACGTTTGGTACCAGCAAAGTGATGTACCGAAGTCTTCGAGAGCATGGCATAGTATTCCAGCTCGGACTTTGCGGAGTGGTGGGCAGTTACCCGCGATCAAGACGAGCTTCGCTGTTTCGAACCAAGCACACCAGCAGCGGGGGTCGGGCGAACGGGGAGTAAAGAGAAAATCGTCAGCACAAGGGCCTTCTCAGCCTCACGCTCCAGTCCCCGGAGAGAGCTGCAAGAAACAATGCCTCACCCTTGCCGTTGCGCATCTGCTTCAGGGCGGACTTGTAGCCCAGGCTGTACTTGCCTGACTTGACGACAAGCGCGAGCGAGACGAGATGCGATAGACTCAGTGGACTTAGCAGCCTTGGACTTTTTTGGTGGGGGCCATTGCGAAGAAAGTATCGAGGAAGGAAGGGGCGTCTCCGGCGGCGGCGGACGGGCGGGGTGTCTTGACCTATGTGCGCTTGAGCGAGAGGACGATAGCGCTTCCAAAGTTTGTGGATGGATGGGGGTATTAAGGTTCAATCTCAGCTGTGATTTTACCACGGCAGACAGCGCTTCTTCGGTCCCGGATTTGCCGTTAGCTTTGGTGGCGTTCGGAATACCCCGGGCTAGGCGGGGATTCAGAGGTGTTGTGCTCGAGACGGTGCCAAGGACGGGCCGGTACGGCATCTTAAGTATGTTGGCGTGCAATTTAACTTCTAGATCATATATATGGCGTTTACGGAAAATTAACTTGGGAAACTTATACCGCACTATATCAAAACTTCGTTCGTAAGTATTTTAAAAAATTAAGCTTGCTCCGGATTATTAACTCCAGAATTGTAAATTTTTAATTCAGGCTACGTCTGGACGAGCATACTCAATCGTTTAAAGTAGGGCCTTTTACCTTTTTAGTGCTTATCCGAGATGTTATCCATACCAGTACCTCGCATCTCAAGTTGGCTATAGTATAATTTCGTCAGAGCCTGACAACGATGGATACCCATCGCGACTCGCCACATTTCTCCCGTGATTGATTTGACTCATCTGATAACTATCCGACGCAGTTTATGCAGCGTTTTTGCTGTCGTATGTCTCACGTTTTGAGTGCTGTTGACGCTTCATGACATGTTCATCGCTTTATCAGTCACCGAAACGCGGTTTATACGCCCATGAATCAAGCCCAGCGTGCTTTCGCCCGTTTCTCTGAGGAATCCTGAGTTCGTCGCCGTCAAGTAAACTAGAGTAGTCTGAAAGACGTATAATAGATCTAACTGAGGGAGCGGACTTGGCGCGGTGGCTCACCTCACATTATAAAAGAATTGGGCAAAGAAACCGAAGAGGTGCAGCCTAGCGCATGCCACAGCGAAGGTGCCTACTTAGAAACACCAGCCATTTACTGTTGACAGCGAGCCTGTCCGCGCTCAGTGCCTTTGGCGACGCAAGTCCTCAATCGCGATGGATGTGAAAGGCGCTCTATAGAACGGATCAGCGTAGAAGCGCCCAAACGACCTGCTTTCGCTTCCGCCACCCACGTTGGGCTTGTTCTCGAGCTCAACAAGAAGCCTCTGTCGATATCCTAATATGCTTACTATGTCGAGTATTCTCACGAGCGATTTCGCGGTTTCATACTTGGCAACAATCTCTGCCTTTCGGTAGCTGAAAACGGGACATCATGTTGGCGGCGGGATGAAGACCGTAATAGCTAGCGTCGTACGGCTCCTGCAGTACACATATCGGTCCAAACGTATTCAGAACGATCTCGCCCGCAGGACTCTATCTTATACAATAATATCGGCGGACGCTCGCCTCTGAGGCCGCTCACAAAGAAAGCCGCGATTCCGGCCAAACCGACAGAGGCTCGAACTTCGCAAGGCGGAAGAAGCAGAGCTCTTGCCGCCGTTGTTCACGGTCGCTCTGTATACGAGCCTGTGTATCACAAGAAAACCCACGGCGTTCCCGCCGCGACTGTTCACCATTACCGGTCGTAGCCAACGTCCCACTCATCTCGCTCGGTTCGGTCACTTTGTCGTACATTCCGCTGCAGCGCTCGGTATACCAGTATCCAAACCCCACACCCCTGCCACTCAACGAACGCTCTGGACGGGGTACCACTAAGGGTCCCTTTGCTCCACAAGAAGTCCCAACGAGAATTTTGATCGCAAGACGTATAGAACGGTTCGTCAACAGAGCTTGGGACGCGGATCCGGAAGTTGTTGAGCGAGTGGGTATTAGATACCTCGAAAAAGCACGCTCTGGCAGGTGTAGGTAATGCGCGTAGTCAGATGGGCGAGGAGCGGGCACCAGGTGGGCGTGGGCCAGAAGGTTGCAGAGAGCGTCAAGTCAGCCATGGAGGCAGCGAGATATGGATACGAGTAAGGAGAAGGTCAAGGTCTCTGGGAGCGAAGGAATCGCTCACACAGGAGATGTGTTTGTGCTGAAGCAAGTGATACTACTCTATGAAGCCCCTATGAGAGTCTTGATAATGTTGTGAACACACCGGGGGGTAAGACGGCCGCTGCCCCAATCTAGCCTAGTCCCAAGTAGAATCACTAATGACATTCACGTTCGGACAGTCTGAACGCGCGCGCTGTCCCTGCTGAGTATGACGTGGATGTTCCCAAGTCAGACACACCGCAAAATCCCGACTTGCTTCTCCCATCACTAACAATATATCTCGTGGACTTTGAATGCCGAGTACACAAACGTTGTCTGATTGCGTTTGGGGTCCTCGATGTCACACGAGGGCGCTACATCATCTCGACATCTTGATAGTACTGATACTTCGTGTTGCAAGTATCACCAAGCCTCCCTAAACTTAGCCTGGCCTGCCAAGTTTTACTAGACACTATACTCTGCGCAAGTCCAAGGTGCTCGGCCTGTACACGTGCCATGGTTGCGTCTGGCGACGGTTTTCAAGCGTACAACCCACACAATGCGTTGCTTAGCGCATAGCAGCCGTCGAACGCGTGAGGAACATTTTATTGTCAACTTTAGACCGTGTACATTCCTCCATATTGACTGCTGTCGACATAGATGTGTGCTGGAGGGTTGTTCATATTCCCGCTGTTTCTCTCCCGGCACTCGTCTCGATACATCATCACTTTACTCAGCCGCAGCTGACCACGATTGTTCCTAGCGTACGTCGAGCACTGTTGACTCCTGCGATCCGCGTCTAACCTCAGGACACAATCACCATTGCTATCACAGTGGGATGGTCGGGCAATATCCATTCGTCTGAGCTCTAGTTGGCAAAGTTTTGGAATGCGCGCGGAAGCGCCGTCCCTGGTTCGCTGCTAGCAGGACTGTCCATGTTTTCGTTGGGGTTTCGGTCTATTTGGCATACGAAATTTGCAGATCTGCCCCGGAGCACTCACAAACGACCTCGCGAGGATACACGTCGTCAATGATATTTCGACGACGGTATGATGTGTCTACTTTGGCACTGATCGGATTGGGAACGGTCTTCTCGTAGTCTTAGCTCTACATTCTGCGCTCTAATCTATCTTCATACTGTCTTTCTAGGTATTTCTCCATCGTTTTCTTTCTCGGCTACACAACCATTTCCGCGCTATATCGGAGTAGCCTTCCGGAACGCAGCATGGCGCTATTCGGCTCGCTACCCCGCTATTGCTAACGTTTCTCGCTGACAATTTCTTCCACGGCTCTGAGTGTGGGTTGGAGGCACCCCCCACCCATCTCAGTTCTTCAACGTCTATCGCGTTTCTTGGCGCGTGCCTCTCTATGGCTATACAGGCCTTTCCCATATTAATTGTTCCTGATATGGACTTTATCTCCCGTGTGCTGTCTTCTGAGGACACTCATGCTGTTTGGTTTCCGGAAGATAATCGAACAACCTGTTGAAAGTTCTTGCCTAACGAACAAACCTCACAAGAGGGAAGATCAGAACCCCGTCGGACACATCACCTTTGCTCGGCACAGGCGCTCGCTGCCTCCTGTCCTCGTCCAACGTCAACCTCAGAAGCCCCCTCAAGTCACTACTCGAGGGCGCCGTGATTAGAAGTGCTGGAAGTCTACCCCACCTCAAACTTGGCAGCACGATTTGTTGACCTCTATTCGCGACCTCTGGTTTTTGGGGTCTACTTGCTGTAGTGGCCTATTGTGGTCGGCTGTGATGAGTCTCCCTACATCGACCTTGTGCCCGTTCTCTTTCATTGCTGAGATGAAAACTCGTGACCCACATTGCGAGATGGTTATCGCGATATACCTCTCACCTATCTTTTTATCTGTCCGTGCGACGGGACCACTATGCCCCCCATATGCCTTCTAAACGGTTCTTCCCAAACGCAAGGTGTTCGTCCTTACGACAGGGCAGCATCTATCTCGAGACAAGTCCAGCTTCTTTCCATAACAAATACGTTCTCTCTCGTCTCATCAATTTTTGGCCTCTCATTAGCGGACTTTCATGGCACCCGTGGGCCTATCTCTTTCTCCAAATGTGACAAGCGTGAAAATACTACTGCGTCTACCAAAACGAATCCCCACTAGAGAGTCGGCAGGAAGCTGGCTAGACCACTGGTTTGGCCATGCCACGCGATCCAAAGAAGCCAGACCGTTGTTTTCTTCGTACGCTTTATCCCCCCCCGCGCACCAATACATTTTCTCGCATTGCATTCCCTACTTGGCGCAAGCTTACTGTGCCTGTCACGGTCCAAGACTTCATGTCGCTCTGATGTTTTGGCGATCAATTTAACACATACATCTGAGGGAGAGAAGTATGAGCTTACTGAGGTCCGTATCGTGTCGAGCCTTATCGAGATGTAGTTCTTTCACTGACAGGTAGATTTATTCCGTCAGTAATCGGTGTCCGGGAGATTCTCGTATGGAACTGACGTTCACCATCCTGTACGTATTTGGGTACCAATGCTTTACTGAAGGCACGTACTCATGTACCGTCTAGACGGCCGGTATCCTAACCGGCCATGTCGTACGGCTCTGTAAATCTCGGACGCAAGTCTTTCGGCGTCTCTTATCATAATTGCACCGTTATCGTCGGGACCTCAGCGTTTTCATATACTCTTACTACGCATTTCTCGTTGACCGTCAATTCCTCTACTTCTGCCGAACCAAAGCAACAACTGGGCGCGACCGAAGCACCCTTGACCACCTGCACAAGGCTCGCGGTGCTGGCGCACCGACCTTCTCCGTATGTATCGGTGCCCCCTTTAACCATGGCCTGTTGCGTCAGTGGCGCGTTGTGGAAAACGGTGGCAGGGGAGAGTAGTATAAGTCGTTTTTCTCGGGTTTGTGAGGCAGCCTTCTTGGACTTCGTTTGTGTGGTTCACTGTAGTTCTTTATTGTATTATAAAAAATATGTACGTTCCCATGTAATAACTATGGTCCCCACCAAAACCATTCAAATGTTTGAGGTCAGCCTGAGTACAGCGGCTTGAAGAACTGAGAAACAGTCCCCCGCAGTTTGTTTGCATAGTGTCGTTGGGGTTTGTCAACGGATGTGACCAATTGGCGTGCGAGAGTCCGCACGTAGATTTCATTGATCGTTCCATCGCCCTTCATGTACACGAATCAGGTTGATTTCCAACGCACCGGAGCAGTGAACACTGCTGGACCTTGTGAGTCTTGTCTCCGAAAAAGTGAATCTCAGTGAACTTCTCGTCCGCCACATGGTTCAGACAGTCATGTCTCCTAGTCCCAGCCATTGGGGAACACGTCAAACGAAGATCTTGCCACCGTGATAAGCAAAAGGTCAAGCCCCAGTCATGCCGAATTTCTCTCTCAGGATTTTTCAACGAACTTGACACGCACGCCGGCATGCTGCTTAAAAGTAGCAGGATGAGATCCGATCCAATGAGGCCAATATAACTTATTTGCTGAGCACTTATCGTACGCCTCGAACTCGTCGCGCTCACTGCAGAGTCGCGTTCCTTCCCAGTGGACTGACGTTGATCATCCCATTGCGGAAACTCAATGAAAGTTCCCCTATGATCATCTCAGAATTACATGGACCGCGAGAGCTTCATGTAGAAGGGACTCACCCGCTGAATAGGAATGTCAAGGTCGGCGTATATAATGCAGAATAAAAGTTCGCGAGCTTCTTGTATCGTTTTTCCTCGCCCACAAACTTGATGAACGACTGTGTCGGGAGCTCCTGACCAAGCTTGTACGGCCGTCAATCCGTTTTTCCCGCAAATACGTAAATCGAACGCATCGATAACTATGAAAATCGCATGTTACAATTGCTACAACAATGAGAGTTTAGCTACCAGCGCACCTTTAACGCCTCCTACGCGTGAGCAGCCGTGAGCTGCTCCGCGACCTTGACAAAGTCAGACCCCGCCGACCACACCAATGACCACTTTCTGATGCGAAGATCCGCCAGAAGTTGCATCATCTCTGGCGTTGCTGTCTAGCATCTCGAGACTCAGTCTCCGTCATAGCGGCCACGGTGGGCGACTTACTTGACGAGCAAGCGAGAGCGTGCCATCGACATCGAAAAGGACAAGAGTCTTGGAGGGCCTATCAGCGAAAGTGGGATGTCATGGCTGCTGGTTATTAGCAAAGGGGAGGTCTTGTATATGCTACAGCGAGCAGGTCCCCTTGAGTGGAAAGAGAGAGACGGACGAGGAGGTGGCTGTCACTGGCATCTTTTAAATCAGCCCAAAGTCACGTCTCGCGCGCCATTAACACGTGTAACGGACGCGTCTCGCCGCACGTTCCACGACTTCTACACGTTTACCTAGATACGTAGGACGCTGGAACGCATCGCAGTATTTCGTTCGTCATATTATGTAAACGTGCGTATAGTATAGGCTCTTGGGTCTAATGTACGTGTCCGTTGCCATTGCTCAGACCATTTGTGTAACCCCTGTTTGACGCTTTAGTTCCTCTCAAATACTTGTCTGCACGGACCGAGCATCCAAATAGTGAACGAAAACTTGAAGTTCGGGTACGCAATGGCGACGTTTTTGTTGAAAACCCACTTCGATAGCCTCCTGAGCCCAAGAACCGTCCCTGTGTTTACGAGTTGAGTCGCGTAGCTAGAACGTCAAGAGCACAATACGTACAGGTCGCTGGCGAGACATCACGAGTCTGACAGCTCTCTCGATTGGCTCCGCGCGTGGATATTTGGCGTACATCAATGCCATTGCAGCCCATGCCGTTTGGACAAGCTTGTGTTTCGGCATGTTCTATCCACTTGCTCACTGCTCGCATGACTACCGAAATTCTGAGCATATCGCAAACAGGTTTGAGGAGAGTACGAACCTTGTAGCTTTCACCCCAGCCACCGTCTGCTCGTTGTTTTGCTGATGAGGAACTCACACGCCCGTCGCGCCGAATCGCTCGTCTCATAGGTCTCACCAACAAGAGACAGACTCTCGAGGGCGAACTGTGTTGCATATGTGAAACAAATCCCCCACGACCCTACCCAACCACCCTCAGGCTTCTGCGCATTGTGAAGGTATTTAATTGCACCGTCGATGGTCCGCCTGCGTGGACATTGAGCCATGACTCGGTATCAGAGTAGCCACTGGAGCCTTACTGTATATCGTTCTTTGCGATAGCTTGGGTGATACCGGCGGAAGATGGAAAGAGCGGTGATAACAGAGCGTGTGTGCATCTCGGGATAACTGTGTTCGATCATAATATCGCCTGCACGCGAGTAGTTAGAGGACGTCGATTTCATGACTGAGAGAGGCGCACCAAACAACCTCGGCCGGGTTCTAAAACCATTCCAGCCAGGCAGGACCACGGATAGAGCTCGTAGCTCGCAAAGCCACCGTTCGCGTTCGCTCTGGGCATTCCCAGCAAAATGAATCGACGGCATCATGCATACGCCTTTCCGTAAATCAACTGCGGCGCTCCTCTGTCGGCATCTGAGTTAGCCTCTGGGAATGAGTGGAACGAGGCCAAACTCACGCAACATGGTTTTGTATGATACAAGAGAGCAGCTTTGTGAGGGACCTTCGCCTGTGCAATCGCTGACAGTGTATCCTTGGGTACGCGTGGAGAACGGCCAAGCACCCTTCGTCGGATGTCTATATACGAACTCTCGTAGAACGCCGCGGATGATATCCTTGATTTGTGCCATCTCGGAGCCACTCCAAAGCCTTGAACAAACTAGGCCTGTTTCGGGTCGGGGTTCTGTTCGGCAAGTCCAGATTCTACGATGGCTTGCGTGATAAATGCAATATCCCATAGCTGGCTACCGTTTGTTCCCAGTCATCATCATACCTTTTCTGCGCCGAGCCACAGGAAGAGTTCGTCGCGTGCCGCCATATGCCGTTTGTAAGCCTCACTCTCAGGTCCGTTCGACGTGAGCACGAACTATCAGGTTCATCATTTTCGACACGGGGCCTAGAGTTTGATAGCCAGTATTCTCGTCTTCCTGGCAGACGAGCCTGTAGCATTTGTCTACACCGGCGCGTCGAAGGGGAGGAATTGTGCACTGCTCATACGCGCCGAGAATGGCGTTGAGGGTGTCTAGGACGGCGGTGTGTGGTGAGTACAGATCAGCGGCTGCCACATTATTTCGCTGAGCCGGCCAGTCGATCTGGTAGTAATTAGTAGGATATAATTCCTACCAACGACATCAATACCTCACAACGAGTCGAATGTGCGTTGTTCTCACCTCACGAAGGGCCAGAACAAGATCGTCTTCTTCAGCCTTGTAACGAATTCCGTAGAGGTATGACATGGGAACGTAGACAGTTCGTGTATGGATCCACCATTTGTGTGGATGGAAGGGAAGCCAGTCCGGGGAAGACCCTGCAAAATGCCATACACTCAGAGTACCCGTTCACCAACTGGCATCCGACCAGCTCACCACAACTCAGGGGGAACGGGGGGTTGTTACCGTCCCAGTCGTATACGTTCAGGATAGACAGCCAGAATTTGCCCCAGGCAGGGATGCCACAGGCGCCGCCAAGTGCGTGCAGACATGCACGGGCTTTGACAAGCGTAGGATGGTCTGCGCCTACGCCAAGGATTCGCATGACGCAGTAGTTGAGTGCAGTACCGAACACGGTCGAGTGTCCCTCGACGTGACTGGGCGTACGTGAGCGACGTTGCTTCGAGAAACTAATATGACGTACATTCCCCATCCACCATCCGCATTCGCTCTATTTTGAAGATAGCGGACCATCTCCTGACGCTCCTCGAGCTTGAATGGCATGCCCGTCACGTATGACCCAATTACCAGCCCTGGCAGTAAGAACATGGGCCCGCCATACTCGCCTGGCCAGTGGCCCATATCGTCAGCTTGCAGATGTTTGTAGAAACTCGTAGCCAATTTTCGAGCTGCGCATCCAGCGGTGTCTTGGCTAATGGAGAAGTAGACAAGTCCTAAGAGTCGCACGTGAAGAATATGGCAGCAATAGAGCTCATACGACATACCACCGGAAGGCCAAGCAGTACTTGTCGCAGTGTTCGGTTTGGGGCCGGAATTCTTGCATTCTTCGTACTCAGTGCGCAGATAATGCCATGGTATGTCTGCCATCGTCGGTGACAGAGAGCTCCAGCGCGAGTAATCCGTTAAGCGACGCGTCTTGGGGGGGGGGAGGGGCGTCTTGCCAGAGGCTCTGGAACATCGGAGGGGAGCAGCGGGTTGTATGGAGCCATCCTGGACCTTATGCTAGCTTGTAGGCTGTGATGGGAGAGAGGAGAGAGACGGGCTGAATATAGAATGTAGTTGTTATTGTGAGGAAGCTTGAAGAGCATCCTGTCTTTATTCATAGAGACGCAAGTGGATTCGGACTACAGTCCCCGTTGCGCGGCAATTGGAAACGATAAACTGACGGTGCTGTCAAACGAGCGTCAAAACTGCGTTCGCCCTGCGTTCAGACGTTTTGTACGCGACCGTCATCTCGTAAACACGGTCGGTAGTGGCAAACGACACCAGGGCGACAACGACGCGTCCTATTGAGCAGTATACAATGTCGGACAGACGTAGAGCAGAAATTGAGGCAAAGCGAGCAAAGCTTGCTGAACTCAAGAAGGCCAAGGAGCTCAGACGGCAGCAGGAGCTCGAGCGAAGGGCCACCAGGTTCGCCTGTGAGTATCTCCCCCCTTCCTGGCATTGTTTGACATGTACTTGATAGTCTATTTAGTCTACAAGCTCGTTTGCTGCTCAAAGAGACGTCGAGGACCTTGTGTCTACCCTCATCGGTCCCAGTCGTAGAGCTCTAGACATTGATTGCCCCCCTCCCCTTCACTTCGATCCCTGGTACACAGTGAAGGTAACCCCTCCTCCAAACGTCAGCCTCGCTGCCCGGCCCATCCTCACTCGTGTCAGTCTCAATGCGGACGTGCAAGTAGACAGCGATGAAGCTTCCGATAGATTGAGTTATGGGACTACCATGGTTATGTCCAATGGCGGGACCGATCATGTTATCGGAAAGGTACGCGTTGTATCGGTCTGAAGATGTTGACGGCTTACGGTTCCAGAGAGATGACACCACGAATGATACCCGATCTCATTGACATGGAAAACAGGAACTGTTTTGAGCTGCCACAGAAGGTGAGTAGCAGTTGGCACGACCTCCGGCCAGCTGTGGCTTAACTGCGTGGCGTAGGAACGCGTAATATATAACAAAGAAGTTCAAACAATGGCTTTCGACGATGGAGTGACTGCCACCTTCTCATGAAGAAGATATTCGTCAGAAAGTCCTACGGGAGCGAGAAAGCCGCCGATGCAGAACGCTCGACTAGAGACAGAGAGCTCGAAGAAGAGAGCGTGCAGCTGGACAAAGAGATTGAAGAAGAAATCCGCGGTACGACGGTGCACATATCGGAGGATTTCACCTTGTTAATATCGCTCTAGAGATGACCGAGGAAGAGAAGGCGAGTATATTCGTCGTGCCGGAGTTCCTCGACTTCGTGGAGCACTCCCTACCAAGATAATCCAACTGCACTGAACGACAATTACGACTATGTGCGCGACTACACCATCGGTACAGAGACCGGCGCGTGAGTGCACCTCGCTAGCACGCCATTGACCAGCTGACAAGAGCTTATGTTTTAGTGACGAAGGTCAGAAGGTCGCAGAGTCAAACGGGTGTGCGAGTTCTATGACGAGCGGTACGGTAAAAAAATCGGTCTATCACAGACGTGGACTGGTCATCCCCTAAGGTACTCCCCTCTAAAGGCTAATTCCCCTCAGCTAACGAATTGTAGTATCGCGGAACTAAGCTGTGCTGCGTACAACAAGCAAACCCTGCTGCGCTGAATGAGCCGGATGGAATAGTCGCAGTCTGGAACATGCATTTGCTCGAACGCCCCGAGTTTGTCTTCCATTCACAGGTAAGCACTGCCGACGTCATGACGTCTCTCCGCGCTCAATGGCATCCCCAGTCCGACGTGCTCTCAGTCACATTCCTCTGCACGTTCCACTCAAATCTTCTCTTTTTTGGCGGCACATACTCTTGGACAGATCTTGCTTTGGGAACACGTCGAACATCTACCGGATTCTCAGTACCATGGCCCGCTAGATCCGCTGCCTGGGCATACGCACCCGGTGTATGCAATGCAAATGGTGGGCACTCAGAACGCGCACGGATCAACTTGATCACGAGTAGCACCGATGGCACACAGGTGTGTAGCTTCCGGCTTGTCGACATGCTCGCTGCTCAGCCCCAGGTAAGCCGGACTAGCCTCTGACTAATGAGATTTTGAATTCATGAAGCCTCGGCTTCCAGGAAACTGCTTGAGCGTCATTCACGCCGGACATAACAAGACAGGAGAGGTAGCTATCACTACGCTCAACTTCCCTGATAATGAGACATGAGACAACAACCTTCCGTGGGTTGGCACCGAGAAGGCAACGTGTACCAGGCAAATCGGTATGATCGCGCAGGTGCCAAGGCCGGTCTAAACCAGTACGACGTGTACAAGGGTCATTCAGGGCCAGTCATGGGTTTGCACTTCCATCCGTTGCACGGGCCCGTCTTGACTTCTCGGGATCTGTTCTTGACGTGCTCCGTCGACTGGACAGTGAAGCTATGGCGTGCCAAATCACTCGCGAAACCTTCGACACGACGACGAATGTGGTCTCGTCGCTGTATTCGTTTGATGAGGCAGACGACTACGTGTACGATGTCAAGTGGCAAACCCTGCGCACCCGCCGTGTTTGGATCCGTGGATGGCTCTGGGAAGTTCGACCTATGGAACCTCAATCGGACACAGAGGTGCGCCTGGGATACCACGGTTCCCACAGATACTGAGAGTGCTAATTACGGCTTTGCGCTCAGGTTTCCGTGGTGTCTACAAGCGTGGGGCCAAGGTCGCGCCATTAACAAACTGCAGTGGGACTACACAAAGACGGCCGGCGTGCCGCGCTAGGTGGCAGCGACGGCAAGCTGTACATATACGACATCGGAGACATGGCTCTTCCTAGAGAGACGGAGTGGACAGATCTACAGAGAACAGTTGCTGGGATGACTGGTGGAGGTCAGGCGAACGGCACAGCAGAGGCAGACCTCGGACGTTCGGTCAATGGTCGTTAGGCTTTCAGGTGGTGTTTGTTTTTGAGTTTTATGACCAGAAAGCACGTTTCTTTGGGCGGTTCCGCAGCTGTGTAAGAGTGAATACCAGAGGACGGCGTCTGCTACGGAGCAAGGTTGGTGTTTGTATGGCATGTATGCTGAAATCATGCTGTGTCCTATACGAAAACATTTGCTAAGTCTGACTCGGCCTCTGCGCTCGACACACAACGTAAGTGTACTCTGTTCTGTGTGAGGGCATGGTATAAAACACCTGAGATGGCAGGCATCTAACGGCCTGAAAACTACCCACGGCGAAGCGGAACACCCGACCCCAAACGCCAGAAAAGGCCTCAGGAATACGAGTCAGGTGACTTCCCGTCATGCTACTCTCACCTTACCTTCCTCTCAGACCACCCTCCATCTTTCCCCCTTGCACACCCGTGCGGCCAGATCGCTCATATCTTTCTCTTTGCGACCTACAGGTAGATCAAACCGCATATTCACGCACAAAATGTCTTCGTTCAAGCAGGTGAGGGGGGTCTCTGTGAGCCTCAGGGGCGTAGAGTACTAATGCCGCTCGCAACGGTAGGAAACCCCCACAAGTATGTCGACAGCTGTGACGGTGGGGGAGTGTGTACTGAACAATCGGCATTGCTACAGATTGCTTGTGTGAGTCGATTCCGACGCGTTTCGTGGCTCCAGATGCTGAACAGTGCTTTGCAGGATCCCCGGACTCCATCGAGGTCTCCGACGAGGCAAGTCACGGCGGGTTCCTCCTTTTTTTTTCCGTCGCAGGAATGTGACACGTATAACCACAGGTCCTTTACGCCAATGGCGACCCCGCCACTCGCTCACACGGGCGCCGACTTCATCCCCCATCTTCGGCGATGCCATCCGCATGACTCGGTACGCGCTCTGTGAGTTTCCCTGCGGAAGTAACTCACTAACAGCGCCCCGCGCTTTGCCATAGAGATGTCGTTCAGACAAAGACTGGCCAACCTTTCCTCATCGCAGGCTCTGGCAATACTCTCGGTTGGGACCAGGTACGTGCTCGGTTGCGATACATTGATTAACAGCTGACCGGCGGGTGACTCCCCTGCGTAGGTCAGTGCGGCACAATCTTATTGAGCCGGGCGAGATGCGTTGCTTTTTCTGAACTGTGGCTATTTTGGGATAGCTTCGCCGACTGGTGCGTCTTCCGCACTATCCGGTCATGGGCTCTATTGATAAGATTTGCGATACCATCAAGCCTTCGAGGCGTATGGTGTCTTAACGTTGACGAAATCCGTGCAGGGACTTCGGCAAATTCCGTTACAAAGCCTGAGTTAGAGGCAGCTCTCAAAGGCCAAAAAGTACAAGCTTGTATGCTTTTCACCCATGTCGGATACCTCGACCCCCCCACCGCTGTTTTGTCGGGACGGCCAAGATGATCGGCGAGACCTGCAAGAAGAGCTCGCGTGCCCGAGTCTTTGGTATATTATTTAAGCTACTTTTACTCACCCACTCTAACGCTATGATCAGGTCATCCATCGATGGTAGTCTGCTCAGGTCTTTTGCTAGTGAAGAAATTAAGATTGATGACTGGAACATTGATTGTTGTTTTTGTCGGCTAGTCCAGAAGGGCTTGGGCGTCAGCCCCCGGCCTTATTGTCCTTATTGCGAGCCAAAAAGCCCTCAGGGGGGGTGTGGGATATTACCTGTGTAGTATCACTCGTTGGACTTCGTCGTACAACCGGTTAATGAAGCCAAAGGAAAGCACCCATTGCCGGCTTCTACTCTAGCTGGAAGAGGTGCGTATCTCCCTCATTAGGGGGGGGTTCTTCTTGCGGCTTATCTTAAATCCTCCGCGCTCAGGTGGCTTCCGATCATGCAGCAGGCCTATGAGTGCTGGCAAGACCAGCATATTTCGCCAGCCCCTCGCCGTCATAACCTCATTCGCTCGTACCAAACTTCTTTACTCCACGATATCACCAAGTAATGCTCCTTCTCGACGTTCGTCGCGAGATTTCAGGATCGAGTCGCCTTTGAGCTCCACTGGCAAATGACAGCACAGCGTGTTCGCCAGGGACAGCCCGCGGAGCTGTGGTTTGAAGCTCGAATCCCTGCCGATCCCTACTACAGTAGGACTGCGGCAACGGAATGTAACAGCGGTAAGCGTCACATCTGCGCGCCGTACCAAGTTCCGTCGGTGAGTGCTGATCGTAGGATTCCAGATCTACCTTCCTGAGGGACTGTGGGAGCGTGGCCGATGTTGTGCCCCGTATGGTGCTCAAAAGGGCATCAATGTCACTTGGTGGATCCACAAGGACAACACGGGTTAGTACAGCAATTCACCATGCTGTTCAGTGTCGGGATCGGATGCTCTCTAACCTTGCTGTGGGCAATAGATAAGTACTTCGCGCATCGGGTTGAGTTTCCCTCTTCAATCGACTCTGCTGATAGATATGTGCTAAACCATTGACGAAGCCACATGGGGTGTGAGCGCTGTACAACAAGCCGATCGTGGCGACATCGACAGACGTCCATTGCGGGCATGAAGGGAGCTCTCCTGCAGGAGGCTCTTGCCAGCAAGAAAGCGTAAGAACAAACAGTCAAAAATGTCACTACATATAGATTTCTCATGGAACTTCATACACAATGTCCGTTGTATAATACTCACCGATTTCCCTTGTCCGTCTTGTTGGCACCAAATCTGTCCAAAATCAGAGCGCAACTATTGCGGTCCAGCGGAAGAAAACTACAGCCACCCTGCCCCACGTCAGCACGGAACCCGTCACCTCCGCACCGTGCGTTATTCCCCGCGATCAATCAATTAAATCCGAGTCGACAAAAAAAAAAAAAAAAAGAAGGTATAATAAGCGATGGACGAAAAAGCGGGGGGTTGTAGGGCGGAAACTGACGGCGGATAAAAGGCGTGTGTCACACCGGCCCCTCGGAGACAGCATGAGACGGGAAAAACTCCAATCGACTAAAATGTCAGCGTTTGGGTTTAACCCGGATCGGCGGAGAATCCAACCGCTAAATCGCCATTCGCTAAATTACTTTGACATATTACGATCACTATCTCCACGAGAGATCACCGCTGCACGGAGAGCGGTACTTTTAAGCCGATCCTAGCGCCCCTTCGGGTGTTCCCGTTTGGCGGCAATAGGCTCCTTTTGGTCGTTATCGGGGAGCCCCGATTCCATTAACGGGGTCTCTATCAATGGCAATAGTTCGTGGGTTATCTAGCACTCTGCCTGCCACCATCGAAACTGACGCAAGTGCCTTCATTTTTCGGCACAACGTTCATTTGTATTGGCTACAGCAATTTGGGATTGTTCAATGGTACTACAGATTCCTACCAGAATGTACACTTATATAAAACAACCACTAACCGCACTCCGTGTATACTATTGGTGTGGAAGCTGCATTAATGGTCTGCTTTTGTGAGGTCGACCTATCGCAACAACTTCCCTGTGGTGATTTCCTTCGGACCGCCAGCTTTTATCCCACCATGTCATATAACCGGAACATCTGTCGGTAGCGATAGTACCAAGCTTGGGAATGACAAGTCAAGTCGCCAAGGCTCGCCGTCGAGCCGAGACGCTCATAACGCGTAGTGTTCTGATCATGGTGTTTGAGGATAGGCCACAGAATTCGGGCTCAGTCACAGCATCTGGGGCCCATTACACAGCAAAACAGTGTTCAAGACTCCAGGACTGGGGGGTACTACACCTCTGTCGAATCTGTATCAAAAACCGTTGGCCGTTAGTAGCACACGATCGAGGAGCATAAGATAGGAGCCACGGGGCTTCCACGAACGCGAGCTCTATAGTGAGGGGTTAGTGACCGGTCCTATACCACGTCGCGCGTGCTATGAGTACCCGCAAGGTGGGCCGTGCACCATTTTCCGTTCGGGGAACACACGTCATGCGCAGCACGGATTCGAGTCGTGCCTCAGCCCGTTCTCTCTCGCAGATCTTCTCGATATTGTCTGATCAGGATCGGGGTAACTGCATGCGAGGTAAAGTAACTGTGTAGTGACGGAGAGAAGAATGGATAAGTAATCGTTCTTGACTCCGCCATGGGCCAGACCGACTGGGAAGCCGACCCCCCCCCCCCCCCACATTTTTTTGCCGACGACCGAAAGAAGCTAGGCCGCTGAAGTTTAAGCTCTGTGAGCTTTACTTCGCGAGCCAGATCTCTTTGAGTGCGGTACATCTTCAGGAAGGATATCACTGTGACGAGGCGGTTGATCGGTGTTTTTGTGTAGTTAGTTGTGGCTGGTTGGTCGTCAGGCGGAAAGTACCACTTGTCGGACTCTGGGCGATCTCTCCGAATGGCAAGTCTTGAAGTCATTCTCTTTTTCTTTCGGCTAGTCTCTGGACACAGGGCCGTTCTCGATTGAAGCACGAGAAAGTGGTACTTGGCCGTCGTCGCCACGGATCCAGCCAAAGTCATCTACGTTGCGATCAAAGGTGAAGGGCGCGCGAGCCGGCGGGAACTCCCAGCCAAGAAAGCTTTCTCCGATTCGCCTTGAACACGTCCAGGCCCATCCGGTCGATGGTGTATTTTCAACCGTGCGTTCTTGCGGCTGTGTGCACATATGAGTACACAGTGAACCACCAAAACATCACACGAAGACCGCTTTACTCCTGAGGTTACCATTGTCCCTCTGAACAAGCATGATCTTCTCCGCCGACGGCAGCACCCTGCTCGATGGTGCAGAAAACCGAGGATACTTCCAGCGCGGGGGTAGGTCTTCTTTGTTACCGTTTGTGACACACCCATGCCACCTCCGGCGGTCACGTTGAATCCAACCAACTCCTCGTTCTCGAC
Organism: Phlebiopsis flavidoalba; assembly: GCA_035772785.1. Taxonomy (NCBI): domain Eukaryota; kingdom Fungi; phylum Basidiomycota; class Agaricomycetes; order Polyporales; family Phanerochaetaceae; genus Phlebiopsis; species Phlebiopsis flavidoalba. The sequence continues at coordinate 517,201 of JAOCPU010000004.1, forward strand.
GATGGCAATAAAGCCCACATCGTTGGCGAAGAGATCGACATCATTGTGAGGCGGTACGGCGACTTGCAATTTTGTACTAGGTAGGGTACGTGTCAGCAAAATATACTGGGCATGACCAAGCGGTATTAGCGTACCTTTCTTGGCAGGTAGGAAAACTCGCTACAAGGGCTCCACATCCTTCAAGCGCATCTCCAGCGACTAGCTTCTTATCGAGCCAAATCTCGTGGTAGGCAGTAGTGCGCGGAATGAGGTGCTCGCTGACGTGCTGGAGAATTCCCAGACCTGTTCTGTGTATCCTGGAGATAGAGGGGAATCGACGAGCAAATGACGTTTCTGTGGCAAACGAGGTGAGTGTGCGCTTCGCAACGCCAAGGTAACAAGGCTCACCGGTTCACGTCACCGCATGCAGCAAGAGTATCGAGCAGCGACCTGTTGATGTCCTGAATGGCCTTCTTCAGGTGGCGTTTGATGATACCGTGGAACTGGAAGGTCTGGCGGGGTGGTAATCTTCATTGAGCCATTACCATGCTTCGTCTGCGATTGGTCCATCGCAAAGCCATTGCTCAGGAGTGCACACGCCTCGGGCATGCGGACACGGATCATGAAACGAGAAGGCAGGCTCAACACCCCTGCGCCTGGCGCTCGTCACGGATGTCGCGGTCGTCTTGCTGGTAGATACCGTGGAACTTCGTGAGTGGCGTGTCGCTGGGCGCAGGGGAGGGCGCGCCAGTGTGCTGAAGTCCTGCAGGCCTCGGGGCAATGGTACCGCGGAGGTACTGGGAGGCGACCTTGATGTGCTCGTTCGTGTGATCGGTCGTCTGGCTCGGCCTCGTGCACCTCGACCGCGTCGACACGAGGACCTTCCAGACAAGAGGTTCCCAGATCTTGTTAACCAGTCTCCGGGACAGTGTCTGCGTACTTGGTCATCACCAAGACCCAGGTCAGCGAGCGCGCTGGCCGCACAAAGCTGCTCCAGGCCGTGGTCGACATACCTTCCAGCCTTGTTGTAATAGTGCGCGTCTTCGGGACGGGGTCCAGTTAGTGGCTGTCACCCATACCGACGACGGTGAACTTGAGGTGGTTGAGCACGGCTTCTCGCGCTGCGCGCAGCGAGGGCGTTGAGAGACTTGAGGAAAAGGGTATGCGTCCGTATCGACTTGCACGGGTAAACTCTCCTTGGGCCTGCGGCACAGATGTAATAAAACCACGAAATAATCTTCCTGGCCAAGATAATTCGACAGTGAGAGAGTCCATCCTGTCTTCGCCCACCAGTCGTAGAGAGGAGACCCTCATCTTAACGCGCGTGCCCAAAACGACGCGCGAACCTCTCCGCCTTTCCACCGTCCGAAGCATAGAGGCACCACAGCAGCGGAGGCGAGCGTCAATGTCTGGTTTAGGTGTGACCAAAAATACGCCCCCCCCCCCGCCCCACACCCCCCCCCCCCCTCCCCCCCCCCGCCCCTCGTGACGAGCTGGTACGCGAACTGGGCCCGCTTCCTCCGCGCCTCTTGAGCTGTCTCCTAGGTTGCCGGACAATTTCGGCCGGCAATTTGCAGCGGTTTTGGAACGGACAACTGGAGCTGCGAGAGGTGGTTCTGGCGATCGAGGGGAAACTGCTGGAGGTCGTTCTTGACAGCGTCGGAAGGTCGAGAGCGAAAGGCTCCTTGCCGGCGGCCTCCTTGCTTGGATCCCAGCGATGTCCTTATTAGAGCGGCCAGTAGCCGGCGTCCGTCAACAGCAAGCTTGGTCTATCCTTGAGAAGGTCATTGGAGTGTGAGTTGCCAAAGGTCGTACTCTTCGCTCGGTGTACTGGGAGGTAGGCGAGCACACGACCACGATCCCCCCACGACGCCCCCCCGGGGGCCGAAGGGCCATCGAAGCGGTCAGCCTCACGATGAGGGCTTGCAGGACTTGCGCGTACGAAGAGTATACTGCGAGCGCTGGCCGCGTACACGTCGCCATGGTTCATCGCGTAACAGTACCGACATCCTGCTTGCGGCGTCCCCTTTTAGGGTCAGAGACGTTGCGCGTTGAAATAGGGTACAGGTGTCCAGGAGGAGGGTATGTTGACGTTCAACTTCGAGGGCGATTTGGCGTTGCGTGGTGGCAGGACCTGACGCGCCGAGATCCGCTAGGACCAGGCATCGGAGCCAAGGATCCACCTCGAGAGAGCGGGGAAGTGGGAGCGACCCTTCCCACATTCCTCCGATCTAGTGCACCACCGAGCCGCTTCCCGTCTTCAGGCCGGAGGATCACACACCTATACAGAGCCGACGGTCTCGAGCAGCTTGACGATTTGCTCACCCCGAGCTGATCCGCTCTCTTGACGGTATCGTAAATTTCGCTAGAAGCCACTTTGCTAGAAGCCCGTGCAGCTCTGGAGTGACGTCCGAGTCTTGGAGGAGCTCCCTCAACAGCGTCTCCAACGAGCTCTTCTCGTTGCTCGAGCTCCCCACGAATACGGCCCAGAGCAAACTCGGGAGTCTGGTCGCAAGCTGACCCTGAGACTGGACGAGATCCGGAGTCGAGAGTTGGCGACCTGAAGCCGTTCACCAAAGACCTGGGTTCAGGACATCTGTGTGGTACGACCTGTTCGTGTTTGGGGACTGTGGGTGGGGTTACGTAGGACAAAACTGAGGCCGGCCCTAGATGTCGCATCTGCCCAGCTTGTAGACGCCTTACTCGGCGGAGCGACCATCGGAAGAAGCTTGCTGAAGTAGAGCCTCTACTTCAGAAACATCACGATAGACTCATAAGAATTCGAATCAGGGACACGGTGTGTGTACGACAGGGTACTCGCTGCGTTCGGCTTGTTGAAACAGCGCCTGACTGAACTTGACTTCGAGATACAGCGGCGTCCACTTTGTCGACCACCGGCGGTATTTGCTCGACTACTACAAGGGACGCGGACCAGCGGAAGGCGGTATCCGGTCAGTGATTTGAGAAGTGAAGGCGGGGAGGGGATTAACGAGGGAAACATCGATGAACTAGGACGCCTTTCAACATCGAACTGAAGGAACTGGAGATCTCCGAGGGTAAAGATACAGTGTGGGATCTTTCGGATGAGCCATGCTCGGTGTGAAGGCTTGGATTGATCGCTTGACGAGCGCGGAGGTCCGTCTGACCGCTGCACTTGCGTAGGAGTCACAAATAGAGCGGCTTCTTGGTGCGTACGCATCGGAAGGCAGGATGTGTCCGTTCACAATGGCCTGGCTTTCTTCGAGCAAGAAAGAATGCTACCGATCTCTAGTACTTGTCGGCACGTACCGCACCTACCTCGTGAGACTTAATTCTTGCAACCTCTATCCATGTGCTGCGTTCCGAAAACCAACCGTGGAGGACCGGTTTTCTCTCTCGAATCGAGGCCAACGGGATTCTGACGAGCACAGGGCGTTGTCGTGCACGCTTGCCTCGATGCTGGCTGTTCGCGAGAACAGGTGAAGAACATGGGAATGGTCGAGCGTAGGCAACCCGAGGGACATCTGGAGAGAGGTAGTGTCTTCTACTAAGAATGTGCAGAACCAGCGGCGCGAGGCAGCGCGAGCTGCGCTGGAAGGTGCACAAGCAGGCGATTGGACCGGAGTTCAGCCTGCGTATGACAGCGCTGGGTGGTACGATACGACGTTGGCCGATGCGTGCCACTTCTTCGAGAGCCGGTACCGCCCCTGGGTCTGCATCCAGACGCGTAAGGAGAACAGCGGCTTGTGTCTCGTGAGTCCTCTGCGAGACGATTGTATGCTCAACAGAAGAAACTTTTGAAGCGGCGGGGAGTGGAGGCCTCGAGTCTACAAAGGGACAGCCATGCGAGGCGAGGTAGGCCGATCCGGGCTAACTGCAGAGGCCGAGGAAAAGTGGCGACCATGATGTTACTGTCAGGGAAAGTGACTTGTTAGCACAAAGCAAGGTCGAAGAGCGTATCACATCCGTCAAATTGCATCGACGACGAGCACTGCCCACTTGCGCCCACATGTTGATCCCGTAACCGTTTCGTCCAGTACTGTGATACAAGCAATTCAAAAGAACACATACTCTTGTGTACGTCTGCAAGCTTGCTGTGGGCCCTCGAGATGGTTGCACGGTGAAACTGCAGCGTCCGTACAGATTGGTCGACTTAGTAGGCGAGGCAGATGTAGTGAGTGCACAAGAGAGAAGGGGGGCGGGTGGCGGGATGAGAACATAATGGATTGACTCTGCCTTATTTCAATGGAATTATCCGGCACATGTGCCGGATCAATGTACAGGTCGACAGTAATGTCTTACTGGGGAAAAATTGTGCCTAATCTCCTGCCAACACGTTATGCACTATTTGAGGAGCTCGTAATGAGTCTATCTCTGTCGACGCTCATGTCAGTGCACATACTAAACGCTATATGAATGTCTCCCGGGGATCACGCCGGCTTCACCATCCCCTGTGTCATCTATGCTGGGATCGTCCTTTGTTTCGCTTTTCATACACATGGCGCGGAGATCTAAACGCATTCACTAACATCCAATTACACACGACCACGCCAGTCGGGAGCTACTCTATTCCACTCGACGTTCATTCTCCTATTCTCGAGTGTGTATAGTTTCGACCATTCCGTTCCTGCTGTTTCTGACTGTTCAATTCAGGTCTACGTTCCATGCGGCTCACATAGACCTCGGGGACTCGCAGCTCTTTTCCATGGAGCGAGGCCCTTTCGCTCCCCCGAACAAATTTGAGGAGAGACAGACTCTGCAACAGAAAGTCGCGTCTACAAACATACGAGTCACGGCTGCACGTCTGTTACGTTAAACGTACCGGGGCTCCGCCACCGAGCACGTCAGAACGTGCGGTTTAGCTTGGTCCGTCTCCGGACTTGGGCAGTTTGCTCGGCGGTGCAGAAGAAAGTTGGTGACCGTTTCTAACACCTGGGGAGTAGTCAGTTCGCTGCGATAGAATCTTTACCCCGTGCTCAAGACAAGCCCAATCGTCAGTACGTGTCCAACAGTGTCTTGCATACATGTCTGTATACTTCTTGAGTGGCTACTGGATCATTCCAGTCCGCCGGATTTTCCCGTAGGACCGGGACGTCAAAGCGCCACGTTGGGGCTTACGCATCCATGAGTGGTCTCACTGTGAGGTGGCTAGGTTTTCAACTGCTCGTCCTTCGAAGCGATGTCGAACTGATACTATCCACCATATACGAAGTCGGATCGTAGATCTATGGTCAGTCTCGGACCGGACATGCTATTGCACTGTGGCTTGTAATCTTTGGCGTCTGTCGATATGGCTTCAACCGGGCCTATCATTTGACAGCTTTCCCACGTCTTCTTAGATTGTCAGCGATACACACCCGGACGGAGATTAACAACGCTGCCTTTTTACTGCGAGAGATGCATCGCAAAGTCTTGATCGCGCGGATGTCATCTAAACATATATACACTGTCCCGCCAAGGTTAAGCCATGTCTGAACATGTAGGGCTCTCTTACGGGGCACTGATGCTCGTCTTTCTGGACTGGTATGCAGTCGCCCGACTGTGCGGAGAAATAAGCAAGGAATTCTGACTCACTTTGAATGTTTTAGCTCCCGCAATAATAATCACAAGGATAATCAGTTCGGAGTATATCCGGCAGTCTCGACCGATCATTTTGTGGCGTACGCGCCGAATGCAGACTCCAGAGTGCGTCGGTTCTGTCTTCCCGATCTGTGGTCCGCCTGGGCCGCCAGGCTCCTCTACATGGCAATACCGGTAGCTTGTAATGAGATGGACGTCGCTACGCTTGCTTTGGTTGCTCGCATTGCCGTACACTGTTCTCGAAGACCCTCGACTCGCGCCTAACCGCACTGCGCGAAGCGATCGTACGCACGTGGCCCAACATTTCCCACATTTCCCCCTATTTGATGCTGTTACAATAGGTCTGGACAGGTGACACATCCGTTTGTCGTCCTACTTTGTGCTCCCACTCTATCAAACACCTCAGCCACTCGTACGCCATGTCTGAACCTCCTGTGAAGCGAAGAAAGGTGGAAGGACGCTTCGTCTCTGTCGTATCCGCAGAGAACCACCAAGTGGATGCGGCTGAACAGACGCAGACCCCTGAGGATGACAACGACGGCTCTGCCCCTGTCACAGACCTGGGGGCTCATCCCTCCGTTTACCAGTGTATTGGGGGAACGACGACGGTGCCTAAAGATATTCAGAGTGTGGTATGGTCGCTGTGCGACTCAGGCATATACCAACTAGATTATTTTCTCAGATAACTCAAGGCTGGTGCCAAGTTATGGCACGCCCGGAATGTTACTTATGTGTCAGGAAACAGAAGATTTGATCATTAGTACGCAACCGTATCTCAGGCCCCATCGGTCAGAAACAATGCAAACTGACTACTTGACCGGCTCGAACAGTTAGCCGTCGAATTACTCGAAAATCGAGGACTCGAACACTGATTCAGTTTCTCAAGTGTTCATGGCTTTTGTGACAAAGGACCTATACTTTGTCCTTTCTCTCCGTGTACTTCTCACGTATTTATAATTTCTTGCTCAGAATGAGAAATTCCAGTACTTGCTCATGGTTACGGGTTTTAAGAGCGCATTATCTCTGACGTCAATCCGTGGTGGTCTCCCCGTCCGCAAGTTCAAACAAGAAGATACAGATGCGTTCAAGACAATACCTCAATGTTAGGTTCACGTCCGCTTTTAAGGGTATTGCTACTGACTGTCACAAAGAAACGATATCTCCTCTCGCCCAGTGCTGGATGTCTCCCTCGTAGACAAACATGACATCATGGGCTACAAAGGTGAGGCGGCACAAACTTTCCTCAAGATCCAAGCAACGTCTCAGGCTGGAGTTTCTGTACATCCACGATAAGTCCATTCTGACGTCGTGATATCCCTTCACTAACGGGCATGTGACCAAAACATTTCTTCGCCGGCGGCAAGTGCCGATACACGCTCAACTCGGAGTGAATGCCATCGGGACCTACGAGGCGAAGGTGCCATAATATAACTCAGATTTATGGGTCGATAAAGAGGCAAGATGTTCTTGAACGTGCTCTTTTCGACATCTTGAAGCTCAAAAAAATTTCAGATCAAAGGTTTAGGTTGGCTTACGTTGCCGCAGGTAGTTACACTGTCGTTGAACACGAAATCATCGTATTGTCAAGCAGTCTTGAGGCGTCGATCACGTATGTAGAAAAACGTCACGTTCCTGCTTCGCAGTAAACAGTTCGCACACATGTACTCAAATTCTTGTGGTACAGATGGGACAAAACTCATTGTCCACAATCCCATGAAGACTATCCGGGAGCAGCTCCTCTGAGAATTCTGAGCTTCGACATTGAGACCGCTGTACGGATACTGGACGACGGAAAGGACATCTTCCCGAAACCAGAGCATGAGCCAGATATATCAAATTTCGAACATGGTCACGACGCCGGGTCAGTATAAGCTTTTACAACTTGGGCTGCAAACGTCGGTCTCATTAAAGGGATTAACAGGTGGCGCGAAGCCTTTCATGTCGCAACGTTTACACGATAGGTTCATGCGCGTCCATCGACGGTGCGCAAATTTTGTCCTTTGAGACCGAAGTGCAGATGCTCTCGTGCTTGGAGAGATGACTTTGTTCGTCCAGGTCGATCCTGATATCATTACCGGTTTCAATATTGGCTTGCTTTGACTTTTGCCTTCATTTTCGGTAGAGCGCGAAGAGATGCAACATACCCAAATTTTTGGAGACCTTGGTAGAACGCATAGGTTTGTCTGCATCCATTTTACCCGCACGAGTGATCGCCAACGCTGAACCTTATTTTCGCGGTAGATGCTCCCTTCCCCAGGTCCAGGACGGAATGGTTCAAAGATCCAATCGATGCGAATGGCAAAACGCTCAGTCACAGAGAGACACCTATAAGTGGGCGAATCGTCATGGACATGTGGCAGTACATCCTCCGCGAGTTCAAGTTCGACATGACCAAGAGGGAGTATCAGCTCCTAAATCTCTTCAGTAGCCGGTTTTCCTAGGGCAACGGTAAAGAAGGCGTGAACTTCAGGATATTACGCCTCTGTTCAACAGTGGTCCCGAAGGTCGAGCAAAACTTGCGATATACTGCCTTGGAAGGTGTGCTAATGTGTCACAGTCCTCCAAGCTATCCTCATAACCTTGGTATTTGCCGCAGGACAGTTTACCTCAGCCTCCAGCTTTGAAAGAGACTTCGGGCTTTCGAAAGTATTCGAAGAGATGGCAAGGGGGTGACGCGGTGTACCGCCCTCGTGTGGATCTTGTCCCACGGGCCCGGCTCCGATTGAAGGTTGAAGGTCGCTTCTTCTTTCCAATGCCCGAGAGCAAGCAAACTATGTTGTCACTACCCTCAAGCAGCAGATCGAGAGTATGTGGGGTTTGTTTCCACTATTGCCGGATACCCGGACAGCATTCATACTTTACCATCCAGCCGCAGAAGAGAGGTATTGCGCCCCTCAATTTCCGCTTTCATTCTACCCCTCGAAGCGACCCAGACTACTGGACGTGGAAGCTCGACGACCAACGATGATCCAGTAAAACTCCTTTCTGATGATCTGCCTGACTTTATCAAAACACTCGTCGACTATAACATTTGCTACTCTACGCATCTTAGCAAGAATGCCGCTGATGACCTGGGTTTGACGGAGGACAAGGACTATGTGCAAACCCCAAAGAACGGTACGCATGGGCTCTGGATTTTAACTTCTGAGAGTGTCTTATTTCGCCTTTAGCACTCTGCGTCAGCGCATCAGTCAAAGAGGGCGTCCTGCCCAAGATCGTTCGGTGCTGTGTTCGAGCCCGTGAGCAAACCAGAAATACCTCTAGTGACCTAGACCCTTTCGGCAAGAAGATTATGTACGGGATGCAGCTTTTTGTTCTTGGAATGTACGTCAAGTGTTCAAACTAATTTGCTCGTGCTATCGCTCATACAAACGAGCGCGCTCAGCTTCTTGCAGAAGCGGTGTATGACTTCGCAAGGAGCGGAAAGCTCCATCGGTGCCCTGCACTTTGAACTCTGTCGATAACTTGAAGTATCCTCCTTGATAGCGAGAACTGTAAGACTCGGAGAAACCACTAGTACTATTGTACAAAACTATCATCGAGATTTTTGGCGAGCCCTTTGTTTTGTGTAAATCGGTGGACGTTCAGTCGAGGCTCGCGTGGGATTGCCAGCGGTGGCCAATAGAAATTCAGCGCTTCTTCCGCGTCTCATTTGGCCTTCCGCACGCGTTTCGCGCTGGTCCTTCACCCTCGTCCACCACCGTCTCCACCCTTGTCATCTTCTTTTTCACTACTTTGACGCGTCGAAAATGGCGACAAAAGAGAATAAGCCCGTTAGGAAGCCTGTCACTGGGAACGAGCCTCCCGCAAAAACGTCGCAAGCTCTCTCCGCCTCCCACTACCGACGCGACCTTGCACAATGCGGAGCGAGCTCCCAGAGACACAAACTGAGAGCCAGCCATTAAGCCAACCACTCTCTCCAACTATCTAATCAGCCAGCACAATCCTCATTTGCCGATGTGTTGGCCCGTCTCAAGGAAGCCGCGTCAGAAAGTCGTGGTGCGTATCCCCGTCTCTCACATCTCTACCTTGATGTTGTCATTAGAGAAGGCGGAACATAATCTGAGGGGTATATACGAACCATATTTATCATATTCTGGGTCTTTTTATGTCGCTCAACTCGAAACCTTACTCACTATCGCCAATATAGAGGCCGAAGGAGGCGCAGACCGCTGGGCACGTCCTGCGCCTCCAAACTTGAATCCAACCAAGGACACCCTTGGTACAAAGGTGCTGGAAAGCCCATCAAACTACACACCTGAAACGATGATATTACACTACAGTTTTTCAACAGATTGATATTGAAGATTTCCCCCCGACAATAGTGGTGCCCCTGCATTGAAGATGTTCGGTGTCACAGAGGTTCGTACTTGTCATTCACTGCCTGCTTCCTACTGTGCCTCTCTGTGCTTGGTTGACGCTAGTTTTGCAGGCTGGAAACTCCAGTGTTAGCAACCGTGACTGACTTCCATCCCTATTTTTACATCCCGGCTCCTCGTGGCTTCCTGGAAACGGATTGCCATGCATTCCGGACGTACTTGAGTGTATGTACTCCGCTGTATCCCAGTTTCACAAATGCTCTCAATAAGCTTACCAGAATGCCGGTTCGACCGTGCGCAACGTGTCCCTCGTCAACCGCCGTAGTCTGTGGGGATACCGTGGTGACGATTGGAGCCCCTTTATTCGCATCGAAGTATACGATCAAAAAGCTCTGCCTAAAGTTAGAGATAAGTCTTGTTCCAATGATCGTCCTGCAATTACACTTAACTCACTTTTGTGGAATATTTACGCCTCTTCGAGCGTGGCGAGTGTCACTTGTTCAACGATCTGTTCGCCGGCAAGGATAGCTGGCCCACATATGAATCCAATATCGCTTATGTACTGTCGATTTATGATCGACGCTAAGGTTTACAGTGATCTCTGCATATAGGGACCCCTCGGCTCACGTTGTGTATTCACTAGATCGTCGGCATGAACTGGTGGAACTCCCAGCAGGAGGCTGTCATTTGTAAAAGACAAGAAGTCGCACTGTCAACTCGAAGTTAGCGTGACGATGTACTGGACCATAGAAGTCGCCGACCTTTTTTGGTTAAGTCCACTAAGACATAAATCCAGATGGGACTCAGCTCATCTCGCATCCCGCCGATGGCCCATACTCACACATAGCACCCTTACGCATTCTCAGCTTCGATATCGAGTGTGCGGGTCGCCAAGGGCATTTTCCTGAACCTGGCGTCGACCCGGTCATCCAGATTGCCAGTATGGTCACTCGCCAGGCGAATCCCATCCATTTATTCGCAATGTCTTCACTCTGTCAACGTGCTCTCATATCGTAGGCTCGCAAGTCCTCTCTTTCGACTCCGAGCGCGACCATGTTGGAAGCTTGGACGACTTCGTTAATCAAGTTGACCCCTGATGTCGTGATTGGATACAACATCGCCAATTTCGATTTACCATACCTCATCGACAGGGCAAACACTCTAAAGGCGAAGAAGAAGTTCCCCTTGCTGGGTCGCATGATCAGTAAGTAACCGTCTACTCAACTGACATACATCTCTAACCTGCGGCTACTAGACAAGCAAGCAGTGACGAAGGAAACACACTTTTCCTCAAAAGCGTTTGGACAGCGTGACTCTTAAAGAGACGGTGCTCGATGGCCGGCTACAAGTTGACATTCTACAGGTATATGCAACGTTGAACATAAGCTTCGATCGTACACGCTCAACTCTGTTTGTGCTCAGTTCCTAGGAGAACAGAAAGAGGATGTGCACCACTCTGTGCATTACGGATCTTCAGAATGGCGGGCCCGAATCTCGTCGACGGCTGGCAGTTTAATACTGTTTGAAGGGTTTGTTTTCCTCGCTACGATACAGCCGTCATCTCACAGAACCCACACTGTGTAGGATGCGTATCTCCCTCAACGGTTGATGGATAAATTGATGTGTTTCATCAATTACATTGAGATATGGCTCGTGTCACAGGAGTACCCTTCAACTATCTCCTTTCACGAGGGCAGTCTATCAAGGTTCTCTCACAACTTTTACCGAAAAGAAAGCAAATGAAGAAGGATACGTTTGTCCCCGCGATGAAGGGCGGTAGGGGGTGAGGTTTCTTTAGACGGCGGCTTATTATCTTCTGGACTGACCTAGGGGGGGACGACCACAGGCACGGACGAGCAATATGAAGGTGCCGGGGGGGGGGGGGGACTGAAGGTCATCGAGCCCCACAAGGGCTATTACAATGGTCCCTATCGCCACTCTTGATTTCGCGTCCCTGTATCCCTCGATCATGATGGCTCATAACTTATGCTACACGACTCTGTTGGAGAAGTCAACGATCGAACGTCTTGGTCTCGTCAAAGACGTGGACTACATCCAACGCCCAACAACGGTGAGTCGTTACCCTTGTATCCCAGTCACGCAGACCGGAACATCTATGCACAGATCTCTCTCGCGACCTCCAAGAAGCGAAAAGGGCTGCTCCCAACTATCTTAGAAGACCTCATTTGCAGCGCGTAAGCTGGCGAAGGCAGATTTGAAGAAAGAGACAGACCCCTTCAAGCGTGCTGTGCTCGACGGTAGGCAGCTCGCGCTGAAGGTGAATCTGCTTCCAAACCCAAAAAAGCGACGTGCTCACACACTTCCACGTAGATTAGTGCGAACTCAGTCATCTACGGTTTTTTTACGGTGCGGCGACTATTGGTAAACTTCCCTGCCTAGGCGATTTCGTCCAGTACAACGGCTTTTTGGAAGGCAAAAATGATTGAGTTGAAGAAGACCAAGCAGGTCCGCTGTTTTCGAGGGCGGAATTTTCCTGACAATCAATATTGACATAGCGCTCTTCTCATTGTAGGAAGTCGAAGCAGAATATTCATCGCGAACGGTCACACCGCATGACGCGGAAGTTATTTACGGAGATACTGACTCTGTCATGGTCAAGTTTGGCCCTACAGATCTTGAGACAGTCATGTCGATGGGCAGTCAAGCGGCCGAGTTTGTTACTCAGAAGTTTGTCAAGCCTATCAAGCTCGAATTCGAAAAGGTCTATTACCCGTACCTGCTCATCAGCAAGAAACGTTATGCTGGGTTGTACTGGACACGACCGGAGAAATATGACAAGATGGATACGAAGGGAATCGAGGTAAACAGTTCTCATTCAGACCCCGCATTTTTGACATCGAACCAATTATGTAGACTGTTCGGCGAGACAACTGTCGTCTAGTGTCCACGGTCATCTCCACATGTTTGAACAAGATGCTCATCGATCGAGACGTAGAAGGTGCTATTGAGTACGAGATTTCCACTACTCTGGTCTCGTTTGTCTTTGACTGTCGTGTTAGATATACCGGAAAACAGATCATTGCAGACTTGCTACAAAACAAAGTCGACATGTCTCAGCTGGTGATTACGAAAGCTCTGGCTAAGGCCGGTGCGTCATTCACTCCTACCGAGCGCGTCATTCCACTCACGGTCCTTCGTAGACTACGCCGGGAAGCAGGCTCACGTAGAGCTTGCTGAGGCGGATGAAAAACAGCGAGATGCAGGGTCTGCACCCAACGTCGGTGGACCGTGTCGCGTACTTTATAAAAATCAAGGGAGCCAAAGGTATGACCTGCTCATTATTTGCGATTCATCGGTTTGCTGAGTCTGCTCTTAGGCGCTGCCATGCTCTGCCTATGAAAAATCTGAGGACCCTATCTTCGTCCTCGAGAACAATATCCCCATCGACACGAAATATTTACCTAGAGAACCAATTGTCAAATCCGCTCATGCGTATCTTCGAACCTATCCTAGGCGAAAGAGCAAACACGCTACGTACGTATACGTATTGCTTACGCAATGTCCCCTATTACGCGTGCTGAGGTGACTTTGTAGTATCGGGTGACCATACACGCACCATCCAGATTGCGACACCCACGGTGGGCGGGTTGTTGATGAAATTCGCGGTCAAGACTGTAACATGCATGGGTTGCAAGACGCAGCTGAAGTCAAGTAATAGTGTCTCAAGTACGCTCTCCGCACAAGATTTATGATCCTTAATGAGCTCTAACCACGGGAGCAGGCTCTACCCTGTTTTTTCACAGATGGTGCTGTGTGTAACAATTGTCGACCACGAATAGGCGAGTTCTATCAAAAACAGGTCAGTAGAATTGCCCAACTTTCCAGTCCAGGGATTCTTAAGCAAATCTCTAGGTGACAAATGTGTCTGAGCTTCAAGTACGCTTTTCGAGGCTATGGACGCAGTTGCCAACGATGCCAAGGGATCCCTACATCAAGACGTCCTGTGCAGCAGTAGGGATTGTCCCATCTTCTATATGCGAAAGAAAGCGCAGAAAGACGTTGAGGATGCCAGTTCCGTCCTAGAGAGATTCGACCACTATGGTTGAGATGTGGTAGTTAGTTTGAAGCATCACATCATGTACTTGTATATCTGTACATCTAGTACCGCTTTCTATAATAGATGATCGCTACCACAGCGGTGTGCATTGTGAAGACCGGTGGTGCGGGGAGGAAACAGAGGATCCGACATGGGGAACCTTTACGCAGGCATCACCGATATCTGGTGTGATGTTATCATCCTTCTCATCCTCCTTCTCAATCCCCTTCGTCTCACAAACGTCGCCCATGGGATTGCCTAGAACTTGGCTTTCCTTGTCGGCGTGGAATATGTGTGAGATGATCAACCATAGTGTCTGGCGTCCCTGCCACAGAGGAAGGATTGCGATCACAAGCCCTGCAACCCATGCCCAGGCAACAGGTCCAGACGACCCAGAGACGGGAAGAAAAGGTTTACTGAAAATGTACCGTGTTCCATATAACGGCATAGGAAGAAGGATGATGAAAGCGAGAGTAACGAGCTAGGAAAGAAGTAAGTCCGCCGGGTTCGAAGAGCTGTTCTATGAACCCACAATAGAGGACACGGCAAGCCACCGTGCTCGCTCTCTTCATTTTGACACTCGCACCCGGCCTGGCACCAGTCTCTTTAATGGGGTTTTGTCGTGCGAGCTCTGCCTCGGCCATTCCTGTCACATCGCTATCGTCTACAGCTTCGATGCCTTCGTCGAACTCTTCCCACCGAAAGTCCTTGTGGCCCAAACAGATAGGTGAGAATGATGCTATAGACGAATGGGTGAGAATAAGGCCGTCGCGTTGCCCACGACGAGAGGCAATGGCTCTCCCAAAGTATCAATCGAGATCTGGAGTTTTATTATGAGTACCCAGCTAATCAACATTCTGTCAGATCCGTGTCACTGACCTCAGGGTACCAGTGGGAGGTCGATCCTATCCAGCAGCCTAAGCCGGTTGCAGTTCCCAATATAGGAGCGACAACCACTGCGACGGTATTTTGCTTCCTCCAAAGTAGCTACAAGCTATAGGAAATACAGCTGAAGCAGTGATGATTCCAATCGACGTCTACCCTCATATTCAGCTTGCGTTTGTCCAATACGCTGAGGGAAAGGCCTACTATGATGAAGTTGACGCCGATGGACGTCTGGGACAGACCAGTGGCAAAGCATGCACAGATCAAGGAGAAGATGACGACCACAAAGTGACTAAGTTTTAAGAGGCGGCCACCTGAGGCGCTGGGGTTGATGTAGCCCACGGTATACGTCGTAAGTCATGACTGAGGCTATGCAAACCAGGTCGGATGAGAAAGCGGAAGTGACTGCCATGAATATCATGAGTAAGACAGCAGCCGCACCGCCCTAAGCCAGATTGTGGGAAGATTGTTTTTTCGAGGTGGAGAATGTGAGCTTACCTTGCCAAGGGGGGGGGGCAATGCCTGAGCAGCATATGGCAGAACCAGACCTTTGTTGATCTCATCTGTAGTCATCAATCGTGGGAATGTAGGCCACACTTCGCTTGTTTGTAGAGCACGCCCCACTAATCCAAAGGTTGTAGCCAAGCAGAATGGAATCGCGAACCAACATAAGCCGCCCAATAGATAACCACTTAGAGTGTCAGCCGGGTCGGCCGCAATTTGCCTTCTGGAAGAGTTGCACGTCCACTGTCGCCGCCCAGCCCGTAGTGAAAATGACGATGCCTAGGACGAGACTCTGGATCGAGTGGAAGGTAAGATAAGTCCCGATGGGTTACCCGCGACCGGTGAGGACTCCGCCGCAGATGTCAGGAGGGAGTACATCTCGTCGGGACTTCCGATAAGAGGGCTCGTAGCGTAGGTGAAAAAACAAGGCGATGAGAATGATAACGTAGAGTACGACCGTGTGCATGTAATCACGCTGATCTTCATCATAAGTCTTCCGACACTGAGGAGCAAGAGGATCCTACATACACCAGGAATGTTGCTTTGACTAACGAAGAGTAAGATGAGCGCACACAAATAAATGTCAAGTTGCTCACTTCCACCGGTAATTGTGTATATGATCACACCAATTGGCAGCAGAAAGCATCCGGCAATCGGGCTCATCCCAGTGATTGAGGAGAACACAGCAGCAAGCCTGAAGCGTAATGAGCTATCATACGACACAATAGTTGTGGGTTCATTACCTCCTACAAGTAGATTGACGCAGTTGAATAATTGCACCAGAGTGGAATAGGATATTTGGATCCAATGACCAGGAATACCGTATCTGACTGTTTGTGTTCAGCTTTTGACAGCGGAGCTCAGCTTAAAGACCCACTCTTCGTCACTAGTTCATATTGAGTCATCATGAACCAGACAAACGCTGAGCTTAAAGGCTTGCTTACGTTCGAGGAATGTGTGCGCCCCCGGAGCCTTTCGCTTTAGTTCTATTGCTGCCACTGAGAACAACAAAATCTGTACACATGCGCCAGCACCTTCACCGAGTCACTCGTTAGCATTGAGCGACCACGAGTGATGTCAAGACCTACCATCTATGTTTCATCAATCGCAATGTTGGTGTGTCCAAGACATGAACAGTACATACAGTAGTATGCTCCGGACACTCCGTAGCTGAAGGTCCAAGTGCAGCTTGTAAGCAGCAGTACCAGCGACAGTCCATGAGGACACCACGGCGCTGGCTATCAAACCAGTGTTGATACTTCGCTTCGCGGTCATGAACATGTCGGACCCTTGGATTTCATTCTTAAAGCGTGCAAGCATCCGCACGACATACCACATGACCCCCGCAAAGAGTGCACCAAAACCGACGCATATGCCATAGCCGGCTCCTTGAGGTAAGACAGGCTTGACCGTCGTGGGTTCTGTGGACATGGCGCTTTCAGCGAGCTTCGTCTCTACAGAAACGGTCAGACTTTGTACTGACCGTAAGCTCCGCAGCGTGTCGACGCCACTGATAAGGGCGGATACTCACCAGATAAGCTGAGAGTCTCATGTGAGAGTTCGGCCTGATACAGTCAACCCATCGTGTCTACATTGGAGAAGCTGATGTTGGCGTGAATCGCGTGACCCTTGACTTCACTGTCCCATACTAATGGTATCACTGTAACCAACTGGACATTGCACCCTATCTGTTCATGAGAAGTCAGAAATGAAGACCTTATATTCTCACGACGACATGGAATGAATTTGATGGTGCCACAACTCGGAACGCGCGTCGGAGGAGCGTTCGTATGTACTTCAAAATTCTGCCAACGAGCCAGCCTGCCTAACGATGCATCTACGTCAATCGCACAATGAGATCTCTAATCACGCACCTCTATAGTCAGGGTCCTGTTGAATCAGCTTGCGTTAGACAATCAGGATGTGGCCCAAACATGCCAGTGATTGCAACTGTCACATCGCAAAAAAGACTCAGTGACGGACAATCGGCCCGCCGACAGTGGGCGTCTAACAACGCCTTCGTGGCGCCCGGCGGTCAATCCGGCTTGTGATGTTTTCTCGCAAAATGTTCCAAAGGAAACGTCTATAGTGTGTAAGAAGGCCTACGATACATTGTCCCAGAGTAAACTACAACCCTACGCCAATCACCCTCTCACGCGGGACATCCTCCGCACAGCCCTGGTATACATCCTGCGCAGCTGACGGCTCCGACGCCAAAGGTCTTCAGGATGAGCGAGACTATGCTGACTTACTACGCCCTCCCCGAGAACGAAGCCGCGCTAGCTATGATGACTAGTCGGATTCCGCCCTTCTCTTTGCCACCCATACGTTTGTAGTAGATTGTACTCAGTGATACCGCCAATGAGACGAGCGAGTGAGAAACGAAGGGGTGTTGAGGAAGCCGATGGCGAAAGCGAAACGCCGGATGGTATCCATTTAGCGTAGTACAGTTCTCGTCTCGAAGCATACGTTTTGAATGCAGCGACGAGACCAAAAATGATGGCGAAAAATGACCATGTAAGTGCCACTCCTTTCACGGTAGCTCGCCGTCGCCTGGAGAGGTAAAACTCAGTTTCGTCCGATACGGATAAAAGAGATGACGTACGCAACAGCCGCGCCAATCCCAGCCACACGTACGCAGTCGGTGCCGGGAAGGGAGGGGCCTGGAATTTGATATGCCTTTTGTGTAAAGAGAGTACGCGGTCGAAGTTTACAATGATAGAAAAGAGTTGATCCAATGAGACTGTCCGTAAAACTGAGCGCGTGGGGATGCCCGGACAAGATGCCCTGTCTTCAGATCCCTGCATAAGATCACCAGCTCTGTGACAGAACTATCAGTTGAGCTCTTCTAAAACTAGAACGTGGCACGCACTGTTGTGCACCCGCCTCGGCGACACCGCCCGCGATAATGTTCGCCACGATGTTTCCGGGCTGTATCCAAGCGAAGAGGAGCTGGCTGATTTTTCCAAGCCCACTGACTGGATTGAGGTCGGTTTCTCCTAGCGCACGAACTCTGCAATATAAACGTCAGTCAGACGACACGAGGGCTTCAAGGTGGGCAAGCCGGGTAACATACCAAGCACACTTAGGAGGGCGCCGACGATGTAGCCGATGACTGTAGCCCACGGGGTAATGCCTTCATGCCCAAAAACCATCCAGACGAGGATCGTGCCGAATGCGATACTGCACGCAAGGCCCCAAAGGACCCACTTCATCGGGACTAGTCTGTCTTCGGTTTCGACCTCCTTGTCGTTCACCGTGATCTTGGGCACGGGTTCTGAGCTTTGCCGATAAAGTGGCAGGCAGCAGCTTTTCCGTGACGATTTCGTAGATGACGGGTGTGAGCGAGACCAAACTGTCTGCGCACATGATTGCAAGCGATACCCAGAGAATCCACCCACGCGCGCGCCATTTGTCATATCGCCCACTGGTCCAGGGGCCCAGCCCGAGTGCTTCGAAAGGGGAGAGAGGATGCCCCATCCAACAAACATGCCCTGAAGTGGCAGACTAGACATCAGCGATGTTGACATACACCACAGAAATTGACCGTACCAAATTCATGCTGAGGGTAGTCGGAAAACCCATGATAATGCCTACGACGCACAATGAGCATCGACTGAGGATCATTTTCAAGTGGGATCACAAACCTTGGCCAATGTACGATAAGCTAGGCGTGAACGTCCAAAGCCACTCCTGGGCCGCATATTTTCCGAAAAGAGGTATCGAAAAGATCACAGGGAAGAAATAGGCCATGAGCTGCCAGCATAATGCTTTTCAGTCGAGGCTGGTATGTTACAAATATAAGCCATACTGTCATGACACCTGAGGCCGCGAAGCTCCATATGAGCGCTGACCAGCCTTCAGGCTTAGGCGTGACGAGTTCGCGATCCGGTTCCGTCAAGCGACCTTCCTCATCGGCCAAGTCGGAACTCGTAAGTGGCTCTGTAGTCAGATCCTCATGATCGAGTTCTCTATAGCCTCGACGCCGGGAGATAGTCGTATCTGGTGGGGGAAGGTCGTGTAGGACAGAGATGAGTTGGGTCAGTCGCGGTGCCTGAAGGGAAGGCTAATTGCTCTATTCGACTATCATACATAGCTCTTGGTCAGGATTAAAAGAAGATTGCCTTCTAGGATACGTACCACTTGTTTCCGGAGAGGCGGTGATAGAAACACGCTACGCGACTAATCAATGACCGTACGACAAAAACTTCATACAAGCGAGCTGACCCGAAGAAAGCGACAGCAAGAGACCACGCTACGGCTGACCACCACGAGAGATTCAGATGGCAGGCACCCCGTCCTTTGCTTCGTCAAGAAGACCCAGTGCTGGTAAAATACCAACAAACCCCGCTGCCAAGGGCATCTAATGGTAGACGTCAGCGCAATAGAGCTCGTAATATGCTGCGGACGAACGGTTCCTGTAGCCACAGCAGTCGTTTGCAGGACGATGTTTTTTCTTGAGCCGATATTGGGTCGGGAAAGAACTTGGACATAAGAAAGCCTATCAGGGCTGATTGGAGGGACATTTCCTAGCGTAAACTAAGAGATGTGAGACATGGGCTAAGGTAACCCAACGTACATGCTAATCCATCCCGTCTGCAGTCCGAAGTAGAGGTTCGTGAAGCAAAGCAGACATCCTATGGCCAAGCCCAGTGCCGCGGCCCTGAACTAAGGTCATCGCTTGCCATTAATGGGTCGTAACGAAGAATCATAGGCATGAACACTATGCTCACTGTGAACTCGGCGTTGTGTGAGTTGCTCGAGCCATCCACAGCGCGGCGCTGGCTAATAAGCCTTCTGCAGGGGAGTACGATGGTTCAACACGGAATTCGCTGTAGGATATACTTTAAACGCACCCTATCCAACGTCTCATGTTCATCTCAGCCTCCTCCGCGGAGGATAACGTGCATACAAGTTGAACGTTCGGATGTGTGTACGACTCCGAGCCAAGTTGAGTGTAAGCGCCTTGCATTACTTCAGCAATCCCCGCGCGTTCGGCCACGCGACTCATATTACGCGTAAGAACTGATCAATGTCGTTTACGCTTGCCATACGTACGTGCCGGGGCGATTTATTCTCGTGATCGTACTGTAAGTATTTATCTCATGATACAGTTATATACTAACGACTAACATAAAACAAACAAAAAACTGAACCAAGAGTAGCTGAGGAAATGCAAAAAAGGAGGATATCGCGAACGACACACGGATCAAGAGTCCGGGTAGTCTAAAGTATCATGCAGCAGGTGTAGCATCAGGATCTCGATAAACCTACCGCGGCGAATGGAATATGAACAATCACGTTGATCGACATAAAGCGGGCTGGAATGCTTACCTTGAGGTCCCAAATGTTGCCGACTTTCTTGTCTTCAACATCATCTTCTACGATGGTATCTTCGCTACACCGTCTCAAGCTTGAGCCCCGCGCTCGTTGGCTAAATGCAAAGAGACAGATGAAGCAGAAACTGGTGCTGATTTCCTCCATCTTCTCGTGAGGGTACGATTTCTGCAGCCCTGAGATGACGCCGTCGAATACCCTAGGCTCCGACGGGTCAGTCGCTGGGCGCTGTTCCTTGGTTGTTCGGTCATCAAGGTCCTACGGGAAAAGCGTGAGCAAATGCTCTTTCGTGTGATCATGGAACCTACCATAGCGTCCCATCATCCGGTTCTTCTGTCTCGGGTATGATGATGTCCAGGTTTCTCTCAGATGTTATCCTTGAGCTTCCTAACATCCACCCTCTTGGCACGTTTCGAGCGTAGTTGACTCGCTCAGGTCTGACACGTCTTTGTTGACCTTGCGACAACGCCAACAAATCCTGCTCCCCAGGTTCAGCAGCTGCAGTGATTGATGTCGCCGCCGTCGGCATCGTACACGTCGTCGAAGCCAGGCGCATCATCGTAGCGTATCGTCGTGGAAGAACTGAGTGTTGAATGGGATAGCGCCGCCCATTTTTTTGTGCTAGCAATGGTAGTTCTCTTAATGTCAAGCTGCGAGTACAAGCCCACCTTGTGAGCAACTCACTCGCATCAACGTCTTCGTCCGACATCAGCTCGGCCCGCCGCTTGGTCAGCCGCGGCTTGAGCCCAGAAGTTCTCGTCGACCTCGCCCTCTGGCCGGTCATCCAGGCGGCCACGCGTGGCCACGCATCCTGAGCTGTAGCAAGGGTCAAATTAGGGCCTTCGTGTACTGCGCACACAGAATTGACTCACAGAAAACTTTCGGCTTCAAAAACAACGTCACCAGTTGTTTACTGGAGAAATGCATGTCGTCGGGGAAGCGTATTATATCGGACCGTTTATCTTCATTTTCCTTTTCTTTTATCTTTAACCTCTGCCCCTAACTTCTTGCCTTTCTTGACCAGTGAAGGGCCAGGTAGCGTAGTGGCGGCACCTCTTGCTGGTGTGAACGATCAAGCTCCTTTTATTGTCCTCTTTCAACGTCTCTTTGTCGGGAAGGTCCATTGTGGTAAAGTCGATTCCTTGAACGCCTCTTTGCGCTCCTTCTGAGGCTTCTTAGCCGGTTCAGCAGCCTCGGCTAGTGCAGAGGTTTAGTGCAATGTCACACATAGATGTTGTGTCGAACTTACGGCGTCGAACGACCTTCCTGAGTTTCCAGTGCTCTGGGCCTGCCCAGGTTTTTTCAACACAGTACGATCAAAGTAATCGGTACATCATATGCCACCCTCCCCTTCGGTCATCGCAATAACGAAAGGTCGCGCTCATTTGGTGCTTTTCCCGAGGATCAAATGGCACAAATGCACCACCAGGACCAGTTCTCTAGCCTCGTCCGCTACGCCGCTTTTCAGATCCGCCCATGCTTAGGGCTAGCAGGGTCTTTCGAACCATGTAATCGTCGTTGACGGCCTGGTCGCCAACAAAAAAGTCCTCGACCAGGCGCTATGTCATCGCCACTGACGGGCACCTCGTTCAAGGCATCGTTGAAACCTACGGGCTCGTTGTGTCGTTTCGATCATCGTGTCATAGCGTCTTGCTCAATGAGAGGTTCGTCACGGAAGAGGTTGTACCCGGTGTCATTCAAAACCCCAAGGGAGTCCTTTGAGAAAGAGAGAAGCCCTTCTAAGGAGTGACAAATCGCTTTTCTCTTCGATTTCGTCCAGGTGACGGGAGAAATTGCTTCTACCATGATGTGAGTGATTATGACAAGGAGAAAAACAACGTATGGAAATACCTCTTAGATACGTTAAATCGACCTCAGCGGGCGGCTCTTCCAATATTTCAGGTTCTTCTTCCTCCGTGTCTCGCTCTCGTGAGTCGCTGGCGTCGAAGACAACTCTTAGGTACTACCATCGGAGCCTACGCCTAGGCTTAGATGGTTTCATGAGCAAGCCTTGAGCGCGCCTTCGTCGAAGTTCTCCTCTGCGCATGTTTTCCTGAACAAGGGGTCGACATGAAACTCCAGATCGAGCTTCTTGTTGCGTAGTTGTTGAAAGATCCTTGGCAAGCGTCGAAGCTGGCCGGTGTGTTTTCCGCTTCTTTGGCTGGCTTGGATCCCCACCTTCCCCGTCTTCGTCATCGTCGTCATCGTCTGTACCAATACGTCCCTCGTTCGCGAGTTTGCTGAGGAGCTTCACCGGTCTCGGTGCCTACGCTTGTCGACACGGCTAGTCCAGATCTTGACGCAGCCATCTAGGGTGCATGAGGCTCTTTGGAAATTGATGGAATTGTCGGTGTTGTTGCGTAGGAGGGACATATCGTGGAAGTAGTCGATGAGGGCAAAGTTCCATGAATTGGCCGCGTTTATTTTCTAATGAAAAGTTGAGTTTCAGGAAAGACTGAATTGTGGGCAAGTCAGGCACCCCGCCAACAACATCGTCAATTTCATGCTGACGCGGTATGGGTGCGCTGCGGTAGCCGGACTCCTCAAGGGAGAAAGTGGCGTTCTGGATTTCGTTTGAGAGGTAGAGCCCGAACGGTCACGTACGTTTGTCGGTAGCCATCTTCATTCATCCACTCCTCAAAGTTAGAATTCATCACCGTCGAGAGGAACGTCGATGGCAGGTTGCCTCGGCAACAGATAGTAGCTGCTGTTTCTGTCGTGCCGCTCTGTTGTCCTCAGTGGACGGGCCCGCTTCGGCTTTTCATCCGCAGGTATAACAGGCCCTAGTGCTCTTTCTGCGTCTGCGCTTTTCCGCGGCATCGTCGTTGATGTTGACAGACTTCGTAGGCAGCCTGCCTGAGTCGGTCGCGAAACTAGGGTCGAAGGCAGCTTCACTAAGGCGCTTCCTGGACCCCGATTTGCGCTGAGGTTTAGGCGTAGGTTGCTCATCGCTGTCGGTATCTCCACTAAAGTCAGAGTCGTCGTCGTGGCGGCGAGGGGGGCAGAATCGGAGTGTTGTGAGCGCGGGCTGTTCTTGAGGGCGGCATCGTCGTTCGCTAGGAGCAGAAAACCACAACAGCGCGTCTACGCGCTCGAACGCGTCTCACGTGATATCTAGCACGCGAGAGCCCACGTGGATGACGACACGACCCAAGCTTTGGTCCTCCGAGCGATTTACTTGATCACCCGCCCACTTTGCTCAGTCCCCTCACTACAAAAACTCCAGTCATCCGTCGAGACGTGACGATCTACTCCGTTCGAGTGTATAATCGGCTTACACACTCACCGACCCTCACCGTCCAGGGCACATTCGAGTCATCCTCGATGTCACTCATCGCTGGGGGAGAGTAGCGGCGTCAACCCCTCCGGATCCGCTGTGTACTAATAAAGACAGAAACCCATTTTGTAGCGTTAGCACACGTTCTATTCATA
Source organism: Phlebiopsis flavidoalba (assembly GCA_035772785.1). Taxonomy (NCBI): domain Eukaryota; kingdom Fungi; phylum Basidiomycota; class Agaricomycetes; order Polyporales; family Phanerochaetaceae; genus Phlebiopsis; species Phlebiopsis flavidoalba. The sequence continues at coordinate 541,273 of JAOCPU010000004.1, forward strand.
CCCTTCAAGCCCCCTCTAGACTCGCACGCATCTGAACGGGCACGCACCTGAACACCCTGTAATTTGTCCAAGAACTGAAGCATCTGTAATGGCGCCCTACGAGCAATATCACGTCTTCTCCATCCCACAAGCTCTATTGGATACCCTCATCCGCGAAAACAAAACATTGTCAATAGCACCACGTCCGCCCAGACTGATCTCTCGAGACCCGCTTCCCCTACTTCTACTCTAGGACCCGCCGTCTCCTCCAGCGGCGCGCGGGCATGCAACATCTGCTTAGGGATTACTTTGCCGATGGTCGACGAACAACGAGCCCATTTCCGATCCGACTGGCACCGATACAATGTCAAAAATGCGGATCGTCAGCGGTGGTAACGTAGCCACCGAGAGAACCAATTTGCTCAGCTACGTCGACGGTACGAGTGCGCAAAATCCTCTTTCTAATCAATCATCCTCACTGAAACGGCTCGATACATAGGATTGGAAGACTCTCTCTCAGGTTTCAAGCATCTTCATCCGAACACTCTGATGAGTCCTGAGGATGATGCTGTGTCCACCCTTGTTCATAAAACTAGAAGATTAAAACGCAATCACTCATGCGCAGCTGAAGACGAAGAGGATCCCATAACTCGCAAACCTTCCAACACTCCCGTGATCTGGTTTCATTCACCCCCATCCACTCAAATGGCGGGACTTACAAGACCATCTTTCCGTCTGAGCTAATATCAGCGCAGCGCGTGGTTGGTGAGAACTTAACGGGCAGATGTTCCTCGACGAACTAAAGAGCAATGCAAGAAGGTGGTGGTGAGGAGGGGAGAAAGTTGGGCTCTATTCATACAATGGTGGCGGGGTGGCCACTTTGTCCTGGGGACTGTGGTGCCGAGCTGTGCGATATCAAGACCAGCTGCAGGGAGAGGAAGACGTCGGTTCGACGAAGAAGGGCAAGCCCGAGAAAACCCAAGCCGACACGGAAATTCTCAAGCACAAGACCTTCCATCGGTACACAACTCGGAGACAAAGCAAAGGTGGTTCGCAAAGCCTCAATGATAACTCGAAAAGTAAGGCATTTGTTAGTGCCGGTGCTATGTGCTGAAGAAGGCTTATGGCGAGCAGGCCCTTCGCGACGTGAGTATATTGTACTATTCTTGATTGGGGGGGTCGCACTATTTAACCCTTTCCTCTATAGGACATACGCACCTTGATAAGCGATTGGGCTGATGAACTCGACGACTGCGAGCGCATATTCATTCGCGCAAGCGTCTCAAATCGACGTATCTTCTTCGATTATTGGGGGGAGGGAAAAGACGCTATACTTGAGTACAAAGGGTATGTATTTGATTCTCGTTCGTAATTTCGGGCCATTCATGACACGTCTACACTAAAAGGTGACGATCGTTTACGGACATTCCCGTTTAAACCCAACACGTCGCCCCACTCAAAAACCGAACTTTCACGATGCCTCCAAGAGCTCACTCGCGTCAAAAGTCTCTCACTTGACTGAAGACGCTCTCCGCGAGCAAGATGAGGCCCTCCTTGCATCCCTCCCGAAGCCGACGAAAGCTACTCCCGTGGTGGCTTCTACACAGCCAGAACGAAAGCCTGCGAAACCTCAATTAAGTCCTGAGGAGATCGCGGCTCTAAATACTCAACGGGAGGGCCGAACACCGATGGGGAAGAGCTCTAGACATGATTGCAAAGGGCCGTCTCGATGCATTTAAAACCTTCCTGGCAAAAGAGGCGACGCTCTTGGGCGACAGCGGCGTTAATACGAAGGTACCTGCAAGACATTGACGATGCAACGAAGGGCGAGACGCTGCTTTCATACGCAACTCGCAAAGTGGCCAAGAGAGCATTGTGCAGTGGCTCCTTGAAGAGGCTCGGGCTGATCCCAACGATCGATATTTGCTCTCGCTCATCAGCGGTCGATGAAGAGACTCTCGCACGAACCGAGCCCGAGGAAGATGAAGCGAACGCGTCCCGTAATTGGGGAGGCATGCCGACGCGCTGCATACCGACTTTGCGCGCACGCGTGCCGTCCCGGGATATTTTCCGTCGTTTGGACGCGGGGGTCAACGACGCATGCCCGGCCCCCGGACCTGATTGGTGGGATTGGCTCTCGGTACAAGCAGTGATGGTGGGTTGTGCCCTGCGTGCCGAGCGCGCGAGGGTTAGCACGCTTAAGAGATGGAAGAGGGGCGGGACAGAGAAGAAGAAAGTGCGGCGGAAGGGGCTCAAGGGGATCTAAGGTACGCGAGCGAGAGGCATTGCACAAGAGAAGGAGCTCCCAGTGACGCCTGAGATGCCAAAAACCTGAGCAACGGAAGGTAGCTCGAAGGACCTACCGATGGACCGCGAAAACTAGACGGTTTTCTTCAGGCTCTAGGAGAAGCCGTCATGGGCCTTACGCCAGAGATGAGAGCAAGAGTTGAGATGGGAAAGAAGGGCAACGGGCTTGCGGAGGCTCGGATGAAGGCTTTGGGTGGACCTCGTTAGGGACTCACGGGATTTTGGGCCCTGATGTACCAATTTCTCCATCCGTCATGCCCGTGACATTATAATACCTACCGAGGCTACTCTCCAACGCACTTACAGGCGTCTGTCTAGTCCCCTTACCGAAACACTTGCGAGTCTCACGCGACGTCGAAGCGCTTGCGCACAGTACTGGCGTCCGCGTCATGACGCACTAAGGCGCGCTCTTCCTGCTGTCCGCAACCTACCATATCATGAGCAACTCGGGACATAGATGCCCTCCAGCTTTTCTGCACTACCTTCACGCCTAAGACAGCGTATCGACCGTGCATTTGACACCAGCATCGAACAGTTCAATCGCAGAGAAGAGGGGCCCGGAGCGCAAGAGGCGAAAGCTTGACGCAGACGATTCACGTACCAGCCAGGCTCCAGTACTTGCCGGTGGATTCATTGTAGCAACGATAACACCGCTTCTGGTGGGATTTTTGACTGAAGACACGACACCGGAGGGTTTCCTAACGGACGATCCCAACAATGGAGGGTTCAATGCCACAATCACCCTCCATGGCCGACGAACATGGTCCAAAAGATGCAGTGACATACGACGAACCGAATTCCACTATCACTTATTCCATCCGCACTTCAGCTTCTCGATCTACAGCCTGATGACGTAAAAGATGTGCTATCCAGTCTTCCGGAACGCAGGGGGGCGACTGGATGGGAGAACAAAAGCACGCCTTTCGTGATGGACAAGATGACGACGTGGTCCTGCTAGTGAGTCGCAAGGATTGGAGGGCGTATGTGCTGCTTTGCTGGATACCTGGTGCTGCAGAGGGGGGAAGATTCATATGTGGAGGGTGATGAAGATAGAGGGACACGGGCGTTGAGGACAATGAAGGGAAGATGGAGCATCTGGCGAGATGGAATACGTTAGAGTCCGCAAACGGGGTCAGAGTCCGAGCAAGATATGGATACAGAGAGCGGAGATATATGGAGGGTGGGTTTGTACGAACAAAGTCGCGACGTCGGGACTCTACCCACTCCTCGAAAGAGTCAAAGACGGAAGGGCTCTGCAAGCTCCTCAAACGTCTGAACCAGGATTTCAGTGAAGACGACACGACTCTGTGCAACGGATACAAAAAAAAACACATAACGCCTCGTCAGGTATCAGAATCTCGACGTGTGTTTTCGCGCTGTTTTTTCCGGACGTCATACCCCGGCCGTCGATTTGGAGAAAAAGAGAGTTATGATTAGGGACATCGCTCGGGTCGCAGCATTACTGCAAAAGAGAAGACAGTACAGAGGAGGTACGACCACTCTACTACTCTAAGGGCGGCTAGGAACTCAAGCTTTGCAATAGATAGTCGAAAATGCTCGAAGCATTCTCTACATCTCCTGACAAGTCCATGGGCTTGAAGGACTATTTGAGCAGATGATGGTATCCGCAAAGTTGGCATAAGAGCGCAATTCGTGTGCTGCTCGGGACTTCAGAGACGTTACATGACTCTGTTTATCCCAGTGTCGATTCCCGTGATTTTCATACATTCCTATGCAATTCCCACGCCATGTGCAATCGACAGGCCGACTCGGGGGGCTCAAAAACCTTGGGCAGTTTTATCACACACTGCTACCATCCAATATCAATGGCCAACTCATGACGCATGCTGACTTGCTAGGGTGAGGAGGCAGGTGGGCAGGCTCGCATAGGACATTTTGGCCCAGCGGCAGCGATTCGGCCCTGGGCAGGGTCGGCTGACAAGCCCCCGCATATAATAAATAGTCGCCTCGCTTTGTAGGCTGTGACAACTTGTTTTGCTTCTTGTCACCTTCCGCTCTCCGTCTTGCTGTTTCCTTTGCCCTTTTCGATTTCTCCCTCCTCGATACCTTCTTTTTCTCCTCTCACAATGGGATTTTCTGGGTACGCGCCTTAACTGCGTGGGGCGCAAGCAAAGAAGCACATGCAGCAGAAGTCAAGGTTGCGTCGTCGACGCTATTCATCGTGCGTAAGGTCATCTCTCATGATGCTTCACAGGTTGTAGTAGAGGTCCTGTCCGGGAGGAGAGAAAGAGGTCGTTCTGCCCCGAGCCTTCGTGTATGGACGGTACGATGTGAACCTAGTTACAAGCCTTCAAACGACCTTCCGTCGCTCGGACATCACGTGAAGCCTCATCGGCAAGCTAGCCTGTCTTGGCAAGAGAGCCCCGGTTAAGTCAAGGTCTATGTTTGGACGCCTGCTCACAGCCCCGAGGTCCTCCATAAAAATCAGGTCGTCTCCCTTCGTGACCCTACCCTCGATGTTCTCGCCCGGCATTGTCCGGTAGCCTCTTCCCCATCGACGCAGTCGCCTTCGAGTTGTCAGCCGCAAGCTTCCCTCATGCCATTCGACTGCAGCACCAAGTGAGCGAGACCGCCACGCTTAACCCAAGCGGTCTTCACCTCCTACGACTTTCTCAAGCAAGATTCGCCCCCCCCCGGTGAATCGGCTCGGTGGCCCCGTGCTTTTGGTTTCCTGTCCCTTACCTTCGTCAAGCAATTCCCCAGGCAAGGAATGCAGCCTACTGAAGGCTATCGATCCTTACCAATGGGCAGATTGCGAGGAGAAGATACCTCGGTCTAATCAGGATATCGGCCAAGCTTATCCTAGAGCGTGACAAATCGGGTTACTCGGTGGCCTCAAACTTGGTATTCCATGGCAGTTCGTTGGGAGCTTGCCACAACTCACGAACACTTCTTATACTCACTGTGAGCCTTCTGTTACTTGTTGCTATCATGTCCGCGGAACAATACTGAACAGAACATTTCGTAGAGTACCTTATTATATTCTGGGAGCAGGTGACCTTCAGAGTCTGATCGAGTACGCTGGGACTGGATGGGCAGTCTGCTGAGCCCCTCTCCGCAGTTTCTAACGGCCGAGATTGTGAGTGATAATATAAGGGTCTGATACCTCTGTGCAGCAAGGCTAACGCATTTTAGGCCTGTGCTGTCAGCTATCTCTACACAACGAGGGGCCAAAATTTTTAAGTTCATCATCGTGACCATCAAGCCGGACAAACGTCCTCTCCATCAAAAAAACTGAAAAAAACACGCGCCATGCTGTCATCGGCCGACGACTTGGGAGGGTTCACAAAGTCTGTCGCACTCCCTGGACGGGCGTACGAGGCCTGGGGCGTACGAGCAATTGAGGCATACGAGCCTGAGTTCACCTGAAGACGCCTGCGGAACAAAAACCACCCTTTTATTCCGTGCTCTACATGTCAATCCTGACGGCAAACGGTCGGCGCGAGCCATTACGCATTCCCCAAAGCTTCGATGGTATGGTCGATCGGCATGTACGATCAGACTTTTCAAGATGGTCTTGGGCAGGGTACCGGTTGGGACATCCACCACATTGACACCGCTCTATCATCTGTTGCTGACCAGACTCACTTACATCTTGCCCAGGGGACTCCCCCATGGACAGCTTAGTATGGTAGGACTCCGGTGCGACCATCATCGCGCCGTGGTCTTGCATCTTTTGAAGAGTGGCGTTTGGGGGCGAGCAAACCTAGGGAACACCAGTTCCCGCGGGCCTTCCCTGAAAAGCGCGTCTACGTCTGCCCCACCCCCCCCCCCGGTGGCTTAGAAATGGCTCGTTGGCTCCATCAACGTCTCCTCTGCCATAGCTACTTGTCACACGACCCTCTTCTACCGTCCGACTCTCAAGGAGGCAATGATCTCACCACGTTGGTTGAGTGGCATGTGCAAGTGGCTATTTCTCTGGGATGGGCGCCATTAATTGGTCTGACATGAGTGGCCTCACCAGCGACTGGAAGGCGCATAGCCTTATGGTGATGATCAACTGTCACCTCAGGACGTTCCGGGTTCATCCAGTCGATCCTCTATGGCTGCACGCCAAGGACCGCTTCTTTCGGTTTCTCTTTGGTTTGGTGGCAGGGTGTCTACCTCGGACTCCGGGCGGACCTCACGTCGAGTTCAACTACGTCTCCCCTATTCTAGCGCGCCTGTAGGGCTACAGCGCGACGACGAAGACCAATTGGACGCAATATGCCGACGGTTCTGTCTCGTCAGACGAGCAAAGGCTTGCCTCGCGGCCCAGGACTCCTTGTCCGACGAACATCCTCTCGAGGACGTTAAGCACGAGGCGCGACAATTGGCGATGCACCCAAGGGACGTTGCCGTGACCCGTCTCCTGCCTTCTGTCATCGAGATGGCATCCTCCATCCCATGCTATTGGGTGTATGGCATGCGTGACGAACCACTGTCACTTTTTTTTTCTTTTTTTTTTTCTGGATCACCGAAGACGAGGGCGAGACCACTCCTGGGTTTTCCATCGGTATTGCTTTTCGAGGTAGCAGTTCAGGAGAAGGTGTTGTAGCAAACACTCGCATCTTCTTTATCGAGTGTACAGCGCTCACGGTCACATCCACAGCCTGCTGGTCTGCTTACCCGCGTGAAGAACTGGCTTGGCAGTGCCCCTCTCGGGACTGCGGCTCGCCTGGTGCTCTCGCATCTCCCCTCCTTTGAAGGTCCACTGCATGGCAGGACCTGTCTCTATTCATACGCGGTATCATCGGCCCCCTCGGTTATTCGGACCCGCTCTCGGTTCTGGAGTCCCAGATCGGAAATCCTCACGAACTTTTACGATTTTCACGACGATCACGACTGCTACGAATCTCATCCAACCTCGGAATCGCCACGACCCATACTTCTATTTATGCCAGCCTACTCTCAAACATCAATAATACCGTCAGCGCCACCGATAGCCGTATACCACACTCTTGGTCGCTTACAGAATCTACTTCATCACTATTCACGCGGCTCGCGTTTAATTCCTGATCAACTTCTTTCGACGCTGGCCCCGGTGGTCGACCATTGAACAAGCAACAGCCAAGGTCCAGTACCGTGCGGATCACCAAAACTGCGCTCGCGCTCGACAACTTCCTCTGTTGCTGGGGCTGCTCCGCCCGACATCGTTCGTTACATCACGCCACGGTGACCTTGCCTCGAACTCCGCAACTCAATACCCGAGACCAGATGTTCCTGAATGTAGAGGACAAACTAGAGGCTAGCTGGACCCGTCAAGCGTTGCCGACTCGGGCATCGCCACGTTGTGTTAGTGGTTTCGACTTTTGTTCTCTTCGGCTTCGGCCCTTGGTTGAGCTTCCTCTGGCCCTCTGGCCTTCTCTTGCGGTGCTCATTGTGTTTTCCCGGGCATCTGGACCTTGTCTAGTTCGCCGGTCATTTGTCTTCTTTTATGGATTAATTCCTTACCTCTGTTTCATTTTACTATTTGTGGACAGACACCACAGAGCCTCAGGCGTGTGCGTGATCAGTCGTCCATGCAATCCTGGTTCTCATAGTCTATCTGCATGATCTGGGTCCATCTATAAATATACTTTGGAAAACACCTTCGTGTGATGCTATCCACCGCATTCATCACCTCACCGACAGGTCATCTCACGTATGACAAGCATATAGTCAAGAGTAGGCATCTGCATAAATCATGCCTCGACCGTCTTCGCAACGCACAGACCCCGGCATTCCCACGCCACCATGCTGCCCGGGATACAATCGGAGCTGAGCCTGAGGTAACGAGCCACCCGCCATCGTCGAATTCGCAGCCGCGTCCCAGTGCCGGGAGTCACAACCGGCACGCCCCTCGTCGATGACTCCTGGTCTGTACGTTACAGCTAAGATGGCAAAAGCGGCAAACGCCCACCTCCGGCAGAACTCTCTGTCATCAGCGCGAATTAGGCTATATATGTCTTGATGATGAAGCCGGGGGTGGCAGCGATCCTGGGCTATCCGGATGCGGGGGCTGCGAGATTCGAAATGCGATATTTCTGCGAGGAGAGCTCTGTGGCGCCTCGGCGGAGGCGACGGGGGCCAATGCACTGCTGCGGCGTTGGCCGAACTCTAAAACTCCGGAAATCAAGTTGGAGGTCGAGAGCTCTGCAATAGTCTATATGAATGCGGGCCGCGAAATTCCTTAAAACCCCGTTCGACGGTTCTCGCCAAGGCAAAGTCGAGCGGCGGCGCTGACAATGAATAGCGCTCATAGTCGTCTGCCAGTGCAGCAGCTGTCAGGATATACGAATAACGAGGACTAGACTACGCTGACAGAAGACAGAGCTCTAATTGAGATTCTGGGGTGCTTGTACGCTCCTAGGCAATGAAGTTAATACAATACACAGGATGGTACACAGGACAGGGAGGGTATAAGGATATGAAGCCAAGGCTATGCTACAGTGGGGTCATGAGAGAGCTATCGATACAGGTAGAGATAACGTAAACTACAAGGCTGTGTAGGTGTAAGATGGAGGCAGTAAAGGCAGTCTGTCATTGTGGCGGCTGGTAACAGAAAGAAGCGTCATGGGCTGAGTCTTTCAGCACCGGTTAGGAGGAGAAAGCGTGAGGATTTCATCGTCTGCGAGGTGCTTTGCCCGAGTCGGCTCGGAGGGCTGTAAACAAAACCGCTCGTACTTCTCTTGCATGCGGGAGCTCAGTTCGATATACTCGGAGTACGCCTGGGGCGGTAAGCTCGGAGCATTGCCGCCAGCAACGTTGATGTTGTCGCTCGAGGGAAATATGCTGAGAATGTCGGAGGAACGCGATGCGCGCCTGGGGCACGGTGGACGGCAGAAAGACGCGGTTGCCGAGCGGCCTGAACGTGTGCACGTCCAGACCAGTTATTCCGCTGCTTCTGTGTTCTGCGAGGCTGAATACATAATCAGCAGGTTGGCAGAAAAACTCGCGGGAGACGCGTACTTCGCACGACCATCACCTGGCGCTGCACCATTGCAACAGCGATGCACCCTTGCTCCATCGTTGAAAAAAAATGTCGGGATAGTTTGAGATGATGGGAGGGTGTGATTGATGAGAGTGCGCGATGACTGGTCGTCGTAGGGCAAAATCAGTGATGAGAGGAACCTCCAGCCCTCCGTTTATGTATAGCATCCTCCCGTCTTGTTCTAGCCCAAGCTCTCAGTCGCGCCTTCCGCAGAGAAGCATCGCACGACTAAGAGGTGAGCTTTGCGAGGGAACAAGAGGTCACAATGAGGCAGCGAGAGCGCGTCATGAGGCATGTGGTTGGCGCGCATACAAAGGCCTTGAACAACGAAGGCGACTTTGCGGGGGGAACAAGAGCGTCGGGGCTTTGAGCGCGTCAAAGAGGAGAGCACAAGCGGACATCCGAATTCGGCCGCGCACATATTAGACGCTCGACGAATGCGGCAAGCCTTCAAGTTCGTTGTTGCTACGTGGCCGCCTTGTTCTCAAAGGTGGTCCCATGGGGCATCGACTCTGTGGAGGCGTCAAGCTCGGTACTACGCGTTATATCTACAAGGTGAGCGTGTATATCGACTTTGTGCGTGTCCCCCTTCGACCTTGCTCTCTGCTGTACCGTGATGGTTAGGACTGACTTGTGTTCGAAAACGCCGGCCGCGATTGGTGTGTAACAGCCTTGACCTCGTGTCCAATGGTTTTTTCACGGCCCCTGATAATCATAGTCCTTTCCCCTCTGGCAACAAAAGCGTGGTATAGAGTTCCGGTATGTCTATGCGGAAGCTGATTGTGCATCACTCGAACTATCTAGATATCCATGTCACGCTCCTAAATCTGTTCACTTGATTTGCGGTGCGTGTCACGGACCTACGCCAGGTGTGCATTTATCTATGAAAAATACTCGAGACAGATACGAGATCATGTTATCGCTTACATCTGCAGTTGGTCTAGATCTCCTCGGAGCTATGCAAGTGTCGGCGGTGGTCCAGACACACGACCGTCATAGAGAGTAGCACCCGGCCTGGAACCCTGGGGATCACCGAAGTGACATTCTTTTCCATTTTGCAGCGACTGCGCTCACTGTTCTCATTCAGAGATCACTCCACGAACTCTCGATTATAGAGATCATCTTGATGCTGAGCGTCGCTGAGCGAGACCCGGCCGCATGCAACGCATGTTCAATTTTTTGCACTCCGTGCGGGTAGGCTCGCCTTTTGGGGACAGGTGGGTAAAGGAGGCCCTTTTGCCCCACTCCGGTTATCAACTGAACGACAGGTCTTAGCGAGAAAGTATAATGGGCATGTCATCCCAGCGCGCTCGTAGGTACGTACTTGCAGCCCGTTGACCAGCGACAGGTCGGGAAAAGCCGCTGGATGCACACGACGGAACAGCCTTGGTAGGTCACCGCGCTGATAGAGCCTCGGACTTGCGCGCATCGAGGACCCCGGGGCGCTGCAAGCGGGGGCTTTTGTCAGGCGTTGGTACCGCCTGTGCGCCCTGGCTTGACATGTTCTCACCGCTTCGCCCGCCCGTCCCACGGCAGAACATGTGCGCTCGCGAGCAGGATCAGGGCTGGCTCTGGTCACGAAGGGCAGCGTGACTGGACGTGCGCCGCCTCGCGTTTCCGCCTCCGTCCCTGAAGAGCAGAAGAAGCGGGGGTCGGCAGGGGCTGTCCTCCTGCTCCCCGACCTTCCCGCAGCGCAGAAACGCACACCGCAAAACTGTTCTGACCCTGGAAATCCACAGCGTCCTGCCCGACCCGTCCGTGTCGCGCGCAAAACGCAATCATCTGCTCGCTGGCCGTGCCAACGATCCCCGCAAGCCATATGCGGTCTGATCTCCGTTCCTTCACGCCCTCCTCCCGCGCCTCGGCAGCTCGGCATCAGACGCCTTTTGATCCCATCACGTAGACGCGCAAATAAGGTCCAGAAATCCAACGGCTTGAAGTTGATGGATGCTGCAAGCAACCGCGCCGCTTGGGTTCGCCCGTGAGGCCCTCCTGCGTCGAGCGTGGGCGAGCATCGACAAATCGCCGCACCGCAAACCCCGCTGGAGTCATGCGCTCCCCATTCAGTCCGTGGGGGCCTCGCGTTCCTGCGTTCGCGGGCCCCGCAGCCGCCGGGCGTTGATGTCAGGACGCGCTATGGTCGGGGGCGTCTGTTCGCGGAAAGGGCCCACCCCTCCCAGACGTTTGCCGCATGTGTTCGCATCCAGTCCGTGCATGCTGTGGGTGGCCCTCGAGGCGATGTCTGAGCACCCAGGGTCTGCTTGCCTATCTGGACTCATCGTCGTCGACGGATGGGTGCTCCATGACGTTTGTTGGCTGTCTTCTAGCTCGATGGGCTGTGTGTTCCTGTCCGTCTTGGATATCCTCTCGGATGCAGTTGGCGATGCGTGTTGGTTCGTACTGCATGTATATCCGTATGAAATGGAAGACTACACAAGGTTCATGAATATCGAGAGAAATAACGGAGGCAGACCGAGATCGGAAAAGAGACCGTGGTAATTGAAGAGGCCGAGGAGAAGGCGTGACCTTGACGCGCATTAGCAGAAAGGGAAGCAAATTGAAAAAAGGGGTCGCAGGATTGGACAGCACTATACACAGGGAGATTCAGAGGAGGGAGAACGCGTAGAGCACATGAAAAAGAAGGCGGACAAGACTAAGCAAGAAAGAGATCACAAAGCAGAGTAAGATCGAGAAGAAAGATTAAACCAGAGGATGCGCTGAAGGTGACAAGGGGTCGCGCGCCTCGAGCTTAGACCACTAAGAACTACTCCAGATGTCCGAAGGATCCAGGTGCTCCGGACGCCCCAAGGCCAGCCAGCTCACCGAGGAGGGCGGGGGTATTGTCGTCGCTGGGGCCGAAGCCCGACGTGCCGCCCTTGAGGCCATGCGGGTTGTCGTGATGATGTGGGATGGCGTGAACAAAGCAGGTGCGGGGAGAAGCATGGTGACGTGTGAGCAAGTAGTGTGCAGGGGGACGGGACCACAGTCAGTGTTGGTCGACATGAAAGACGTGGGTGATCCAGAGTCGCTAGTGGAAGCCGAGAGAGCCGGTGGTGCAGAGTACGGGTGAGGGAGGAACGCTCCCGGGCGGGTGATTCATGTCCTCGCCGGGGGGCGGAGGCGCAGGTGTGCCTGCCAACTGCCCATGGACACGTGTTGCAGGCCGACGAGCTCGATCTGGTCGATGGTGATGTGGGTAACCTTGAACTTCGGGTCTACGTCCTCCTCCATTGCCTTGTCTTTCTTGTCCTGTTGGAGCTGGGGTCAGTGACAATCACATCAGCGCACTGGGAAGCTCACGTCAAGGAACCGTTGGACCGTCTTCGCGACATTCTTTGCGAGCTTGGAGCGGGTAATGGGCATGGGCGGGCTTCGGAAATCCCTCGTTGGGATCTGTCTGCTCCAAGGGGGATAACCAGGCCACTGGTTCGGCATTAGCAATTGATAATCGACGAGACACTCCATCAACGTACGTTAATGCGGATAGAAACGGAGGGCCCGCGGTTGATGAACATGGCGTCGTCCCGATCAACGAGGCGCGAAAACTTGGAGCTCATCGCGTCCTTGCAGCTAATGCCCACAGCCATCGGGATGTTGAAGGAAGAACATGATGGGAGGCTCGAGCTCGACCTCCTCAACGTATCGGCGACGGTCGCTCTGGGTGTTGGGGCGGTATACCTTCTGGGTGATGAGGAGGTCTGCATCAGGCCAGCGTGCGGCAACATCCAGTACGTTGTAGGCCTGGGCGAGACGACGGGGCATGATCTGGTGAGGCACTACCGTGATACGGACGGGCTGTGAGCGACAGGGAAGACGCTAGGAAGGCGACTTTGCCGTCAAGGAAGGAGAGTGATGGTGGACCGGTACATGTAAGGGGAACCGGACGCGGGGGAATACATACATTGGAGTCGGTATCGTTAATTGTGAAGGCGTTGGAAGGGGTGCTGGGGTGCGCGGTACCGAGTTGGCAGCCGTGGAGGGTGTTGAAGCTCCAGCAGAGGTTGGCGGTACATATAAGATGGGAGTGACATATCAGCGGGCGAGCGGGGAGCCCACGCATGTGAAACTGCGATTGGGGCGGCAGATGGTCAGTTCTTATCTGTGGCAGGGTTTGGCGGGAGTGGGTCGCGAAGGGCACATTGGAGAGTATTGGATCGCTGTAGCCGTTGTACGGGTATGAGACGGGGGCCACATCGTGGTAGTCCACAGGAATGTCGAGTTGAAGAGCGTTGGGCGACCGGTAAGAGTCGTGATGGTCCGCGCTGCGGGCTGGGAATATGTCGCCGCGTCCGGAGGATGTGGCGTCGATGTTCAAGGGGAAGTCATCATGAGAGAAAAGCTCGGGAGCCTGAGCAAAACGTTTCGGTCAGAATGCCACAAGACTCGGCCTAATCTGCAACTCACCATCCACTCAATACTCTCAGACGACTGAGAGAATGGCGACGCGTCGTTCGCGCCATGGGTCCACGATGCATGGTCCATAGGATCAGGGTACTGCGCGTGGTGGCGAGTTGTTTGTTCACCGTCGCCCTCTCGCTTGAGCGAGGGACTGACGAATGGAAGTGCTGCATATGCGGAGGGAGGAGAGGTGAGTCAGTGCCCAGGGAGAGGACGGTGGGGGATGAGTCGCAGCAGTGTACAGTCCCAGTATATGTACTGGGGGCAATGCGAGAGCGCCTCCCGGGGAGGGTACCTGCCAAATGGGGGGGGGACATTCCCCACGAAGGGGACGCCGTTTGCCCCATGGAAGCGCACTCAATGCCTGACCCGCCTGCAGTCTCCGTGACGTGACTCAGCGGAACCCAATCGACCTGAGTTCAGATCTTCCAAATGTGTCCTTTGAACACCGACCCTGGGCTGCCGTGCGCCGTTGTCTCTGTATGTGCTCGTCGGCCCGCCGAGAGCCATATAAGACCTACAATTCGGGTGAGATACGTGCTGTGTTTGGGCAATACAAACTGGATGGACGTACCTGTGGGCTCACCACCTCCGGGCAGTGTGTAGTATTCTATAGAGATGTTCCACTCTTCAAGGAGGCGTCGGAAGGCTGTACACAAGGTTTACACATAGCAGAGCTGTTTGAGGCGTATGCGGCCGCGGCGGGTGGCCCCCGCTTGCTCGTGGGTTCGCGCCCGCCGTGTAAGCAGGTCTGGTGACGGATCCCTGCCGCAAAAACCTGGCTAAATGTGCTTTGGTATGTGTCGCTTGGATGGAAAAGCGTGATAAGAAAAACCAGGAGCCTCGAGGCGTCCGGCGTGCTACGAACGCCTCCCAGTGACAGGCCGACACAGCCCTGTCCCAAATAAACGACGCGTGGATATCGCGTTTCTGTGGCGAATTCAGGCGCACAACACAATTGAATATGCGATGCATCTTGAGAACGGCGGTGGTTGGTACGAGGAGAGAGTCGCATCGCGTCGGCCACTCCTGGAAGTGAGGAGGCCGCTTTGATGGGCGACATGCACGGCCCGCCCGGCGGGCGTCACGACGTGACCGTGGTGACAGGCTACAGCTGTTTGTGCGCACGCGCTCGGGAGACGTCCTCACGGACACGACTCTGTTCCTCCGCCATCCCTATTCCAGCGACCCCACCCCACAAATTGAATCTGACGCAGTCATGTCGACGGCGGACGAGCTCGAAAATGCCCTGACGGACGTGACACGTGAACCGAAGACAGAGGATTCCAACTACGACGACACTCTGGAACTCAACCAGGACCTGGACATGGACCAGAAACCCGACATTGACAACGACGAACCCTTTGACCCCCACAACCTGGAGGACGAGGACATCGGAAGACTTGTTTGGAGATGACAAGCCGGCGGAAGAAATTATTCATCACGAGGGGTCCGTATCTAAAGTTTACGCCGTGCCACTACAAAGCCCCTTGAGAGTACTGAATGCACCTGCGAATCCATAGTGCCACACGCCGCCTGGCTTCCTCTGAGCATGCGGAACGGCATCATCTATCTCTTCGCCCGAACGAAAAGCCAGCGAGAGGCCCTCGAATACGCGGTAGACGACGAAGCCGGTCCCGCTTGGCGGAGGGAAGTTCTTGAGGCTAGTGCCCAAATCCCCCAACATACCCTTACCAAGGACCCTCTGGCCGGCAAATGTGAGCCCTCGTCCATCCAAGGAACGCGCCTATCCTTTTTGTAGGAATTGCACTCTATATAACCTCGCTCAATCATCCGCTCCTAGGCACTGGGTATCATTGCGTCATTCCAAAATTTCATGAAAGTCGATTCTAAAGCTCATTCCACGCTGATACGTACGATCGGACCTGAGCAAGATGACCGACAGCTGCGCATTCGATGGGGTCACCTCCAGGAGAGAAAGCTATGAGTGTTCAAGCTTCTGGTGGATACCACGGTCAGGTGGACGCTGGCGTCAAGGACGAGAACGGACAAGACGATAAGTATGGATTAATTGACGCGTCTGCTATGTCCGAGGCTGACGAGGCTGTGCACGTCCCTATGACAGCGACGACAGTAAAACAGCCGCATTATTAGATGGTCAGACGGAACCCTCAGTCTCAAGCTAGGCAAAGAATTCTTTGACATTACCCAGGACCGTTTGACACCTCGGGCGCTGTCCCACACTACGGCAAGTGTCGATTGGTCACAACGCCCCATCGTCGCAGCAGACCTCCGCACGCCCTGCGGCAGTGGTCGAACGAGCCAGCAAAGGCCCAGGGCCTCACATACCATCGTCGCGCAGCACAAACGCGCCGAGATCCTGCATGCGAAGCCATTGATACTCGGGGCTACATGTCGCTGCGCCGACAGGCATGCAGTCCCGAGACCCATCGCATGCTTCGTTCGCGCAGTCGGCCAGAAGCACACCAAAGATCCCGGCTGCGCATGTGGGGGTGCCCGCCGGAGCCCGACGATGGGCCCCGGAAGCGAGAGCCAAAACGCGAGCTTCTCAAGTCAGGCGTCCGCGCACGAGAAGCACTCAAGCTCGAAGACATACGCACGATGCCCACCGGCGGTGTAACGCGCCGCCGGCGTCCTCCTATGGGCGCCGGCGGGACACGACGATATGTGGTCATGTACACGACTGAGGACGAGGGTCTTGGGGGCAGGCGGCATCGTGTGTGCATGACGACTTTCGGCGCACACGCCCGGCCCTAGCGCCCGCAAGTCCAAGCATCACGCAACTCCTGGTGAAGACGAGTCGAGCAAGCGCATGGGTTAGCCCGGGGTGCCCTTCGAAGCGGGAGATTCGAGATATGTAAGGTACAGAGGAGGAATGTGGGAGAATATCAAAACGATGACTTCTTGGTGGCAGACTCTGAAGAGGACGCAGACTTTGCCTGAGAGTCGGGTTAATCCGTACCTAAGAGGACGCGAACCGCGACGTCAGATAAGAAACGGAAGGTTCGGGACGACGACGACGCTGAGGAAGACGACTTGGACAAGCTTGGATCGACCAAGATTGAAGCAGAAGAGCGGAAACGTATAAACAGCATGATAAGTCTCAGACGTCTCCCGCAGGGCCAGTCCCGAGATGACGTGTGAGAAGGCAGCCTGTGCGGGCGATGATGCGATGGATAGTTGAAAGTGAGGTGAGGAAGACGAGGGAGAGTTGAGTGTGAGACGGGCACCGGAACGGGCCTCACGCAGGACCAAGCGTGCGCGATTGACTTATGCACGACGACGAAGATTATCGAGCACGCCGTGATACCCGCACATCTCAGTTACCGTTGAGTTTACTGTGGTAAATAAATCTAGAGCAGATCTCCATCTACAACGCGGGGGGTCAATGCCCTCTGTCGTTAATGTTCGGCAGCTAACGCCTTTGCAGCACCCCTTACATCATCCACATTACGGATGTTCAGGTTGTCATCTCGCGTCGAACTAATCTTCTGGTTTTCGTTGGTTTCCGTGAAGAAGGTTTCTTCAGAGCGAATATGGCGTGCTCCCGGACGGTCTGTAAGGTACAGATTGGTCAGCGAACATTCCAACGTTTCTGTAGTTCAGCCCTCCCAAGCGGCTAATAGCGTGTATTGGCCGTGGAAAGTCTTTCTCGAATGACCCTGTATTTGACAGGGCCACAGCGGAAAAGCACGCTAATACACGCATCGGGGGAGCACTTACACGGGTTTCTATCGTCTATGACACACAAGTTCATGACGACCTGTATGCGCGCCGCAGGCACGGGCCCTATCTTGCACCGTTTTTTCCGTTCCGAGGATAGTATACCCAAAAGCCGCACCAGGATCCCTCTTACAGGTAGGAGAACCCCTTCTGGTCAGACGTACGAGCGCGCCCACCTGCGTCCCGCACCGGTGCCTCTGCATGGTGGAGCTCGCGCACGCGGTTTCTGGGACCCTTTGTACGGCGGAACGGCCGCCGTGGAGCGAACCTTGCCCATAGCGATTCTCGGTAAAAAAAACAGATCTAGCTGGACGGCAGGCGTCTCTGCGTTACGGCACTGTCATTCAGCACGGATCAAACATGCTCGAGCTGATCTTACCGATTAGGCGTATCACCATGCCCTCACCTCGGAGGGCGAAAACGGCGCTGCTAAGCTCGTCCTTCAGGTGGCCGCGCGGCATATCCGTCGTCCGATGGCTTTTTTTGCTCCCTTTTTGCTGCGTGGTGAGTGGGGTGATGTGTATTTGCGCTCTCCTCGGAATTCAAACAGAGGGACGTGAGGCATTGGGTCACAAGCACTAGGCCTCGCCAAACTTTAGTCAGAAGTAAGAGGTCGAGCTCTTGCAGTAAACCGCGTCGCCCGTGGACACGCCGCCTGCCGAATGGACTGCGGGATGTACAGGACGTCGCATTCTAGCGGTCGGTGGTCCCCAACAAAGCGCGCATGATGGAGGTTTGACAGTATGTCGTCAAGGAAAAAAGAACACATTCGACAGAAAATGTGAGAGACTCTCGCAGTTCGCCGCTGCCAAGCTCGATCAGTGCGGCCCTGGATGGTTGGACTGGTAGGAGTCCAAAATCTTGAAAAAGTATAGTCCTGATGAGGTGTGACGATTTCGTCTTTGCTGGAAACGCGTACGCGCGAGAATGGGAATCGCCAGATAAAGCGCGACAGGCATGTGACCGTTGACATGAGAAAACAGTTATCCCGGAAGACTGTTAAGACGTACACGGCAATTCGCGCAATTATACAGTGGTACGGCTCCAGCTTCGACAATTTGCTCAACATAGTGTATCTGAGATGTGCATTAATGATGAATTCACGGTTGATAGCCAGAGTTGAAACTTTGTTCCTCTGTTCTTGCGAACAGCGCCGAAATTTCCGAGCAGAGGGCGCGAACAAGGGGGCTGGGTGTGTAGCATAATGAGGCACGGAACGTCAACGTAGCCCCCACTTCGAACGCCCGACTACCATCGGACGATTCTTCGTCGAAAAGCGACGCCATAAACGGTCGAGGAGTGAAACCCAGCAGGCGCTGGCCGTTTGCGGACTGTATTAAGCGATTTCTGGAGCGTGTAGAAAACGGATTAGCTTCTATCGAATGCGCCGCACAATGCTTGCAGTTGTGTGTAAAACCCGAAACGAGGTCAAATACTACTTTCCCCTGGACTCACAGTCTGTATTGGCTTCCATGCAAACAGTTCAGAATGAGAACGAGGGCGGCCGTCGAGGTGGCTGCGTCCGGGACGGAGAGAAGTCGGCTGAGGTCCCAGGAGTCAATGTGTACTTCCACGAGAATAAAGAAGGTTCTTACGTCAGAATGCCCCGAGCCGGTCTTCTGGGCCACCCGAGGTAGGAGTCCCACAGTCGTTGCATGAGGTCCTCGTTGGCCAGTGACCAAATTGCACAAGGTTTGGGCCAGTATCCTCGTCACGGGCGGGAGCGCTATCAGATACATTCAGCGGGGGTGTTTTACGCAGTAATTGGGAAGGCCAGATTTTCCGATAAGAATGACAATTTGGGGTTTTGCCAATACTACGTAGGAAGTGTAGTAACGGGTCCATTTCGTGTATGTCGGCTTCGTTTTTCACTGCGGGCAGAGAACAAGCGGTTCAGTCCCACCGTGTCTAATCCAATATGGGTAAAACCATCGCTAACACCGCTCGCTCCTGGTTGTACGGAGTCTGCGGCCACAAGGTTTCTGGTGAAAGCGCGCTAAGCTGATGCTTACGGTGCAAAGTGTGGCCTCTTTGGCCATCATCGCTACCCGCGGCGATTTGGTCGGGTATGCGCAGCAGCTACCGTTGCCCATAGCTCGCCCGAAGGGTTTCGCCATACATCGGCTCTGCGCGTCCCATGTCTGCTGCTGTATGGCGATGAGGATAAGCGCAGGGGCGGGGAAAAGGGTGAAACGAATCCTACCTGAAAGCTACCGCTGGCGGCTAGCAGCATTTCGAGCTTCTCATCGAGAATTTCGACTAACCCAGCCACTGCAGAGTCAAACTGCCAGGGTCGAGAGCCTCGACGGCATCATGAAGCTGAGAATTTGCAACAGCCATGGCTCACAAGAAGGTGAGTCTAAAAAGAAATGTAAATTGCGTTTGGCGGCGCGTGAAGGCCAAAAACACTCGAAGATCGGTCGTCGTGCCAAATCGACGGAGGCTACCGCCTCCTGCCCGGACGATTGGCGCTACAGAGACGGGGTGCGAGTCGCGAGTGAGCAGCGATGGTGGTCGTTTGCGCTTAGCTGGAGGCGCGGCCGCAAAGATCAGATCGAGATCAACGATGTACGCGGGAGCCGCGGCGCTCGAATCCCAACCCTTGTCCGTAACGCTCATCGTTCCGAGCGCGACGTCCACAATTCCAAACACGATGAGCTCGGCCTCAAGCGTGAATATTTCACTGGAACAGCATCTCGTTGAAGCGCTGAGCCTCTTGTGCCCCATACTGCCTCACGACCTTTCCGGGAAGCTCTCTGATGTGCCTCAAAGCCGCTTTGAAGTCGCCCTCATCAGCTGCGGCCGTGCCTCCTCCCCCCAGCGTCGCACCCACCCCCCACACCCCCCCCCCCCCCCCCCCCCCCATCACCCCCCCCCCCCCCCCCCCCCCCCCCGCACGCCTACAGTCGGCCTACAGCCGCTGATAGATTATTCGCTTCTCTCAGCCATCCGACATGGGCCGCGGTCGGCTGCAGGGCGCAAGGCTCTTACCGAGCACGATCCTCCGCTCGACCCCGCCTCGTACGCGATGGTCGCGCTCCTGGCGGGTACGCGCACCTCACCGGAGAGAGGTCAGTTTCCACATGTGCCACTGGCCTCCCACGCCGCGGCTTCTCGTAGTAGAGCTGAATGACCGCCGTGCCGTGACGGCTGTCCTAGCAATGCGCTGTTGAGCATATTTGGGGCGGGAGTGGCTACTTGGTGGGCTGCAGACAGGCTCAGATGGCGAGAAGAAGAATGGGTGAGTGCTGAATCACGAAACAACCATGCCTTGACGGCTTGCCTTAATCAGCTACCTGAGCCATACGAACGGCGTCGCTGACCAACTTTGATATTTAGAAAGCACTGTTGGCCCTCGCCGTCGCCATCGTCGTGGCCGCTTCCGAAAGCTATACTATATCTGATTTGGGCCTCTCGCAGATCGACATCCCCAGCGAAAATTTCTGGTCGGCACCGTACAGCGGGGGAACGTTCATTGCTCTCTTCAGACAGTATTAGTTCTCCCAAGAGCTCGGAGGAGGATGCAGAAGGGTCAGGGTCACCTCAGTTGAGCGGAAACGTCCTGCCGTCAGCTTCTCCCGTTATGCAAGAACATAGGGACCCTTGAGGGACTGCGCGCGCGCAAACAAGGTTCCCTCGCAGCGGACACTCACATTAACCAGGTCCGAGTCCGACCTCGTTTCGAAGTTCTTCTTCCCCATTCGAGCTATTCGTCCTTGTACGTAACGATTCAATTCTACGTACCCCTGGGATTGAATGTGAGCTAGAAGCAGGTACGGCTACAGCGGCGGCGTCATCCCTGAAACGACGCCGCAATGAAGCTCGGGGGGGATAGTGTGAGCGCGGGACCACTCTTTGTCGCGGAGTATGTTTTCGGAAATAGATGGCAGCCGGCAGGCAACGTAAGTTACGGTTGTAAACGATCGACGCAAATCTAATTACGCCTCCCAAGCTGTGTACGCCAGTACGACCAGGTGGGCGAACGTCAACACACTGCATTACTCTGTTACACTTCCTTTTCCGAGGAACTGAGCGTCAGGCTCTATCATGTCAAAGTACTCTCTCGCGTTCGTGGAAAGCCAGGCACGTAATCAAACAGCCATCTTTACCCCACGAGTTGTAATCTTGGAGAACGTGTACGTGTCACGGAGATCTTAGTTCGCGCGCGGAGGTGATGCAAGGGTGCACGGGTGCCCGAGCGACGTGGCCCGCAACACATTTAGACGAACCTTGAGCCACTCTCCGCGCACGCCACGACACCACGAGGGTCATGTGAAACGAGTCGTCTATCATCATACGGGTGGATGTGGTTCAGTCGGTGCGTACACGCCAAGTACCCTCATGAGCACATTCAGATACCACCCTGTCAATCCCCATACCTCCAACCGGCCGTCCTTTTCCGCCTCCGATCTCATCTCTACTTGCAGGGTCACTAGTCCACGGTGCCTGTCCGTTCGCTACTCACGACATGCCCGCTCGTGTGGTCCGTTATGATGTCAGCCAGACATCGATCGCAAAGTATGGTGTCCGGCCGCGGAACAGATACTGGTGCAGACGGGGCGCCGACACTAGCTCGGATAGCGGTAGGTGGAACGCATGTGCGACCTCCTTCTGCGAGAGCCTGAGATCGGCCATGACAAGATTGGGGAGCGGCTGTCCGCATCGTCCTTGGGGCTAGCGTCCGCGCGCGCAGCGCCTGGGGCCGCGTTGCCCTTCCCCGGGCGGCGGGGATATGAATCCCTGTGCCTATGTCAGCAGGGGCGGACGGCACGCGGATGAATAGCCTTTGCGGGCGCACTCACCACGTACGGCCATACTCGTAGCCCTCCGAGGGACAGATGTGAGGGGCCAAAGCGTCCGAGGATCTCCACCTGCTCGGAGCGGACGCCCCACTTCCTCCTCCGTCTCCCTGAGTGCGGCTGCTAGTGTAGATTCGTCTGTCTGTAAGGGGGGCACGTTCATGGCATGTCAGGATCCAAGTCGCCGCTAGCCGCGGCAATAAGACAATGTGCCCCGTACCTCGTCTACCCGGCCGCCTGGAAAGCTAATACCGGCCGCAGTGAATTCCGTGCGCATCCCAGAGCAGCGGCGAGCAGAGGGGGCGTACCTCACCTCTCCCGAGTGCGTCCGCAGCTTCCCCCGCACCTCGAGGAGCACGCCCGGCCGGTTGTTGACATTGCAGAACGGCGCCCAGCACCGCCGCGTGCACCCGTTTGCGTCGTAATTGGTCTTCGAGGCCCAAAAAGTGCTCATCGAGAGCACTCCGTATGACTGCGAGCGTGTTGCGCGTGAGGGGGGCCGTCAGCGAGAGCTTGGCCGTCGAAGGTCGTGGTGAAGTCATGAGCGCTCTCGGGAAACATGCTTTGGCGCCGGACGCGGGGGCGCTGCAGGCACCTTCAATTATGATGTCCTGCTTGCACCTCTCCCCGACGCCACCACCGCCGCCCGCGGGATGCACGCTGTCTGAGCTATGCGCGGTTTGAGGCTAACCACTATCCGCATATCTGTATCGCAATCCCCACCTGCTGCGTCGACATCGGCCTCCTACCAACGCTCACACTTGGAAAACCTTTTTGGACTCCTGCAGGCTTTGTGCCGTCTTCGATATTCGACGCCTTGCGGCCCCAATCATCCACCCAAACCTACAGGCGCAGATATACTATTCATCATCCCCGCGAATCGATACAGTGAAGAGTCTGGACACAAGGACTACCGATTTGGTCCTCTGCGCGTTGACTGGGTAGACTTTGAGAACATTGGATCCCGGGGAGCGCAACAGAGCTACAAAGTGCGAGAGACAGAATATCAATGCTAAAGGTTCGTGACATACCTTGCTCTTTAATCTTAATGCTGCCAGAGTAGGCTTGGAATGGTTATGCTTCGCATTCATCAGCCTTTTGCCATACATAAACGCATTTAATGACGCTTCTCCATATTGAAAAGACTGTTCCCCCCTATGCAGATTGCTCACGAATGTCATAGGCGGCCCAGCTACGGGGAGATTCATTCCTGCTCGCACAAAATCCGGTTCAACCAACCTCCCAGAAGGCATCGTGCGCACTATACCGCGAAGCCCCTAGCGCAGCAGACATCGTCGCAGGGTCATCTGCATCTGCAGAGAATACTTCCACAACCCCAGCACAGTACCCGACGATGTCATCATGGGCGTCCTCGCTGTCCCGTCGTGGATGACCCCCTCGGACTTCTTAGCCTTGTGTCGCACCCGCCGCCGCAGAGGGCATGGCCCACCTCCGCATAATCCGGTTAGTGCTGGCATATATACCGCGGTTATCAAGACTGACCATGACAGGTTGTAGGGACTCTGCGCCAAACCGGTCTATCGGGGTCATCAAGTTTCGCAATCATGCCGACGCCCGCAGAGTTTGCGGAAGCGGTACAAAAACAACGGTAAACAATTCAATTCGATGGAGGTACGTCAGTGTGTCTGTCCTGGCTCTGGGCTTTGTCTCATGGTTATTATACAGGCTGAGATATGCCACGTGTGTGCGCATTCTCTCCATCGAGATCGAGGCGGACGACACGGTATCTCAAGCAGACGATTGCGAAGTTTGGCTCGGTACCCGGGGAAGCGTACGAGCTCCCGACGTGTCCGGTGTGCCTCGAGCGCATGGACTCTGCGGTGACGGGGCTCGTTACTGTGTACGCCGTGCTCACAACACGTTCCACTGTTCCTGTCTCAGCAAATGGGGTGACAGCACGCCAGGTCGGTACCAGTTGACCAGTCAACCCGGGCCCAATTTAAGCTGACATGCGCACCAGATGCCCCGTCTGTCGGTACTCTACAGACTTTGCTCTCCTCACACCCGACATCGGCTAACACCTCGCGATGTCCAACGTCCCGATCCCCTTCACCTCCTCGCCCTCCGCCTCGCGGTTGCATCGACTGCCCCGCCGGACTCACCCTCGACGTCCAACCTCTGGATCTGCCTCATATGCGGCAACCTCGGCTGCGGACAGGGTACCGCCGCGCACACGCCTCACGCGCACATACGACGCGACGACGCACCTGTACGCGCTCGAGCTCGAGACGCAGCGCGTGTGGGACTACGCGGGCGACGGGTACGTGCACCGGCTGAGGATCCAGAAACAAGGCGGACGGGAAGCTCGTCGAGCTGCCCTCCGCGGCCGCGAGCGTGCCCCGCCGGGGAGCCGCGACGGCGGCGCGTGGTCGGCGCGGGCCCCCGAGCGCGGCGGACGCGCTGGGCGCGGAGAAGATCGAGGCGATCGGGATCGAGTACTCCGTACCTGCTCACGTCGCAGCTCGACTCGCCAGCGCGCGTTCTACGAGGCGCAGGTACGGACGCGCTGCGCGGCCAGATGGACGAGCTACGACGCGCGCGGGGTTGTCGAGCGGCTCGGCGCGGAACGTCGAGGCGGGCGTGCGCCGCGCGCGCGAGGAGGAGGCGAACCGGCGCGCGGTGGCGGAGGGGCGCGTCGCTGAGGCGGAGCGTGCGCGCGAGAAGGCGGGAAACGGCGCGCGGAGGAAGGCGTGGGAGCTGGCGAGGTCGCTCGAAGCGCGAGCTCAAGGGCGAGCGTATAGGCGGTCGGTGAGGGATTCTGCTCAGGAACCTGGCGGCGGCGCGCGAGCGGGTGGAGGCTGCGGAGGCGGAGCGCGCCCGGCGCTGGCTGCCAAGGTGGTCGAGCTCGAGGAACACAGGTGCGGGAGCGTGATGGTTTTTTCGTCGAGGCGCGGGAGAAGATTTGAGCAGGGCGAGGGCGCGGTTGCTGAAGCTGCAGGCGGCTCGCCTCGCGGTTGCAACGCCGCCGCCGCCGCCGCCGCGTTATGAACGGAAAATCGGCGAAAAGAAAGGAAAAGGCAAGGGCCGATGACGAGTAAGTAAGCCTTAATACGCTCTCTCTATATTCCGGCTTGTATGTACACCACACATTCATCCGCGCCCATCTAATGATAATCTGCCCGCCCATGCGGCCCCCATCGCTCTCCCTCCACACACCCGCCCCGCCGAGACGGGTGGGTCGCCGGTAGTCAAGCAGACACGATCTTCCCCTTACCCGAACACCGTCGACGACCAAAAGCACCACATCTGCGGACCCAGCGTTCGTCACCCGCCGACCTGCCGCGCGACAGCGACGATCTCCCGTATTCGTCTTGGGAGCGGGGAGAAGTTGCCCCGCCCTTCGCGAGCCGCAGCTCAACGGCACCCCATGCATCCCCGCTAGGCCTTTTCCCCCCTTTCATCTTTCCTCACACCGTCGACACAACACGACACGACACGACGGGCGACGCGACAAGACACGCGCTCCTATAAAACAAAGCGGTTGGGGAATGACATCACCCACTCCTTCAAAATCACGCGCCCCGTCCCTTCTCTTCTGTCCTTCCCACCCTTCGCGTCTTCGCGTCTTCGCGTCTTCTCTTCGGCTTTCCCATGGGGAAACAGGCAGCGGGAATCACGTGGCAGCGGTGCGGAGTGCGTGCAGATGCGGGCAGATGCAAAAAGGTGCGAGGGGCCCAGGGGGCGGGGTCACGTAGATACGGGGTAGTGTGCTTCCGAGATGCGAGGGAAGATGTGGCGAGGGTGTTGCTATATTTGATTTTTGGGTGTTGTTCAAGTTAGCCTTTGGGTGGCAGTCATTTGAGTGGACGGTTATGACAAAGTTACGGCGTCCGAAACTACCCGCGAAAAGATCGCAAGGGACTTGAGAGTGCGTAACGCAAACGCACGCGACTGTGTCTAGCAGATAAGCCGCAGACGGCGAGGAGCAGATGTGGCGGAGGAGTTTGCTGTATTTGATTTTTGGGTATTGTTAGCCGTCGAGATAGCAGTCACTTGAGTAGACGGTTATGACTAAT
The DNA here is from genome assembly GCA_035772785.1 of Phlebiopsis flavidoalba. NCBI lineage: Eukaryota > Fungi > Basidiomycota > Agaricomycetes > Polyporales > Phanerochaetaceae > Phlebiopsis > Phlebiopsis flavidoalba. The sequence continues at coordinate 567,471 of JAOCPU010000004.1, forward strand.
GTTAGCCGTTGGATAGCAGTCATTTGAGCGGACGGATATGACAAGGTTGCGGCGTCCGACTACCGATACCCGCGAAAAGATCGCAAGGGACTTGAGAGTACGTAACGCACACGCATTAATGCTGTATCCTAGCAGATAACCGTAGACGACGAGGGCGAGATGTGGGCAAGGGCGTTGCATACAAATGAAATTTTTTGGGTATTGTTAACCCTTGGATAGCAAGGTCACTTGAGCAGACGGATATGACAAGTTTGCGGCGTCCCGACTACCCGCGAAAAGATTGCGATGGCCGCTAGAGTTCGTGGGGCAAAAGTATTGCTATATCTAGTGCAAACTTGAGTAGACAGCTATCATATCATGGACCAAGGTTGCGGCATTTGACTCGCCGCGAAAAGATTGCAGGAGACTTGGAAGAACGGGAAACGAGGTTGTCTTTATCTGACTTTGGTGTCAGTGCTCCTGCTTCTACTCACCATTAGAGAACTAGAAGACACTTGCACAGGAGAGAAGATACTCAAGCCCATCCGAACAGATCACTCAAAGGCACACAGAAAAAGATGATGTTTTTCAAAAGCACAACAGATTATGATTGCCTTGGATTCGTAAAGGAGGAATCGCTACATGACATGATAGCTGCGTGAGGGTGGAGAAGTGCGTGTGCGTGTGCGTACGTGCGTGCGTGACCAACATCAAAAAAAGAGCAAGCGACGGCGTCCCAAAGGAACCCGACGTCCGTACACTACAAAAGAAGTTAAAAGAAGACCATCCCAGACAATTCGCGGTATTATAGAGGAACCTGGGCCAAAAAACACTAGTCGTACAACGCCGCCCGCCAACCGCGCAAGGGGGGCGGGAGGGAACGTGGGGGGGAGGAGGGGGAGAGCGGGGAGGGGGGCAGGCCAAAGCGCATTAGACCTTGTTCCGACTCGTCCTTTTCGTCGACGTGCAGGCTCTTGCCGGGCGCGACGCCGTGGTGGTCCGAGACGTGCACGTCGTTCGCGATGAGCTCGCGGCGGTAGCGCGTCGAGGTGATCGGGCGTCGAGTTCTGGTACAGGAGGTCGATCTGCTCGAGCGACAGGCCCTTGGTCTGGAAAGGCACTTGTCAGCAAACTGCGGCGCGTGTAGAGGAGGAGGGGTGCTTACCTCGGCGAATGCAGAAGTACGAGAAGATGATGCAGCACGCCGCAGGTCGAGCCCCAGATGAAGAACACCTTCGACTGGAGGCCGGCGTTGCCCCCGGGCCGGTGTTGACGAGGTAAGGGGGGCGTAGCCGATACCAAAGTTCCAGAGCCAGTTGGACGCGACGTGGCTGAAACAAGCGTAGCGAACCGACATGGCCTTGGCACGACGTGAGCGGGAAGATCTCGCCGACGACAGAACCCAAGCGATGGGGCCCCAGGTGCAGGCGGAACGCGGGCGATGTAGATGCAAGACGAAGCGCGACGAGCGCCCTTCTGGCCCGAGTGTGTTGGTGACCGAGATGGTGACGCGCCGATGATCGCAACGAGGTACTCGCAGCACACACATGACGACGGCAACCCCAGATGAGGGAGGGGACGGCGACCGAAGCGTTCAATACCCCACATTCCGGGGGATGGTCATGAACACGTATGACGATGTTGGTCGCGGACCTGGGTCAGGAAGGGGTCCTTGATGCCAGAGTTGCTGAAGAACGCGGTACCGTCTGCGGATCGGCCATCAGCTGCGGCAACAGACAAACACTAGACGGATTCGCGGCGACTTACAGTAGAAGATGAAGTTGATACCGGTGAGTTGCTGCCATGCCTGGATGAAGATACCGGAGAGGGTACGGAGGGCAATCTTGTTGTGGCTGGGCTTGAAGCAGTCGGCGTAGCTGCTCTCTCGCCGAGCTCCTGCTCCTCGCGAAGGTTGCCGCGCGGATGTCGTTGAGGCTCAACCTCGACTTCGGGGTCGGTGGGGTTCGAGAGACGTGAGGCGGGGCGAGGGCCTTGGCAGCGTCAGCATCGCGGCCCTTCTTGATCAAGAACGGGGAGACTGCGGAAGAGGGTCAGCGTCGCGTCGTGTATCCAGTAGAGTGTGCGTACCTCGGGGGAGCCATGAGCATACCAACAGTGAGGATGAAGGCCCAGATGAGCTGACAACACCGGTGGGGATACGCCATGCCGAGTGGTCTTCGTCGCAGTGGTCCTTGGTCGCGTTCGTTGATCGACGGAGGCGAGGAGGAGACGATGGTGATCGCCCACTGGTAGCCGAGAGACGATGCGCCGGCGCCACGGATCCACTTGTGGCGAACACTCGGACTGGTACATGGGGATGAGGGCTGGAGACGAGACGACACCGAGTACCGGCGAGTGACAGCGGCCGACTGATGAAAGGCGGGCCCATTTGTGGCAGCCGGATGGCCTATTTAGCGCGACACCGAGCTGGGATGAGAGGATACAACCGTGGCGCACGAAGACACCAGATTGGTGAGTGTCCTAGCGACGGGTCCGTGTCGGCGCAGTCAATCGGACGTAATCCACCAGGCGAGAGGCTAACCCTGCGGGGAGAAAGGGGTCCGCACTCTACGAGTACGAGCAATCATGTTGCAAATGGGTACAGTACATTAGGCCGAAGAAGGATTACCGAGATAGGGCGTTGAGAGGATGGAACGTCGCGGCTTCTTTTTTCCTGCAGGTGACGATGGATTGTTGCGATATATGTGTGACCATAGCGTCGCCGGTGGTTTTGTTCGTTGACGTCATCCCCCTTGAGTCGGGTCACCGAATGAGACAGGATCCAGGTCTTTAATGGCCTTGATACCGGAGGTTGTACCAGTGTCGTAAACGGGGAGAGGATACCCAGCAAAGGCAATCCAAAGCTCGAACCAATGAGGATACCGGCCGAACACTTGCTCTTGTCGGCATTGTGGACACCGCGGCCAGGGGCCAGATGCAAGCGGGACCCCACCAGCCATGAATGTGCTTGAGGGTGGGGGAGAAAGGGTGGAGGAGGGGGAGGAGGAGTTGTGGGGGGCGAAGCGATGTGGAGGAAATAACCCGCAACGAGAAGGGCGGCTGAAGCATGCCTTGGTGTTATAGGCGGTCATTGGGGGGGGGGGCCCGTGATTGGGTTGAGCCAGCGAGGGTAAACAGCCCACCCCCGGATCTGGCCATGCGGGCCAGACACCCGCATACGCTTCCCATCAGATCCAATCGCAACCAGAGCACAACCAGCCTTGCCCCGCCAAAAACCATTGGCGTCTCCCCTCCCCGCGACGACCCCAGCCTGAAAATTTCGTACTGTCTGACATCAACCCCCGGGATGTCTGCACGCCCCGCTGATGCGTGCGCGGCTGGGCTGCCATCGCAGGCGAGCATCAGTCGGCGGGGACAGCAATGGACAGCGGCAAGAGGGGCAAGGGGACATGTAGGCAGAGGATGGTGCGGCAGCATAGACACCCGACCGGGCCCAAGCTGCTCTCAGCTCGCGATAATTTCTCTCGCCCGCCAACGCCCATAGCCCCGGCGCACGACGCTGCCTGCCCCGTCGCCCCGCACTCCAGCCCCCCCACCCTCGCTACCAATACACGCCCACACCACTGCGGCCCGTCGTCCGCACGGCCAATTATCGTTGCTCCCGCCGAGGGCTGTTACTCGACGGTCGCTGGGGATCCCGGGCCGGCAGCACGCGGGGGGCACTGGCGCCATGTCGTCTTGTCGCCAGACCGGCGGGGCCTAAGACGTCCGGGGACCCAATGCGACCACCCGGCCGAGCTCCGCCACCCCGACGGGCGCGTACGCCAGGCCATCGATCGTCCCGCGACAATCGCCACACGCGCGAAAAATGTTACCTGCGCCCATCCCTCCAGCAGCACTCCACTCATTTCGCTGCGCCGACCGACGAGCAAACAGCGCGCACCCGTCAGAGCGGTGCGGGACACGTCAGAGGGCGTGCGAAAGCACACCAAATAGCTAGCCGCCTGGGCGACGACGACGATTCATTTGCGCGCAGAAGCCACCCGCCGCCGCGCGTGCGTTTAGCCAGAAGCGGCACCCGCGCAGACTCACTCTGTGCGATCGATGGGCTCATCCCACAGCCGCGCTCGGATCTCCGATCTCGCCCATCTCATTTACGGGGCGGATGGCGCCGCATGTGGCAGGTCGCGTCCCACGGGCGAGCACATGCGCCTGCTGATGGTGAGGCGCAAGACTCGAGGGCGACGTGCGCGACCTGAACGCGGCCCCTCGCAGGCTCGTGCGACCCGGCCTGTCTCATATCGGCCGCGGGCTCACCTGCGACCTCCCCCGCCCCGCATCCCGCCCTTGACACGTACGGGGCTCGCCCACTCTAATTTCCTGCCTTTTTCGCGCGACTCGCACTCTGCGTGATCGACACGCTTTTTTTTCTCAGACATGCGCGAGGGAAAAAAATAAATAAACTCTGGGCCACGGCGGTGCCCCTGGCGACAGACACGAATCTCTCCATTGCCCGCCGCGGCAAGCTCCGCTGGCCGAGCGTCGCGCGTCTCGGAACGAGCCCTTTGAGCCGGATGCGGAGGCCCCTCCCGCGTCGTATTGTTTCCCCACGGGCCACTACGACGCTTTTGTCCTCGCCCGCAGCTGTGCGCATCGTCGCGGCCGATCCCCCCGCGCACAAGAGCAAGCGTGCCCCGGACCCCTATCGCGCCATCGTTTTTTCCCCATACCCCGCCGGGGCGCAGAGATCGAGGCACGTCGTCCGCATCCGGGCGCGGCGCAAAGCGCAACAGAACGCCATCAGGCACCGCCGCGGGCATGTGAGCTGATGCTTAAATTCGAACGCACCACACTGAGATGGGCCGCGCGGCACCCGAGGCGCGCGGCGAGTCCGAGGCGGCTTCAGAACAGCCGCAGCTTGGGCCGGAGATCCAGGGTCGACCGCGGGTCGTTGTGCACGGCGGCTGGTGTGATGTCGCTGTGATGCCTCTGACGCAGACGGGGCGAGGAAGCGACCCGTCTATCTGTCGAAGCTTGCACGCCCGCGGAGAAGGTTTCTGCTCTCCCGACGCTGGCTCCCACGCAACACCAGGCCTACGAAGCCTCATTAACGCGGCGGCCGAGGCCTGCAAAGTGGAGAGTTCATGCAGAGCGTTGCGCGGTCAGCTGATGCTGGGGTCTAGACCGACCCCCGCAGACAAGGCAATCGCGCCTCGACGCAGCCCACGAAAAAAAAAAGCTTCTGCACTCCACAACGGGCCTCGCAGATCCTCCCGCATCCGCACACCGACGAGCCCCTTCCCTTCCCTCCACACGAGACGCCCCAGACAGAACTGCGCGCCCTCCGCCTCCCAAACCACCCCCCTCCCCACTCCCACCCCCGCGCCCCTGGCACGCGCACCCGACCGCCGGGCCCATTCGCAACTCAGCCAGGCACGCACAGAACGCACGCCCGCCCGGACCGGCCGACGCAGCGTCCTCGCCAAGGCGTTGCTGGCAACGCAAGGGTTTCGCGCGCGTCGCGCCTGATGGAACCCCGTGGGGCGGCGCCGCGCCCGCACAATCGCCGTCCTAGCCCCGTGTGCGGGGGTCACACGCCAGGGCAATCGATCTGCGCCATGTTTCACGACTGGTTTTTGTGCAGGGGGCGAGGTTTTTCTGCGCACGGACGGACGCGATAGGCAGGCGGGCGGCGGGGCGCGGCGAGCGAGGGCGACGCTTGTGAGGTGCGTGTTTACCGTACGCCGTGCGTCTCATCGGGGGGGTGTTGGCGGTTTCATGGGGTGGTGCGCCCAGGAAATTGCGAAGCGTGCGGGGTGCGGGGGCCCATGCGGTGCGCTTTGGGCGGGGGGCTTCGGGGGGCGCCGGTGGGCGCGGTGGCGTGTTTCGTCGACGGTGCGAAGGTGTTGCTTCGAGAGAGAGTTGCGACTGCGTGTGGGAGGTCGATATTCGTGAAAGCATAATTCGTAGACCGTGTGTTGTACGATGTGCGCGTCGAAGATCATTCCTTGTCCGTCACACACGGACGTCCGTGTGCGCTGACGCACACGACCCGCGCGCAAAGTGCATGGTGTGTCTCTTGACAATATCTGTCATTCCAACCGTCACCAAAGGACCTGCACAGTCGAGGACTTCAAGAGATGGAGAGACAGTTTGATTTTAACAAACTCTCGGTGAAACATCGGGGGCACGCAACCACGATCGAGAAAGAATTTCAACATGAGATGAAAACAGCACTCTGGAGTCATGCGCATTCGCTACCCTGCGCATTAGCCGAACCGAATTCAACAGCGACCGCAGGACGACAGGGCCACCAGCTCGTGCTCATGTTCACCAGCTACACACCCAGTTAAGACGTAAACCGTCAAAAGCCTCCGCCGTAGGCAAACCCGCGACGCACTACATCCTCGCGGTGAGAGGGTATGGGGGACGGGACACACGCCACAGCGCACCCTCCGCACGCTCCTTCGTGGCGGCGCTCGTGTTGCCCGCACGCTCGGGCCGATCGCACTCGCGACAGCACAGCACGAATCCACGGTGCCCCATCAGGACCGCGTCTCCCGAAGCACGCCGCAACTGAATTAGCATGTTATGCGCAGGCGGTCGCCTCTCGCGCGTGCTTGCGCTGGCCTGGAGCGCACGCAAGCGGTGTCGCGGCCGCCGTAGCCTTGGACCCACAGCCTGCGTGTGCAGGAGCGTGATAATGGCCGCGCGGACTGGCCGCCGCGCGAGCGGCTTGCTGCACAGTGGCGGTGACGTCCAGCTGGGGGGCGATCCTCGGCGAATAACGTTTATTATTTTTCGGGGATTCGACACGGCGAATAAACATACAGAAGGGCCCTCTTGCGTCCAGGCAGAGCAGACGCATCCTCAGAAGCGTACACCACCCCGATTAGACCTCTTTCTCGATGGAATCTTTGCTCTAACCATCGCCGACCGCGCAACCGGGGCATACGCACCCAGCAGGCCCTCGAGGATGACCTTCACGCCCCACGCCCCCGGGTTCCGGCACCTGACTCCTCGCGGAGACGGTCGCCGCTCGACGTACGCCGCCCGGCCCGCCTTCGCCGCGAGTCCCCCCCCCCCCTCCCCGCGTCGCGAGCGCCTGCGGTCCGGCCCCGCCGCGCGCACCGCCCCCGCAAAGTCGGCCGGCGCCGCGTCCAGCGCGCCCACGAACGCCGCGAGCGGGTCCACGAGCCGTGCGTGAACGGGCTGGGTTGCGTGCCGCCGCGTGTGAGGTGTACAGCGCGCTGATGGGCGTCGTGCAGCGCGTGGGCCAGCCGAGAGCGAGGGGCTCAGCGATGTCGCGCCCTGGCTCTCTCTCTGCGCCTGGAGCGCTGGGCAAGCGCGGAGATAGAAGATGCCTGCTGTGCGCGCTAGCTGTCTGTAGCCCACGAGAACTTTTAGCCAGCGATCGTGGGTGACCCTGTCGACGAGTAGATATGGCGCCGCTCGTCCCGCCCCATCTGCGTCTCCTCCGCGACCTTCGAGATCGCCAACCATCGAGCGCCCACAAACGTCCCGCGCCGCAATCTTCCCGTACTCTCGCAGATCACGCCAGACAGCTGCCCGCCACAACCCGACGTGAGCACGCGCGGTGCGCGAGCAAAAAAAAAAAACGCGATCGGAACGTACACTCTGCCCCGGACTTGAGCGTGAGCCCGCAGTCGCCGTCGCCCGCGACATTGTCCTATGTATCCGCGTGATCTCGGGCCTCCTCGCGCACGAGCCCCGCGCACGCGCGCCAGGATCGCAGCGCCGAACGCGCTGCCAGCGCGTCCCCCGCTTGAGACGGGCGGCGCTGGGGGCTCATGCAGCGCTGTGCCCACGTGCTGCTCCACGCTAGCGGCGGCCGGCGGCGCAGTGGCTGGGGGCTATGCTGTCTCCGCCGGCGCGTGCACCGGACGTGGCCACTTCCCGCCTCGGGCACTTCTTTGCTGCTGGGCTCGTCCGAGCAAGATAGGCGCGACGGAGGAGGGACGCGGAGGGCGCGTTTGGGGCGCCTTCTCCCCGGGAGCAGGAGGAGCGAGCGTGTCAGCGAGAAGCCGGTGCATGTGGGTCAGGCTCAGTCTGCGGGAATCACGCTTCAGTCGAGGTATACGCCGCAGAGAACGGGTGCGCGCACCATAAGTTAGGCCACCCGCGATGACGCGCTCGACGAGCGACGCCGAGCGCGTAGGACGCTTCCAAGCTGGAAATATGTCAGGTCCTAGATCTGTGACGCCTGTGTCCGCAACGCTACTAGCGGCACCATCTGCAAGCTCGTCTTCGTCCCCGTCCGAGGTTATTCACAATGCAGCACGGCAGTGTGTCACTGCACATCGAGCCCGTCGCCCAAAGAATGAAGGCCGCCGGGAACGGCACAAACTGATCTCGGTCCGGTGATCGCTCGTGGAGACGAGGTGCTCGACGAGCTCGGGCACCGACGCGGCGGCCGAGCGGCGCGGGACGGGCGACACGCGGCGCGCGGCCGGGCTCGTTGTGGATGCCCATCCCGATCTCGATCTCGTGCGGCCCGAGGTGGGCGACGCGCCCCCGCGGTGCCCGGGACGTGGCAGTGCTCGAGCCCGACGCCGATCGTCGCGAGCCGCGTCGCGAGGTATTCGGCGGTGGTGTGCACGTCGGCGAGGGGCGCAGCGCGACCCGCGCCGCGCGAGCGCGCCGACGATCTTGTACACCAGCAGCGGTGCCGGCGAGGCCATCTCAGTGTTGGCTGGTGCGACAAAGCGTTTCGTGTTAGGGTCACAAAGCGTTGAACGGGTATACGGAGGAACGGGGTGACGTGCCTGCGGCCTACGATTTTGCCTTGGCTCCGGCCTACTGCGACGTCGTCACCGACGATCACGAAATTTGACGCGATCCGCCTTGTTGGGGTGCAGCGCCGCGTACTGTTCCTTGGCCAAGGAACCAGGGCAAAGTTGAGGATATCACCAGTGTAGTTTCTGTTTTGCAAGAGTAAAACGTCAAACTGTCGCACACACTCTCATATGGACCATGTGCTCACTTTACAATAATCACAGTCCTGAGGACGACACGTCAATTTTTCCCCAAAGCCCAAATGGATCTCACTCACCCAGCGTCGCTCTCGACGAGATCGATACCTCGCCGGACTTGCGCGGGATTCGGGGACGCAAAGACGCTTCCACAGACCGCGGCTGCACAACGATGACGTTAGTCTAACCAAACGCCCCCATTTCACTATCGCTACCGACCAGTGAGCATTCCATCAGCCTTGGGGCGTCGCGTCAGCTCATACGCAGATCTCGCATATCAACCCCACACGTACCGACGTAGCCAGCATGCGCGGCGCTCATGCCCGGCACCTCCGCCGCAGATGATAGCGACCTTGGATCGATCATGCGCAGCGTTTGTACAGAACTGGGCAGAGAACATAAGTCGAGGCGCATATGAACGCCGATCGCGCTGACGTACCTTTGTTCGCCGGTATCGAGACCCAAATTCGGGTTCAGCGCGCAGAGCCCTTGCAGGGACTCTACGACCAGGCGTTTCGGGCTTGTTCAAAAAGTGTTTGGCTGCCGCGACGATCAGCCGGGGATGCGCGCAGGCCGCGATGGCAGGCACTCACCTTGGACAGACATGGTTGTGTAGAGGGAGAGCAGATCAGGAGGAGGAAGGAGCTCTACACGAAGCGGGAGTCGTCGGCCGAAGGGCTATATGGACGTGGGGATATGCAATTGGTTGGTGTGTTAGGGGGCTAGTAGTAGAGAGATTGATCACAGGACAGCTCGCGCGCCGCGCCGTGTCCAACGCGTTTGGAGGGACTCGCGCTGTGCGTGCCGTGCGCTCTTATACGCCACGGCCCCTCCCACACCGTCCCATTCTCGACTCTCAGCGCGCCGCGCAGCGGGCTCAGCTCTGGGAATCCCGCAGTGTCATAGAGTGCACGTGATGCGCCAGGGCTACGTCTGGGCGGGAAGCGGGCGACCTATGGCGGCGCGGGGAAGCCGTTTCGTCCGACCTGTCTGTGGGCACTAGCAAGGTCCAGCTGGGTGGTGGAGCTTCGAGATACTCGGCGCGGGGCTGTCTGGGCTGACCACATGCTTGGGCTACGCCTGAGGGTACGGTACCGTCGGAATGCAGGGTCTCATGCATCATAGCTTTGATTGCTCGTCAGTTCCAGTATCCCGCATACGTACGCAAGACTTTGCCAGTACGGAATATAAGGCTTCTAGCATCGATATCATTCTTAAGGGAGAGGAGATCCGTTGGTCAAATTCCGTGCGTGATCGAGAAGTGTACGTGAAAGTAAAGAATCTCCGAAGAGGAAGAGGGGCGAAAAAAAGTTGGGAGCAGCAGCGGCCAATAAAGGCGTCTTTGTTAGGCTTGCCGCGAATACTTACCGACCGTTGAATCGAGTAACAAAACAGTAGGGACGGAGATCAAAACTTGAATACAGCGGCCGTCAATGTTTCTGTTACCTCTTGATAATGATCAGTGCGTGGCCCATCTATTCTTGCTTTACAACTTACGCATGCTATGCCGAACCTCTCGCCCTCAAACTCACCCTCATTGAATTCTCAGGACGTTAACAACAACGGAAAACGTTTACGCTCACTCTCTTTGGAATCAGAGTCCCCCTCTTCGTCCCCAAAACGTTCCATGTCCCAAAGATCCCGCACTCGATGCTCATGACACGCCACGCACCAATGACCTGCCACACACCTCCAGCAGAGGACGAGAGGCAACGATTACAGACCACGACGCGCAGATGACAGACCATGCTACCGGCGCACCCGCCCCTGCGTCGCAGGCCCCCCGAGAAGAGGACGACCGCGTCATCCAGCGCGCTCACCGCAAAAGACAAGTATGAGAAAGTAGCTGCCCTTGTTAAGCGCGACATGGTCGTCGGCGAGACGTGGTATGTGGTCTCGCGGCGCTGGTACAAGCGGTGGGGGAGAAGGCCTGCACCGGCGTGGTGGGACAAGGAGGGCGTCGTGGAGGAGAAGGACATTGGGCCGGTGAACAACAGCCACCTTGTTGACCATCAAAGGCAACCTCACCTCTCCGACGCTCGTGGAGGGCGTGGACGTGCACTTCGTGCCAGAGGAGGCTTGGGAGCTCTTCGTCGAATGGTGCGTGTCCGTGTCTGTTGGCGCAAATGCGTCTCGCGCGGGCCTCGAGTGGCCGCCGCGCAAATTTACTTTTTCTCTCGTCTAGGTATGGTCCACCCACGTGCCCCATACCCCGCAAGGTCATTACGCGCGGCGCGTCACAAGTCAAGGGACTCGAGCTATTCCCGCCACGATTGTATGCGCATGTCCTGATCGATGAAGGCGGTAACGCTGACGCCTGGTCCCCCAGGTGAAGTCGTGGTTTCCGTCTCGCACAAGGTCTCGGACGTCCGCGAAGCACTCTTGAAATCCCGTAACGACTTCGGAGCCCAAGGACGTTAGAGTACAGGATTTGGTGCCTCCCTGGGTCGGTCAGCAGAATCGCGCTATGTGACTGCACACGACCTTGCCGAGAGGCAAGTCACGGATGAGCTGGAGAACAGCGACAAACGTTTGGAAGATACCACTGTCGAAGACATGGACTGTTTCGTTGTCGAGGTTCGCACTGCGGGCAAGTGGATTATGCCAGGCAATCAAACTGCTCCACCGAGCTCGTGCCCAGCAGACTGAGCCGGTAGACGACACACCCTTGTTTACAACTGGCTCCGATTTCTTTTCCAAGATGCAGTCGAAAAACCTTCCACGCAGCTCACGAAGCCGACGCCCGCACCGCCTCCGAGAGACCCAAGGCCTGCCCCAAAGGTCTGCAACATCTTGCCCGGAACACTTGGTCTCGGTAACATCGTGCGTCAAACCGTTTCACTGGTTTGCCTGTCTAGGTGTACTCAAGCGGACCGCTTGCAGGGGAAACACTTGGTTTCATGAACTCTGCCATCCAGTGCCTAGTCCACACACCCGAACTTGCAGACTACTTCCTCAGTCAGTAAGCTCGTGTCCACAAATGCAATTCTTATCTGAATAGTGAATGACAGCTGGCGTCTTCGAGAAGGAGCTTAACCCCTGATAACCCTCTCGGTATGCATGGGGCTATCGCTGAAGCATTCGGCGCGTCTGCTCAAGCGGATATGGGCTCCCACCTCCGCCGCCACTTCCTACTCCCCTCGGCGAGTTCAAGTCGGTACTCGCGAAATTCGCTCCGCAGTTTTTTAGCGGGATATCAGCAGCATGACTCGCAAGAGCTGGTCGCCTTTCTGCTTGACGGTTTGCACGAGGACCTCAACCGTGTGCTGCAGAAGCCGTATGTCGAGAAGCCCGATTGGGAGGGAGGCGGAGACAAGGAGCTTGTTGCGCTCGCGAAGGAGTCCTGGAACGGCTACATGAAGCGGAACGACAGTGTCATTGTCGACCTTTTCCAAGGCCAGTACCAGAGCACGCTTGTCTGCCCTGGAGTGCAACAAGGTAAATCGCTTGCTGTATGCTGTCATTGCTTGCTTAGAATTCTGTTTAGGTTTCAATCACTTTCGATCCTTTCATGTTACCTCACGCTCCCTCTACCAGTGCAGAGAAAGTGGCGGCATACGATTACCATTCATTACATCCCTTCAATTTCGGGACGTTGAGAAAACCTCACCTCAAGGTAAATCCATGCATGTACAAAAGTCATGTAATCCTGCATGTACAAAAGTCATGCCCTCTAAATTGCTTGTCATAGGGTCCCTGTGGAGGTCAATCTTGATTCCAGCTTTAAGGAAGTACGTGCCTTGCTGGGAAGATGGTTCCAAGTCAGCCCGGAAAACGTGAGATCACTTCTACAGCAATCTTCTGCCACCCTGATTACTTTTGTAGCTGGTTACGCTCGAGGTTTTCAACCAACGCTTCTACAAGAGTCTTGACGACAACGTCATCGTTGGCGACATGTCAGCCACTGACAAGATCATGTGCTACGAACTGCCTTGCAATGGTCAGCAAAGCCGTACATTCAAGCGATCGGATGACGATCCTATCATCGTACCCGTCTTCTTGAGCGAGATATCTCCTCGTCTACGCTCATCCTACAGCAGCTCGATCAGCTACTTTGGCCAACCTTTCCTTCTCCCCATAAACGCCGAGGAGGCGAAGAGTGCAGATACGATGTATGACCTCATTGTGGACCGACTGCAACGATGGACAACCCAGATTCGCGATCTGTACCAATGGGAGGCAGGCTCTGTATCGAGCCCGATGGAAGAGGTTCCAATCCCTCTGTCAGCCGGGCCTACACTTGAGTCTGTTACGGAGATCAAGGAGAACGGAGAGATCGTCACCGTGCAAGAGGCGATCGATCCAGAAGAGGGCGACATTGTGGATGAGAAGAGCCTGGTCGTGGAGGAGCAACGATTCGATTCTATGGACGCCAGCGATGACGACGTTCCTCGTAGGGTCGGCTTCAAAAAGACTCTATTCCAGCCGGTGCTGTACAGCGGTACCCCGCAGTATGCGTGCGGCTACGGTAGCTTCCAGAGTTCCAAGCCCGAAACGCTCGAACAGCGCGCCGAACAGACGGACGAGGATCATCCTTGGCTGTTGCGCGAAGGCGATGCTCTTCTCGCCGAGTTTGACGAGCACACAAAAGCTTACTACTTTGGCGAGACGCCCACGTACGAGCACGCGAAGTGGGATGTTTGGGAGGAATTGGTACATCCCGAGGTGCAGGCCGCCCGCGAAGCCGCCACGGTAAAGCAGACGCGTGGTATCTCCCTGCAGGACTGTCTGGACGAGTTCACAAAGGAAGAGCAGCTTGGCGAAGATGACTTGTGGTACTGCCCGCAATGCAAAAAAGCACCAACAAGCGACGAAACGGTTCGACCTGTGGAGCGTACCGGATGTGCTTGTAGTGCATCTCAAGCGGTTCAGCAATAGCCGCATTTTGCGGGACAAGATCGATACCCATGTTGACTTCCCCTTGACTGGTCTCGATCTGACTTCCATGGCTGGCGAGCGTAAAGGTCGCCAAAAACTTGGCAGAGGCGGGCGAGGACCTTCTAGCACTTGGCCTGGACGACACTGAGGAACCTCTCCTTTATGACCTCTTCGCCGTCGATGAGCACCTCGGCGGCTTGGGCGGCGGTCACTACAGGGCATATGCGCACAAACTCGACCGATGACAAGTGGTATCACTTCGACGATTCATTTGTCAGCCCATCAAAGCCAGAGGAAGCGGTGGTAAGTTTTGCTACACCACGTTGTTCGTCAAATGTGCTGATAACCGCATGCTGCAGAATCGTAATGCCTATCTGCTGTTTTACCGCAGGCGCACCTCCCGTCCGCTTGGTGGAAAGACACACCAGATTGTGGAGGAAGCTAGGCGTCATGTCGAACAAGCGCCAAATGAGACCGAGGCCATCCCTGAGGTGAAGGTTGAGGAATCTCAACTACCAACACCACCTGCCGATGATGACCTCCCCTTATCAAACACTGGTAAAGCTCCAAGCTTGAGTTCGCTCATCCATTCGGAGCAAATGTGGAGGCGGCCAACTACCGAGAGCTGGGATACTTCGTCGACGTCTCATGCTTCCACCCCACCGCCGCTTGATGACATGGAGCCGCCAACATTTGAGGATTCCCAGCTGGATCCCCTCGTTGCATCCAACTTGACTCCCCTTGGGACTTTCGACCCCTCAATTCGACTTCCCTGACCCCGCCTCCCGGGGGGGTGCGGCTCGCCATCGTCTGTTCAAGCAGAGTTTGACCAAGATCAGGACGCCGATTTGGACAGCGACGGCTTCGACACAAAAGACCAGCCAGAACCCTGGTACGACGACCCCGTTTCCGGATGCTTCACTCGAAGACGCGGCCAAAAGTCTGGACGCGCTGGCCTCAGTTTCCAGTGCTGAAGAGAAGGGCGCAGCTACAAAACCTGTATCATAGAGTGTTGTAGAATATGGAGTATACCGCGTAATGACCTGTAGAGTAGAGCTGTTGTAGTCATGGACATTGCCACCATTACAATGATGTCGTTCAGATGCTTATTCTCGGATTCAACGTGTTCGTGGTGAGACTCGGCGCTCGAGCAGTTCAGGGCGGGCGCCTTCAGTCCACTCTAGGCATGCCCACGACCAGCGACGGAACGGTGCTCGAGAATGAGCAGAGTTCCCCCTAGTCTACTCTATCTTACTATATACAACCCCAACCTCAAGGCTAGTGGTATTGCAACCGGCGACAATGAGGATGCAGAAGAACAGGCTCAGATTCTATTCTATACTGGCCGGGAAACTGCTGTTTCTCGAGACAGAATCTTGCGGCAGGTCGGTTTGGCCAAGGCCTTGGTGAATTTCTCCGGGTAAGTCTCCACAAAACATGTCACATAAGATACCGTGTAACTCTACATGTGCTCTCAGAATGTTCAGCTTTCTCTGACATATGCGAGAATACACATTCCCAGTCGCGACGGATGATCATGGTATCTCCTGAACCGGAATTTTGGATACATGCCGTAAGTATATCCATATTGGAGCCGTGTCTGTGTCTTGAAGTACAGCAATGTGATTGAACAGAGCACCGTAGTGCTTGGAGCTTGCAAAGTCGCCTCGACCCGTACCTCCGAAGGCTAAGGGCAAAGCCCCAGCGTCCCAGCAAATGGTGTATGAGCACTATGATGGATCAGTACACGACCTCGCGCTACGTGCAAGACTGATGAGGGGCTACGAGGAGTTCAAGGTATGCATAGACGTACGATTCGGTCTATGGACGGCAGGATGACCGTTATGCTCACAGCTCACACACGGATCATTTACCTCCATTCTCTCATCTTTGGGCCAACAAGCTTTAGAGCTCCAACTGGAGAGGTTCTTCACCGTCTGGGCATGGATGTGGGATCTTGACCAAGACATGCATTTCAGTGATCACCTAGGTCAGCATGAAGTTCTGGTTTAGGATGCTGTGTTGACAGGTGACCTAAACCAGGTGCTCCGTTACATCCTCTGCACCGTATACAAACCTCTATTCTAGACTCTTTTGCGCCGGTAAATTCAGAGCACTGCGCGTCATTCGTTCTTATTCCGCCCTACACTGTACCTTCAACGAGACTGGCAATAGCAGGACACCCAAGCGTTCTAAGTAATCACATATTGTCTCGTATACCCCCACCTCCCGACACCAAGTTTCCCGGAGCCACTCCATGCCGACACGACTACAGAAACCCCTGCGCCCTCGAATCCACCCCTCGCCACCCCGTCGCCTAAAAAGAGCCTCAATCAGACGCTCAGGGCCTCAAGCCAGTTCTTGAACGTTGACATGCAGAATCTGAAGTGGATGTGGACTGGTCTCGCATTCGTCAAGCCGTCGTCAACAAAGACCACTGCTCCGTCCACGCCCTCAGTCCTGACCCCCGAGGTGACAAGTTCGCAGCAAGTATCTAGTGGGCGACAGCCGACCATGAGCGGCACCCCGCCTGAGGCAAAGGTGGAAACTTCTCTGACTGTCCCAAATAGATCGGGTGTAGAGATTGATGCGGAATCCTTGCAAGAAGCGATGGCTTCAGATGGGTGTGGCTTCGAACCTACCATCCCCATCCCCTCCCGGAGACCACAGACCACGTGCCTCCTTCGCCTTCAGATGTTGACGAGAAGGAATTGGGCGACGAACCATTGCGTGACCCCTCCGAAGAAGATACCCCTCGTCTGACCCATGATTCATCATTGGCACAACGGATCGAACAGCAAGATGGTAAAATGGAGTCTCTTGCTACTTCTCAGGAGTTGGGATCGCGAAAACCTCCTCCGTGAATTTCTTACAACTCCCGATATACTTGGCAATCGGGGACGACCCTCTACAAAACCCGCAGACATCGTGTACATCATGCTACGGTATGGGTTTTGTCAATACATCACTTTATGCATATGAGTCAACATTGACATCGCTCCTCAGCAAGGGCAGTTCACTTTCTGCATTGTAGCTCCCGAGGAGCATGTTATCGAATTAGCACCTATCTCAGAACAGCTTCAGAGCCTATTCGCTGATTTGGAGACTACACTAAACGAGAGCATAAAGTGAGTCACTCCTTTGTATGCCCTACGTCAGAGAGCTAAACGCCACGAACAGCGAGTCCAGCAGCATAGCAACTCCTGTCGCACAACTATTAGAGCCTCAGACCAAACACATCATCACATCAGGCCAGTTCACATCGTCATCTCGCCCGGGCGTAACTTCCAGGGGCGACAGCTTATATAATGGACGACAACTGCTCCATAGGTATGGTTTTGCGTTGCGTCACATCTGCAGTAGTCTAAAAATCCTGGATAGCGGTGGCTTTGACATTCATGAGGTCTTCTCAGGCGTGGCCAAAGCCCACAGCACTGGCACATATCCAAACGGGGGCTAGGGCAGAATGCAGGGAGAGAACATTACAGGGAGAGGTGTTCATGGAAGTTGCTCGGAAAGAAAGTACGCTCACAGATGTTGACAATGAGCTCGCTGGGGTTGTCCGACGTTTCCTAGAATAAACAGCTTCCACGTACACACTCATTGATGTGCATCAGATGGCTTCAGGTCGCGAGTAATATGGTGACTTATGTGAGGGTATGGAAGTCGTATGGAAGACGAAAACTGATGTTGGGAAGGCCTTATATACAAGCAAAAGCATACCATGGCCGCCTGAAAACTGTCCCGGTACTTAAGCAGGGCTATAGATACAGTGTCCATATAAAAGCCCCCAAAGAATACCAATACGAGGAAAGTCCAGAAGTGGAAATTACAAGGAGAAAAAAGTCAAGAGACAATTGAAGAATATCGAAGCAAGTAGAACAACTATTGCTCGTGGGTCACGACAAGCCGCTGCGGGCAGGTACTCCGTACAGCAGCAACAAGCATCGCAAGAGAAGACAAGGGCCGAAGCCGAGGAGAACAAAAGTCGAAACCACTAACACAACGTGGCGATGCCCGAGTCGGCAACGCTTGACGGGTCAGATAGTTCTAATTTGTCCTCTACATTCAGGAAACGTCTCCGGTCTTGAGTTGCGGAGTCGAGGCAAGGTCACCGCGGCGTGATGTAACGAACGATGTCGGGCGGAGCAGCCCCAGCGACAGAGGGAGTTGTCGAGCGCGAGCGCAGTTGGTGGCCCGCACGGTACTGGACCTTGGCTGTTGCTTGTTCAATGGTCGACCACCGGGGCCAGCGTCGAAAGAAGTTGATTAGGAATTAAACGCGAGCCGCGTGAATAGTGATGAAGTAGATTCTGTAAGCGACCAAGAGTGTGGTATACGGCTATCGGTGGCGCTGACGGTATTATTGACATTTGAGAGTAGGCTGGCATAGATAAAAGCGGGTCGTGATGATTCCGAGATGAATGAGATTCGTAGAAGTCGTGATAGTTGTGAGAATCGTAAAGTTCGTGAGGATTTCCGGTCTGGGGCTCCAGAACCAAGAGCGGGGTCGAATAACCGAGGGCCGATGATACCGTATGAATAGAGACAGGTCCTGCCATGCAGGGACCTCAAAGGAGGGAGATGCGAGAGCACAGGCGAGCCGTCCCGAGAGGGCACTGCCAAACCAGTTCTTCACGCGGGTAAGCAGACCAGCAGGCTGTGGATTATCCATGAGCGCTGTACACTCGATAAAGAAGATGCACGTGGTGCTACTCACCTTCTCCTGAACTGCGACCGCAATACCGATGGAAAACCCAGGAGTGGGCTCGCTCTCGTCTTCAGTAGTCACAGTGACAGTGGTCGTCACACATGCCATACCAAGAGCATGGGAGGAGGAGCCATCTCGATGACAGAAGGCGGGGACGGGAGGACGACGTCCCCTTGGCCGCATCGCCATTGCGAGGGTCGCCCCTTGACGTCCTCGAGAGGAATGTTGTCGAACGAGTCCTGGGGCTGGAGGCAAGCAGTGCCGTCGAAGGAAGAGCCGTTGTGCATAGTCGTTTCCGATTGGTCTTCGTCGTCGCCGTAGCCCTCGGCGGCGAGAATAGGGGAGACGTAGTTGAACTCAACGTGAGGGTCCTCCGAGCCAAGGTAGACACCGCCACCACCAAAAGAACCGAAGAAGCGGTCCTTTGCGCAACCATAATCGACCGGGAGGGACACCAACGTTCCGGACAGGAGCATCGCCAGACGCGATTGCCTTCCAGTCACTGGTAGCCATCAGGTCAGCCAACATGCGCCAGTCCCCCGGAAATAACCACTTACATGCCACTCAACCACGGGTGAGTCATCACCTCCTTCAGAGTAGGGCGGTAGAAAGGGTCGTGAACAAGGAGCTATGGGAGAGAGGCGTTGATGAGTCAACGAGGTGTCCAAACACTGTCAGACGTACCGATTCAAGGAAGGCCGGGGACTGGTGTCCCCCAGGTGCTCGCCCCCAACCCACTCTTCAAAAGACGAAAAGACACGGCGCATGATGGGTCGCACCGGGAGTCCTCCATACTAGCTGTCCATGGAGTCTGTAGACGTAATGGTCTCAGCACAGATAGAGCGAATAATTGGTGATGTCAACGTACCCTGCCCAAGACCATACTGAAAGCTGATGGGACTCCGATAGACCATACATCAGCGGGTGGGGAGGCGTATGGCTTCGCGCGACCATTGCTCAGGAGACATGTAAGCCCATGGTCCCGCAGGCGGTCTTCAAGAACTCAGGCTCGTATGCCCCAGGCTCGTACGCCCGTTCCAGGGAGTGCAACAGACTTTGTGAACCCAAAGTCGCCAGATGACAACATGGCGCATTTCAGTGAGAAAAACGTTGTCCGCTTGAGGTCACGATGAACCAAGCCCTCGTCGTGCAGATAGCTGACAGCACAGGCCTACGATGCGTTAGCCTTGCTGCACAGAGGTATCAGACCCTATATTATCACTCACAATCTCGGCCGTGTAGAACTGGGAGAGGGGCTCAGGCAGACTGCCCCAGCGTCCGATCAGACTCTGAAGTCCTCACCACCAGAGTAATACTCCTACAAATGTCCATTCAGTGTCGTCCCCAGTGCAGTACAACAAGCCAAGAAAATGCTCACGGTGAGGATAAGAAGTGTCGTGAGTTGTGGAAGCTCCCAACAAACTCCATGATACCATTGAGGCCACCGAGTACCGATGTCCCTCAAGATAGCTTGCTCCTGAAGAACTAGATCCTCCCTCGCAAAGCGCTTGTCGATAGCCTTCAGCGCGAGTTCCTTGCCTGTGGGAATGTGCTTGACAAGGTAAACAGAACCAAAGCCGCCACCACCGATGCCGCGAATCTGCTTGAAGTCATAGAGGTGAAGACGCTTGGGTACGCGTGGGTCTCGCTCGCTGCAGTCGAAGTAGCAGGAGAGCTTGCGGCTGACAACTCAGAAGCGACTGCGGTCGAAGAGGCTGACCGACAGTGCGCGGGTGAGAACATCGAGGGTAGGGTCACGAAGGAGAGACGACTTGATGTTGAGGACCTCGGGGCTGTGAGCAGCGTCAAACATGGACCTGACAAACTCGCTCTCTGCTGCAGGCTTGACGAGAGGCTACACGGATATCAGACAGGAAGGTCGTAGAGCTTGAACTGGGTCATATCGTACCGTCCATAACACAGAAGGCTCGGGGACGACCTCCTTCTCCTCCCGACAGACCTCTACGACAACCTGTGAAGTATCATGAGCAATGATCTTACGCACGATGAACAGCGTTGACGCACCTTGACTTCTGCTGCAATGTGCTCTTGCTTGCGCCCACGCAGCTTGAGGCGCCCCAGAAATCCCATCGTGAAAGGAGAAAAAGGGTATCGAGGAAGGTGAGAAATCGAAAGCAAAGAAAGCAAGACGAGAGCAGAAGGGGAGAAGGAGACAAGTTGTCAGCCTACAAAGCGAGGTGACTATGTAGGCGGAGGGCTGTCAGCCCAACGCCTGGGCCGAATCGACATGGCTGACTTGAAGACCTGACTTCACGATTTCGCTAGCGCATCAGCCGCTGCAAGTAATGAGTCTGCTTTCTTGTATACATAAAGATGTCGACAAGGAAAAGAGCGAGCATATCTGTGGTCAAGCGATGGGTAGTCGGTGCGGACAAGCGATTTGATGTTGGCGCGTGTAAAACTCGGAGCGCCGTGGCGTGAGAATGCGCGAAATCGTTCTATTCAACTTGGTGGCACGTCGTGCAGACCAAGTCATCACTTGTGAACTAGTGTAGTGTACAATGATTAAAGATCATATATGGAACATGTGGGAAGGAGAAACCTAGTGTTAGATCTCTCGCGCTAGTGTTGTATTGGCGATTCCAAGTTGAATGTTCGAACTTCGAAGTGGTCTCACTGCATGGCAATTCCAACTGATTTACCGACACGGGGCTGAGCGTATCGTCACGTTAGCATTCAAATATTGTGCTAAATAGGCCACACAGGCTCAGACAATGATCATTGTTCTCTGTTTGGTAGGGCGTCCATCAAGGTGGGCCAGTGGCCACATTCTCTAGCCACGCATCGGAACCTTCCGGCATATATATAGGGGACCTCTCGTAGCTGTGGCCACCTGCTTGCTTTCTTCATACCACCATTGGATTATCACGCTCGGTTCAATGTCAAGTGCAACAAACTTTCAAGTAGTGACTGGCATGCACTTCCATAGTACTGCTCACGAAGCTGATGATAGTATCTAGACTGACCTCCCCACAAGATGAAAGTCTTCGCATGCTGACCCTTTGGACTCGTACAAACTTTGGTACTCCAATCCTCCCATTGATGGACGCGAGCATTCCCAGTTCTCTTAACACAATACCCATCCTCATGAAAGAGGCTCCGACCGACTGGGGTCTAGGAGTGTTGCTCAGAGATATCACGCAGCCTACAACGCAAAGTCTTTTGGGAATTATGAAGGATGGACAAAGTGTGATAGATATGCACAAACTGAATGCTGACACAGTCTCGACCTTCAGCCTGTTCGTAAGTCTCCAGGGCTATTTCCCGATGCTCCTGTGTTTCAAACGACGTTGGTTAAAATTGAACAGTGGCCCGGCCATGGAACGCAATATCTGGAAATTGACTGCAGACATATCCTTGAAGCTCGCCACGAGCTGGGCAATGGCCGAGTCGGATATACATTGGTTGATCTGCTGAACTTTTACTGGGGCTTCGGATGGCTGATTGGCTGTCGCCTGGCCACGTTCAATCGCCCGCAGGTGAGGCAAAATTTCAAACCGCTGAACACAACGCCTAGATTGTCTGAACGTATGTGTAGGGTCAAACGTGCGCAAACTGTCAAGCTTATCAAGATCACATCTGGCATAAATGTTTATTTCGCGTGTCTGAAGGGAGCCTACGAATCCTGGAGTTTGCGCAATCTTGGACCCGCTCAATGGCAGATAGTCGTCGGCGTAGATGGGTTTAGTCCGGAGACCATTGCCAAAGCGATGGAGTCAATCCAGCTACAAGCGAGCCTAGAGCACCATAACGAGTTCGATCCAGGCAAATAAATCTGTGTCAAGCAGGCGATCTCATTAGCCCTTCACCGAAGCCTCCTGTGGTGAACGCGCACGACAAAAATACGCAGGAGTTTGATTACGACTGCTGGGCACTTTCATATTCAGTAGGTCCTAGGGAAAATTGAGCCGCATCGTACTTCGCAGGAGGTATCTTTTTGTCAGATCTCTATATAATATGAGTAAGTAGTTCAACTCGCGAGCGTTCACTCAACAAACCAGCGGAATGGGAAATGGTCGAAGACGTTACAGCTCGCGGTTCTGTGGGAGAATCTTAACAAGTAGCGGTATGTGTGTGTAATTGTACATCCTATTTGAGCGAGAATATACACACTATGGCAGAGATCACATATGGAGCCTTCAAAGCTTCAGACGTAGTGCACCTTAATGTGTGAGATGTGGTGGGCAAGCGCCACAGTGAGCTGCGCGCGCAAAGTCCCAGAAATGTACGCTTACGTAATAACATGGGCGCGGCTAGGCGTTGGCTGCGAACTGTACAGTTTATGACCGATTTGGAACTTGCCATCAACGCTCAGCAAGAAACCCTAGCACGTCAAGCACACGCCCGTGCCGCCGACGACCTCAAGCACACTTCCAAGATGGTGAATATCGTGTCTATGCGACTCATGGAAGAAATGCTAATCACCCGTATGCTATAATCATAGACAAAAACGTACCCGCAAGGTTGGCGTGACCGGCAAGTACGGTACTGTGAGTCTACAACCTTCATGGACGCTTGGAGGAGGGGTTCGCGACGAATCTGGCGGCCAAGCATCCTTGCTGCAGTGAAGATAGAGAGAGCTTGACTGTGGCCTGGGCTATAGCGTTACGGTTGCCTCTCGATCTCCGTAAGCAGCTGTCAAGAAGGTGTGTATCTGTACCCTAGTGAATGTGAGGAAGGCTTACCCTTGACTACCTCAGATGGAAATCACCCAGCACGCGAGATACACCTGCACGTTCTGCGGCAAGGCAAGTCGTACTTTACTGGTAGAGATGTGAAACAACCATATTCAATCACTCCATGCAGGACTCCGTCAAGCGTCAAGCAGTCGGCATCTGGAAGTGCAAGGCTTGCGCGAAGACCGTTGCAGGCGGGGCATGGACTGTTTACCACACAACAGCGGCCGCGACAGTCCGGAGGTATGTCCAAGCCAATCGTCAGTCAAGCTCACCTAATCGCCCTTCCAGTACTGTTCGCCGGCTGCGCGAGTTGACCGAGGCATAAAGTGTTGTGTCGGGTCGTTTCGTTATGCTTTTGTTCTCGTCGCATTTCTCCCTATCAGCATATGCATGTAAAACCATTATTCTATGGCAAGCTACCGTCATGCCCAAGCCAAGACAATTCGGAATTTTACACGCGTGTCCAGTCCTCGCAAGTCAATTGGGACACATCGTGCTCAGCCCTGGGTCCACATAAGTAAGCCAGAGAATTCTGCATGCAGTACAGGCTATACGAGTGAAGATCTGTCATTGACGCGACTACCGAGAAATACATGATGTGATTCTAAGTCGATGGACCACAAATCAACCGTGAACAATATCGTGCGGTGAGGAACTCTCTTCCTCCACACCATTTGCTCGTCGTCCTCTGAGACCTCGCCTTTCGTCATCGTCGTCAACCATCGTCATCATCATTCTCGAATCACTTTCATGGAAAGTCAAAGAAATGAACTCGTCACCTAACTGACCGTCCTCGGCTGTAAGCACGCCCCGTGAACCAGCAGTAATACCGGGATTGAGAGTCAGCTCCGTACGAGGAGGTAGCAGGATCTGTCGTTTCGAGGCGGGTTTTCCGAAACGGGCAACCCTTTGCGGGGGAAGGTCGTGGTCGGTTCCTGGTTGGCGCGTATGAACATGTGGTAGCTTGCATCCCTTGGTGGTGCAAGCACCTTTGTCCACAAAAGTCAGGACACTCCCGAACGTGCTGGTTGCACTCACAATCAAGACCCTTCTCGGCAGTACCGACCAGTGAACGGGCGAAGTCGCGACAACACACGCCCTCTCGAGCGCCCACCCGTACATGATGGAACGGGCAGTTATCTCTCGTTGCATCGCCCTAGCGTTTGCGAAGTGCAACACATAAAAGGGGTACGTTCTGGAGTCGGGTCATGAGAGAGAGCACATGTCGACGCCGTGTGAGAACAAGTTGCCCTGTAGGAATGGGCCAGCAGATCGCGATTTTGGTCGGGTCATGTTGGTAAGGGCAGGTCAGTCCCCGATTGCATGCCCCTGTGGCCGACCACGGGTGAGCGGATGGACGTTTGATGAAGAAGAACCTACCTGTTGTCGTGAACCTAGTGACAAGGTGTTTATCGACATATTTGCGACGCCGAGCACTTGTTGTAACAATCAGCGTCGGGTCACTGCTCATGTCGCAACTATGACTTACCCTGGCTGGAACGGCCTGCGAGTGTTGTTCAGGGTTTCATGTTGCGGTTAGTCGGTCGTCCACTGGACGTGCACCTTTTGCCTTGTACACTTTGTGTTGGCTTTAATGAAGGCATCGACCTTTGTCCTGGCGAAGGAATGATTCGAATCGGAGGTTTAGAAGGCGGAAAATTTGGTGGGTTTCGCTTGAGCCACTACGATGAAGGTGCGTTTAGTTGCGTGATGAGGTTCACGCCAGGTCCTATCGATGCGGATGAAATAGGACTTACGTTCTTTGCGAACAAGTGACCGCCCAGAGGTCTCAAAAGCCACTCCACCTATGATAACGTCACGTATTTCGTTCACACTAGGCGGTTTTGGAGGAGGAGGTCGGGGAGTACTTAGAGTGGTTTGCGGTGCTAGCTTGCTTGTTGAGGCTTGTAGTTTTGGGTTGACGTATGACATGTGTTGCGAGGTCTTGATCCTGGGTTATTGTACGTTGCTGTTGGCCGGGGGCGGTATTCTGAGTCTTGTGGCGGTTTATCGCTCCTAGATAGATCGTTAATAAGGTGAACAATCCTCAACATGGTGACCCTGTTTGTACGGTCGCGATGTAAGTTTAAAGTTAAACATACCTGTGAGGCGGGCAATCTCTTCCTTCAAGGCAGCGGACGAAGTTGATAGGACCATCCATGGCGATGCTGCAAAAGGTTAGAGACAAGGTTGTGGGCTGCAGCGGCGTTTCCTCCGTCGTTGGTCCCCCGTGTGTGTTGCTGACTATCTCGCAACGGCGCTTATTACAAATTCGGCCAGCAGGCCACTCAGGCGGCTGATTCTCTGGACTTGCTCTGGACCACCAGATCTAGACAAACCAAACCGGGCTGAGATTTATTACTGCTTACGTGCGCCACATAATTCTCAGAGTATGCTGATTCATGCAGGGTTTGCAAAATTAATCCAGTCCGATGAATTGGATGTAAGTACTTCACAAAGTGCTGCTGGAAATTATGTAAGCAAGAATAAAGTACGAGTTTATGCAGAAATACAACGCGATGTTCAAGTAAAGGAAAGGATACAAAAACTATGTATGATGCGCCAGTAGGCTACGCACAGACAGCGTGAACCCTGCGTATAGTTCCGACCCAGAACACAATATTACCGAGAAAAGCTTGTTACGCTTTATCACAGGCATGCGTCCGACGGCGATGAGAGGTATTTGGGCGAGTTGCAATGCGTGAAGAGATACATCCTATGCGCAAATAAATACACCGTTGCAATAGGTTATAAAACCGGTACCGACATACCGGATCTTTTTTGGTCACAATTGCCATCACCAGCTCATGCACGGCGGCGCTGAGCAGGAAGGTGAAGAACATCGCAGATTGGCGCGAGAGCTTGTAGCTACTCTCGATGACAGCGTAGACGTGGCGGAGAATGGTAGGAAGGTAGGTGTGTACAGGCTTGTTCATTTGCTTGCGAAACTCCATCCCATGATTGGGTAGCATTCCACTGTGAGACATGTCAGTAATGTAAGCGAGGAAAGTGGTCACAAAGGCGTACCCAGTCCTCGTAGAAACTGGCGGTCTGCGAAGCGGGAAAGCTCCGCCAAAGCCGTTACATATGCACTCTAATACTTTGCCGTGAGTGAGCAGATTTCACAAGCGATGTAAGAGAACGTACCAAAGATGAGATAAACAGAAGCAGGTACGCAACCATGAAACGTGTAGCGACAAGGTCCAGATGGGGGAGACGGCATAGAATGATTGGTCCGGTGTAGTGTGTAAGAGGGAGGATGAAGCACTTTTCTCGTAACCCCGGTTTAGTAAGAGCATGCGCAAATGCTCCCGAACTTGTCTTGAAACAGGTGTCTTCTCGAAAAAGTAGCTACAAGTAGTCAGTGGGTGCGTATCCTTGCGGCATCTGTGTATCTATGGCCTTATGCTGATTCACTAATGGATGGGTTCCGCACCTTCTATCCGTTTCTAGGGATACTGCGAAGATGCCAGATAGACAAGTGGTTGGAATGATCACCGGTATGTCGCATAAGTTCTTGATGTGCGTGATGTTTTTCGGCCAACGCACGTAGTCAGGTCCAGGTGCTGATCAATTCCGACTCGAGTTCGGAGTACTCGCGTGCTAGAGACGCGGATCTCGCCTTATCGTGGGTGTGATCAACGAGGGGGTGCGGCGACGTCGGCGGCTTGAGAACCTCTTCGGGCTCAAGACACTCTCCGGTTTTCCAGTGGTTCAATATTTGCGTGGGGGTTTGGTCCCTGCAGCTGACAGGTGCCAAAGCTTGTTGCCCTGGGGATTCTGAGGAACTGCCACTGCGCTTGCGTAGAGCTGAGCCAACTCCGTTGCTAGACGAAGTAGCTGATAAGTCGACAGCCGGCCCGTCATTCGTTGGTGTCGGGCGTCTTCGTCCGTACCGCTACTCTCGCGCATCCCGTCGCGCTGTCTCAGCGGTGGCAAGCGCGTCCTCGGATCACACCAAGAGCCAAGCTTGAGAGTTGGCCTGGCGAAGCAGCTGACGTTCATAGCATTTTTGCGCTTGTTGATTAACGTGGGATAGATAACCGTTGATGCTCTTCATGCGTACAGGAGTGCTATCGCTCTTCATGAATCATGACTAGAGTGTGCAGAGTCATGTATTCCAGACTGGACCCATAGTGTCCAGATTGCTCTATCGATAGGCGGCGTAGTTAGTATGGACTCTGAGTCCTTGAATGGCATTTAGTATAACGAAATTGCGCCAGCGTGGTCATCTGCCATTCATGAAGACTGTGACGACGCTGCGCAGGCATCTTTCTACATGGGTAAGGATGATTAGCCATCTTCAGCACAGCGGGACGTTGTCAAAGAGCCTTCGCCTTGAGGGTTTCTGGCGTCAAGGAGAGACGCGTCTTTTGCTTACCGATCGCTAACTGTTCAAGCTTAAGGAAGAATAAACGCTGCGCACTGAAAACAGTACGTGCTTTCATAGCCCAAGAATAGTCTTTGACACCATTCACCGCTGTGGAAATCCCCACTGATTGAGGGACGACTGGGAAGGAGGCATTCAGTGGTCTGCCACAGATCGCTTGAATTATCCCGGGCCGCCCGCGTATGATAGTACGTGATCCAAGTGCGCGTGTGTTGGCGGATAAGCCCTTGAAAGCGAATGGGCACACACAAGCAAAGTGGGTGGGTGCTGACGGGTGAGTGGATCTGTAGGACGCCTGTTCTGAATATGTGAAGAGAGTTGATGGCGTGGTCCTCCATGAGTTTAACTATGGTACGTCATATAGGGCAAACTCGAGAGTACCATTGCGGCCGCGCCAGCGTCGTCTCTAGACTACGAATCGTATCGTTTCGCGAAGCAACCGTGCAAAACCAAGAAACATTTGATATCCAAAATAGCTGTGAAGAAACCCGTAGAACATGCGTCGTGTTGAATGAAACAATGGCTTTGGTAACAGAGGCCAGTAGCGCACCCTGAACGCTCCGTTCTTGAACGAGGGTCCTCCATGATCGACAATTCAACAGCTGACATATCCGTTGACCGGTGAAGGAAGTACTCTATCGCACGGAAGCTTTCCGTCGACTTCCCAGCCACTCCCACCGGCTTGGACACATAGAGTGTGCCTTGTCGTGTGTTTCCCCCCCCCCCCCCCTCCCCCCCCCCCCCCCTTCCGATACCTCACGTCCACGTGGCACGCGCCGTGTGGTATCGTGGTTCGGTTCTGGCCGGTTTCTCTGGGGCTCTATACTAGCCCTCTAATATAAGCACCGTTGTGTAAGTTGTTTGCTGTTGGCGAACAAATGTGCTACTTTGCATCAACTCTACGTGCCACCTCGCGCGTGTCACCATGTGGGGGTCAAGCACTCACTCGGTCGATGACATGCTCTTGACCCCACGTCCAAACGTTGTCGAGATGAACGATGTACAGCAGGGGAGGACTCGTGGAAGTCGTAGGTCGGCGGCATGTCTGGGGTGATATAATACACGAATGGTGAGATGATGGCGCGCCAGAGCTGACGCGAGTAGAGGGGAGTAAGGAGCCGTGGCCGTAGCGAAAACAGTCGGAGCCAGAAAGCGTCTCTCTGGTGGCCACAGACGGCAGCGCTGAACACACCAAGGCTGCACGACGTCAGTCCAGATGTTGCCACGTGGTCTGCTCAGCGCATTGTGGCGCGGGGATTTCCCCCAATGCGTAAACAGTAGCGCGTAAACAGTCCTGCTCCGGTTGCCTCCCATTAGCGCAAAACCAACTAGTCGGTTCAACCTCCTGGTCTTCTCCGTTCTAGTAATCCTGTCATTACCCAACTGATACGACGTATATTTACGGAATACTGAGCTCGGGCTCTCGGCGATGACACACAGAGCACAACTCTTCATGTGGGGTGCAAACACCCCATCGAGTACGCGGGCACGCCGAAGGATGGTACCAGGTGCGCCCAATGTTTACCCTCGGGGTACGTCCCCCGACTGCTTTACTGCGAGGCTGACCAGCACAATAGTCCTAGGATTCATTCCGACAGCTCATCCAGAGCGGGTCTTCGAGCACCACCGCAGTGCGTGAATCGGCATCGGCGTTGGTAACCCAAGGCAAGCTCTCCAAAAAAGTCTGTTCAATCCTCGACACTACGTCGTCCTGCGTGAAACATTGCTCTAACGAATCTACTGCTTTGCCTTGGCCAGAAAGGCATCAAATGCGTGACGCGTGCAACAAACCTGCATTCAAACCGCGTACGGTGAAAAATGGACGATGACAAATATCGCACAACCGTGCAGCTGAAACGACGACAAGGGACAAGCCCACGATTTCGCACAGGTAGAGGGCGTTGGCAGCAGACTTGTAGAGGCGTATAGCAGGAGCTGAGACAATGGAGACAGTGCGGTCAGCACATAGCTCCTGGCACTTCACACCTTATAAACACAGAATAGGTGGATCATACAGAGAACCAATATCTCGGAGGAGACAAGGCGAACACACTGTGCTCGTCAAAGGTCTCGACTTTCGCGCTGCTGGGAGGGCAAAATAAAGCGCGACTTGCCGAAGTTCCCGCGGTAGAGGTGATTACACGCTGGAACAAGCGTTCATCGAAGGCTCGTCGACCGTACCACAAGAAACGTTAACCCGGGAAGACTTGTAAAAGAGCTCAAGAGCAAAAGGCAGAAAGGAGACAGCGATGTGGCCGTTCCGTAGCCTGCGACTCGGACGCGGGCTGTAGATGAAGCAAAGAAGGCGGGGAAGTTCAAGCCCAATTGGCTTCAAACCTATCGGCTATTTCCGCCGAAGGGAAAAGGACCAAGAAAAAAGGTGACTGGCGACAAAGAGAAGGCGCGAAGAGAAGATGAAGAAGGCTACAGCCGTCGGACACGAACCTAAACCTACCACGGCGACTCCAACCTCCATAGCATCAAAGGCAGAGCCACCCAGTCTACACTACCCTGTACCGTCCGTACCAATACCTATGGACGACGATGACGACATTTTTGCTGGCGCTGGCGGGGGAATACACCGGTATTGAACTCGGCGACGATGAAGACGATGAAGACGATGTAGGCCAGCCCTTGAGATCAGATGCAAATGGCACAACATCCGACGGCGAAGTTCTCGAGCCCCAGCTGCCAAGAGGTCGATGGGTTTGATATTGACGAGCCGACGCCTGCCCCCAAGCCCTCTGCGCCATCTCGAGACACGCCACGGTCGCCCTCTGCACCACAGCCCCCCAGAAAGTCCCTTCACCACGCACGCAAGAGTGAGGGGGAGTGAGCCGGAGGAAGCTCCTATCCGATTGCAACCGCTCGTTTCGTCGAGCGTACACTTCGATTCGAGAGCTCTTAGCGATAGACGAAGCAGAGGAGAAAGCAAGAAACGGCGTGCGCGGAAGGAGAAGAAGAAGGAGAAAGGGGCGTTGAGCGCAGAGGGGAAGGTTGACAGAGACTACCAAGGCAAGTTTCTTAGCGGTCACTAGTCCGCACGATCTAAAGTGCTTTTCCCAGGTTGAAGGCGTACCAGGAGAAGAAGGGTAATGCAAAGTAGACCACAGGTATTCTCGTTGGATTTATCCAAGACGCTATCTGTTTTCCACGCTACGGTACTTTCATGAGGTGCTTCAATACGATCACTATAATCACTTGGTCTCTTGAACGTGTCTATCACGGGGGATGGGTCGTGGTCGACACAGGGCGAGAAGCTTCCACATTCTCGCAAGTCATGGATAGCAGCAAAGTAGATCCCGAGAAAGACATAGATTGTCCGACGTATGAGATGCAACCCCTCCGTCATGATTTCTCTTCCGACTTAGAGTCAGTTCGTAGGCCAGCTCTTTGTGCAAATGTCGCAAAGGGATAGCCTAGGATCCATGTTATCTAATGGTCTAAGAAAACAGTCAGACAGTGTTGTTTCGATGATTCAGAAAAACACTGTCCTACTACCTCCTCTTCATCTCACTACGCCACGTGGTATTTCTTTTCAGTTCGTCCGAGGGCGCAAGGTAGCAACCTAATGTGCCAAGTACTAGAGCTATAATATGCTTCAAGTATAATCTATTCGTACATAGTTTCACGTCAACGGAACAACACACGCTCGTAGTCAAATAATAATGCGACGTACATCGGGCTGGAAGGGCTCCTTCCGGTCGTCCCAGGGCCTTGAGCTGCGACAAGTCTGCACATAGACAGCGTAAATAAGTGCCAACGTACTTCAGCATTGGTGTTCGAGTAACGTACGCTGGTATGTCGAAAACGCAGCTAGAACATCGTGCCTAACGATGAAACGCCCGCATGCGATGGGGACTAGAGACACTCACCATGCAGAATAGCAACAAGTGCTATAACAATAAGAACGTTACCGACCATGTTTTTTCTCCTCTGCTGCGTCTGTAAGCGACGCGAAAGTATTAGGGAGTGCTGAGCGCAGTGGCCAAGGCAGTCGTGACGAAGTGCAGAACGACGAACGCGCGCCTTTTGAGCTTGTTCCCAACGTTTCACTAATTCGCTCCCAGTTCGCTCCCCGTGCTTTCACTTTCCCATCATACCTCAACATTTCTGGACCTTCGTCTAGGCAAACTGCAGGCGATCCGAATCTCCAATGTCCCGTGCAGCAAAGGCGACATGGTCGCGTCGGTCCTTTTCCTCGGTGCGGGATAATATGGACGGTACACTTCATGGCAAAGGCAGGAGGCAGAGGTTTGTCTTCATTGATGTCTGCCTTATGTTTATAGTAGTACTTTGACTGTCCCGTAGACCATGTACAAGGGCGTTCTACGAGACGATGAACGCAGACAAGAGAAGATGCGCCAACGTCAAGCCGACCTAGAAGAATCGCAGCGCAAACGCACTCTATATGAGCAGGTTCAACGCGTTCCGGGCTCGGACCAGGCAGGAGGGTCGTAGTACAGTACACAAAAAGTACAATGGTATACTTCACTCCATGACATGTTTATTCTAATGGCATCTTTACTGTAGTATACTTTTTGCGCCCAAGCGAATAAATCATATCTCTTGTCATCGAAATCCAATGCTACTTATGGACGACCTCCTTCGTTTGTTTTGGGAAGCTGTTTTCATCTATCATGCAATGACTCGTGCGACATGCGGCGGCGACGGCTGCAAGTTACGGCTTCAAATCACGCCATGCTCGACCGGACTTTACTCCGGCCCATTCTGTCCCCTGTATGACCGTGCTCGTTGAAGGTCAGTTTGTGCGGACGTTTATCTACACCTCGTGGGCAAATCGAGGGTAAATTCTTATGTTTCAGGCGGTGCGATGAAAGGAAAACACACTCCGAGTCACCAAGCCGGCCGCCAAGCAGGACCAAGCGATGCTTATCTTTCAAAGGTCGTGCGAAAG